>OY365815.1:5483869-5931369 GCA_959347315.1 Bimastos eiseni
CAAAGATGCTCTTTACATCTGAATGATCTAAATATAGAAAGCTTCTTTGCTGTTGCTTCAAGTATCCTAAATAAATAATAAAGATAAAATGGTCAAGCCATTTATTGCCTTTAAGCCTCACATAGATGCAATATTATTGTTTACAGTTTCAAGGCAAATTCTAAGCTATATAATGGTAGCATGAATTATTTTATGCTACTGTTGTTTGTAGTAACTGTTTTAGTAATTTTATTTTGAATATGCATTGTGACAGAAAACATTGCTAAGTCAGTATATAGCATTGAATTGTGCTCTGTACCAACGAAAATAATGTTTCAATATCAAAGACTATATTCAGGTAAATTATCCCGGTTAATTACACTTACGGTCAGTGTTTATTATTGAAAAAATTTAATGTACTTGAAGGATCAATAAATTTTAATTTATCTTTTAAGCTGATTTTTAGACAAACGTTTTTGACATGAATTGGCACTTTCTTCTGTCCAGCCACTCAAATACAAGTCTATGTTCATAGAATTCTGAAACAGGTTTTCAAAAATCACTATGTTACTAGTTAAGTTTGTTCTGGACAGCTTATTGTTTATTGTTTTGGTACACAATTAGAAATATAAGGCAAAGTGGAAAATATGTCAATAGTGATGTCATAGTTTTCATGTTCCTACGCTTTGCTTCTGATCCGCATTATTTTTATGTTTGAATGGATTGTCATCGCCATTTCGTGACCAGATGATTTAATTGTGAACGTCTTTAGTACTAAGTGGTATAATAGTAATATTGATGTTTTCTGTGGTAGAGGACTGAACTCCCAGTAACTGTTTTAGCTAGTGAATTATTGAAATGATAGTTTAATGTCTGACCTGTTGCTATGATAGTCAGAGTACAAAAAATGATAATGATGGAGAGGCTTTCTAAAGAAACAGATTCTGGATAATGATGATGATGTTTCAATGTTTATATTGCTGAAATTCTTTGCAAAGTTGCTTGGGCCTATGTTGTCTCTTGTTGTGTGTCTCTGCCTGGATGATGGATGATATTCAAGCTCAACCAAGAGTCTTATATCATACAAGCTAACACCAGCTGTTATATGGTCAATGGCATTCTGGGTCTTATGGTGCAATCCTCACTTTTGAGTCTCGGTGCTGAAGGTTTACAGGAATGGTTGTCCATTGAGGACTGACTGATCTTAGTCAGTCAGTCACTCATTATTACTTATGGGACTTGACAATAAATTACATGGTAAACATAACTCAAGGTGCTTGTACATATTGTTTTTGTTTGCTTTGTAATGTATGTCTAGAGTTTTGTGATTTTTGTTTCTAAGAGAAATAACCAATATGTTTTTATTTTTGAACTGTTATTATCCATTATCATGAAGAACATTTTCATTGTAACGTTTCAAGATAGATCTCACAGTCAGAGTTCATAGGACACAAACAACTACTGTGAGGATAACGGTTATGTTGTTGCATAGATAGTAGGACCATGGCAGCATTTGCATTAAAATCCAGCAATCAGACATAATGTTCTAATTTATCTGATAAACTTTATTAGCATGATTATTGTTGGACACAGTACAATTCACAATGCCAAAATACTGTTACAAATGTTTGGTATGTATTTGAATGCTGTAAGTGAAGTTCTTCTAACTGTTTGTTTTTGTTTGTTTAATGGCTTAGTTGTGTTTGTGTGTTTCTGAATAGTAGGTTGCCTTTTATGATACCTTAGACATATTTAAGCAATAAAACAGTTGATGCTTATAAGAACATGCACTTGTGCTGCAGTCATTAGTCTATGACATGTCACAAGAAGGCATCAGGACTTATTAGTCTGAGCCAAATACAGAAGAGTGACCTCACATTCTTTTATTTATTATTCAATAATATTTCTTCAAGTATTGAATTAGTCATTATTTTCACAAATGATGTGACATGATTTCAGCCAAATGTTGACCTCCACTTTATTCAGATTGAATGTGTCAGTACACCCCAGTGTTCCTAGATCAGGGTAGATGACACATTTTGTGACTAAGATTAATGTATTAGAAAAGAAGGCTGTCCCTTAGTCAGACCCCTAGAGACAATCATGTTAGCTCTGGCATATATTATGTGATGTTATGTAACTTTTTCAATATATTTTATTGCCAAACAACAGTTGCAGTAGAGAGGATTATTGTGTTGTAATTGGATGAGTAGTGGTGCCACTTCTGAGTGATGAGGATATATGTGACCAGTTTTCCCTTGCCACTGATCTACTAAAGCCCTTCATAATTTTGTGGACTGTACACCTAATTCTACCCACATCCCTGTACTTCCTTTAATTTAGGAAGGCCATTCTACACAATCTTTATCCATTGCATCTGTTCTCTCCTCCCAGATGGGTCACTTCCTGTAAAACTCTTCTTGCATGATATTAATGATAGGATGGACACAGAAAGTGAGCAACACAGAACTGTACAGACGAATCCATATAAAAGAAACCTTAATGCAAAAAATAGTACAAAGAAAGCTAGGGTTATTCGGACACATTTGCAGAATGGACGATGAATGGAAGATAAAGACTCTAATATTTGGCAGAATGGAGGGAACAAACAAAAGAGGATGGCCGAACAGAGAGTGGTGGATGGATGACATCATGGACTGGACGAAAAAGCCCCTATAAGAACTTACACACGCTGCGGTGGATCAACAGCAGTGGAAAAGCCTGGTGAAAATGGTATCGGACATCTATGGGCGATGTGCCCATGAGGTATGATAATGATGCCTGCCAAAGTTCTGAAGAGAATTTAGCTTTGAGTTGCCATTCATTGTTGGCAGATGACTTGGCTGATTTACTAGACCTCTTGTATCCACAACAATACTAGTAAGTTGGTTTTCATTTCTAGCAGATTGCTTTTAGTTTGGCCACAAAATAAATTATAATCAATGTAAAAGTCTGTATGACAATGGAGATTCAATTAAATAAGAGTGGCACTTTGCCATTGATGCATTTAGGCAATCTGACTGGATTGCAGTCTTTCTTGGTTTTGAACTGATGAAAAAATTAAAGAAGTTCATGTCTATCCTAAATAGTATGCTGCTTATGGTTGCACTGCAAGGCAAGGAATGTTGCTGGAAGATCAATTTCACAGGTTAAATGCTTGACAGTGTAGTGTTTAGCATGCTGGACTGTCAGGGCATTAAATCGTGTCGAGATTTCTGCTCCAGCTCAGCCATACGCCTGTGAATATGAGACACCCACCCTCATATGCCAAAGTTAAGTAATAAAGTTGCGGGCACTTCATACCATGGCTGCCTTTCAGTCTATCTCAGGCTCTACTTCCTGCTGTACTTCTCTTCTAAAATGCTAAGTCTCACTCAGCCAGTTCATTGATTGAAAAATGAGCTCGGTCAGGGCCATTATTATGATCTCTGTAGAAAACCTGTACATTTAGGATGTTTTTTAATACTTCATCAAAATTTGAACAACAAAATATAATAATAATATTGAGTTTGGTGTGTCATTAGGCACTGGAGCAGTACAAGTCCCTAATTCTATTCTATTTACGGATTTATAAAACGCCTCTCACAGTACAACCTAATCAGAGGACATGCCTGGTGTGCGTATATTGAAATTTAGCTTATTCAGACTTCAGACTTCTTTGCTTTACGTTTACAGATGTTTAATTCCTTGTCAAACTGAGCAACGCCTCTTTTGGCCTAACAGTTTACCTCCACGGTGTCACAAATTATACGCATTTCATTCTTTTAATTTTTTTAATTCATTCATATATACATGTTTGCCTAAATTATGTATATTTTGCATAATTCATTTGTTGATTTCAATGCATTGTTTTTATTATAGGCCTAGGATAAAAAATTTACTTAGTATATTTTACTAAAATGACCAATTGAAGTTACTATTCATAAATTCAATTAAAACAACGATCTATATAATATATTCAATCCCTATAAAAAAAATTTGCGCCCGATCGAGTGTACATGTACGTTTCTTAAAGGAAGCATTAAGTATGTGCCTAGATTCTGTCTGTTAGATATCCTAGCTTGCAGTCGAGACTCGCCAGTTTCCTCTTGGCCATCTGGCGCCGTGTGTCGGCGAGGCCTCCTCCTCCTCCTCCTGCGCGGTAGGTGGGTAGGCCAACTAGAGGCAGGGTGAGGGTCGGCGGGGACAGAGACCGACGTACTGCCGCCCTGGCTCCGTTGACCGTCCCGTTCTTTAGGACGACGTCGAAGTGCTTGTCGTTGTAGATATCATCGAGCCAGTCTTCGAGTTGAGCGATTCGGCTCTGGCTCGACTTCAATTTGTTTCTGGCCTGTTCGAGGCGAACCTTCATCTGTGATTGGTCAGTTAGAGATCTGGCGTCGACCACTTGTCTTCGCTCGAGTAGATTGATGAGACGGGAGTTTTCGTCAAGCAGTCGACGGTGGGCAACGGCGATGTCCTGGAACTTGTCTCTCGTTGACTCCTCGTCGTTGATGAGCACGCGCAGTTTTCCCATCTCGCGCTGATAGTCGTTGATCCCATGACGCATTGTATCGACCTCTCTCTGTAGGTCGTTGATGTGGGAGTCCTGTTCTCGGACCAGTTCCTGGAGGGGTCGAATTATGTCCAAGACGCCCTTGGATCTTTCTTCGAGAGCATTGAATTTCAACTGTACCTTCAAGCGCTCGTTTTCCTTTTCTTCTTTCTCCATCCGCAATCTTTCCATGTCCGCTTTGAGGGCAACGATAACGTCTTCAAGTGAAGTTCTCCTTTCCGTCATTCCAGAGTTGTCTTTTTCTAATTCCTTTGCTAATGCTCTCAGGTCTTCGAGTCGTTTCTCTACGTCGTCTTTGGCCAGAACGAGATCTCTCTTGTCTCTCGTTAGTTCGTCTATCAGCCGTTCCTTGCTCTTCAGTGTCATGTGAACTTCTTCCAGTTGCTTCATCAGTTCCTGTTCTCTTTCCTTCGGAACTCTCGATCTTTTCACCATCTCCAATTCATACTTGGCATCCTGTAGCTTCCGTTGGTTGAACTCTGCGTTGCCCGTCATTTCATCGAGTTGTCTCTGCAATTCCCTCTCCCTCTCGACAGGAATGCTCAGCGCCTTCTGGCGTTCGTTGTCCGCCACCAATTGATCGACGAGCTTCGACTTTCTATCGAGATCACTGAGCAGCTTGTTGATTTCTGATTGGAGAAGACGATTCCTCGTCTCGTCGTCCTTGCCTTGACTATCCAGCTGCAGCTGTATCCTTGCCTGCCAGTTCTCTAGCTCCTTGATTCTATCTTTTAGGCGGATTTTCTCATCATCGCCAAGCCGTTCCTTGCGTTCTCGTTCTCTTAGCTTTCTGGCCAGTCCTTCGTTCTCATTTCGCAGTAGCTCTAGTTCGGCTAGTAGGTCACCAATTTCGATCTTGAGAAGTCTGGCCTCAGTGATGCCTTCACCGTCATCGTTGACGGGTGTCCTCCGCAGCGATGCACCTTTGGCCTGATCCAGTCGGATCTTATTGGTGTAGATTGGTTGGTCTCTGGTCGGAACACCTCCTCGAAAGTCAAGCTCTGGGTTGGTCCTCGTCTCATCCGAAGCGTCGTCGTCAGCCTGCTGCTTGCGCGGTGACCGTCTCATGCGGCTCTTACTTCGATCCGCCATCTGCGTCGTTTCGGTCTTAGTCCGGACCAGCGTCCGATAGATGGCGTCCTTCTCAGGTCGAAATTTAGTTGGTTTCTTTGTAGACGGGTCCGATTCTTCTCGTCTGGGTGAGTCTCTGTGGACGACTCCTCTTATGCCAATGTCGGCGTTCTTGATAGGAACGAAGGTCCCAGTGTTGAGTTTCGAATTCGAAAAGATGGCGCCGTGATTTCGCTGCATATCATTCACTGCGGCATCGGGATTCTCTACAGTAGATAAGACATACTGAGCTAGGCTTAAGCTTATACTTACACAGAATTCTTGTAAGCTCCTCAAGATTCTTTGAGTGACTAGTTAATTTCCAAACAGGCCTATTAGGCCTATAGGCCTATGCTTTAAGCATTGGCTTCGAATGGCACTTGACAGACGTGGCTGTCTAGGCTATCTTCTTGCATTTGAAGCGATAGGCTTTAAATACTATATTTGCATGGTTTCAGTGGCTTAATATCTATAGGGCTACATAAAGATCATGTCGACCCTATGCGGATAACATGACCCAAGTATAGAGCCTATATATGGGCCTAGCTATGGGCGATATCGCATGGTGCGGCCGTCTCTGGCGACGCTGTCCAGAGGCGAAAAATGATCGACAATTTTAAAGACAATTTTGTCTGTATTCCCGTAGATTGGCTACCTTTTTTGATGAATTTTATTAATATGAAATTCAGCCAATCCCATGCCCAAAGAGTGCCAGAGATGCCGATGATAAACTTCAGACTCGATACACTAAGTAAGCGCATACATTTACGTGAAGGTAGGCTATAATAGCTTACAGAGGTGTAACAAGGTTTTGAAAAGTAGGGGGGCATAATTTAACGAAACATTTTTTCCCCTACTTTTTTAATTTTTCCCTTCCAGAAATTTGAAAAATGGAGAGGCACAAATTATCTTAACAAAAGTCATCATAAAAAGTCATTGGAGAAACATATAAAATAACAGATTTGGGGAGGGGCACTAAAACTGGGGACTTTGCCTTCAAAACTGGGGGCCGGTGCTCCCCACCCCAGTTTTGAAACGGGGGGTGGGGGCGGTGCCCCCCATGCCACCCGCTTGTTACACCTCTGGTAGCTTACGCCTATAGCTACAGACTAACACTTCCGCTGGTTGCACTCTGCCAGGTCTGGATAAAGGAGGATAGACCTATAATCATTAGCAAGAGCATTTTAGAAATAAAACGCGTTCGCATGCAGATGAGTCTCAACAGAATTGAGGATGAACATAAATGACTAAACATATGACCTCGTTCAGTCGTTCACTGTTGCCATTGAAGCACTGGGTTGAGTAAGAATAGGCTTATTGCATAAACATCTGAGTAAATTATGTGAAATTTCAAGATGTTAACCTACCTTTTGAGCAGCCTTGCTCGTCTGAAACGAAATTCTGTAGTCCAGCAGTAGCGAAAATGTTATATTTCTATATGGTATAATATGTCTTGTAGAGACAAACTCCAGATATAAACAGAAACGTCGATCGCTTCATAGACCTCAAATCATTTTCTACTAAACAGAGATAGGTGTGACGGCACATTTTAACTAAGACGTCAGGTCACGCACTTATGAAAAGAAAGAGCATTTCCATAGCATTCGCACGTAGTATAAACAGCAACCAGCGTAATGGAGAATCATATGGTAGTTCTAATCGTGAGATGGTTCTGTCTGTCGGGGGCTGTGGGGCTGTGGGGCCAATGTATAATGCTAAGTGGCGACGAACAAAAGTTCAGGAGTAGCTGAGGCAAAGTCTCCGTTACACGTCAATTGGTCCTCCTCATCGTAGGCATATATGCACACAGGCATACGTCATATAAATCGTCATACTAATGTTAGTAAGCCAGACACAGATTAAATACTCTGGCAATTCCAGGCTGCATGAAGCTGCAGATTTCAGAATAGGCTTAGAGCCTATAGTTCATGGGAATAGGCTCTAAGTCTATATGGGAAGTTAATTGGCGCGTGGGGAGCTAGGCCTATAGGGCCTAGTAGATGCACCTGGGGCGCCAGCATCATGGCAGCATGTTCACTTGGGGAGGTGGCAGACGCGATGGGTAGCTAACAGATGT
Source organism: Bimastos eiseni (assembly GCA_959347315.1). Taxonomy (NCBI): domain Eukaryota; kingdom Metazoa; phylum Annelida; class Clitellata; order Crassiclitellata; family Lumbricidae; genus Bimastos; species Bimastos eiseni. The sequence goes on from OY365815.1 coordinate 5,491,591, forward strand.
ACATCGGGAGATATATTAGTTGCACTGTGAGGAGCTAACATGAAAATCAATTCACTCAATTGTATAATCACGATCTCACACGGAGATAAAACAATCGTGATCAGGGCGAATTTCAGCTAGGGTCGACGCAGGGCCTCCGCTGAGTTCAAACTTCGCTCGAAGTAAGCTGGGCTGTAAGGAGCAACCGTGTAGCCTTTAAGGCAAGACTCAACTTGACCAGTAGGCTATAAGGCCCATCTTGCAATGGGCCTGTATGAAATTGCCAATTGGCTTATAATTATACGGCCGTCTACGATGATATGTGAGGCTTTGTGAGCTATAAGACATTTTGTATGTTTAGGTTCATTTGACGCCTATCTCTCTCTCTCTCTGTCTTTCTATCTCTCTGTCTTTCTATCTCTCTGTCTTTCTATCTTTCTGTCTGTCTGTCTTTGTTATGGATGCGTCGTTAATTAAACTTATATGACCGACGGTTCATTTGTTTTCCATGGCATCATTAACGCCGATCGTCAATTGAACCCAACATTCCACACATCACATGAAACGTCACCGTCAAATAATAATTTTATGCGATATTTATTAGGCCTATGCATAAGTACATGTGTATACTTATAGGCCCTACAGTTATATAGAGAGACATGCCAGTGTGGTGAGAATGATGATATTTGATATGTGAGCACTGAGGTGACCTCTGTAAATCGATCGATCGAACGCCTTTCAATCGGTCACGTATCAATGGTCTTCCAGTATTGTGTGGAGTCCTTGGAGGCATAATCAGCATTCGCGACGCTCTATATAATGTGTCAACAAGACGTTGTAATCGTAATCTAGAAACTTCTAAAGCACATAATATTGACGGGCGCTGAGGAGGTTCCGCCATCGCTACCTTTGGCGAATGCATGCCTCCATTGACAACGACAAACCATAACAATGATGATTACAACATAACAACAATGATGATAACAGTAGTCCATGGCTATTTTACAGATATAGGCCTATACGTTTGTTGCTGCCAGGGTCAGTTGGATGGCATTGCTAGAGTCAGCAAGCGCAGGGTAGGTATAGCCGTATGGATCTATCCCGATCCACGTGGGTCAGCAGTCAACCCAGCAATCGGTCAATTTATATTATGCTAGCGCTGGGTTAAGTACCCGACTTTGCCCGGGTTGAACTTCAATTGGTGTAGGCCTACATAATAGATAACAAATTTTCCTCCCAGAGCTAAGACATAGGGCCTACAGATTTTTTCAAGTTCCTACTCTAGCATGTCACATACTATTGGAGAATCAAGCAAATTCTAAATTCACGCCTGGAGCATGGGGAAGGGTAACATTTTGGGATCGCAAACCACCCTTCCTGTTTTTCCTCGGCTGCTAAAAAGTATTTGTGCAAAATTTCTGTCTCTGTTCTAGTCTCTCTCCTCTGCATCTCTACCTTTCAATCCTACCCCTCTATGTCCCTCTCTATCTTTCTGTGACTGTCTCCTCCTCTCCTTCAGTCTCTTGCTCTCTACCTCACTCCCTCCTTCTGTTCCACCTGCCCATAAAAGGGTCATTGGTCTCTCCTTCCATGTCACATCATTAGTTTCTACGCTCTGGTCTCACCGAAAAGGAGGACGGCGTGTTTGCCAGTCAAGGTATTGTACGGTGAGGAAACCTCATCGCCAAAAAGCAGGTAGTAGTTACAGTTTAACGAGACTGTTGTGATAACAAAGATCATTAGCGCCGTCCTCCTCCTTTATCCAGGCTTGGGACTGGCACTGTCCAGCACTCTGCAGCATATGCTGCCACTGGGTTATAATTAGTCTTTTCTTCAGTTCCATGCTCATGCCTCCAGTTAACAGTCTTTCATTTTCCATTTTGCCCATTGCTATCCTGCTTCTGATGTCTTCCTCACAGTATCAATATATATATATATATGTCTATGTATATATATTAGGCAACACCATACTGTATTGGTTGTGGGATGACCTCCCACTTGAGCTCTGCACTTTACTTGTGTCCAACCAGCAGGGTTTTAAAAGTCGCTTAAGTCTTTTTCTTTAGCTGTGGCTGGGATCACTCCTGAGTAGGTTCTTGAAGGGGTGCTATATAAGTGCTCAGAATGAATATAATTATACTTGTTCTTTCTTGTTGTTGAGGTGAAAAGATGACTACTACAAATGACTAAAAAGCAGAGGTGGATTAAGGCATTTTAAGGATCCGCACACATGCACAATAATTTTTTTATTTAATCTATGATTATTTTTATTTATTAAGTCTAACAGTAAAATGAGCAAAAAACTATGAACAAATTATTCAAAATTACTCATCTGAATAAACACACAATTTGTTTTGGCCATAACAGAGTTTCCATTATCAGGCAGATTCATCAAAAAATCAGACACCGATGCTAGCAAGACCTATTTTCGCTTGGTCTATTGGCTTATTTAAATACTAACTGAATCACCCAACAGGGACTCAAATAGCTTATATATGATGCACCACAAATGACATCATTTTATTTTGTAGGCTGAATTTCAAGTCAATATGTATCATCATAATAGTTACTACAAAAACATCATTTGTCATTTTGTTGTAATCAGTGGGATGGACCCCACAGCTTCATTGAACAGGACCCACATTTGTTAATCCAGCCGTGCTAAATTGTACAGGACGTTAGAATACATGTGCCTCAGTGGCAGATAAAAACCTAAATATAATAACATTCTGTAAATATGAAGTTCAACAGCTGACCATTCTAAATAGCATAAGAAAAATACAGTCCAATCACTTAACAGAATCCAGGAACATAAAAAAAAACGAAACAGGTATACCTGATTTTCACATCAATTGATAATTGAAACTAAATAGCCAATCTATAACTTTCTATAAGCAACAACTATTAAGAAAACACCACACGAAGGTAATTGTACACAAGACATGCTGAGGTAAGGATTAAATAATAGTGTCTGCATCACCAGTACTGCCACTTACATGGTCATTAAACTTCCTAGCAGCTAGGGAAGAATGCTGCAATTCTGTCACTCAAAACAACAAACAGGTGACAGATGTCTAATCCAGTCAACCTGACCATTTACACAAATATTTAGAGTAATCAATTTTACACTAATTGTAATTGTAATTGTAGGTGGCTCATCAACATTAGAGCATCTTCAAGGAAACGTTCCAAAATACATATATTCATAATACATAATTCAATACTGCCTCATTTTTGTACATTCTCTTTAACAATGATGTAGTATTCTTGTTTTGATGGTAAATGCAAATGCATGCGTTTTACCATGATATAAGTTTGTATCTCAATCATCCAAAGATTAAGCAAAGACCAGACAAACAGAGACATGTAGTTCCAAATTAAAAAAGTCAACCATTTAAAAGTATATATATATCTTGAGCCAAAATTATATAGCACACAAATATATTAAGTTATAAACATTTAGATAAACCAATCCAAAGGCAAATAGGCTGCTTCATGCTTTAACTGATTGTAAAAATCATCTTTTACATCTAAAACAATAAGAATATATATAATAGATGCAACACTCCAAAACAAATTATTGGCAGACTAGGTTTACTTAATAATTTATGTGGTCACAAGGTAAGCAAAATATTTGAAAATTACCAGAGAGCATAAAAACAGGAATGCTTATAAAAATCAGAGGCAGAACATATTTCATAATAACAAAGCTTAAAATTATGAACTTAGTAACTGAAAATTTCTGTAACAAGCATTCTATTTAAATTTTGAATCTACTCCTCCTAGCAACATAATTATGTCAAGATAGGAGCTCAACAGCCGCACTCATTCTCTCACTTTCTCAAACGCAACATCTCAATTTCCATCTAAAAAAGTTCATAGGACTATACAACTGAGGTACAATAAATAAGCAGCGAAATTACAGACATGTTTCAAATGAGATAGTTTGCAAATTTACCAAAAGAAGAAATCACCATATTGTAACTTTAAATATCATCAAGTAAATCACATTCTTTCTCTGAGGCAATTTCACTTGTGCATCAATTGTTGAGAAGATTAAAATTTACGGAAAGCCTTTAAAGCCCAATTCACAACTGTCTTTCTGTATTTCAAATTAATACAAGGACTAAAATATGTGATGTCAGAAATTGCTTTAAAAATTCTTTGGCCTAGCAAATTTGCATTGCAACAGTAGTTGAAATTCGATCTTTGGCACAATTAAATTACTTATCTCCCATGTGAAATTTGAAATTGCAAACCATTCTGAACTTTTGAGACAAAATACAACTTCAATATGGTAATATCCCAGAGACAACTCATAAAAGAGATGTTGTTTCAATTAACTCAGGGGTGTCAAAGAGTGAGCAGCCCATGAGCCATTTCTGGCCAGCAGACGATATATTTCTGACCCACGGAGCCTTGTCCAAAGACAACACAATTGAAAATAAAACCTCTAATATGTAATTTTAAAAGTTTTTTGAGTTTTCTGTGATGATTGTAATTGATAATTCATATCAGAATCATGTTTTCAAGGCCCTATTCAACTGTTTGTATGGCCCCTCTGAGATTCCTACCCCATTTTCCTCATGCACCTCTGACCCGTCACTTGCTGGAAAATATTGTTACTGGCCCACCATCACAAAAACGTTTAACACCCATGAATTAACTGTATGAAGGAAGGGCAAGTAAGCATAAAGCTCACTTGTTACAATCTTACATCAACAGTTAAAGGTATATTACGGCTACATAAAAATATTAGAACAAAATAAAAATTGCTAAGCTGCACAACAATTGCTTAAAAGTTCCAAAGTTCAACCCGAAACCGTGTACATTTCATGTGACACATTAGGAACTGAATTTCAGATGCAGGAATTCAAAGTTGGTAAACTGTCATCAGTCAGCCACCATAACGAAATTCAAAGTCTGTGATCAGAATTGGTTCACTTAGAGGACAGATACTTCAAGTCCTTTAATCCTGAGATGTAACAACTGAAAATGACAAGAAGGCCTCAGGTGCAGCACTCAAACAAGAACATCCCCATCTTACAATATAGGATCAAACTTATTCAATCACAATAACAAATAAGTAAATTCCTCAATGTCAAGCATGCAGTCAGTTCAACTCATTTTCAGTACAACACTTTTGCACTCCAAAAGACTCTGGATGGGCTCAACAAAGTTAGACGCTCACATCATCGGCTACTGCAGCTGTCTTAATAAATGAAATCATTGTTTTGTTGTAAATTTTGTGTTGATCGACTGTGGTTTCGTCTCTGCTTGAATGAGAGATGTTGTAGGATAGACCAGCGCATGAGGTGTTAGCTTGTCAGAAGTCAGCAACTTAGAAAATGCACTTAGAGTGTCCGGAAAGCTAGAGGGAGTGACAGGTGTATTAGTTGGTGCACCACACATCTGAAACATCAAAACATCACTTTTATGGCCTTCATCAAATTTGTAAACCACTTATGATCAATTGGCTAGCAATGAATTAGAAAGATCCTTCGATCAGTGTTTTAGCTGTAGCCTCTTATTTATAAATGGGGAGCAATGGATAAGACACTGGCGAGCAAAACAGAGCAAGTAAGTTCAATTCCTGCAAGCCCTAAGGTTGACTAGTCCTTCTTTCACTAGGTGGCAGGTTGGTTAAATCGGATGTATAACAAACCTGTTCATACTTGCAATCTTGCTGCAGTTTGTCAGTTTGAAATTAAATGAAGATATTATACTATCAGGACTGATGATTATGATGACGAGAAACTTGATGAGTGTCACAATGTCCTGAATATTACAAAGAATGGTACTAATTCATACCAGCTCACTCATGTTAAGTATTTATGTCACCAAATGCCAATCAGGCTTGCCCTCTCTACATACACATCTATAAAATGCTGTTGTCATTTCAGTTCAGCTTGGCATCAGCCGTGACCGAATAAGTTGAGCACAAAACACAACACTGCTCTAAAAGATAATAAAAACCACTGTCTTGCTCATTTTGCTGATGAGCTGCATTCGTTTCCCAGTCATGGTTGGTATATACACTCATCGCTAAAACGGTAATCGATAATGCATTCACTGTTGGCCTTACTTAGACTCAAACCAGGTGAGTTAAAAAATCATGCTTTAATGCCAATCAGGCTTACCCAGGCAGGCCAAAGCTGCCAACCCATCATTGCAGTTAGCTATGCTATTCAAAAACTTGTTGACTCATCATGTCGTTGGAAAACGTTTTACACACTGACAGCATAGCATAGTCATACTTACAAGGTCTACATATCGTCGCCTACAGAGTTACCTAACTTATTTCCCAACACTCACTGGATATTGGCAGCAAGTCTGAGTTCCACTGCACGATGGACATGGTGCAACAGTTGCCTCCTGAAAAAACATACTGAGTGCCATCTAAAAAATAACAAGAATCTAACTAGAAATATTTATAAACACAAGTCTGCAAAATGAGTATTTCTTCATCAGTGAAGCTGGTAATTTTACAAGCCTTTGTAAATCTTGTTTCTACCACATCAGGGCAATACGTCACATAAGGTCGGCTCTAACCCAAAATATGTCTGAAACTATAGCCTGCTCACTTGTCTCCTCTTGCCTCGATTATGCTAATTCACTTTTTGTTGGTCTCTCAGACCTTGAACTCAAAAGGCTTCAACGTATCCAAAATACCTTAGCTCAAGTAGTGCTACGTGTCCCACTACGAACATGCTCCTCTGCCCTACTCCACCAGCTGCATTGGCTCCCTGCTGAATTCAGAATCAAATTTAAGTTAGCTTGTTTGACCTACAAAGTACATCTACTTATATTCATGCTCTACTAACTCCTTACATTGCTCCTCGTTGCCTACGATCATCAAGTACAGGTCTTTTAGTTGAACCACGATGCAGAACAGTTATGGGCTCTCGTGCGTGTCATGTCTCTGCTCCTAGGGAATGGAATCGACTGCCACTCTTTCTTCGTAGCTCAAATTCACTTCCTTCCTTTAAAAAGCAACTCAAAACTCACTATTTATCTTTGGCTTTCAAGGATTTGGAAATCTGATTGCATCTTCTCCTAGTGACTGACTAACCGCGCCTAAGATTCACATTTAGGTGTGACCTTGTGCGCGTTACAAATTTATTTATAATAATAATAATAATTCAAACTAATTAATTCCCAGAGGTTATACAATATTAGTCATTTTTTCAACTTGTTCAAATTTTATTCTGCTTACTTAATGCTATAATTGCTATACCAAAAAGCAGAAGGGATCAAAGAGAGCAGACTTGTCACAGCACGTTATTGACAAAATAAACTTACAGAGCTGATTTACCAAACACTTCCATAAATCCAGGAAAATGGATTGACCGCTTATAAATAGGGCATAACCGAGTAGACAATTTTCACCGAGTACCGAATCCGAGTATTTGGATGCACTATTTGCCAGATCTGGGTACGAACCGAATAGTAGCGGCAAACCTGGCCAGCGACTCAGTGAGTACCATCAGTAGGCAGTGTAGTTAACCTGCCATGTGCACAGCTACGGAGAACTATCAATGCAGAGTTTATAGCAATATCCTTCATATAGTGTATCGTCGCACTCTAGGCTAACACAATGTATTATCATTTAATAACTTTATTTGTGAAAAAATGTAAAACCTTGTTATACAATTTGAAATATGAAGTTATCAACAACGTCTTTACTCTCTAATGTTTACCAGAAAGTGGGTGGAGCCAAGTCAAACGGGAAAGTTACTGATTTGGTTGCCACCAGGGGAATGCAAACAAAAGAAATTAAAATATATAAATTAACATCTTTATTTTAAAGAAAATTCCATGGAATTTTAAGTTCTTGTTTAATTAATCAATAACTTATATTGGGTCTAGGACATTACATCCCCGGACATTATCCAGGGCTGCCATTACCTCTGTAGGATTTTAACCCCCTGCCCTTACTCCCCTGCCATTAACCACAGGAATTATTCGTCTGTATTTAACCTCTTCCATTCACCTCTGAATAGTATGTGTCATCAATTTGTTTGCTGTTACTTAATTGCGTGCCTCTATAGCCTACAGTGCTGCATACAACAAGTTAACAAAAGAAACTTGTTTGACCTGTTTGTGTTGTTCTAGTTACTGATTTCGTTTTATGATATGATGATTAATAATGAGCTAATAAAATTTGTGTTCCTAGTTTAATTGTTGACATTGTTCTTATAAAATGCTACTTACTTAAAGGAATGCATCTAATAAAATTCTTGTTCATAGTTTAATTGTGGAAAAGAGGCAGAGGAGTAATGACAGGGGGGGTAATGGCAAGGGGGAAATATCCTACAGGGGGTAATGGCAAGGGGGTAATATCTGGGGGGTAATGTCCTGCTACCCTTATAAGTAAGTCTGTTAGTCCTAAATTTATTTTATCAAAAAATATTATTTGATCCAAAAAATTATTTTTTCAAAAAAGTTATTTTACCTATTTGCGGGTGTAATATTTGCCGAGGCGAATACTTCTGAATAGTCCAATATTCGGCTGAGGCGAATGTCCGAGGCGATTTCCGGCTATGCCCTACTTATTTAGTTACTTTCACACTTCTCCAGTTCAAATACATTATTAACAGATGTTTGCATACTGATTCAATTCATCTTGTCTTTCTAACCTCTGAGTTTTAAGAAAATGTCTCTCTGCACATGTCAAATGAGGATATGGCCCCTAATTAAATGGGCATATAAATAAAATTAATTTGCAAATCCAGCTTCTGTGAGGCTATAAGATATAATAATTAACATTATATTTACATTTGGAGTCCACACTGTCCTTGGAATCCTATAACTTTCATACATTAACACAAGCATGGTCTGGTCTCTCCCAATCTCTTGGGACAGGAAATTATGATGCTTGTTGGACAATATAATCTTGTTGGCTGTTGCAAACAGTCAAAGTCTTTTGTTTTGATCGACTCGAACACATAGAGTGTACTGTACACAGTGCATACATATACCTGAATATTGTGATGTGAATCATAGCACTGTGGACCAGCCAAATTCCAGCTTCAGTTTAAGTGCCTCCACAGTTTCAATAACAGAAAGAGGGGTTCCAATATCTCAGAGACAAGAGCACATCATCAGCATCAGTAACCTGCTCTGGACCAATATGCCCTTTGGAATAAGGCTGTCAAAAATAGTTGAACTCACGACCCGGGTACGCATCGATTCGCGCAGTCGGGTACCCGGGCACCTGACCGCACGAATTTTTTTAAGGAAATCTAGGGAATTGCGCATTTTTACAAAATGTCGTGCACCCGAGAATCGATTTCATTGCCCGGGCAGTCAGCCAATATGACCAATGGAATATTTCTGGCATATATTCGGGTAAAATCACACATTTTTACGGAATGTCGTTACCTGAGAACCGATTTAATTGTCCGGGCAGTCAGCCAACACGACCAACGAGATATTTCTGGCATATGTTCATGTAAAATCGCGTATTTTTACGGAATTTCGGGTACCCGAAAACCGATTTCATTACACGGGTAGTCAGCCTCGGTCGGGTATCCGGATACTCGTTGACAGCCTTACTTGGGAATCCTGCTCAATTGTCTTTTTGTTACAAGGAATAAAATCCCAGAACTAATTAACCTATCCTCTCTTATTCCTTATCCTTTCGTATGTCTAAACTAACGTGTGCTGCTGTAATGCCTTGTGGTAAATGTGAAGGTACAGCTATCTATTTAAGCGCGCACTTAAGGGCCGCCATTGTTTACTATAGGGAACTGTATTCTTCACATTTACCTATAGCGATCATACGTTATGTAGTGGACGTGTTTATTAATTATACCTGCAATACTCAAGCTATTGTCTGTGTCCTACAAGGTGCATGGTAGTTCAAATGAATGTGTTTTGTTTGGAAGAATTCTAAGGTTATTCCGTGGTCTCAGCGCAAAACGTATTTCTGATATAATAGCCTACAATGTTATTGTTCACATTGTAGTATAAACATTGTTGACCTCACCTCAAAGTGCCAGTTACAAGACATGAGATACTGTTTAGCTTGCTCAGGATGACAACCGCTAACGAACGCAAACTGGTTTATCATGACCTGCTGCCGTAGACTATCCATCTTAACTCTGTATTTAAAATAAAAATGTAACTTAAGAACGAAAGAACCCTAAAACAACGTAAAACTTGGGATTGTAAACACAAACATCACCTCGCAGCTAAGAATTTCTGACATTCCATTGGTTACGCGTTTTAAATCTACACCAATCAAACTATTGCTATGCAGGAATTAACCAATCGATATATTTATAGTAACTTTCAAACCAATCGCATACGACATTGTTATTATGCAGACCAATGAAATATAATTCTTCTGGCGCTTTTTAACTTCCGCTGCGAGCACCCGAGCACTGCAGTCCTCCATATTGGGCAGCACTTGGTCCGGCGTTGACGAACTGCTTGAGAAGATGGAGCATCTGTGGTGCACCGAGAGCCAAACAATGCGTCCGGACAATGACAAGCAATCAAGCTGGGACAAGCCGCTACTGCAGAAGGCTGCCGCCGAGCTGAGCATTGCCCAAACCCACCCATACCATCAGGCGCGTTTCAAGGCAGCCGCAACATCGCATGCCGGAGACTGGCTCTTTGCCCTACCAGTCAATTCATGTGGACTTCAGCTAGACGACGAAGCTGTTAGAATTGCGGTGGATCTCCGTCTGGGGACACGCATATGTGAGCCACACGCATGCCCATGCGGGTCATGCGGAAGGAGCACACGGGCTTTCTTGTAGTCTTGGGCCAGGGCGGTTCAGCATTAAACGACATAATCAGTCCTAGCCTCACACGCGCTGGTTTCCCAAGCATTAAGGAACCCCGGACTTTCCAGAACGGACGGAAAACGCTCTGATGATTGTCTGACGCTTATTCCATGGCGAAGAGGACGGAACCTGATATGGGATGCGACAGTGATTGACACCCTGGCTCCATCATATCTCCAAGCGACATCATCTTCAGTCGGGGCTGCAGCAAAGGTGGCAACCACCAGGAAGACCATCAAGTACAGCCAGCTTGATGTTACCTATCTCTTCGTTCCATTGGCCTTTGAGATCATGGGCCCCGTCAACAACGACGGCGCCGGAATGGAATTCATCAAAGACTTGGGTCGCCTTCTGACTCAGGTCGCTAGAGACCCTAGAGAGAGCAGTTACTTATTCCAACGATTGTCAGTCAGTCTGCATTGAGCGCTTCAATGCAGTTGCCTTCAGAGGCTCTTTCATGCAGCTATAATCTAATAATACTAAAATTTATATTTGCGCTTTATAATTTTTTATAATAATAATAATAATAAAATAACCAAGTGTGATAATAATAATAATAAGCATCCATGCATCTTACCCCCAGCTGGGATACCATGCTCACTTGTGAATTCAACACTCAACGCTTGGAAGAACATCACATGCAGCACCACCAACAGGAACAGCAAGTCATCGCCAACAAGAGTGGGACATCAGAGTAACAGACAAGACATGGAAATGTCTGCTGGAGTCCACTTGCAATTCACGCGACAATGCTCGCTTGCTGACCTCGCGAACACCTCATTCTGGGACTGGATGCTAGCTCCCCAGTGACTGCCATAGGCCTGCGCCTCTCAAACGAGGATGTACGACTGGCAGCCGGGTTGAGGCTAGGAACGACGCTCTGCGAGCCACATTTGTGTCACCGATGTCAAGAGAGCGTCGACGCAAAAGGGCTCCATGGACTAATTTGTAGAAGAGGCAGCGGAAAACATCAACGACATAGCATGTTGAACGATGTCATCTGGAGAGCTCTTGGCAGGACGAAGATTCCAGCGCAAAAGGAACCTCTCGGCTTGCTAAGAGAAGATGGAAAGCGACCGGACGGCGTCACGCTCATTCCTTGGACACGTGGTCGATGTCTGGCATGGGATGTGACAGTGCCCGACACCTACGCCAAGTCACATCTTGCCGACACATCTATCAGAGCTGGGGAAGCAGCCGAACGCGCAGCTAAGACGAAGAGGGCCAAGTATTCCACCATAACCAACACCCACGACTTCGTAGCCCTCTCCTTGGAATCCGGCGGCGCTTGGAGCAGTGAAGGACTGCAGTTCATCTCAGAGTTGGGTAGTCGAACGAGTGCGGCAACCCACGATCCAATGGAGACGTCATTTCTGTTCCAACGTATCTCAGTTGTTCTTCAGCGTGGGAACGCAGCTTGCCTCTTCGGGACATTGCCAACACTCACTTAGCTCATCATGGGCGATAACAGCATAATGTGAAACATATATGATGATGATAATAATAATAATAATAATAATAATAATAATAATAATAATAATAATAATAATAATAATAATAATGATAATAATAATAATAATAATAATAATAATAATAATAATAATAATAATAATAATAATAATAATAATAACGATAATAATAATAATCTTCAACATTTCGATGACCGATGACCAATTGGGTCAGGCCACTCTCCCGATCAGGATGGGAGGACTGGGAATTAGGAGGGCGTCCTCGCTGGCACTTCCCGCCTTTTTGGCTTCAGCCGCAAGCACTCTCCAGATCCAATCACTCATCTTAGAATCGGTAGCGGTGAAATCGGACTCAGCATGCGACTCGGCGATGTCTACCTGGCTTCAACTTACCGAAGCCTCTGCCCCGACGACGCCAGGCCATAAACAAGCCCACTTTGACAGACCGCTGTTAAAACGCGGTTCTGTCTACACTAGAAGAAAAGCCACAGGATTCCTATGACCAGGCGAGACTAAGGGCCTTGCAGTCACCGCACGCCTCACTGGCTTATACGCTCTCCCGCTCGTTTCTCGCGATCTCAGACTGGAGGACGATACCGTGAGGGTGGCGGTCGACCTACGATTAGGGGTGGCCATCTGCGAGCCGCACACCTGCGCATGCGGCGCCTTCGTCTCTGCCAGAGGCGCACATGGCCTGTCCTGTTCATTGGGTTTTGGCCGTCAAGCAAGACACTAACATCAACGACCTTATCCATCGCAGCCTCAACAGAGCCGGTATTCCAGCGGTCAAGGAACCGTCAGGTCTTTCCAGATTAGATGGAAAGACACCGGACGGGCAGACCCTGATACCGTGGAGTGGAGGGCGGGCCTTACTTTGGGACGCGACGGTGGTGGACACAGTGGCCGCTTCTTATACCCCCGAGACAGCTTCCACAGCGGCGGAGATAGCAGCCACAAGGAAACACACAAAATATTCTGAGCTAGAGAAGAAATACACTTTTGTCCAATCGCTATAGAAACCTTCGGTCCCCTCAGTAGTGAGGGGCCTCGCCTTTCTGTCTGAGACTGGACGCCGACTTTCGACAACTACCGGTGACACCCGATAGACAAACTTCCTTTTCCAGAACTTGTCGGCATTGATCCAACGTTTCAATGCGGTGGCCTTTCAGGGCACTATGTCAAGATTACAATCCACTGACAAGCGGCGACCCAGATGGTCTGATGACAGATCCGTTGGCAATGCCAATGATGAATAACACTATATGTGACATAATAATAATAATAATAATAATTTTATGTAACTTAAAACTGAGAATAGCGCAGCAAGATTGCAAGTACTTAATTGAACGAATGCTGACAAGCTCTTACATGATCGAGTCGAATTTAACTATCGGCAGCCATGCAAGGCGTCTAGTCCATTATACATATATTCACGTTATACGTCTACTCACATCCAAACTTCTAAGGCGTCCATCAAAGCGCAAAGCATGAGCTTATTCACGAGTGCAAAATGGGTTGTCCATAGAAGTTCCGAGTCCAGTTTCCGGAGGGTCAGATTAACTTGTGGTTGTTGCATAGGTCGAGAATTGGAAGGTGGAGGATAAGAATAAACTGGGAACGAGTTCTTGAAGAGATGAGGCTTCGACTGGAAATCCCAAGGTGATGGATGGATTGGAAGAACCTGTGGCAGACGATGGTGGGCGAGTGGCAATAATGCATGCATGACAGAGGTGCATTTACAATAAACGAGGACCAAGGTGAAAACACTTTTGGGGTCCTTCTGAATTCGTACACTGAGCCTGAGACTCTGGTGTTGTTTAACCTATCATGTTCAAAACCCACAAAGTTGAACTATTGAAAAGTGCAGAATTGAGGAGGCATGCATACAGCATTGCATATCGATCGTTCAAGAGATGTCAGGCAGTGCTGCTGGGTATGAGAACTTGAGATGAGAAGTGACTGAGGTCGAGAAAGATTGGGACAGGGTAGATGGGCTCTGTATGGGCTGTTTAGCCGATGGAGTGATTTGAGGAAGAGCATTCTGATGACAGTACGCCTATAATTGATTTTAAATTTCTTTCAATTATTATATGTTATTTCAACTTCATTAATTAACTTAATTTTAGTTTAAGTGATTTAAACTGTAGAAAAGCTATTGACCTAAATTGACAACTGTTACTGTGATATGACTGTCATCAAACATACACGACTATTATTAAGTCAAATGCAACAGTAGCCTAAGTAGCCTATGTATACAAACTGAATACTGTTCCAAAAGTAATGTTCAACATAGAAAGCAAGATGGCGTCCAGTCTAGGTGCAAAGTGATTAAATTTTTTTTTAAAAGTTCAGTAACCACTCAGAATGGAGCTGAGATCAGGGATGTGGTCTCGAGACCGCGGTCTTGGTCTCGAGACGGTTTTGAGACCGGAAAACTGCGGTCTTGGTCTTGGACTATCGGTCTTAAACTCGGTCTCGAATGCGTCGGTCTTGGTCTTAAGGGAACGGTCTTAGGATTGGTCTCTGTCTTAAATTAGCGTTCTTGGTCATTTGCCGTATCAGAGCAATTTTTTATATATTTGTCAGCTATTTTCGATTATTTGAGACACTGGATGCTTTTGGCCTACGCAACTGTTATCGATCTATGGCGTGCAGAATGGAACACCTACCAGAGGCAATGCGCAGAGCTTCCTCGATGGAAGTTTTAAAGTCTAGTTTAAAAAACTCATTTATTTTCTGTTTACTATGACTAATGAACTGTTTCTGTAACGCATCCTTTATGTAAGACTGTTTTATTAAGAAACGCTAAAAATGATAGTTGTGTTGTATTGTACAAGTACACCATTCAAACGGAATGTTAATCTACTTGTTCAGATGTCTTAAAGTATTTACCTATCGTATACTGTACGTAATTTAGTGTGATATTCTCAGGCCGAAGCAAAGGGCTGAACCCACATAAGTTCAGAGTGGCTGGTAAAATTGTTTTCTGGACCATTATTAAGATTAGTATTCTTCAGCAATAAAATTCATGTTTTTAGTGTTTTTCCGTTCTAGCGTCTTAATAAATTCAATTGCTTATAAAAAAGAGTATCGGTCTTGGTCTTGGACCTATCGGTCTAGAGTTTTTGGTCTCGCGCCCAACAATGGCTGAGATGGAGCCATATCATATGGGCTCCATATTGGCTTCAAACAGAAATATTGGCCCTATATTGACTCCATAGGGGCATGTTACCAGAGGCTTTGTTGGCCTCAGCTGCAATGAGAACATTCGAAAGTAAATTCTTTTTCTTATTATTATCACTATTATCATTGTTATCGTTATTATTATTATTATTATCATCATCATTATCCTTATTACTATTATTATTTTTTTATTTATTATTATCATTATCATTGTTATTATTATTATTATTATTGTTATAGGTTTTCGTCCCCATCGGGCTGAACGAAAGAGCCCATGAATGTCACTGCATTAAAACGTTGTGTACAAATAGACAGACGTTTTCTTATTTCTTTTTGTATTAATAGCAATAAATAAAATCAATAAATGCAATATCCGATCTGTATTTAATCATCTTAAAATTTTTACATAATTTGTCAGACTAAAAAAGTATCATATACACGTATATCATATAAAAAGTACATTCAATAATACATGTGTTTAGTACTATAATCTTACAGTGGCAGATTAAATAAAAAAACTCAATGGCACTACCATAAACAAAAGACTACAGACGTGGTCCATTTGTAGAAGAATCATTCCTAGTTTGAAATTAATTTCAACACAAAACCAGAAAGATGCAGAGTAAGCGATAACCAAAAAAATGCTCAGAAAAATTTCCAGAAAATCAGTTCAATTCCTGGAGTGTACAATTGTGTATACAGTTTAGCCAATATAAAGTATTTTTACATTCACAGTTATATTAATTTACACACCCAAAGACTTTCATTTAGCATCGAAACGACGAAATGTTCAATGCATATGACCACGACATACAATATGAAAAACGTACACATATTTATATGCTCATATATGCTCGTTAATGCTTATATATTCTGATCTATAATGCACCAATATACATAAATAAATATTTATAATGCACAAAATATGTGCATATATTATATAAAGATCATAAAACTATGCAAATAAATAAAATAATTAAGAATGAACATCCATAATTTGTTTGGCAATGGAGTTGAAGAGCCCAGAGTGTCACTCCGTTTCCATAGCAGCAACGGCATCATGGTCGTCCGACGTCGTCTCCATGTTTCGCATCTGGTAGAAGAGGACATAGCCAGCCCGTGTCTAGGCAACAAAAAGAAAGGGCAACAGAAATGTTTATACAAAGGAATAGGGCAATGCGGCACGGTGGCTGATCGGTTAGAGCGGTCGGCCCGTAATGCTCGGTGTGCGCTGAGTGAGCGGGTTCGACCCTCGTCTGAGGCGTCAGTCACTGTGTAGGGACCTTGAGCAAATCCTTCGCGCACAATTGCTCTGCAGTACAACTGCAATTGTGGCGTCGAGGCGTGTGCACTTCTGAGCAAAGATGTTAGAAGAATGGCGATATCAAATATCAACAATTTCAACGTTAATCCTATTTGTCGTGACACAGTGTCATTAAACACCAACAAACCACATTATTCATTCATTCATTCAATACAAAGATTTACAGAGTACTTCTTCAAGGTTACTATTCAAAGGCACTTGGGACTCAACACCAGCAATCAGGCTCAGTACTCAAGTTCCAATTGGGTTTTGAGCGATGAATCAAAACTCGGCTCGATCCAATTTTCTGGTACTCGGCATAACTCGGACTTGGGCAAACAATGGGTCTGACTAATAATCTTTCCAATTCTCTGTTTTGAAAGAGAAAATCGTATTTTTTTATTTATAAAACAACAATTGCCATAACTAAAAGTACAAACACTTATTATTATTTACAAAATGACAACCGACCAAACTAAAGACACAAATACGGCTGCTGTTAGTGCTTACAAGTTACTACTAGTGTTAAATGATGCAAAACTAAATAATTAATTAAAGTTGTGCAAACTGCTAATATAAACATCAAGACAATGAGACTTTTTTAAATATTCAAAACTCGGACTAGGCCTAGAACTACGCAAAATTCAACTCGTAAGACTTGGTACTTGGCAAGAACTTCAAACTCGGTTCATCCGGTGTGGCACAGTGGCCGATCGGTTAGAGCGGTCATCCCGTATCGCTCAGTGTGTGCTGAGCATGTGGGTTCGAGCCTTGTCCGGGGCATCACTGTGTGGGGATTTTGATCAAGTCCTTTGCGCACCATTGCTCTGCAGTACAACTGCACTTGCTCCGTCGAGGCATGTGTATGCACTTCTGAGCAAAAAGATGTTGGAAGAAGGGCAGTATCAAATTTCAGAAATAAATAAATAAATCCCTAATTTTGCCCCAAAGCAAAGTATCTTTCTGATCAAATTCTTTGACTCCTCTCTGCCACTTCGCTCTGTCCCCTTCGATCCTCTGACCAGCTTGACCGTTTTGTTCTCTACGTCAGAACCGCCATGATGCAGATCCTTTGCCTGCATAGGCTCATGCTGTGATAAGAGCTTCAGGAATGGCCAAATTCAATGCAATACAAGTTTATAAAGCAGAACTTTAGACAGCAATGGGGAATTTCTCAACATAATAATTATATTGAAGTTTGCATAAATAATGTGGCACAGAGAGAAACGTCTCTTTCTTTCTTACCAAAACCTCATCCTCTGAAATCATCTTGACAAGCTCATCATCAAAATGATACCATTGGCCGTTCTTGTTCTTTGCGTAAGCAGTGTCTGAGATTAATTAACATACAACCAAACTTAAAGTATGAAAATCGCCACTCACGCAACATTACGTAACCTAATTCAGTATTTGTCTATCCAATTGCACACATCCATGTATACAGATATACTTGCAACCCAGTCATGACACATACCTGAAAAGTTCTAAAATCATTCATTCATTTATTATGGAGATTTATATAGTACCCCTCAAGACTACTATTCAGCAGTGCTCTCGCCCATGGCTGGGCTAAAACGGACAGTTAATAGAACATTTCAGAATCAGCGATCTTGCTTGACAGGTGGGGGGACACCCAATGAGAGGAGTAGGAAATGTGGGGGACATACGTATAAATTGTCCCATTTCTGCAAAAGGTGGGGGGACTTTTCCCCCTCAACCCTTCCGGAATTGCCGCCCCTGATCAAATTGAACTCAGTACAGCAAACGTATCCCCAAGGGAAGCCCATTGCAGACCGTGGAATCTGCGGCCAATGTCCTGAGAAAGCGCAGTGAATTGTCAACAACAGGAGTTTAAAATAATCCAACCAAGGTGCTTTTGGCAAGCATCAGACACAATTCAATGTCACTTTAGAAGTTCTTCAGAAACATCATATATCATATCAACAAGTATCATTAATCCCTGCAGATGCCTGGCTCTGAATCACATCTTGAAGAGAATCTCTCTGGTATCTGAGACCCAATGAAACAGTAGCTAAATAAATAAACACACCCTCCCCAAAAATTTTCTCACAACATTCAACTGCTATGAACTGCATACATGTATAGCCAATTGAACTAATGGTAAGTGGCATTGAACATGAAACCTTTCATTGTAGCCACTTTAACATGAAAACAGTACAAACAGGGTTGATAGAATTCCACCGCTCCAGTAAGCAAATCAGTTAATGCATTTCTTGCCTCTTTTCAGAAAACACTGGATGACAATTCTATTCAATTGCGGCTTCGTTGTGTTCGGTCGAGAGTGACTCTGATGATACTATCTTGGGGTGGTGCTACATAAATGCAGTTACAATTCCTATTATGCAAATGTCCTTCACTCCAAGGATCGGCACATAATTATGGACAAAGCTGAGTTACCAAATGAACAAATAATTACTCAACACCACCTTAAGCAGAAATTGTGTGTTGGCTACTACTCACAGTGACCGCCTTCCGTTGTGCCCACGTGGTTTGTAACAGCAATGAGGTCGTAGACGGCAGCTCTGTGCTCCTCATTGATAATCCACTTCTGTAGGTCAAGTTCTCTGCATAGACCAACACAACAATATTAACTAAACACAAATAAATATCAACATCAATGAATCAGTGAATCAATGCAATTTATATGGAGCCCCTTCACAATAACGATTCAGAGGCGCTCCCGACCCAGGCCCGCGGTCAAAGGGGAAAGTCAATTTCTATAGGTCTGTATTAAATATTAAAAATAAGTTTTTGTTTATATACAAGCCCTGTAATATGCATACTAAACCCACACATTCTCATATAAATGTGAGGGTTTAGGTCAAAACTAAATTCAGCTTTACAGAGCCTTTGTTCAAAACTGAAAACAATAGCATGGCTGCTTATAAGCCCAGACAGAAGAAGAAGAGCAATGACTTAAGCTAGCATGACGCAGCCATACTATTGAGCCATACTGAGTGTGAAGTGTTAGCAACTTCATTTTCTTAGCCTCAGCATATGAAGACTGGTGGTCAGGCCTCTCTTATCTAGTCGCCATCTCATCTTCTCACCAACAGTGTACGTTCAATGTACTCATCACAGCCGAGTTGGAGCAGAAGTGAAGCAGAAATCTTGGCAAAAATGTCTGCCCTGATAGGAATCTGAACCCCAGACAGTGCAGTATGCAAACCACTAGACTATCATGCAGAAAAAACTCCTCCTTATAAGTGAGGTTACAACATCAGACAGTGTTTGGTTGAAGCAGAGATGCAACTATGGCAGGCATTTCTTGGCAGCCATTCTTTGTCTGCTTTCTGTAAGTACATGAAAACCACTCTAACCGATTTGTGGTAATGTGCTCTTCTATTCTAAACTCATCTGACAAAGCTTCTGTTTAAGATGAGCGATATAAATTATACACTACAACCGCTAAACACTTTAGAGACCAGCGCATACTAAAATGTATTGGGAAACACATCTGGTTGGTTAATAACATAATGCCTGCTACACATGTTAACATAGTGCAGCACAGTGGCTGATCGGTCAGAGAGGTCGGCTCATAATAATCAGTGTGCACTGAGTGCGCGGGTTTGACACTCGTCTGAGGCATCAGTCACTGTGTAGGGACCCTGAGCAAGTCCTTCGCACACAATTGCTCTGCAGTACAACTGCAATTGCGCCATCGAGGCATGTGTGTGCACTTCTGAGCAAAAAATGTTGGAAGAAGGGCAATAGCAAATTTCAAGAATTTCAAATTTTGAATAAGTGTGAGACCATTGTTTATACTATATTAGACTCTTCAGCCATTGAACACTGGCTACTTAGGAGTATAATGTACAAACTGGTAATGGTCTCACACATGAACTGGGTCTCACACATCATGAGACTCCTTGCATGCAGACTGACCGGATTGGGAAGTGGACAAACAAATCCAACTTGTTCCTGCAGCCCTGTGTGAAGGAGAATTGCTTGAGATGAACAATGAGAATGCGTGGTAGTTGCCACAGGTCGAACTTCTTTGTCGCCTGCTGACGCTTTTTGCAATTAGGACAATACCTGCGACAAACAATCGAACACAACCTTTGCAACGACATCGGAAATTGACAGCAAAATTTGCATAGCAGCTGAAATTGAACATTTACAAAGTGTAAAAGAAAAAGGTTGGTGGCATTCTCAATTCCGGCCAGTGTCATCACTGACAGACAGGAAGAACGTTTTCAAGCACTTGCAGCACTTAGGAGGAGAGAGACTAAAGAGCTACAACAGCCACAGGTCCAGAGGTAGATAATTCCAGCTGGATGGACCAACTAAAGCAAAACACCTGGACTGGACTGTAGTGGAGCACATTGGATAAATATTGCCACAACAAAATTATGTGCATCAAATATTCTTAAAAAGACAATTCTCACTACAGCAAACATACCCGAGAAAACTCATTAAAGCAGGTGCAAGAGAACATTTTATCCACAGTTAACCCTCACAATGCAATGGTTCATGGGACCATACGTATCCTACCATACCATGATTTATGGTTAAAAAGACTTGAATATATATAGAAAGTAGACTTGTAGGTAGTTATTTGACCTGCTGAAACAGATAAGAGACAACATTCTGAAATCTTCCACAGTTTGTAAGATTCTAATCCGTTCTTAATCAAAAGCCTTGCAGAAGAAGAGACAAACCAAAGCAAAATTCTTGGCTTCTGGTTTCTTCTTTTTTATTCTTGCCTCTTCATTAGTGGACAAACAAAACACTTAAGAGCTATTAACACAAACAAACACTTATTGCTAAAAACACACAGAAAACACTTATTGTTATCATCATAATAATTCTGAAAAACTTGCAACCTACCACTCGTCATTGGTGTGATTTACGCCCGGATTACGACTATTCAGCAGATAAAATTACAAATCAGAAATAAAATATTACCACAATTAAGTGTTGCATTATGTCACCTACTATCATGCTTTGTGTCAGTATGCATAAAGTGAAAGTAAAGGTAGAGAGACTTAGGAGGGAGGGAGGGAGGAGGAGGCATTTGTTTCATCTCATAGGCTCTTCAGTTAGAGCAGTCGATGAAGAAATGCAGGCAAATAAAGGTGAAGAAGCTAAGATAAGATATGATAAAGAAATATATTGCAAGGTTAAGAAAGGTCACTGTGAATGTATTTCTTATTCATATAAACGTACGATGTGTCAGTGAATGAGTTAATCTGGACAAGTGTTTTCTATCCATGCCTTGCATAGCTAATTAGTTGGCCAGAACTGTGTATGCACTGACTAAGCAAGTGTGGCATTAAAATAACGTTGCTGATGTACTGTGTAGTTTATTTGAACTGTGTACACTGTACAATATGGTCGATGGTGCTGACAATGTGTAATGGATTGAGTTTAAGTTTAATACCGGTTTTGCACATTTTAAAACAAAAAAGATATTTCAAAACTTATCATCTTCAATAATCACCAGAAAATCTCATTCACCTTAGCAGTGGTTTGACTAACAAGTCACTCTATCGGCTGAAACAGAAGCTATGAAAACACTAAACTGCTTAAAGCAAGAATAGTTGTCGATTTCTTCCTACTTTCAGATTGCAAATCTTAAGCGAATACTCACAATCCTAAGAAAACTGCATCTGGGAAGTTTACAGTTACTGCTTCCTATTCTAATCAGATCACTTATTGTCAGCATTACAAGCCATCACATGACGGTTGCTTCAAGTTAAATTGTAGAAATGTTTGAAAACATTAGTGCAGCCAACTTGAAATCTGATAGAGACTTGAAATCAGGCAACAATGGGTAAGCACAGTTGAGTGGTAAGAATAGGCTGTCATTAAACAACTTTCAGAATAGAAAGTATATCAACAAGGCGTCTGATCGGTTAGAGCACCTGCCTTGAACCCATGAGAAATATATATATATATACATATATATTATACCTGTATAGCTAGTACTATAAGAAGCACTATATAAATAACCAGATATGATACGATGAAGAGTATGGGTTCAAGCCTTCACTCCTCCTCCCCTTCCCCTAAGACAGACGGATAGTGTGTAACTCTGAGCAAGTTCTTTACTTACAATTGCTCATTTGCCACTGCTTGATGCTCGATTATTAGACAGCAGCACTAAACAAATGCATAGCAATAATAATAATAATACTATTACTAATAATACTAATAATACTACTACTACTACTACTAATAATAATAATAATAATAAGCCAACCAAGAAGAGTCCAAGGGAAAACAGAAGTCAACAAGTCATTATAATGATCTGAGATAACATTGTGTAAATACCTCATAATGCTGTGAAAACAAAACCGTCCAGAGAAGGAGGGTGTCCTATCAGAGAGACCTGTATGCATGTGTGTGTGTGTGTGTGTGTGTGTGTGTGTGTGTGTGTGTGCCATCAACATACCATAGATTGTTCTCTCCCAGAGGCTCTTTGCAAGTGTACAGAATCCATGGTCTCATCTCTGTCGCTCTCCTACACATACAATCACACACACATATATATTATATATATAAATATATATAATATAATATATATATATATATATATGCACAATTATGCAATGTCCCTAAAAGTCTTCTGTATGAAACGCAAGCATCAGTAAGTATATTCTTTATTAGCTAATTATTCTTTATTAGCTAATTATTCTTTATTAGTTAATTATTCTTTATTAGCTAATTGCTAGTCATACTTTGGTGTACATACATATATCTAATAGACACAGTTAACAAAGTATACAACATCCTAACAGAGGGGATTGTGACGGATGGAATAGTAGGTGGGTTTGTTTGAGGGTGGCATTTGGTGCAGGAGGACAGGGCCCAGGTCTGTGAGAACAGCCACACAGAGGCAAGCGTCGGAGTTGTTGCAAGGGATTCCTCACAAAGGCAATGAGTGCATATGCCAATATATTTGATCAAGCAATTGACGAATCGCAAGAGTTCCAAATGCAGCCTACTAACCAAATAGACCAACACACAACAGTAATGTTATAAACCAACCCAAGCTCGGTTCTCGTCGTAAAACAGATCTTTAGTAACTGTATTCCAGTGCGCGACAATGTATGGATGTTCTAAAAACGAAAGAGATACATTGCTAAGTTAGTTACTGCTCAGGAGCAACATTTGAGAGTATCCTCAAAGAATTTCTTCTCAAATCAATATATCAGTTGTTGAGCTCAGATATGACAAAGACACCTTTTCTGCCAGACTGATGCTATCAGTATTCTAGCATTGATTAAGCTGCATTATCAAATGTATGTAACTATGTATTTTTTGTATGTCTCATCAAATAAGTCTTATTATCTTACACAAACTTATAGATAATTAATATTACGAATACCAACATCAACCACCCACGTGATGAGTGACCCTGTTAGTGGGACCATGGTCCCATTAGGGTCTGACTCTTTTCCCAATTGTTTGCTGTGAATCGCCTTTTCTAATTCATTGTTGTACATAATGTGCTTGTTTTCTTGATGGATTGCCAGTGATCAATAAAATATATTTGGTTACGGTTATGTACATGGCCATTTATATAGCGCCTTATAAGAAACCAATGAATAGCATGTTCAGTATTAACTCATTCTTAGCTTCAATAGCATCAATACCAATGACTAATCTCTCACAAATATACTTATAATAATACAATTTGGCACGGTGGAAAATTGGTTACACCGGTTGGCCCGCAATGCTCAGTGTACGCTGAGTGAGCGGGTTCAACCCTTGTTTGAGGAGTCACTGTGTAGGGACCTTGTGCAAGTACTTCGTGTACAAGTGCTCTGCAGTACAACTGCAATTGCGCCATTGAGGCGTGTGCACTTCTGAGCAAAATATGTTGGAAAATGGGCGATACCAAATTTCAGAATAAAAAAATAATAATTTCTTTATTTGCCAAGTTTAGCAATACAACTCCTGCTGTGCTGCTGCTGAGGTGTACTGTATCCTGACATTGGATCGAATGATTGGAGCAGCATCAGAAATTCATTGATTCATTCATTACAGAGATTTATATATCGCCCCTTCAAGGCTACTACTCAGGAGCGCTCCCGATTCCAGCACATTTAAAAAGAACAGTTTTAAGGCACGTATAAAATGAGTCTGAGTGACAACCGCAACGCCAACGGGAGCATGTTCCAGAGCAAGGGGCCAACCGCTGAGAAGGCACGATTCTGTTTGGTAGTTGTACGGGCAAATGGGACAATGAGCATGCCTCGCTCAGTAGAGCCTAGAGAGTGGCGACCCAGTACACAAATGGTACAAAACCAAGCAATGATTCCACTAATGAATTATTGGGAAGCTGTGTAATACAGATCAAGGAGCAAAGCATTTATTCATTTGATAATTTGAAAGATAGCAGAGGAGAGTAGCCATTTGGTTGCATAAATGTAATTGAGTTGCACAAAACATGTATTAATTACAGCAACAATCATGAATAATCAAGTACTGTGCAACAGGAGCAAAGAAAAACTAATAGCCTGCTATATGCTAACATAACATAACCTCTTTCTTGGTCATTATTCATACATGCATCTTTTTCTTAATTAAAACTTAAATGAGAGTAATAATAAAATACTAGTCAACAGAATAATAATAGCACTACAACACTAATAATGTCAATAGTGCCATCAGTGATAACATGATAATAATAATAATAGTCTGGTAAGGAATGCTGACATACCCAATGCAGAGTATGGAGTAGTCAAAGCCGGAAATGTATGTACGCACCATACTTTTAGATTTATGTAGCACCTCTCACAGAATAACTATTCAGAGGCAGTCTCAGCAAAGAAACCTGGGGAAAAGAACTGTCTTTAAAGCTGATGGAAGAAGGTCATCCCAGGTACATGGACCCACACCAGGAAACGCCCTGCATGGCTGCCGACAGTTCAATTCGACTCCTGTAATAACTTGTCATCATTCGTTTATACTATGTCTGTAAACATACTGTAGTTTGTCAGTTTGAAAATAAATGAAAATCTTTATCTTATCTTTAATTAATATTGTGTTTGTCTCAGCGATAGATCCTGAAACTAGAAGAGTTTCAGTAACGGATCGTAAGTGTCCAGTGTCCACCACTTTACCTGCACTCTCTCAACAAAGAAATTGACGACTCACTGGAGAATTTTATCAGTTTCCCATCATCCTTGATCTGCCGAAAATCTATATTTCCGGCTGAATTGACAACTTTGAACGTGAACAGCTGAAGAGATTTCGAGAGTTCGTCATCCTTGACCTCCATCGCCTCATTCGACTCTGACCTTGAGTTCTGGCTGCTGTTGATGCAATCATTGTCTGTCAAAGACATGTTCAATTACAGGAAATTAATCAAGACAAAAATACCTTAACAGAAACAACGAATAGCAGAAGAAAAAAGGAATGAATCAGGATTACAAAAACAAAGTCATTACATAAGCAAGTCATTTTTAAACCATATGTATCATAATTACATAATTACACATGCAGTCACTATTATGATCATCAGCACTACTTGAGGGCTCCAGTAAACACAAATGTAACTAATAGCACTGCTGATTAAGTAGTTTTTGGTAGAATTGTGCTAACAATTGTCACATGGAGGTCGTCCCTAGCAGAGATTCTGACTACATAGCGCATACAGATTGTTCAGACCTAACATACATCAAGTGTACGATGTCCTCTTCGTAGGTCCAGTCTACCAATTAGCAGTATTCAGCTCTTAAGATAAGAAAGGAATGCCTGATAAGGGGTTCTAGGAAGTGAAATGGAGTGCCAAGAGTATTCCATTCCAAATCAAGGAGTCTACGATCGAGAAGGCATGGCTCTGCCTGGTGGAGTGGTGGAGGTGCGAGCAAGAGAAGCATAGAGGACACCTTGTTTTGGAGCGTGAACTCGATGAAGTAGGCAACTTAAATGTATGCATTACGACAATACAATGCAACTGCATATGTGACTCATCTGACCAAAACCAGGCTTATGTCGCAACACACGTCAGTGAGATAACTGCAAGAAATGCGATAAACAGTCATTTTTATCAATTTCTTGTTTTTGAAGGGAAATGACATATAAATATGTTTTAAACACATAAAAACTAAAATTGGTAAAAAAATTTAATATAAATGGCTTTAAGATTATTTTGTGGTAGCCATTGTTTCAATTATTTAATGACTTCTTATAATTTGCCATTTTCCAGCCATTGATAGCCAAGCTCAGCTTGAGGCAAGGATAGCAAACTTCACAGGAGTAGAAAGCCTAGACATTTGTCTAGCGTATGCTGCATTACACAACAAACATAAGCTGGTTTGTTTCAGATTATACTCAATTCTGAAGAAGGTAGGTTAGAAATTTTGCATTAAAAATTATACCAAAACAAACTTTAAATGCATTTTTCTCAGAATCATAATAAAACCATATATTTTACTCATAACTCTGGACAGGAACACCTAAGAACAATAAAGTTAGTGTCATTTTAAAGAGAGACCCTTTACCCTTTAAAATGGTATATGACACTCAAATTGCAAAAATTGAGTTAAGCCTGATTTTGGTCAGATGGGTCACATTTGATAGATCAGCCTTCTTTCAATGTTCAGAACACGGATGGCACAGAGCAATTGTGAGTAAAGGACTTTCTGCTCAAGGTTCCCACACAGTAACTGAGATGGGCAACGCTCGATGTGGAGAGTACACTCTCCACATTAAGGGACAACCCACCCTTACCATTTGGCCATCTTAATACTCTCTTCGAGAGGTCAAAGGTGTGGGATTACACAAATTGAGTTCTGTTCTGGTTCGATCTTCATTAAATTTTGTGTCTACATCAGATGCTTAAACATTCATGATGCTTCATTGTGTCTATTTAGTATTTATTTAGCTTACTCTAATCTATACAATGTCAGAATAGCAAATCTTTCTGTCGCACTCAAATCAAAGTCCCTCCAACTTAATGAACTCTCCCTAACGAATAGTTTGCGGACTAAAAAGCAAATTAATTACGCCACAGTGCAATCATTTGTATTTATCCCCTTCAAATCCTTTATTTAAACAGATGCATTTCAAGCCTGTGTCCACTATATGTTTCTCTGGTCAACTGAACCCAAAGACTACTATGCAACACAAATTGAGTATAAGTCACATGATGTTCGTTATGCCCATATAATGCTCTGTAGAGCCAATGAGTGTAGAGCCTTAATGGGGCCGCTAGTGAAAATCATTGCCCGCAGTGGGCGCGATGTAGGCATATGTCTTTACAACGGCCATACCTAAAAAATGTCCACATAATGCCCCTGTAGGCTCAACGAGTGTGGGGCGTCGTCGTTAATGGGACCGACAGTGGATTATCATCGATCACTGTTGGCGCAATGCTGGACCATCGATCGGCATTAAACGTAGGCCTACCTATGCCTACAGTATGTCCACACAATGCCACTCTGGGCTTTATGAAAGCATATCGTCGACCGGCGATATAGGCCTATGCTTAAAGTTATGCACAATTCCTGTGATAGATTAAACGAGCAACTTAATTTTTTCTTTCCTTTGTCCATTGACTTTCCATCAGAGAAAACACTCGTTCATTGTGTGATGGAATGGCAAACAATTCAGCAATAAGAAGAAGTTCTGAAAACATTCCTCGATCATTCTTGCAGCAGCTGCTGAAACACTTCGCCAACTTCTCGTGCGCCAGTAAGTAAGAAGGTAAGCCTATCGATCGAACGAGGACGGACATTGAAAACCCGGACAAAAGCCATATTTCTGGAAACCCTCGGACGCCCGATCAACTAGGTGCCTAAAAAGGACATGTCCGGGGAAACCCGGACGCGTGGTAACTCTAGTATAAGGTTCATAGATATCATGGTATTTTAAGTGAAACGGCGAGGCCCGGGATGATTGGATTTATGAAATAGCAATTTCCAGTTTTTAGTGAATGACCTGTGGGGAGACGTAAGTATGTACAACAGGAGGTGAAGTTTTAGTGCGAAGGAGATGGAGAGAGTGCTGAGTGAGCGGGTTCGACCCTCATCCGGGGCGTCACGTACTGTGTTGAGCAAGTCCTTCGCACACTTCGCTGCTAAGGGTGAACTGGCTTATAGCTTTGCATTACAACTGCATTTGCGTCGTCGAGACGTGTACACGCGCTTTCGAGCACGATTTGCCGTGATAGAACGCATTATATAAATAAATGCCGAGTTTTATTGTGTATTGTGTATTGTAAATTATATTTGGTTGTTGAAGTCGCTCGGAGAAATCTCGGTGCGCAATATAGTGCGATATGCAATGCGCCCTATTATTAGATGGGCTAGTCTTGTTCATCATTCATCGTTGATATGCTCTCGTAAATACGTCGTTTCCCTATATTTGTATTTTATGTTATTGTCGGTTATGGATATTGTATAATTTCATTTATACTTTAAATCGGCATATACTTTAAAGCTGCGGGTTAGGAAAGGTATGGGTACTTATTAACTAGTAAAGTAAGTATATTCTTTATTGCACCCACTGAAAACCGCACTCTGGTGTACAATATTTACATTTAGTGTGGTTCATTCGCTTTAAATACACAACCACGATGATCCAGTTTCAAACAGGACAAATATTCTGCGGCCGAAAATTCGTCCGCAACGAAGAATTTGTTACTTCTACGGCCTAAAACGTAGAAATTTTTACTTCTACGGCTTAAAACGTAGAAATTTTGCGAGTGAGAACCTCTGCGCATGTGCAACCTTCGACGCATGCGCACTGTCAGTATGCGTCGTGAGGGTCGGTTAATGTCAGGTTAGGCATTGTGAGGGTCTTTTAGGGTCAGGGGTAGGGCTAGTGTCGTTTTTAGACATATGCGAAGAACCTTTGGCCACAGAGGTAAGTTTCCTGTGCTTTGAGAGGCCGATGTTTCCGCTGCACATCCACGCTCTCAAATATGCTGTGCGCATATGCATTGTTTCAAATAGGATATAACTAGGACATGCAACTTGAAGGTGTTGACATCTCCCAACTTGCCCTGCTCTTTCCTCACATAAGGTTTTCCCTCACGGTCCGTGATCTAGGAGTTACTCTTGATTCTCAGCTCACTCTCTCTCAACATGTGAACCGAGTTGCATGGAGTTGTTACTACCAGTTTCATCAGCTTCGATTGGTTTCTCGCTCTCTTCACTCCTGTCCTGGTTATTGGGTCCCTCGCTCTGAGGTATCCGAGCCTAACCTCGGAGACCCTCATCCGGGGCATCACTGTGTTGAGCAAGTCGTTTGCACACAATTCGTCATGTGAAAATTATCTTGTCGTATCTCCACTTTTTTTCGAAAATGCGTTTAGAGTTGATATGTAGCGGGCAGTATGTTTTCTTTCTTCAATTTAAATAGCTATAAGATATGACATGTCGTTTTAAAGACATTCATCAAAAACTAACTCATATCTCCAGACACATTTATCGTACTACCAGAGTTATATGGAGTTTGCACGATACAGCAGTGTCTATTTTGGATATATGCTAAGATAATTCTCACACGACGCTTTCCCGCCAAAATCTTCAAACTCATTTTTCTTGGAATTTTCGATTTTGGAGATACGCCAAGATAATTCTCATACTGATCCAGGTGTTTTGTCCAGCACATCCGTTAGCTCTGTCGTAGCTGTTATTACCAGCTTTGACAACTTAGGGTGGTGTCCCTCTCCCAAGGCGCTGCTTCTATGCTTGTCCATTCCTTTGTTGTCTCCCGTCTGGACTACTGCAGTGCTATATGTGATGGGCTTCCAGATTGTTGGCTTTAAATGCCTTGACAGGGTCTTGCGCACAGCCACCCGACTGGTGGGCCGCATCCCTAAGTTTAACTGAGTCTCTGGGTACATGTGTGATGTCCTGAAGTCTGGCTCTCTTATCCACAGCACATTGCCTACCGTGTCTCTGCACTGATAGGGCGCTGCATTGAGGGCCTGTTGTCCCTCTACCTGATGGAACTTTACTGTCGCTGCTGGACGCCGTGGTTTGTTGCATTATGCTGCGCAAGCTGAGTTGCTTGTCCCTCGTGCGAGTACTGCTATCCGCAGCGCTGTGCTTTTTCACTGGCTGGTCCGGTGACCTGGAATGGCCTTCCAGTAGCATTGCACCTCACACCTATAGGTCAATCTGCTCTGTTTTACTTTATCCTTAAGACTGTTCTGTTTGACCGTGGTTGGGCTGGGAGCGCTTCTGAGTAGAAGGCCTTGAAGGTGAAGGTATAAAACTGCTGTAATAATAATAATAACTATGCAATCATGGTTCTTGTTCATGCCTTTGTTACTTTGAAAGTGCAGAGCTTCTGCGGCTGAAACATCTGCCCCTCAAAGCTGAGAAAACAAAATGGCTGAAACAAAGTGGTTTTGGGGCTGTGTGATCGGGTTCTGCGCTCGGCTGTTCGGCTTATTGGGCGGTTTCCTAAATTCTCCCAGGCTGTTTATACATACATGTGTGATGTATTGCATTGGCTGCCCGTGTCCCAACTAATTTCATGCCGCAATGCTGCTCTTTTTTCGCATTGCATTCTTGGTTGTGCTCCATCTTACCTGTACGATCTCTGCCGGCCAGCGTCCGACGTTGCAGCGCATTGGGTGCTTCGCTCAGCGACGAGTGCCGACCTTCTAATTCCACGGACTCGCCTGGTTATCAGGCAGCACCGTGCTTTCTCAGTTGTGGGCCCTTCAATATGGAATGAGCTCCCACTTGAGCTCTGCTCTTTGCTGATGGCCCAACCATCAGGTTCTTACAGGTCCCTCAAGTCTTTTTTCTTTAGTCGTGGCTGACATGGTAGCACGCACTGTCGAGTAGTTTCTTGAAGGGTGCTATATAAATGCTCAGAATGAATGCAGCATCTTTACTAACAGTCAACTGATAGGGTTAAGTACAAAATCCTCTTTCTTACATGCAAAGCGTTTCTGGGTCAAGGTCAACGCTATCTTTGTGATCTTATCGGGCAACCTATCTCGGCCACCTCTGGACGTCCTCTCCGCTCTTTAGACGATCAGGACCTTCTAGCACCTCGGTCTAAAATTGCCACAGCTCAGCATCGTGCCTGTGCCTCTGTTGGCCCTTTGCTTTGGAACAGTCTTCCTGCTGTGACTTGTGCTGCAATCTTAGCTAGTAGCACAACTGTTTCTGCTCGTTCTCTAAAGACTTTTCTGTTCTCTAGGGGTTCTTTGCACTGGGAGCATCTCTGATTACGTTGCACTATGAGAGGCGCTTTATAAATCCGTAAATAGAATAGAATAGTTCCGCGAATAGTTGGCATTGGGTTGAGAAATATTCTATCGGAATTCCAATTCACTTCTGAGCCCACACCAGTTTGATTTTACCAAAATCAAACGGGTGAAAACCCTATTCATTCTTCCATTTGCGGTGAACATGTTTCGACAAAGTGCTGTATCGGGGTGCATAGGTTTCTGGTGTCGTACGGTATCTTTTGTCATGCTGCTATGCAGAACCAATGCAGAAGATATTATGTTTTCTTCTGACGACACTAGCCCCAATTCCGACCCTAACCGACTCTCACGATGCCTAACCTGACCTTAAAGAACACTCATGTTAATGTTCCTTCTTTTGAAGAGCACTGCTCTAAAGCTGACTTTGCTCTCTTCCGCTCAGCTCTGTCGAATCCATGTCACGTCCTTCATGACCTTCTCTCTCCTCGTAAGATCACCCCTTACAACATGCGACCCAGGCCACATGACCTCATCCTACCTAGAGTTGATACCTTTGAAAAGAGATCTTTCATCATGCGTATGTTATTTGACTTTGTTTGAAATTGTAAGCCATTATGCATTTGCTGGTAGTCTAATATAGAATATTCTTACTCACTTAAATTACACTACACACATGAAACTTATATTTTTAGACACACATTGAACTGCGTTATCCAAATTTCTTTGTATATGAGACTAAAAGACTGGTTTGTTAGAATCCTATTGCTGACACATTTTGTCTATTTGCTAATTCTGTTAGGTTAGCGTTGGTATATTTGTCTAGAGTACTTTCGATACGAGAATATTCTTTGAAGTTGTTTAAATTTGATACTATTGTTGAAACATTTTGTAAGCTATTGTGTGTTTGCTGGTAGTCTAATAAAGAATACTCTTACTTACTTACTTTTATGACGCCATATTTATATATATGCATATATATATATATATATATATATGCGCGCCATGATACTGCGCTTTTGCCCATGTTTCTGCCATTTTCATCAGCTGATTTTTTGCCTCCTTGATTATTCAATAGCCAATCAAAAGCCATTGGTGTGGCATGGTGGCCGAGCGGTTAGAGCGGTCAGCCCGCAACGTTCAGTGGGCGCTGAGCGAGCGGGTTCGACCCTCATCTGGGGCGTCACTGTGTAGGGACCTTGAGCAAGTCCTTTGCCCACAATTGCTCTGCATTACAACTGCAGTTGCGTCGTCGAGACGTGTGTGCGCTTTTGAGCACGACTTGTCGTGATGAAGCGCGTTATAATGCCGAATTGTTTTGTATTGTATTGATACCAATGATCCTAGTTTACTGTAAAGTGATAAGTAACCACATAATAATAATAATAATAGTAATAATAATATTTTACTAATTTTCGTTTGTATCCAAACTGACAAATCGCTGTATGATTATAAGTACAGTTTGAACGAATGATGATAAGTTGTTACAGGAGTCGAACTTAACTGTCTGCAGACATGCAAGAATCCCATTATGTTACGCATCTCATTTTAGACGAGAATGGAAGGCAGAGGATTGGATTGGTTGGGATAGGTATTCTTGAGACTTCAGTTTTGAGTGTAAATTCCGAGGGGTGATGGATAGAGGAGGTCGAGGGAGATGGTGGTGTGTGATTGGCAATGATGGTGGAGGAACCAATAGAGTGTAGACTAGTGAAGTCTCTTATATGTTGCAAGAGCTTGAATTATGCGGATTCGAGGTCAAGGGAGTTACAGCACAACTGAATCAAACTTTGAGTGACGGTTGCAATGACAGAACATTGCTTTCTTTATTTGCTCTTCTTTATTAATTCCAGGAGTACCCAAAATTTTATTCTGGTTATTGTTTTACCCAGTGTATTCATTTTTGTGCAGTCAATTAGGGGCAGGTGGAATGCTGCTTGTCATCATTAGAAGTCGAGGTTTGCTATGTCTACTCATATACAAAGTGCATCATGGTGTCGCGCCGGGATACATTGCAGATTTCTGCAGGCCAACGTCATCGTGTTCAGCTGGTCTCCAGCTGCGTGGAGCTGCGCATGGAGACCTTCTTGTCCCCAAGACCAAATTCGGTGATCGCGCCTTCCCTGTTATCGGGACTTGTTCAAATCTCACCTGTTCAGGAAGGCATATCCCTGTTGAACTGATGTAGTTATTGTTATAATACGGTTTTTTCTTGTTAGTTTGTTGATCGTGTCATTGTAAAGGGCCCTTGTAGCGACATGGCTGTGTTACAGAGCTTTAGAAATCGTCCGTTTAATAATAATAATAATGCTAACAGTAAGCAACCCTAATTCTCTGCTGAACAATGACATTTTGTCTATTATGCATGACACAGGAAACGTGCTATTGATTGGGCCACTGTCGATTCCTTTGACAAGGAATCTAACACTCGAGGAACAGATTGAATCATTTTGACATACCTGGAAATAAGCAATGTTTGGGATCAAGTTTATTTTTGGCAAACCAATTAACGCTTGTTGCATTGCTTTTACTTATGTGTAGAATTGTTGTCATTGGATGATGAAGAATCAAACTGTCTTTTCTGGTCACTGAGAACGGAATATTGGACCGTGAAAGAAACATCATTCAGCATCAGCATCATCTCCAACATGTCCAAGTGAAGAAAACTGTTGTAAGGTAATTATATGCAACATATAAATGTATAATATATATAAACGGAATGTGTGGCATGCATGCATGCATGTGTGTGTAATGTAGTGTTTACAATTGAGCGTAATTGTGCATTATAACACTGGTGCCTTATAGTTACCTTATTATATATTATCCATTAAGGTTCATCTGTAAGCAATTGATAACATGAAGATTTAATTGCTGAGTATCACATGCATGGCTTAGTCTTTTGTTTGACAGAGCAGTTAGTGCTTTGTTAGCACTAGCAAGCAGACGACGTTAGATGTGTACAAAGCCACTTCTCAATAACAGACTGATAATCTGATCATTCACTGTGTTATAGGCAGAGGATTGATTATATTAGCATTTGAAATTCTTTTTATAAGAACTGGATAGATGGCAGACTTGCTTTCAGTTGAAGTCATAGGTTACATGGCAAAAACAACCCACATATTAAATAGCTCTTCCTTTCTTGAAGCTTAATAGAACTTGTCTAAATTATAACATTATTGTAAATTATCGGAAATTTTCCGGTCTGTAATATTCTTGCCTAAATTATACGAGAAATTTGTCATTTCGCAGTTGATTAAAGGGACTTGCTTCCAGTGAGTCTGTTGGCCGTCTGTTATGCCTGTTGTAGGGTATAACAATACAATGGATAGGGCCAGATTGACCCTCTAAGCTGTGTGGATGTAGGTTCACACTTTGAGTTAATCATGTTATGTTATCTCAGCTATGGACTTAATTGTTAAAAGAGTTGCCGGATTATTAAAATGTTTCCACTGAACTTTCTTTAAATATTATTTTTGCCAGGGCATAAAGAAGAGGAATTGATAGGCACCGACTCCTGAAGATGGATCCTAACACTAAAGAAAAGCGCCATCGAACTTCACCATCTCTGGATGAAAGTGAAGTTGAAGGTGCAACCGTCTCAGCACACCCTGGACCAGCACGCGGAGTGGCTCCCATTTCTGCAATGACAGGGGAACGCTTGTCTACTAGACGGAGAGAATTGGCTGGTAAAGAGCACAAAGCATTGACTGTAAAGATTGTTAAGCCTGAAGAGAAGCCTCTGATGTCCCGGAAGCCGTTATCACTTGCTAACAATGTGTCACTCGCAGCAGCAGCTGGCCAAAGAGATTCTTCTCGGCTCCAGTCAACGAAGCAGCCAGATAATAAGTCTCTACAAGAATCACCGATCTCATCACACCAAAATTCTTTAGCCGAGAAGATGCCTGAAAGTGCTGCACTGACAACAGCTGGATGGACTCTGTCTCCATCTGGTCATCAACCAGTGCTTAGGCATTGGGGAAAAGTACAAGAGTAGGTCAAAAGATGGCATTTTTCTCCATTGATTCATGCAAATAAATAATTGTGATTTGAGCATTTGATATTCTTTTCATTTAACTCATTGATCTGTGTCATTTTGGTTGATTGTGTCTGCTATTGAAGATTATTAAGTGCAATCATTTGTAGGGATGAACCGAGTGTGGATTTCATGCCGAGTACCAAGTTTTACGAGTTAAATTTAGCTGAGTCCCAGTTTAGAATATTTATTAAAGTCTCATTCTCCTGATTTTAATTTGGCAGTTTGCACAGCTTTTAATAATTTTTTAGTTTTGCCTTGGCTTACACTAGGAAATAGTAAGTACGAGTAGTAACAGTATTTGTGCTTTTAGTTAAGTCAATTGCTGTTTTTTTTTTAAATTAAGCATCCGATTTTCGTTTTTAAAACAGAATATCCGGAAAGATTAAAACTTGGACCCATTTTTGTCCAAGTTTATGCTGATTACTACGAAACTTGGATCGAGCCCAGTTCCGAGACGAGTTTTGGTTCATCCCTGGTCATTAGGAGGATGGTAATTTCTGCATAATATAATTGCATTTGTTTTCAGACAGGTACATGAAGAAGAGGAGAAAAAGAGGCGAGCCGTGGATAAGTGGGCTGCAGTAACAGTGTAAGCTCATTGAAACATTATATTGATTGATTTGCATTTGTTTTTATGTCTGTCGTCAACTAGGGTCGGGCTTCTGTGTTCTCTGATTATAAGTGTTTTTGATATTCAGAGATTTTGATGTAAATGATTTGATAAAGTGTGAGTGTGAATGGGTGTTTGTGTGTTCTTGTGTGTGCTTATACTCAGGCATTTTATAGTTCATGGACAGAATGGCGGCTGCTTATTAGGCGCTAAGTTGATCCGCTTGTGTGTAGAATGCTACTTGGATCTTTTGACTTCACCTCAGCATAATTTATAGAAAATTCTGTTGCTTTACAGCCATATATTACCTAATTGTTAAAAGTTGACCTTTGAATGTCTGATAAATGATGCCTCATTTATGGTGCCTTACTGCCAGAAACATAAGTGCATGTAATGATGTTTGCAAACTGATCAGTCTTTTATAACTATGGCAATCAGATAATTTAGAAGGAAGGGCTTTTATGGCGTACTTTAGAAATACTTAGTTGTTCCCGGAGTCAGTTGCTAAGGAACTCAACAAGTTAGTCGACTAAGTCACATGAATATCAACTGACTAAGCCGCTTAAACTTGTTGACTGACTTAATGGTTCCTGTTGACTTCTTATATGGGTTTCTGGGGGTGTGTCATAGCAATTGCATGATGCAATTACCTATTACATTTTACCACCTTCTGGACTGATGGGCTGATGACTTGGAAATGTATTTTGTGAATTTTTTAAGGTAACAGGTGCTACAAGTATTTCTAAATAGAATAAAACATGCGACTAAGGTGAAGGATGCCCTGCAATGCTTGTTCAGCCATCAATCCATTTCTTATCGGTTAATCTTAAATGAAAGACATTCATACTAAAATCATTCAGTGAAAGACACTTCTGGTCATATTTATTTTTCTTTCAGTTGATCTTAAAGGCCAAGTTTTTAGGGCGTGGCCTAATTAATACCTGCCGCCTGCTGGCTACCAATCGGATCTCTCCAAAGCATCTCATCCGCCTGGGGTACAATCTTAACCAAATGGACCGCTGTGGTCAGTCTATCTGAATAGGCTCAAATGGGTCAAGTAGACAGCTGAGGGAAATGCACTAGAAATAACAATTGAAACAATGGTCTAGCTTCATAGTCCTTATAATTATATGCATCTACACACCTATAATTGATATGCCACTCATATACCTTCTTGCCTGCATTCGTGTGCGTGTGTGTGTGCGTGCGCAGCTTTAGCCAGTACGGCCATCTTGCAAGCCGCTCGTGGACAGCCTCCCGTCAAACATGTGAAAAGTGCAACCAAACCCATGCGGGAAGTTTGCTGCAGTGTTGTAAATCGCGACTTCAAGGGATGAAGCCATGAGCCAAATCTTGGCAGTTGCCTGTGGTCACTGTTGTTTGCGTTTGTTTTTACGTGATGATGACCGATGCAAGTGTAATTGAGAAATAGACTGAAAAGAATACTGGATGAATGCTATCAAATGCTGCATGTATATATAAGTGTGCGTATATATGTATGCAAATATATATATATATATATATATATATATACATATACAGAGAGTGAGAGATCTGCTTATTGTTCCCAGGTATTAAAATTATATGCTGGCTGATATATTCTTCCTAGCTTTGACATGTGACCTAAATAATGCAGCCCTATATTTATATATATATACATAGATATATATATGGCGTTTGACTGGGGTCAGTGTTGTTATATTGTTTCTCTGATCTGGGCAACCTGAACTGTTATACACACGTGACAATCTATATCCAATCAGATGTCAAGAGCAAATGTACCTTGAAATACGTTTCATACGAGTCTTCATTGCTAATCATAGGCCTATTGCTTGTACGGGAGAGGGAAGATTCTATTTCAAAGAAGGTGACTCTCTTCTCGTACAGACTCTATGAGACAAACATTATATACACACACATATTTGTATATATACATAGATTCATTGCATTGAGTGGCATTACAATTAGTCATCTATTTACATTATGTCACAATGTCTCAGTCTTGCAACTCAGGGTTGTGTGCCCTTTTGTCAACGTGCCTGAGAATGGAAATAGAATGAAATAGAATCTTCCCTCTCTCATACAAGCAATAGGCCTACGTACCTTGTATTGACAGGTGTCAAAGTTCATCACATGCGTGATATAATGCCAGACTGTGTAGTGCATAAGGTAAGAACATGGTATCCGAATCCAGCTGGAATACCTTACATGGGCCATAAATGGGAATAAAATTAATATACTGACCATGCAGAAGAATAGCTCGTATAAATTTCATTGCTGTGGTTCAGCGTTTTAATCACAAAATGTCTTTCTCATTTACAAATACTAATTACATATTTGAAGCCTTAGTACTAGTTTAAATTTTGCACATATTTGCAAGTAGTTCAATTTGTTGACATAGATTTCGATTTACTAAAACATCGCTCAGAGGGTGGTAGGCTATGTGAAATATTTTCCATTTTAGTGTCAGCCCAGATAATTATTTTAGCAATTGGACACCAGCATTGGATTGCATTGTCCGACAGCTCCGGATGCCACGTTTGGCCAATGTTTTTCTGTGCCCCTTGACCGATTTTTTTAACACCAGCCGTTATCGTGCGGGTGCAGTGCCAACGATCGTTTGAATTTCTGGCTTCTTTTCTTTCACGAAGACGCTTGCTTATGGTCATGTTGCGATCGTGCACATGCTGGGCGACTTTGATGTTACTAAGATCCAAGCTGGTGTACATGCGATCGAAGCCAACTGCTTCGTGACGCTGCATACAGTTGTCGTCCTCGAGATTAATATGTTGGATGTCGATAACTTTGTGGGTCTTTAGACCTATAGCAACATGATCTATTTCTAACTATTTTTTCTACAATGGTGTCGAGCATCCGTCATTATCGAAATGGAGCCATCATCTGTAAAAGATGACTCTTCGGCCCTGGCACCATATACAGACTGCTTGCGCAAGTTCTCGCAAACACTGATGAGTGTGACCAAATTTCTCTGGCGGAAGCGATCCAATAACAATCCGACACGGCTAAAGTCACAAAATCGTTCGTACGGTATGGGTGAAATCCCAGAAGCCAGATAGATGAGCATTATCCTGTGGTTTACCTCATACTCCTTCTTCTCAGGGTCTATTGCTGATGATGATATCCATTTCACGCAATCCATTTCCACCGACAACACATGTCCACTGTGCATCAAAGGTCGCACGGAGAATGGCATTGTGCATTTGCAGCAATGACTCGAGACGGCATCTATCAGCTGTACGATACTAGAACACTGTCCAACAAAGTTTTCATACGTGGTTTCCACAGCTGGGGCTGGCTCGCTTACTTCCGTCAGCGATGATGTTTCAGCAGATGGCATCGGGAGTGGCTGTCGAGGATGTGGAATTGTTGACGTGGATGCACATGACATGTCAAAATTCATTATCACTCTCACCAGAACTTCCTTGACACTGTTGCATCCCAACGCGCTTTGAATGTCCTCGCATTTCTTTTCAAATTCCAGTTTTTCACTAACTGTACTAAAAGTTAGGTTAACATTCTTTCTTGTAATAGCAGCATAGCGATAGCTTTTCACAGTCCCGTCAGACAGAAGTTTTTTAATTGTTCGCCCCGTGCCAAGTCCAGCACCTGCTGACAGCGTCTCGGACAAATCGTTTCTATCCATACTTCACAACGTTCACAATAATTCGATATACACTAACGAAGACAAATAGCTACACTAGAAAAGGGATTAGAAGAATGTGCACACGGCTTGAATAAGAAACATATATCTGTACTGAATAAAACAGCTGAAAATCGAGAGCTCTTGAATGAACCTTATATAAATATAGTGGTCCAGGGGCTGGTGGGCCCGTTGATAGTCGTGCTCTCTGAATAGGGCTGCATTATTTAGGTCACATGTCAAAGCTAGGAAGAATATATCAGCCAGCATATAATATGATCAATTATAATAACTGGGAACAATAAACAGATCTCTCACTCTCTGTATGTGTATATATATATACACATACAGAGAGTGAGAAATCTGCTTATTGTTCCCAGGTATTATAATATATATATATATATATGTATATATATATATATATACATATTATAAGTAGATGTATGTACAGAGACAGACAGACAGAGAATGGCCCAGAGGCATGCAGGCATTTCAATGCAAGCACTCTATTAAGGCGGTTACCAATCAACGCCAATTGAGCAGTTTAACAGGACCACTCACTACAAAACTACAAATAACTGGGTAAAGATTAGAGCTGTACTGATATCACATTTTGCCGATTATGCCGATACCGATTATTGCCGATTATTCATTTGCCGATACCCTATTATTTAGCAGATTATTTTGCCGATTATTTCTTTGTGTTTCCCAAGATGTCCGGTTCCAAAAGATAGACCTACTGCTACTGCCTAATGTTATGATACAAGCAAACACTTCCCCCGTAGGAGACGTATGTATGTAGTTTGTGACTAATCCTAGGCAGGCAATACAGATTAGACACACCGCCCGCCGTTGAACTGTGCCCAGGGTAATTAAAGGCCAAGGCACGGCTGTCCTATTCACAGCCACCCATCTAGTCTCAGCCTCTCAGGCCGCTGACATGTGTCGGGGAGATCTGATTGGCAGCTAGCATGTATTCATTAGGCATGCCTCCATGATGTACATTCATCGGTTTCTCTGTTGGATTGGCCAGCCGTTCCTTGGCTTGAATTGGCCAGCCATTCCTTGGCCCATAAGCAGGCACTTTGACTCACTCTGCACAGGACCTATGTTGACACGTTCTCACGGTCTATACTAGCAAACTGGGTGGTCTCACCACTTGTCTGAAGAAGCCATTGGCTCGACGACACGATATGGGAACGAAACCGAATGCCGTCCTTCACAGACCCAGTGATGTTGCTGTCATCATTTTGCTTTTTTAGACTGAAAATAATATTATTAAATAAAA
Organism: Bimastos eiseni; assembly: GCA_959347315.1. Lineage (NCBI taxonomy): Eukaryota > Metazoa > Annelida > Clitellata > Crassiclitellata > Lumbricidae > Bimastos > Bimastos eiseni. Next base: position 5,533,070 of record OY365815.1, read on the forward strand.
AAATAATTTTTAATATCGGCGCCGATTATCTTGCTGATATCCGATATCTCTATAATCGGCCCGATTAATCGGTACAGCTCTAGTAACCAGTTTCAGTGAACCATGACAGTTTAAGGTGATGTGATGAACTGCTGCTGGTTAGAGTTTAACTGTCTGCAGATATGGATTAATGAGAGTCAATTGGCTTGATGATGGTTGAGCGTGGGTTCACCTTTTTCTATTCAATTTCAATACATGGAAATGATTGCGTGGCATCAAATGCAATGTGCCAAGCACCACTTGCACAGGCAGTAAAAAAAGAACTGGCAATCTTGCATTGACTGATAATGTTAGACTGAGTCTATTGTGCTGTGGCTCATTCTGTATTAGGAAGAGTTGAGGAGGAGGAGGAGGAGGAGGAGGGTGATTTTGATGAAGGTCATTTGTAGATTTATCATTAGCCACTCTGTGAAATAGGATGCTTGAACTGTTTTGCATTTAACTGAAGACTTGGTCTGTTGTGCTGCTCTTCTCTTGATCGTTATTGCAAGTCTATTCTCTATTCTTCATTTATTGTTTTCACTCAGTTTCACTGCATCACATGGCATTATTTTATTGAGTTTTTCTGCATTTCTTTCAGAGGATTAAAAAGTAATGTTGCCACATGGTTTGGAGTTGGAGATGAGAATGAAGAGGCAAGACAGCAGACTCTCAACCGTTGGAGGTCACATGTTGAAAGAATGCACGCAAACAGCACTCTTCTAGGTGGCTACAAACGAAGAGCGGAAACGCTGGACAGTGTGTTTGAGCATTCATCTGCTCAGCCGTCGCCTGCTGTATTTCCAAAGACACCTCAGCCATATGATCCTTTGGCTAGAGGTCATAGGTTTGTACTAATCCTCAACTTTACAAACTGATTAGCATTGGGTGTCCTTAATAATAATCTTAATATTACTTAAGTTTCAATAATTGCAGTGAGGGCTATTTGAACGAAATATCACAACACATGAAAGCAGAGACACAGCTGCTGTTGATGTCGTTTAATAAGAATATACTTACTTTTTTCTGTTTAATTATTTCCCAGTAGTTTGTAAGTGGTCATTTCAATAAAATCTAAAATAGCTCTCTAGAAAAGGATTCTGTTTATGGCAGTCATGGTATTACTGCTTTCCCCATTACTAGGGCTGTAAATTTTTTGCAGGATTCGCAAAATTCGCGCATTTTTTGATACTACCACGAATTTTAACGTATGGCCGCGAATCCGACAGTTTTTTCGGGCTACTCGTGTTTTTGACATGGTAAAGGCAAAGGTTCTAAACATTAGTTACGCCTTTGTATGCGAAAAATTCGGTAGCTGTAGAGGAACGTACACATTCAGGTTAAACCCAGTACGTTTCAGGTTATCGGTTATCTACTATTTTTGTAGAACACGCAATGTGCCGTCGAATTCAATCAGAGGAACAGTTGCACTAAACACCGGAATACCGACGTTCACAGGCGCAAAGCATAGAATGTCGAGAGTGGAAAGGCGGAAAGGGAAAAATTGCAACCTGCTGTTTCAGCTTTGCAAAGCAGACATCATAGCTACAGCACCCACCATGATTGACATGAGTGATTGTTGATTGTAGTCAGTTTTTGATTTATTTAGTGTGTTACAGATTTGGCAAATACCTGCAAATTCTATGTTTCTGGCCGTGAATTTTTAAATTTTTGACCGCGAAAAATTTACAATTCTACCCATTGCTATTGACTCTGGCAAGGTAACTCTTTTGACGTAGGCTGCCTTCACTGGCTCCCAGCACCTCAGCACATTTGCTTCAAGACCATTGCGCAGATGTGCAACTGTCTCCTTGAGTCTGCCCCCGCCTACTTTCTGGCCCTCTGCACCATGGTCTCCTCTATTCTGCTCCGGGCTGCCCTTCGTTCCTCTGCCGGGGGACAAGCAGGTTGCCATGAACTTCTGAGGGTTCCCCGCATATGCTCTGGCACGAGCCAAGAGCCTCGTCTATGTGGGTCTCACCAGCTGGAACCGCCTTCCTCTTCAGGAGGAGCTGCTTTTTCTTCGCCCTGCTGCCTTCCAAAGGTGCCTTAAAACTTTCCTGTTTTCTGCTTAGCTTTATGTTGAGTCGTGAGCACCTCTGATCTCTAGATAAGTTTTCAATTACAATCGCCATATCAATCTATAGCTCCAATGGAAGGTCATTCCAGGTAGTTGGGCAGACGACAAATAAAGCCCAGTATTGCATGGTGGATTGCAAAGGAGGGACAAGCAGGTTGCCATGAACAGCAGAATATGCAGAGCTTGATGACCACTGCAAAGCGAAGCAGGACAGCAGTGCTGCCATTAGTATGCAGGTGCAGTTCCTAGAAGGTAACACCAAATAAAGGCAGAAATCATAAGTGAATTGGTTCTATGCGAATTGTCGTTACTTTACATTACTTTGTGCTCACTTTCTGACTATGACAAGTAGTTCTTTTTCTTCATCAGACTCATGCATGGCAAGTGACTAAATATTTTCCATATCCTTATTATTTTTATTATTTCATCAGCACCATTTGTGATGGGAATGTGCAGACAAACTGTTTAGCACTTGTTTCATTCCCAAGAGTATGATGCAGAGAATTCATCAATTAATTACATCATGTTTCATAAAGGTGACCGATCTGTTTTCAGAACTCCAGCCTCACGACAGATGTCTCGTATTTCCATTGCTAGTAGTAGCAAGCGAGTTGGACGTGCTCAGCCTTCAAAGAGAGCCGAGAGGGATCCTGTCTGGAGGATGGCGCTCGATGGAGTAAAAGGCTTTATGGTTTGTGATTTAGCTTTTTTTTATCAGTCTTACAAATGCAGAATCTTTATGGCCACAAATTAAGCCCAACATTGTCTTATGAGGTTTGTTGTAACATGTTATGCTTGAATGTTGAAGTTGTGTTTCAGTCTTGTGTGCCATTTGTCTTATTTAGTGTGGTGTATGCATCTTATTTTCTTTGTGTGTGTGTGTGTGATCATTAGGGCTGTAAATGTTTCGCGGGATTCGCATAATTCGTGAATTTTGGATACTACCGCGAATTTTAATGTTAGGCCGCGAATGGCTGCAAATTTGACAGCTTTTTTGCATTGCACGTGTTTTTTTTTGGTAATTGCAAAGGTTCTAAACATTTGTTACGACTTCATGTGTGAAAACATTCTGTAGCTAGGGTAAGACGTTCATTTAAGCCTGCTACGTTACAGGTGAGTGGCGATCTACTATTTTTCCAGAACACGCAATGTGCCGTCGAATTTAATTGGGGGAACAGTTGCACTAAGCATCTGAATACCTGCTCTTTCGACTGTGTTTGCAAAGCAGACATTGCAGCAACAGCACCCACTATTATTAGCGTGAATGATCGTTGATTATACTCAATTATTGACTTATTTATTATGTTACACATATGTGACGGCTCAGTACGAAAGCAGTCACATATTTCCAAATTTGAAAAATGGATTTTTATGCCACATTTTAGACCTTCTCGTTAGCTTTCCAGAACTGCTTCTGTTTCTCTTATATCTTATACCTGAGAAAAGTTATGTCAATTTAAAATCGAACTGTGTTCGCTTTCTCTTTTGAAAAAATCGCACCCAAAGTTCGTGGAATTATTTGATCATTTTTCCGTAGCATGGTATTTCTTTGCATATGACCTCTTACTCAAGCTATGATTGGCTTAAATTAAAAGCTAGTCCATTTTGAATACACAAGATGGCTAGAGGATATGTTAAGCTTGCAAGCTTAACATATCTTAACTTAATGATATCATTGTTGTAGGGGTGCAAGCATGGGAAAATGATGCAACCAACTTAGAAAATCATCGTAAATTTCATAAAAATGCAGAAATTCTAATTTGAAATTAGTGTAGGTTCCAACAAATATTAATTAAACATGTTTAGCATTATTTTATAGCAAAAGCAATTGGCAATACTGTTTATTAATAATTTGTGTAATCATTAGTGTAAAAATGTCAAAAGTTATGAAAAATGGATTTTCCCACTAAAAGGAAAAATGAGGCATTTCATAAAATGCGACTTCCGACTGGTTTTGTGAAAAATGATCACAAATGACTGCGAATACGCTGCTAATTTTATGCTATTGGCCTCGAATTTTTCAATTTTCGACCGTGAGAAATTTACAGCCCTAGAGATCATCTCTTGTGTGTATTTGCAGATGCCTGTGAAGGTTCAGAAGAAGCCTTCCATGCACAGTCGTAGCATAATGCTGAATCAGATGAAAGGCGAAGTAAGCAGTTTCTAACAGTTGGAATTAAGAAATGCTATCAGAGGAAGACTGACTAATAATGCTGAAATTATATTTTTAAAATTTAGCCATTTGTACATTTAACTGTTTTCCTTTGACACTTTTATAACAAGCAGATGCTAAGATGCATGGAAGGGTCTCATAGTTCAGTAGTTAAAGACATTCCTTGCTTGCCTAGATGATTGAAAGGTATTCTGTCAACAGGTCCTTCACTTTCTCCTTCTGACCTGTAAGTCACTCTCTGCTCGTTCCTCTCGTGCTCTTCGCTCTGCTGACTGACTTGACCTTCTTGTACCTCAGTTATGAATTTCTTTATCCCAGCACTGGGCTTTGCCTTCTGCTATAGTGAGTTCCTCTCTATTTGCAATCAGGAGCAGCATTCCTCTTGGAATTCTACATGCATCACGTTGCTGCTTAAAGACCTTCCTTATGATCAGCCTATCCTGTCGAGAGCGCCTCCGAAATAGCCTGCTTCAAGAGACACTATTACACATGTCCATATAACAATAGTAATAATGATAACACTTGTCAATATCTTTTGGCCAAATATTAAAACTAAGCAGCTATTTGCACACCTCCATTATAAATGGCCCTACCTGTCTAGGACCAATCTTCCTCAATGTTGCACGCTGACATGAAGATGGACAAGGGTTTGATACTGGCCAGAGGGTGACTGCCTTCCTCTGACCCATCCGCTGTGAGGGATTAATTCAAGCCTAAAGGAGATGTATAAATTATATATATTACTGAGTACTTGTCAGTCTTAATCAATTGAATTAACTGAGAAGAGCAGGTTCATTGGCTGACGATTGGTGCTCAAGAAATCTCTGTGCAAAATGACTGGCATATGGTGTTGGGAGATTTTAATGAATTGAAAACCTCTCCACAGTAACACAGCTGAGCAATGAATTCATGTAAACCCCATTTGTCGTCATCACCACCAATGCATAACTGAATAATTAATTTTCCCATGGTCCTCATCCACAGCTGTGTGCAGACTATGTCAAGGTCGTCTATTTGCTCTGCTCTGCCTCTGATGCTATTTCATCAACCACTCAGGTTATGAGTTGTTCGATCATATCTTCTTCTCCTCTTTACTTTTGACCGAAGTGACCCCTAGGCAGAATTCTGCCTTCTTGAGACTCTTCTTTTTAGCCATGCTGGGGTTTGGAGCGACTCTGAGTAGTTTTCTTGAAGAGGTGCTATATAAATGCTTGGAATGACATAATGAATGTACGTTTTTGCTTTTCCTTGTTTTCTTGTTATTTGTGCAGCAACTCTCATCATTGTGAGATTTTGTCAATTGGTGGCATTTATTCCCTATTTGGAATGTAAGAGGTTGGACTGTTGTCAAGAATACACACACACACACACACACACACACACACACACACACACACACACACACACACACACACACACACACACACACACACACACACACACACACACACACACACACACACACACACACACACACACACACACACACACACAAGGTGATTGGGAGAACAAAGTCTCTTAAAAATCTACTTGGATGCTGAATGACTGTGAATGAATGGAAATAACTTAGCAATTTCAACAAATGTTGACTTTAAATATTGAAAGGTGTATTATCATGGAAGCGATCAGGGATTTGTAATGCTTAGATTTTTACTGGTTTTCTTTTATACATTTCATGTGAAATTCCAGTTTATGAGGAATTTTTGTCATGTGTGAATTAAAGAATTAGGATTTTTGTCAAGTAGATAAGTATTGAAAGGATGATGCAGTATTTTGGATGATGTGTTTCTGAAAGGTTCCGACTCCATCTCCGACCGTCAATTCTGTTTTCCAGTCCGAGGAGTCTTCCTACCTGGATGATGTATTCTTTGATAGTGCTACTCCTACAAGTGCTGCTGCGCATCCCATGATACTGAGTCCTACTGATCAAAGTGCCGCTGTTGTTCCACAAACAGCAGACGCTTACCACGATGCGCCACCATCGACCAGGCGAGGGTTATGATTTCAATTCTTCATTTAATTATATTACAAATATTTTCCATGGATTGCTCAAATGACTTGAGCTGAAGCAAGAAATATAATTGCATTGCCATTTCTGCTGATCAATGGACATTTTGTGCTCAATTCTACAGCTTGTGAATTTGTGGATGTTTTTATGCAGACCGTCTAAGGCAGGATGGCAGGCTGGACGATCAAAGCCAGAGCCAGCACCTGAGGATACTCCTGATCCAGAGATGGCAAATCCATTCCAGGGGATGAAACGCATTGCGGATCAGATGGTGACGGATGTGCTGGAGAATCCAGATAAGCGCCAGTTGGGCAAGGGGTTCGCTGGATTTCTGACGGATGCTGAGTATAGAAAGTCACGTCTCGACAGTGACATACGACTTCAGATGGCAGAAATGGACGATCACAGGTGACACTAACTGCTGCCTAAGTTAACACCTGAGTAGTCCTTCTCAGAAAGATTTTCCTGTACCAGGCAAACTGCTAGATTTGGGTGAAAGTTAGAGTCAAACACAATTTTCCTTTTGCTGTTTACCATAATGACTTCTTGTTGTTGCTTTCTATAGATTCAAATGGCGAATGTAAAATTTGCTGTTTTCGCTGCTGGACTAGTTTTATACTGCACTATAGAGACCTTAATCCATGATGCAGCCCTCGAGGCCTTGACTTGTCAATGCTTCCTTGCCTTGATTACACAAGATAGATTGTGACCAACCATCTTCTCTTACAGAGCGAGTCAACTTACAAATGCATTTTTAATTGAAATGATAGTTTGTCTTAATTTCGTGAAGCATTTCCTAAGTCTTATTTTTTCCACTTTAATGTAACATCATTCTATGCTTTTGATGCTTTGATTTTATGAATTCTACACATTAATCGTCGTGACTGATAGTGTAGTTTAAAATAATATGTCACCATTTGTGCTGTTAGCAATTTAATCAGATGTATAGCATACATTTATATCCATATATTTCTGATTGAATTAGTCTGTTTTTATGAGTTTAATTTAAATAAACATTAAACTGCAGTTTTGCTTTGTATTCTTCAGACCATTTTTCACGTACTGGGTGACGTTTGTCCAGATTGTTTGTTACTTTATCGCTGTTGCAGTCTATCAACTATCTACCATCGGAATTTCAGAGACGAAAATCGAAAGCCAGGTTAAGTTTTGTCATAATTATGGTGTTTTAAATGAGATTACTTGGATTATTTCTATGTAACTTGATTTAATGTGCAATATTTTGAGCATTTACTCAATAAAAAGCAATATGATTATGTAATATCTTGCTTGTAAATGATTTTGTTTGCCTGAAAAGGATTAACTTGATGCATATGAAATGTCTGTCAATGATAAACTCTGCAAGTGTGTTTATTTTACCATGTCATCCGCCTTTCAATTGAAAGCCATAGACAGCATATAGCTTAGCCACTCTTCCACCTCCTTCTGACCCTACTCATATCCAAGTAGCTATGCTGTATGAAGGAAACAGACTTAAGCTGACATAGGGGTCCATGTTCGCTCTCTGGAGCCATCGATCACCCTTCCGTGCCCCTCTGTGAACTATGAATCTGTCAGATGTTTTCCCTTTTCTCTTCTATTTGCAAATAGCACTGGGGTCAGTGCATAGGATGCTCTTGATTTTGCTTTCTTGTTGTTCCGCGCATGTGGTCTGCTATGGCCCAGTCGCAGAGCTTTGCCTATGCTGGCCCTTCAGCTTGGTACTGTCTTCCACAGTTCCTGTACCTGGAGTTACTGAGCCTCACCTGCCATTTTCGGAGATGCCTTAAGACTTTCCTGTTGCCTTGCCCAATTCAAACGGCGCTATATAAATGCTTCATTACATTACATTACATTAGTGACAAGGTCAGTGAAGAAGTAAGTACCAGAGTGCCTCCCTGTCTAATGAGTCAAAGCAGCCTTCAGGCTGCGATACAAAGCGACTGTTGGTACTTGCTCAAAAGATCTGATTGAAGGTGTTGAAGAAGGTTGCATGGTAAAGTCCACTTTCCTTGCAATGCCAGGTACTCGGACAGCGCATTCAATCAGTGTTAATTAATATTTTTAGATGTTAGATTTTCAACTTTCTAATTGTGCTATAGGTTGATTGTTTGGGTATTTGATTACTTTGTAGATACTGATGCCAAATTTGGCGATAGAAATAGTTTCATACATGGAGGAAGATAACATGTGGATTGGTCCTAGACAGGTAGGGCCATTTATAATGGAGGTGTGCAAATAGCTGCTTAGTTTTAATATTTGGCCAAAAGATATTGACAAGTGTTATCATTATTACTATTGTTATATGGACATGTGTAATAGTGTCTCTTGAAGCAGGCTATTTCGGAGGCGCTCTCGACAGGATAGGCTGATCATAAGGAAGGTCTTTAAGCAGCAACGTGATGCATGTAGAATTCCAAGAGGAATGCTGCTCCTGATTGCAAATAGAGAGGAACTCACTATAGCAGAAGGCAAAGCCCAGTGCTGGGATAAAGAAATTCATAACTGAGGTACAAGAAGGTCAAGTCAGTCAGCAGAGCGAAGAGCACGAGAGGAACGAGCAGAGAGTGACTTACAGGTCAGAAGGAGAAAGTGAAGGACCTGTTGACAGTGTCTGATCAGTCTTAGTTTATTGTAGCAATACAGAAGAGGTCATTCTGCTGTGCCTTCAGCAAGGACTAGACAAAGGAGATAATAGAAATGTGTGCAAGAGCGATGTGAAATCTAATAGCGAGTTGTCTCAATCCGGATAGATGCCTAGTTTCATAGCACAGCAATGACAACTTTACCACATCATATATTGTGATCTGGTTTTATCTAAGCATTTTGTGTGATTATTTCTCATGTGCATAAAGTGCACATGAGAAATACTTATCTCTGCTTTATGGATTTATAAGCATTGTTTAACACTTGTTTAACACTTGTTACTTGTTTAACACGTTCTGTAATGATTAGAGTGTGCTGCTGTGGGTCACAGGATAAGTGATAAAAAATATTTTGTCTAGAGCAGACAGTGCTGCAAAGATTGCAGAAGCACAACGGCCTGAAGGCAAAAATAGGTCCATTACCACATCAGCATCTTGTTCAAGATTCAGTTCTTTAAGAAGACGAATCTATTGAATGATTACCTGTTTAGCACTTATTTAACGAGAGGAGTGTATTAAATGCCAATTATAATTATCCAAGGCTCAATGCAAGAGCCAACCACCAAGTGTATCAAGTTCTTGTAAGTAAAAATTTTAAGTACAATTGTTTATTAAGTGCACGCTCTACTTACAAAATTAAGTTTTTAGTTGTTTTAGTTTATGTTTGCATGAACTTCTATGGACTTTTGTTTACAATTTTAATTTTTCTTCAGGATTTTGAATGTTTTGAATTTTCTTAATTTCTCACTTTCTTTTTGCAGTAAACTTATAAGAATAAGTTGATTGTTGGAGATCAGTGGTACTTAGTGCTTATTAATGAAGTTGTGTTATTTGCTTCTTTAAAGTAATTGTGTAAACAAGACTTTTGATTTAAAAATACAGTACAGGATGTAACAAGGCAAATTATTTCTTTTTACGTTTGTTATTTCTTTTTAAAAACAATGTTTTTTTTCTTGTGTCTTAGAACTAAAGCTCTGATTGAGGGTTCTTTCAGTTTTGGTTTACAAATGAAAGATCACATGACTTGACCTTTTCTTTTTCTTTTTTTTAAATCCTTGATTGCCATCACGTCCTGTTGTTCTGTTTGTTAATGCCACTGATCGATCAGAGTTGGATTATTCATTTTGCAAATGATGTAATTAATACAAAGTGATTTGCAGTTGTGAGTGTGTTCTTCTGAAGGCTGATCTTATTCATCTTGGGGCAAAGTATTCACCGTGTATGAGGAAAGATGCGAACATAGAGAATGCCTTGGCAGGTGATAGACAGCTCGAGAGTCAGACGTCCTGCTGTATCCGTGACGATGGGTCTGGATGTTTACAGTCGTCAGAAAAGGATTGTTCTGTGAGTCACTTGCCTCTCTCTTATTAAGATCAGGACTAAACCGATGAATCAGTTTCATCAATCTAAGCTTATCCAATGACTTCCATTGCACCATTGTCATACTGCATAACTGTTGGTCAATTCAATGTCAGAATTCTTTTATGTTAATTTGTGTAAGTATGGATTTATGGTTCGACTGTTACATGAATAATTGTGTTTTTTATTAATTAAAAAACTGACACAATGCAGTATGATTTGACAGTCATAGTATAAACAGATAATTAAAAAGTTATTATTGGAGTTGAATTAACTGAATGGTAGCCATGCAAGGCCCTATTATGTCCTAATGTTCAGTTTATCAATGCCATCTAGCTGATAGGCTGCATCAACCTTTTTGAGGGTGGCGGGAATGATCCCGTGTCCGTGCTGATCTTTTGCTCTTTGTGTTGGGTGTTACCATTCACCTCAACCCTTTTTCTCCAAGAATAAGAGCTTTGTTATTGCAACAATTAACAAATGCCTCTATATCTCTAACTCAAATCCTTAAGGCTGAATGGGTTTTCCCCTCATCCAGTTGATGTAATCTTTCAGTCACTCTCTGCACCTCTGGCTAGATATCTTGAAGGGGACTATCTAGATGCTCGATTACATTAGAATTACATTAAGATGGGCAGCTCCCTCAACGAACAGGGCAAGGCATCACTTGAGCTTAAGAGTTCCATCTGAACAGTGTGAGTTATGGATGAGCCCGTGACCAGTTCAGTTGAGTCAGTTTAAAGTTGAGTTTCTATGTGGCCAATTTTAAAGTATATGAAGGCAACCATTGATCTATAGAAACGAACAGTGTTCCTCATAACATCACATGGTCTCAAAGCCCACAATAGCCAAGCCTATCGTTTCTTTCCGGTGCCAGGTCGAAATCTAGAGGTCAAGCTGATGAAACAGCATGGTGCTACGTTGGTAGTCAGTGATGAGGGTGGTCAGGTGGTGGCACAGGAGTAGATTCTGGATAGGACACACCTTGAAAAAGAGAATTGCAGTTTTGAGTGAACAATTAATGTAGCTATATTGTGCTTCTGAGGAAGCTGAAGTTAACTGATGAATGATGTAGTACAAAGTATTTTATGCATTTTGCTGGTCAAACATCTTGAAATAAGAATATTAATGAAATCATATTGGCATCATGTGGATTCACAAAGTAAGAAAGAAGGGAGCGAAAGGATTGACTGCACAGAATTGAAGAGCAATGACATGCAAAGCATGAAAGAAGAGGGGTTTATCTGATTATGATCAGATCAACAGGACAAAGAAGGAGGAGGAGGAGGGGGGAGGGGGAGGGGTGGAGGAGAAGAGGGAGGGGGAAGATCAGGAGGGAGGAGAGGGAGGAGGAGGGGGAGTATCAGGAAGAAGAGGGGGAGGAGGGGGAGGAGGGGTGGAGGAGAAGAGGGAGGGGGAAGATCAGGAGGGAGGAGAGGGAGGAGGAGGGGGAGGATCAGGAAGAAGAAGATATCTCAGTTTATGTTGACTGTGATTCAGTGAACTGCCATATGAGGCTTAATGATTGGGTAATAGTAATATGCATTTACTTTGGGTTTTTTTATGTAGAAAACTCTATCTCACTTTATTACATGGAACACAACCGTTGGAGGTCCGAGTGGCAGAAAGTCTGGAACTGTTTGTGGACAAGATCCAAGGTTTGTGTATGCAGCCACTGGAGGGGTCTTCTGGCCTTATTCACAGGTGGAGGGGTCTTCTGGCCTTATTCACACGTGGAGGGGTCTTCTGGCCTTATTCACACGTGGAGGGGTCTTCTGGCCTTATTCACAGGTGGTTGCTTTGTTTGTATTTATGTATATTAAGAAACATAAAACAGGATTTCTGCGACACATTTGCTATACTCTGACAGAAAAGATCATAGCCACTCGTGTGGTTTATTCATCAGGTCATATGTTCTGTCAAATGTAATCTCATATCATTTATCATGTCACATTTACTATCATATGTTATATGTGACCCAAGGAATCAAAATTAGCCGAATTTTGGCAGTTAAGGCACTCCTTTACATTGCTAGAAAGCTGCAAAATATGATCAATAGTCATTTGTACTCTTTTCAGATTTTAATGGAAATGGAAAAAAAATATGTTTTTGCGTTTCTAATATCTCATAAATGAGCAAAAATGACTTTGGATCACACATTTTTATGTATGTTTGTATGTATGCATTTGAACATTCGTATGACACCTTTTAAAACCTCACAAAGACGATGTAACATAATTGATATCTAAGTAAGTAGCTAAGTATATTCTTAATTTAACGAGCTGCATATCGGCACGTCTGAGTAGATACCTTGAAGGGGTGCTATATTAAATTCACATTGATTGATTGATTGATTGATTGATTGATTGATTGATTGATTGATTGATTGGTTGGTTGGTTGGTTGGTTGGTTGGTTGGTTGGTTGGTTGATTGATTGATTGATTGATTGATTGATTGATTGATTGATTGTGTTGGTACCACTCTGTGCCTGAACTGTGCATTTTGTTGGTTATGGTGAGGATCTGAATATTTACACAACAGACTCAATATTTAAACTAAGAAACTGTATCAAGGAAATTAGACTACTTCAAATTGTAATCCTGTATTTAGAATGAATAAGAGATTGAAGGTGACCTTTCCTTTTAGGTTTTGTAATAATCCAAAGTCCATGCAACCTTATCAATGGGAAGATGATATCAGCAAATGGCCGGTAAGCTGTGTCTCACATCCATTGTATGTTTCATGATCTAACATTGAATTCGTACTGACTGGTAATAGCTCTTGTTGTCTAATACTGATATTTATCTATTTATCTTTGTATGCAAAGCAAGGTAAGTACTCTTTAAGGCAGTCCAGTTTGTCTTCTGGGTTGACATTGGCTGTCTTTGAGGCTAAAATTTTGTCAATACATTTGACAAATGTGTTAAATCAAGCTATTCAAAACAGTGTAAGCAGATAGTTTCTAATCCACAGCTCAATGTGAGACAGAGAGTAATAAGCACAAATGAGAAGAAACATTCTGGTTTGGTTAGATTGCTAGGAGGGGTGTCACTATGCTTGGGTAATTTCTAGAAGTGATTTAGACCTTGGAATTATTTATCAGATTTCTAATTATACATTTGCTGTATTCTTCTGATAAGATTTTGCTTTCGTTGTTCTAAGAGCTCGTATCTGCCAATGAAAGACGGTTTTCATGGTTGATTGTATTGCACAATTTTCAGTCTGTGACTACTTCTTAGACTGGTTTGAATTGTCCTGATATTAAACAGTTGTGTTGTACTGTTGATCATGTGAGTAGAGCTGTGAATTCTTGGTTGTTTGTAGTACTGTAGGGCACCAGTCATACCATCGCGAAACAATGAGACGCGTCATATGACGTGTAGCATCGTGGGTCGTCCTTGCTGTACGGGCATTCAAGGACAGTGCCTCATCACAACACGTGAACACTGCATGTTTCTTCGTGGATACTTCTACCAGAACAGAACACTCTGTTCTCAGGTCAGTTAGTAAGTCCTCTGTTCTCAGATCCGTTAGTAAGTTCTCTGTTCTCAGGTCAGTTAGTGAGTTCTCTGTTTTCAGGTCTGTTTGTAAGCTCTGTTCTCAGGTCAGTTGGTAGGTTCTCTGTTCTCAGGTCAGTTAGTGAGTTCTCTGTTTTCAGGTCAGTTAGTAGGTTCTCTGTTCTCAGGTCAGTTAGTGAGTTCTCTGTTTTCAGGTCTGTTTGTAAGCTCTCTGTTCTCAGGTCAGTTGGTAGGTTCTCTGTTCTCAGGTCAGTTAGTAAGTTTTCTGTTCTCAGGTCACTTAGTAAGTTCTCTGTTCTCAAGTCAGTTAATAACTTCTCTGTTCTCAGGTCAGTTAGTAAGTTTTCTGTTCTCAGGTCAGTTAGTAAGTTTTCTGTTCTCAGGTCAGTTAGTAGGTTCTCTGTTCTCAGGTCAGTTAGTGAGTTCTCTGTTTTCAGGTCAGTTAGTAGGTTCTCTGTTCTCAGGTCAGTTAGTGAGTTCTCTGTTTTCAGGTCTGTTTGTAAGCTCTCTGTTCTCAGGTCAGTTGGTAGGTTCTCTGTTCTCAGGTCAGTTAGTAAGTTTTCTGTTCTCAGGTCACTTAGTAAGTTCTCTGTTCTCAAGTCAGTTAATAACTTCTCTGTTCTCAGGTCAGTTAGTAAGTTTTCTGTTCTCAGGTCAGTTAGTAAGTTTTCTGTTCTGAGGTCAGTTAGTAAGTTTTCTGTTCTCAGGTCAGTTAGTAGGTTCTCTGTTCTCAGGTCAGTTAGTAAGCAGGTTGTTTTGCAGCTCTGCAAAAACCAGGGAGGAGCAGCCAAATTTACTTTCAAGAAAGTTTGTCCCATTGACTCCCAACCGCGGGTGAAACCACAGTTTCGGGTTTCATTTTTGTCCTGAGCGCGGGTATATCCGCCATGCATCCCTGCCTTAAAAAACTTGGCAGGCATGTGTTAGATACATATGGGTACATTCAGGTCTTAGTTGGACTGGAAGTTTTGGTTGTTATGACTCTGTCTATACTAGAAAACCGAGATGAAATTTGTTGTAAAGTTTCTAGTCGACTATTATCATGAGTATACATTTTCATGAAGCAGAAAAATTGTGGGATTGGGATAGGATGCAACTAAGTTTTATGGAACATGCAGCACATTGCATTCATAATGTATATGTATCTCTATTGCTTTGCGTGACCTACCGGAGGAGGGTTACAGAAGCGACAATGGAGATAACAATTATGCTGACAGTTCTGGTGATGAGCAAAACGAATGAGACGATAAATGGAGTTGTGAATCGAATGGTTCCAAGGCAGAAAGCTGTGGTCTAGAAAATGTTCGCAGTAATGACGACACCTGTAGTTCCCATGAGTAGGCAATTACCTTCCAGTCTACATGTCTACCAAAGCAGTTTACAGCGGATGTGGAACCCATTGTTGTGCTTCCACTTGATTCAACAGCATCACAATAGCCTACTGTGATCAGCTCCTTTCTGCTTCCCTTTAGAGAATATTGGTTACAGAAACAAACAGATATGAAAAGGAGAAGGGAAAGAATAATGATATGTCTTTGAGGGAAAAAATGCTGGGAGTCAAAGGGTTAATCAGATGAGGATTTCTTAATAATTATTACATCGTATTAATTAAATTCTTGTAGATTTCATGTATGAATGAAATCTGTGGAATGTCACCTTTCGCTGATCCTGAAATTCCTGACCAGTTCTACCGATTGTTTACATCGTTATTTTTACATGCAGGGTGAGTGACCCATGTCTTTCTGACTGTTATTGTCCATTTAAGTTTTGATGGTGACAGTATTCAATGAAGGTGATGATGACAATGAAGGTGAAATGACTATCGAATGATTGTCATGAGTATTTAGTGTCTTTATGTTGTGGTATTTTGTGTGCATTGAATTTTTATTTTTATGTACGATGTGTTCGTTATCTTTGCTTCAATTTGTGTACTTTGTGTTCATGACTATTTACGATGATGCGAAGACTGTATTTGGATGGTTGAACTGGTTCTATCAGTTTATAAATGTTTATAAAACTTTTTAGAATCATATTTTCAGGAAAAACAAATATTTGTGGTCCATTGTTCATTAGCGGAATGCAGAAGACAGCATACGATCCATGAAATTCCTGAGCTCTTGTATAATTCAAGTTCTTTGCTTTTCAGTTTGCTGCAGTTGGTGATCACAGTGCTTTTGCAAGCGTTTGTGATGCGTGACCTTGAAAAGCTGGCTGGTTCAATACGCATTGCCATAATCTACATTGCAAGTGGAATCGCTGGCAGTCTTTCCAGTGCCATCTTTCTACCTTATCATGTCGAGGTGATTACTGAAACTGTTGTTAGCTTATATATAAGCTATATAATATACAATCATCGGCAGATGTGTCGTAGTTCTACAAAACAATGTGAGCCAGAGTAGGCTAATGAATCTAATCACGTGTTAACTTTGCACAAATGCAGATGTTGCATGTTTACAGAATGCTCAACCTGTACAGCAATTCATCAATATTTACAGAATAGACTAATCTGAATTATATCAAGTACTCGATTAGTTTTTAATACATGACTATGTAATGCTAATATGTGATCTACTAATCAACCCATAAACAATGGAATCTTCTCTGCAGTTTTGGCTGAATATGTCTGGCTCAACTCTGCTCTTTATTTTCTAAATCTTTTATCTGTTCTGTTTCTGTTTATTAATGCAAATCTTTCTGACACTTGCTTATTTTGCATTTACAGGCTGGTCCATCTGGGTCGCAGTTTGGTCTGCTAGCCTGTCTGTTTGTGGAGATCATACAGAACTGGTACATCCTGACTAACCCTGGCATGGCACTGGCTAAACTAGGCCTTCTCCTCCTCACGCTCTTCATAATAGGTCTGATGCCAATGGTTGACAACTATGCACATCTAATTGGATTTGTCTTTGGCTTTCTGCTGTCGTTTGCACTGCTGCCGTACGTAACGTTCAATCTGAAAGACAAGAGGGGCAAGCTCATTGGTATCGCTGTGTGCCTTGTAGCCACCATCGGTTTGTTTATAGTTCTTGTCATCCTCTTCTATGTTACTCCGGTGTACAGCTGTCCACATTGTCACTATTTCAATTGCATTCCATTCACACCCAATTTCTGTAAGAGCATGGAGGTTCAGATTCGTAGATAAATGGCAAGTTTAGAACATCTGCAGAATTGAATCTTATCTTAAATTAATTAGAGTTATGATAATTAATTAAGAGTGCACCTACTCCTTTTATCTATTTTGCATATAACTATAAACTTGATGTTGTTGTTGTTGTAAATATTTACATTTTGCCTTAATTTATCTTGTGGTGGCTAAATTGAAAACTGTGTTACTGTAAATGTTGTGTAATTTTGAGAGATTGTATGAAAATGGCTGCATTTGGGGAATCTTTTGACTCGACGTGCAGTAGTTAAGTTGGAAGAACTTCAGAGTTGTGTATTATTACCACTTTGAAATTAAACAAAGACTTTATTATTATTATTGTTATTATTATTAAGTGATCTTTACTATTGTACATTTTCTAATGTTAAATATTTAAATAATAAAGCAGCAGTCAGTCCTAGGAAAGGATAAAACTTAGGATAAAAATGCAGTTTATTGCCTTATGTACAACAGAGGAAAGATGCGTTAGAAGTTTCAGTCCAGCGAGACCATGACAACACAAGACCATGGCAACACAACAGCTGAACAACGATCCAATCTCAATGAGACCAAACATCCCATCTGATTACAAAATTATACACAACTGTTCTCTATACTGAGACACACTGTCGTTGACAGACTTCCCTTAACTAACAAATCCGAAAACACAATTGCCGGTCAGAAATCTAACGAAGTCTCTGTCGAATGCATGACTTATCTTCCGTTTATACTCGTCCATAATTTCTAACCAGTGCTACACAGCATACGATCCCCTTAACAAGAGAGCACTTTGTACGTTTACACAGTCTACATGCAACACTTGGTTGAATAGAATTACTTACTAATAATGCTGAGATACAACAGAACTTAGAAAGCAACTATTGGCAAGATGTGATCTAAATATGGCATGTATTTCGTATTATATATGCTGCATGTCTTATGGTGGATGAAACGGTGGCTCTTCTTGTACTAATTAATACAACTGATGATGGCCTCACCTGAATAAGCTCAACAATGTTATATTCTTGAATGTCCTGGAAAGCATTTCAGATGACATTAGAGAAGACTTTGCTCTGCTTTGTAGATGATTCTTCCTTTCTCTTCAATTGTGAACTGAACTTGATATCTAAGAATGGCTTTGTAGTGACTCAGCTGTTCGCTCTCGTCTGAGTTTCTGCTATGTACTGCATGTCCCAGAGTCAAATTCTTTTATATGTGTCCTAATGAATGCTTCTGTCTTGCTTTCTTTACCTGTATGAGTTTTTCTGTGTCACTCCATGCAACAAGAATATCACTGCTGTGCTCAACAATCATGTTCTCTTTAAAACTTAATTCAGTGTCAACTTTTCTCTCTTTAATGATGAGCTTATGGTGCTAATAGTATTATATGTTGTTTATTGAAGTGTTAGGAGATGGTGCTATGCACATAAGTTGCAGTCTTTAGACATGTCTACCTTTACAGCTTTTTCAGACGGACATACGATGGCCTGGTGTTAGGGTTTGGGTTTGGTTGATGTCTTGTGCATTAAGCTCTGACACAACAGAACTTACTCATTTTCTCCAATGAATGCATTTCAGAAGCTCTCAGCAGAAACTTTGAAATTGCTGAAGGACATTGGTTGTCCTCTGTTGTATTTGGAAACCGACTTAAAGAGCAATTGTTTGTTTGCACAGCTTTCTTACTGTAGCCAGCACTGCAATGATATTGCGTTGAGGGTGACTTTTGCTGATAGCCTCAGCAATCACGAAGTGGTCATTTCTCTTTTCTTTAACTCGCTACAATGCGTGAAACATGATGTAAGTTAAAATGATAAGAAAATAAATAATTGCTTATTTTTGTGTTGAAGAGAATTTATTCTGATTGATAAAGGCTAGTTTTGTACATGTGCCGTGAGGCAGCCATTTCTAATTGTACTTGTGGACCAGCAGCATTTAATCGTTTCCAGTTTTTATGGTGCATTTCAAAATCTGTTTTTCCATATGACATTCATTCTGTTTCATCTTGTTTTCATGTTGCTAGTACAGGTGCTGTCGGTGCCAATGGGTCTACTTGGTAATTTCTACTTAAGTCCCATAGATTTTGTCATTTAGGTCAGTTTAGCAATTCCAGAACTGATGTTGAACCTGTTTAATTTTGTCTGTTATTTTTCTCCATTTAGCAATTATTATTTAATTTTTTCTATTGTGAAATGTTCTTAACTTGGTTTCTAGTCTGATGCAAATATTCACACAAACATTGTTGATATTCTGTGGAATCTCCATCTGAGCCTATGTATACGATGTTGTTATTGTTTGGGACCACGTTAGCATCACAGTGAATTATAATGAAAGTACACTATTAAGTGAAGAGTAGATTACTAATGCATAGTGAAGACCTTGAGAGAAACATGAGTGGTGCAGCAATGATCTCTCCTTTGCCAAAACAATGCCTCGTTCTTTACTGGTGGGTAGCTGTAGAGGACACAGGCAGGCATTCAATTCAGTTTGATGTTGATAAGAGGATAGGTATATTTAGTGATGTGTTAATACTTGTTTGCTTCTTCATGTAATGCCTTTCACCATCTTTAACTATTTTAATGGGAATATTAGGTTATCGCATTCAGAACATTTCACCCTGAGATTCAGTGTAACCTCTTTATAATTGGGACGAACCGAGTTTGAATTTCTTGCCGAGTTCAAGTATTGAATATTTAAAAAGTTTCTTTTGCTTGATTTTTATGGTGGCAGTTTGCACATATTATATAAATTTTTTGGTTTTGCCCAGCTTGCACTAGGTAGTAAGTACTAATTATACAGTATTTCGGTTTTTTATTTAGTCGATTGTCATTTTGTACATAAAAGAACAGTATTTCGGTTTTTATTTAGGTTGATTGTTGTTTGTAAATAAATTTTTGTCCAAGTCTGAGCATTGTTGAGTACTATAATACTCGAGCAGAGCTGAGTTCCGAACCAAGTTTCGGTTGATCCCTACTGTATAACACAGTTTTATGCATGAATTGAGTTAATTGATTTGCTGATTTTACATTCCCTTCATCATGTATACTCAGAGTGTTCTCAGTCCATGGTGTTGGATCTACAAGTCTAAATTGGGCCCAGAAATCCTGTCTCTTACACAACCAGATTTTACCATGATGAATTAGTAACTTTAAACTGCTTTTTTAACCTTTATTAGCCTTTGATGACATGTTCAAAGACTTATTTTAATTGCCCTTCTGTTTTACATACAAAGGGTTTAGTGGCCTTTATGTATGCTTAGTTTTCTCTGAAGGTTTAATTACTTTTCTTTTGTCTACTTGACTTTCTCTGTTTATCATGGTGACCATTTTCTTCTGTTCCCAGTTTATATATGGTTAATATTTCAATGCAAGTTTGATTTCATGAGCTGTGAAACTGTTTCCAAGTTATCAGCCATCCATAGATTTCCTTACCAGCCATGTTTTGTTGATTTCCTAGTCTTTACGTGACTAACACACACAAATTCAGTTTAGGATATAAAAATTTTAATTTTGATGTGGCTATGTATTGACTGTCTTTTGTATGTTGAACCGAGTAAATTCGTCTGGTTAGAGTGGCATTTATTTTTAAATTGATGATTGCATATTTTCTGAACTGCAGAAACAGAGGTCTGCTTAATTATGCAAATCTATATTTTTAAGTGTCCACTGGATGCAATAGAAGTCGTTACAATGGTTCTGCTAGGACAATGAGTTCTGTAATAGCGTAAAGGTACTAATGGTGGGGAATCTTGTACATATTGATGTGGTTTATAGTTGGTGGGCTATGATTACAAGGCTGAACTAAAGTACTATTCAGGTATGTTAAAGTTGGTAGTAGAAGATAATAGTAGAAGATTGCAAGGTAGCTTTGCCGCTGCCTTCAAATGTTAACTTATTCGTTTGACTTATCCTAACTGTAGTTTTTTTCTTGGGATTATAATTACTTTCTTGGATTATAGAGATTCCAGCTAATGATCTACTTATTTAGATCTTAAATAAGTTTCTTTTTAGCCAATTTCCCGATTGCTTATTAAGATGTGCTTAGCAATTGTAAATCAAATAAATATGGCTTGTCATTAAAGTTTTAAAAACCTTACAAAGATGCAGAAATGTGATTGTCATGTCACAATGGTTGTCTTAAGGAAGTGCGATACAGCGAGTTCATGGTGTAGTGTTTTCCCCCACCATATATCACTCTATAGCTTCAAGGTGTTGATTTAATCTTCAAAAGTGGAAACTCATTAGAATTCTATTATTTTGAGCCAAATCATAAATTGCCTCATATAGAGACTGCATTATAATGAGATTCTCTTTTATAGCTAGATATTTATAACTGCTCTTCATCTGACAGATTAACCTCCTATTCACATTTCTATATGGCCTTGTGCACCTTTAAACTCGTTGTAGTAATAATTATAACTTTTTTCTTATCAATGGATATGTAAGAATTTGAAACAATGCTTTTGCCAACTGACTAGAAAGTCCTTTGGTAGCAAATGGTCATTATTTTAAAACAAACAGCCTATGTTGAAGCTATTTTTCAGTAAAGGTGGAAATTGATCTCTGACACTTGAGTATTGAATTATGATGATCTGTGTTGCTGTTAAGTGAAATGTTTGTTGAGTTGTTTCTGAAAAGTTGAGAGTTTTGGTGGAGATTGTTGCAGAGGATATTTTGTTCCTTTCACCAGTTGAAGAAGCAGATTGTATTTTGGGCATAGAAAAGAGAGAGAGAGAGAGAGAGAGAGAGCAAGAGGCATCAGTGATGTATTAGTAAATTATTTAAGCTGTCCAGTCAAGGTTGGGCCTACATGTATTTTCTAGTTGGCTTAAACTGAGGGCCTGCATTTTCAATTCTTGCTTTTGATCTGTGTTTTATTATTACTTACATTGTCCATTTGGACAAGTAAACATGTTGCATGTATTAGTCTGTCTGGGTATCTATTGACATTTTTCTGACTGGATCAGACATGGAATCAATGTTTGATGTCAGTTGAGGTGGTGGCAAATGTCTGGAGAGATAACATGAGCTATTAAAGTGACTGTGCAAAACTTAGAGTGTTAACATTTGTTTGCAACAGTTGATTAGATTGATATTATGGGATTGTTAGTTTTTAGAATGAATTGGAGTTCTATAGTTTCGTTTTGAGCGTAATTGTAGATACTGTAAAGATTGAGTGATGATATTCTTGCTTTTAAATTACGTATGAAAATAATCTGAGTATGTGAAAGCGAAGGAAGCATTAGCGGATCATTCATTTATTTATTATAATTTGAAGGCTAGTATAATTTAGACAGTGGTAGTTTCATTTGGTTGTTTTATATTGGAAGTGAGTGAAAAAGAAATGATGTTAAGCTTTGTTGACTAGTAATTTAGATATGAGATAAATCAAAACTTGAATAATTAAACTCAGTTTGAGTACATTTGCTTAGGTTTAAGAAATTAAATTCTCTGCTACTCTAACTAAAAAAAGTGTTTCATGTCTTTTCTTCATCTTCTTATGATAATTCTTATGCCTTCTGGAATCAAAGTCTTCATGTTTTTGGTTTTTCTGTTTTTTTAATTTCATTTATAATGATAAATATTTTGCCTGGTTGTCTTCGTAAATATTTAAGTGGATCCGTAGAGATTTGTCAAGGGCTGATAATGGTGAGTTCAGGTGTTGTGGCATATGTAGAAATTCTGTGAAGAGGATGAAGGGGATGTGGTTGGTGTCTGTGACAGCCTTTGGTTCATAGCCGTGTAATTGCTTTGCAGTTAAGTTTGTATTGCAAAAACATGCACGTCTGTGGCAACATAAATTGAAAAGGTTGCTCCTTTGTGCAATAGAAATTACTTTCTCTGGCCAAGGAGCCCTGGAACAATGACTTCCCTTTCAATGTGCCACTGAGGTTGGGGTATCAGATTAAAGAAATCAATAAATACAATCGTATCAACCAACAAGTATCACTCATGTTCTGTATCTTCGTCAACACAAACTGATGGCTTGATTTGTTTAAATTTGTGAGGAAGCCTTACAGTGGAAGGGTGATGTTGTGGGTGCGATGCTGAAAGTTAATCAACCCATTAGGCATAAGTTGAAACGTTAAAAGCTGTGAAATTGTTGTGGTCACTTTTAATGAGGAGTTATTATTATTTTCACTTATTTTGTGTTCATGAACAGTTGTTATGTGAGATCCTTATGAGTTCAGTTGAGTTATTGTGGCTGCCACCGAGATGCCTTAGACCACCTCAGAAGACATTGAATTGGAAGCTGTTGAATGCCTGGGAGCAGCAGCAGCAGTTGTAATGGCCTTCTTCATGAGAAGCCTACAGACCATGACCTACTGTGATGATGCAAACCCTTGTCATGTGACTACTTGAGGAGGTTTTATTATACCGTAATCATTGCATTTATGGTCTTATTTAAATATCTACAGTTAATGTCTGCTATTTGGTTTTGTCTTCCATTGAAAGAAACGGCTGTGACACATTCCCATATATATAAATATATATATATATATATTTATATTTGTATATATGTGTGTATATATATGTGCGTGTAGTTCATTTTCATATATTTTTATTGCCTTTTGTGTAGTTTTCAAAACATTTAAGTGACGTTTTGAAGGTCATGACCTCCTGACATTTTACTTGACTTTTTTGTCTCTCAGAGTGAACAGTTTGTGCTTTCAAGACGGTCATTTGAATATTTTTGTTTATCTGTTGCTGATCAAATACAAATGATTATTACTGTATTTGCTGTTTCACTCTTCTTAGATTTAAAATTTATATCCATTGGAAAGCGAATCAGTTTTCACCACTGCATCAAACCTCTGTTTGTTGTGTGGAAATTTGATGGCTTTGTGTTACTTTATTAGGAGAGACAGACAGACGGACAGATAGACAGACTGAGTTATTGAGTGAGAGTGCTTCTGAGGTGAAACTTTATAAAGCTCTTGAGGCCACAAAATGAACATTGTCAAATGGAAACATGCACCTTAAGTGTTGCTCTTAACTGTAAGTTAACGTCATTTTCTCAGCCTAGGCATATGAGGACATGACCTAAGACATCGGGCACATCCATTTGCCCTTCCGACGAAGGACAGTAAGGAGGGCAAGAAATTTCTGTCAAGGATTATGTTTAAGAACATTTATTAATCGGCTCTTAGGCTCACGTGTGACTTGTAACCTCTAAAGACATGTTCTAACGTTGGCATTATGATTATTGCAACCTAATACTGCCATATCTTGCATGTGCTACCTTCTAAATACAATACAATCTCCCTCACCATCATATCGTCTCATAGAGTTATGTTGAGCCCCATGTTGTGCTCCTTGCAGAATAATTATTCAGACGTTCTCTCATCATGGACCCCCTGAGGAGAAAGAAGTTAGCAACTGGTGAGGAAAAGCCAGTCATTAGTTTAGCCCTTAGTGGCTTAGGGGTCGTTCCAAATGGAGGGACCACCACAACAATTGCCTGATGTTGATGATTGAAGATGATTGATCCTCCATCTCAGGCCATGCAAGGAGAGATATGGCTAAACGGTGGTCTAGAGACTTACACCATCTAAGGCCATGCAAGGAGAGATATGGCTAAACGGTGGTCTAGAGACTAACACCATCTAAGGTCATGCAAGGAGAGACATGGCTAAACAGTGGTCTAGAGACTAACACCATCTTAGGCCATGCAAGGAGAGACATGGCTAAACGGTGGTCTAGAGACTAACACCATCTAAGGCCATGCAAGGAGAGATATGGCTAAACAGTGGTCTAGAGACTAACACCACCTCAGGCCATGCATGGAGAGACATGGCTAAACGGTGGTCTAGAGACTAACACCATCTAAGGCCATGCAAGGAGAGACATGGCTAAACGGTGGTCTAGAGACTAACACCATCTAAGGCCATGCAAGGAGAGATATGGCTAAACAGTGGTCTAGAGACTAACACCATCTAAGGTCATGCAAAGAGAGACATGGCTAAACAGTGGTCTAGAGACTAACACCATCTAAGGCCATGCAAGGAGAGATATGGCTAAACAGTGGTCTAGAGACTTACACCATCTAAGGCCATGCAAGGAGAGATATGGCTAAACAGTGGTCTAGAGACTAACACTATCTAAGGCCATGCAAGGAGAGATATGGCTAAACGGTGGTCTAGAGACTAACACCATCTAAGGCCATGCAAGGAGAGATATGGCTAAACGGTGGTCTAGAGACTAACACCATCTAAGGTCATGCAAGGAGAGACATGGCTAAACGGTGGTCTAGAGACTAACACCATCTTAGGCCATGCAAGGAGAGACATGGCTAAACGGTGGTCTAGAGACTAACACCATCTTAGGCCATGCAAGGAGAGACATGGCTAAACGGTGGTCTAGAGACTAACACCATCTAAGGCCATGCAAGGAGAGATATGGCTAAACATGGGCCAGAGACTAACACCACCTCAGACCATGCAAGGAGAGACATGGCTAAACGGTGGTCTAGAGACTAACACCATCTAATGCCATGCAAGGAGAGACATGGTTAAACGGTGGTCTAGAGACTAACACCATCTAAGGCCATGCAAGGAGAGACATGGTTAAACGGTGGTCTAGAGACTAACACCATCTAAGGCCATGCAAGGAGAGACATGGTTAAACGGTGGTCTAGAGACTAACACCATCTAAGGCCATGCAAGGAGAGACATGGCTAAACGGTGGTCTAGAGACTAACACCATCTAAGGCCATGCAAGGAGAGATATGGCTAAACAGTGGTCTAGAGACTAACACCACCTCAGGCCATGCAAGGAGAGACATGGCTAAACGGTGGTCTAGAGACTAACACCATCTAAGGCCATGCAAGGAGAGACATGGCTAAACGGTGGTCTAGAGACTAACACCATCTAAGGCCATGCAAGGAGAGATATGGCTAAACAGTGGTCTAGAGACTAACACCATCTAAGGTCATGCAAAGAGAGACATGGCTAAACGGTGGTCTAGAGACTAACACCATCTAAGGCCATGCAAGGAGAGATATGGCTAAACAGTGGTCTAGAGACTAACACCATCTAAGGTCATGCAAAGAGAGACATGGCTAAACAGTGGTCTAGAGACTAACACCATCTTAGGCCATGCAAGGAGAGATATGGCTAAACAGTGGTCTAGAGACTAACACCATCTAAGGTCATGCAAAGAGAGACATGGCTAAACGGTGGTCTAGAGACTAACACCATCTAAGGCCATGCAAGGAGAGATATGGCTAAACAGTGGTCTAGAGACTAACACCATCTAAGGTCATGCAAAGAGAGACATGGCTAAACAGTGGTCTAGAGACTAACACCATCTAAGGCCATGCAAGGAGAGATATGGCTAAACAGTGGTCTAGAGACTAACACCATCTAAGGCCATGCAAGGAGAGACATGGCTAAACAGTGGTCTAGATACTAACACCATCTAAGACCATGCATGGAGAGACAACCATGGCTAACAGTGGTCTAGAGACTAACACCATCTAAGGCCATGCAAGGAGAGATATGGCTAAACAGTGGTCTAGAGACTAACACCATCTAAGGTCATGCAAAGAGAGACATGGCTAAACGGTGGTCTAGAGACTAACACCATCTAAGGCCATGCAAGGAGAGATATGGCTAAACAGTGGTCTAGAGACTAACACCATCTAAGGCCATGCAAGGAGAGACATGGCTAAACAGTGGTCTAGATACTAACACCATCTAAGACCATGCATGGAGAGACAACCATGGCTAACAGTGGTCTAGAGACTAACACCATCTAAGGCCATGCAAGGAGAGACATGGTTAAACGGTGGTCTAGAGACTAACACCATCTAAGGCCATGCAAGGAGAGACATGGTTAAACGGTGGTCTAGAGACTAACACCATCTAAGGCCATGCAAGTAGAGACATGGCTAAACGGTGGTCTAGAGACTAACACCATCTAAGGTCATGCAAAGAGAGACTTGGCTAAACGGTGGTCTAGAGACTAACACCATCTAAGGCCATGCAAGGAGAGATATGGCTAAACAGTGGTCTAGAGACTAACACCATCTAAGGTCATGCAAGGAGAGACATGGCTAAACAGTGGTCTAGAGACTAACACCATCTAAGGCCATGCAAGGAGAGATATGGCTAAACAGTGGTCTAGAGACTAACACCATCTAAGGTCATGCAAGGAGAGACATGGCTAAACGGTGGTCTAGAGACTAACACCATCTAAGGCCATGCAAGGAGAGATATGGCTAAACAGTGGTCTAGAGACTAACACCACCTCAGGCCATGCAAGGAGAGACATGGCTAAACGGTGGTCTAGAGACTAACACCATCTAAGGCCATGCAAGGAGAGACATGGCTAAACGGTGGTCTAGAGACTAACACCATCTAAGGTCATGCAAAGAGAGACATGGCTAAACGGTGGTCTAGAGACTAACACCATCTAAGGCCATGCAAGGAGAGATATGGCTAAACAGTGGTCTAGAGACTAACACCATCTAAGGCCATGCAAGGAGAGATATGGCTAAACAGTGGTCTAGAGACTAACACCATCTTAGGCCATGCAAGGAGAGAGATGGCTAAACAGTGGTCTAGAGACTAACACCATCTAAGGTCATGCAAAGAGAGACATGGCTAAACGGTGGTCTAGAGACTAACACCATCTAAGGCCATGCAAGGAGAGATATGGCTAAACAGTGGTCTAGAGACTAACACCATCTAAGGTCATGCAAAGAGAGGCATGGCTAAACAGTGGTCTAGAGACTAACACCATCTAAGGCCATGCAAGGAGAGATATGGCTAAACAGTGGTCTAGAGACTAACACCATCTAAGGTCATGCAAAGAGAGACATGGCTAAACGGTGGTCTAGAGACTAACACCATCTAAGGCCATGCAAGGAGAGATATGGCTAAACAGTGGTCTAGAGACTAACACCATCTAAGGTCATGCAAAGAGAGACATGGCTAAACAGTGGTCTAGAGACTAACACCATCTAAGGCCATGCAAGGAGAGACATGGCTAAACAGTGGTCTAGATACTAACACCATCTAAGACCATGCATGGAGAGACAACCATGGCTAACAGTGGTCTAGAGACTAACACCATTAGGTCCACACTCATCAATACATTACATTCTGGTGGAGGAGGTTCAGCTGGCAAACAGTGATTTAGTCCTGAAGGATTTAATCCATCCAAGTACATGGTACGTTTAAAATGGAGGTGGCCAGATAGATACATAGATTGAGGTCAAACAGTGCAGTTAAGTTAATTTCTTTCCAATTGGAATTTACTGAAAGGGGCTGCTGCCCATGATATTGGTTCTGTGCATGGGTCTAACCCCCCTCCCCCTCCAGGAGCATACAAAGATGGCCTCCTCATTGAAGCCAAGCAGCAAGTGGATGGCCCATGACTTGCTCTGTCACTTGCGTCTTGCACTTAACTTCTGGAATATACACGGCTGTTCTCACTTCTACTTCCCACTCCATTTCGTCCCAAAACACTCCATCCGCATAATTAAGGACTGTGCTAACACGTGTAAAAGCAGAGTAGCAGCATGCTGAGAGCACATGGACTTGGAATTTGTAGAATGGAAATAAACTGAAATAAACTTCAAATTTGACTAATTAGCAATTCCTTGTATATTACTTTATTTGTGTAATATAAATGACATTGCTGCAACCTAATACCGCCATATCTTACTTTATTTGGGTCACATGAATGACATTTATATGACACAAATAAAGTAATATGCAAGAAATTGCTAATGGCTGCCAATTACACTATCACTGTGTACTTTGGTTCATTTGTAAGTAAATATTTATATTGAATCTCTTCTATTGTAGATACTTAGTCAGAGACTTAAAACCACTGCAATTTGACCTGGAACATTATTAATAGCCCAGTTTTCCAAGTTCCCTCTTAAAGGCTGAGACAGTACTATCATCCAAACCATTCTATGACTCTTCCACTGAAGAATTTCTGCTCTATTGTTCCTGTTGTTTTCTTAAACAGTTCTTTTATAAGCCTACCTAACTTCAAATTTTGTGCATATTGAAATACCTTTCCGATACAAGACCGGACTCCAGCGACATACAATCTGTGCTGAAGAAACAGTCTAGCCTTCCCTCTATTAGCTTTACTTTCACTACTTCCCTCATGGACTCTATTCTCACAGAAAACTGGTGTTTCCGGGGAATTTCCAGAAGACGCCAGTAAATCAAATGCTTATACGCTTACACGTACGGTTGCATATCCTCGGTCATGGTCGTCTGTTAAAATTAAATCTCGGACGATATAACATCGGACTTCGGTCGGGGATTTGCACCTAATGACCAGAATAGAGGGGCCAACTGGCCCTACTGACTGACGGCTACTACCGACTACTAACAGCCGAGACGCCTCTGTATCGATGGAGTGGGGGTGCGTTAACTGCTCTGGCTTTGATTCACTTGCATCTAAATTATTCTGCTGATGATATCAGCTGGTGCTGCTGCTGCGAGTGCTGATCCTCTCGTTCTGTTTGTTTGAGTCATAATATTATATACTACGCCGGATATAATTCTTCTTTCAACGGAAAAGGTGGTTACCACTGTCAGCATTCTCGTTCAACGAAGCCCGCCGCCACCTCGCCAATCATAAGATATTACTGGCGACGAGTTACAAACAGTTGATGATGCGAAGTCATAGAGTGGGCGGCATGTAGGTTGACTATGACGTATTGTTTGATGTCTGACGATCGGTTAGTTAATCAACTTCTTTGTCGAATAATTTCATTAGTGAGGGATGTTAATCGGCAATCCCTTCCGATTGCCGTCCCCACAGTAGATATCCGGTTGGACCTAATTTCTCCTAATGGCTAGGCTGAGGTAACGCATAACTAAGCTAAGGTGGACTTAAGCGTTAGATAGGCCTATAATTCTTTGCTTGTCTTGTGGCTTTTTTCGTTTTTGTGACCCACTGGGGGATAAAATTGGCGCTGCCAAGTCTGGAATTTCTTGACCGACGATACCCTTTAGTCTTTTCTGGGGTTTTGCCTTTTTGGGGCAAAATATGCCAGATTTCATGTTATTTTTTCCACAAAACCTACCTAAGTTTAAAGTACTTAGATGACCATAGGAAACTCTCTCGAATCAGTAAAGGTGCATTTTTAGCGTATTTAATTCAACACAATTTTGATAAGATAAATAGCACATTTAATTATAACTAAGAAATTACTACTGAAGCATAGCATATTTAATTATTACTAAGAAATTACTACTGAAGCATAGCATATTTAATTATTACTAAGAAATTACTACTGAAGAAAAATGCTGAACTGTCTATAAAATACATAATTCTTTAAATCTATCCAGCTTCTATCTAAGCATAATTCTTTTTATCAATCCAGTTTTTACTTACACAGCCTTCTTTTCGTCTTGCCTCTATCTATGCGGCGTTCTCTCATCAATCCAGCTTCTCTTAAGCATGAGTCTTTTCACCCATCCAGTTCCACTTGAGCATTATTGTTTTCATCAATCCACCTTCCATTTAAACATTTTTCTTTCAGCAATCCAGCTTCCATTTAAGCATTATTATCTTCATCTATCCAGCTTCCATATAAACATTATTCTTTTCATCAATCCGGCTTCTACTTAGGCCTGAGCATAAATTCTTTTCCTCTATCCAGCTTCCATTTAAGCATTATTCTTTTCATCAATTCAGTCCATTTAGACATGCATCCTTTCATCGATCCAGCTTCTGCTTGCACAGTGTTCTTTTCACCCGCTTCCATCTAAGTGGCATTCTCTCATCGATCCAGCTTCTACTTATGCATGATTTTTTTCTTAGATCCCACTTCCATTTAAGCTACAGTTGGACATCCATTCGAATCAAATCCGCCAACTGAAATACATGCCATGCTAAAATACATGACATAGTCAACGAATAAATAAATCTGCTCAAATACTCCATATGAACTGTGGAATAAATTAATATGCTAATTTGACAATTGAGGATTGAGCAATCGTCACACTGAAAGTTGGGCATATGTAAACAGCGCAGAAGGTTATGCATATGTATGACCAGAGTTGTATGGTCTCGAGACAGTGTCTCGGTCTCGAGACGTCTCGAGACAGTTTTTTACTGTCTCGGAAGCCTGCTTTCTCGGTCTCGAGGTAGTGTCTCGAATATTTAGAAACTGTTTTGAAGTGAAAGTCTTGTTCTGTCTCGAACAAGCGGTTTCGATAAGTTTCGCATTAACTGTCTTATAATTTTGCGCTAGAAAATGAAACCAAAATTTACGAGAAACGGTAATTCTGGTTAACGTGCGAATCACATGATACTGAAATCAACTCAATTGTCTTAAAGTGGAAAAATGTCTGAGAGAGAACCTGAAATTGTGAAGTTTGCGTTTATGCAATTTGAAGTTAGGCCTATTTACAAACAATAGCTGTTGGCTATTGGTTTGTCATTGACGTAAAACCACCATAACCGAAACGATCGGAACAATTTCAAGTTTCTCAGGGTGAGTAAGGATATGCGCAAATTTATAATTTCGTTTGGTATTTGGTATCGAATTTGCTTGTTTAAAATCGTCTAGAAGATTTCAGACGTGCTTTCTTTACTATTCAGAAGATAGGCCGAAGAAGAAATATTGAAAAAGATGAACTCTGCATAATATAAAAACTGTTCTTGGGAATTGATACAATGTACATTATAATTAAGTTTCAAATTGAAATTACAAATGAACCTTATTCCCAAAAACTGATACATCAGTATTTTACAGCCTTTTATATAGGATCACATGTCTTTTAGTGTCTCGAACTGTCTTGAACCTGGTGTCTCGGTCTCAGTACCTCACTGTCTCGGTCTCGGTACCTCACTGTCTCGGTCTCGTCTTGGTCTTGAAGTTATGGTCTTGCATACATGGTGTATGACCAAAACATATACAATTATACATATGTTGACAGACTAGTCTTTTAAGAAAGTATAAAAAGTGTTATCTGTAGTACTTTACAAGTTTTCATGCAGTGAGCAACTGATTTGTCACTTAATCACTGAAAATCAGTGACAAACTTAGTATAATTGTAGTCATTTTACTAGAGGTTCAAGTTGAATAATTTCAGTTAATTTCCACAATCACCAAAAACTTATGCTAGGTTTGCTCATAGCCTACTGTCCTAACAAGCCTTTAAAAAACTTTTTCCAGGTTCAGGGATTATTTTAATTCATTACTTTTGTCCTGTACACTCTAATTCTTAGTTTCTCTGTTTGAAAACCTGATTGGCTCATTTGCTTCGATACATGTAATTGGGTCACTCTGTGGTGGTGGTATACTCTTCACGATTCTTCATCAGCATTCCTAGGCATGGCCTGTTCTGAATAAAACATGTGTGTAAAACATTTGCAGTAGATTGTGGCCATAGTTGAACTGCTTAGGCCTATGCTGATAACATGCTCTGCCTAAGATTCAGCAAACTCTACTAGTGGCTGCGGACTTGTTTGTGCTGATATTGTCTGGCATAATTATACTCTAGACTTGGCTATAGAATACTACTGATGCTGGAGAGAGAAACCCATTGAAGACATTTTAAGGCAGGAGAAGAATACCATCATCATAGCATGTGGAAATAAGTCACAGGTAAGAGATCAGTCGACTGGATGATCTAATGGTCTTGTCAGCAGCAAACGAGTGTTAGAAATGAACAGTAAAGATGGACAATTAAGAAAACCAGAGAAGAGATGAAAGAAAGCACCTATCGAAGCAGAGGATAAGAGAACACTTCTTCTACTCAACATTCGCAGCAAAATCATTTATATATATATATATATATATATATATATATATATGCTAATGCGATGTATATGCTAATGTGATGTATATGCTAAATGCTAATGTGATGTATATATATATATATATATAGGATTTGCTGCGAATGTTGAGTAGGAGAAGTGTTCTCTTATCCTCTGCTTCGATAGGTGCTTTCTTTCTTTCTATATATATATATAATATGTATGTATATATATATATATCTCATCCTGTAAAGCAGAGAATAGGGTAGCATGGTGGGGCATCTGGCTTGCAGCATGCCCTGCCCTGAAAGTGCAATAGAAGATATGCAACATTATAAGATGGCCAAGCATATATAAATCCCTTGAAGAATGAATCAAAAAGGCAGCAATTGAGTTTAGCAGTTTAGTTTCAGCAGTTTAGGAAGAATCTTACAACACGGTCAGATCAGGTGAGTCATTCCCAAAACACATGTCTCCAGCACTCTATATCACATTAGCATAAACATCGCATTAGCATAAACATCGCATTAGCATATACATCACATTAGCATATACATCACATTAGCATAAACATCACATTAGCATATACATCACATTAGCATATACATCACATTAGCATATACATCACATTAGCATATACATCACATTAGCATATACATCACATTAGCATATACATCACATTAGAATTTAGCATATACATCACATTAGCATTTAGCATATACATCACATTAGCATATACATCGCATTAGCATATACATCGCATTAGCATATGCATCACATTAGCATATACATCACATTAGCATATACATCACATTAGAATTTAGCATATACATCACATTAGCATTTAGCATATACATCACATTAGCATATACATCGCATTAGCATATACATCGCATTAGCATATACATCGCATTAGCATATGCATCACATTAGCATATACATCACATTAGCATATACATCACATTAGCATATACATCACATTAGCATGTACATCACATTAGCATATACATCACATTAGCACATACAACGCATTAGCATATGCATCGCATTAGCATATACATCACATTAGCATATACATCACATTAGCATATACATTACATTAACATATACGAAAGTGGAAGCAGTTGCCATAGCAGTCAAAGACTTAGAAGGATGCAGATGGGACATCATAGGACTCGGGAACGAAGAATTCTGCCAAGATCTGTACAACGTTTTAACATAGGACAAGAAGACAATCAATTGTGATATAAAAACAGTAGAAATAACCCAGATAGAATTTGTCAGTTTTAACAATTATTGTGTGAGATCTTTGATTTTTGCTAGATTTAATTTTTTTGATCTTTTCTGTTGTGCTGGAAATTTTCAATTAAACTGTTCACATTAGAGAGATTGGAATCCTGCAATTTTATAATGATTTGATGATCAAAATTTGTTGACCTTGGGCAGTGCTTCTCAAACAGTGGTCAGTGGACCTAGATGGATGGGTAAATGAAGGATGTGTTGGGGATCCACTGGAGCATTGTGAAAATATTCATTTGCAACTTCAACAGCCTGTGTTAAATGTTTGGGTATGCAATCTCTACCTAGTAAAAATAAGGGTCTCTGGTTCAATGAGTTTGAATACCACTGACCCATGGAGTTCTAGTCATTAACTGAACCAGTAACCCATATTAGCTGACTGTGCAGGAGTTGATAGGGTTTTGCTGTGTATCTGTTGCAAATGGACTCCCATTATAATACACATACATATGAAACATTATGCATTTCAATTGGGTCAGCAATCCATGGAATGCTGTCAGATAAAACACAGAGATGTAGACTGAGAAAACTCCTTATGGACAAACAGACAGACAGACAGAAACATGAAACAGAGGGATGCAGACAGGTAGGGATAGTGACAGAAAGAAAGACAGACAAACAGATGGAGAGGGACAGAAGGAAGGAACAAGTTCTGAGGGAAGAGACATAACTGACAATGATGTACAATGGGAGAGGAAAGAGACAGACAGGCAGGCAGGCAGGAAGGGTAGGAATCAGAGAATGAGGGAAAATAGTAAGGGATAGGGAAAAGGGAGACAGAGACAGAAGTAGAGAAAGAGATGAGAGAGGGAAGGATGGAGGGGAGGGAAGGAGAGACAGACAAATAGACAGAAAGACAAACAGAGATGGGAGAGAGAGGGATGGAGGGAGGGAGGGAAGGAGGGAGGGAGGGAGGGAGGATAGATTAACTCAGACGATGATCAATGGTTCAATTGAGATACCATCATTAAGTAGAAGGCTGAAGCTACTCATTTGTTGTGATACAGTCTCAGTCTTCAGCATATTAGACCTGACAATCAAAACAACCTGTTAAATGCCACATCCTAAACTCTCTTCATAGACTTAATGTCATATAATAAATGTCATCGTTGGCTACTGATCAGATGCTGCTACAACATCTGTCACTGGAACGAAATGAGAAGCTTAGCCAATGCAGACCTGATTTGTAGTAGTGCCCGTGAATAAGCTGGTCTCCTGATGTGTCTTTTATGGGCTTTATCCAATTTTATAAGATTTACATTACAGCTGAATTCAATTTACTTGTGTGATCCTTCATGACTGAGATTTGTCCTTGACCTCTGCTTAGGTGGATTTGGTAACTGATAAGAGGCTGAGATTATTACTATTGCATTAGTAGCATTCCACTCCCACCCTCCCATGATCACATGCCCACCTCTCTCTCTCACCCATGCTTACCTCTATCTCTCTATCATCTCCCATGATCACATGCCTACCTATATCTATTTCTCTCCTCTCCCATGATCACATGCCTACCTATATCTATTTCTCTCCTCTCCCATGATCACATGCCTACCTATATCTATTTCTCTCCTCTCCCATGATCACATGCCTACCTCTATCTATTTCTCTCCTCTCCCGTGATCACATGCCTACCTCTATTTCTCTCCTCTCCCATGATCACATGCCTACCTCTATTTCTCTCCTCTCCCATGATCACATGCCTACCTATATCTATTTCTCTCCTCTCCCATGATCACATGCCTACCTATATCTATTTCTCTCCTCTCCCATGATCACATGCCTACCTATATCTATTTCTCTCCTCTCCCATGATCACATGCCTACCTATATCTATTTCTCTCCTCTCCCATGATCACATGCCTACCTATATCTATTTCTCTCCTCTCCCATGATCACATGCCTACCTATATCTATTTCTCTCCTCTCCCATGATCACATGCCTACCTCTATCTATTTCTCTCCTCTCCCGTGATCACATGCCTACCTCTATTTCTCTCCTCTCCCATGATCACATGCCTACCTCTATTTCTCTCCTCTCCCATGATCACATGCCTACCTCTATCTATTTCTCTCCTCTCCCGTGATCACATGCCTACCTCTATCTCTCTATCATCTCCCATGATCACATGCCTACCTCTATCTATTTCTCTCCTCTCCCGTGATCACATGCCTACCTCTATTTCTCTCCTCTCCCATGATCACATGCCTACCTCTATTTCTCTCCTCTCCCATGATCACATGCCTACCTCTATCTATTTCTCTCCTCTCCCGTGATCACATGCCTACCTCTATCTCTCTATCATCTCCCATGATCACATGCCTACCTCTATCTATTTCTCTCCCGTGATCACATGCCTACCTCTATTTCTCTCCTCTCCCATGATCACATGCCTACCTCTATTTCTCTCCTCTCCCATGATCACATGCCTACCTCTATCTATTTCTCTCCTCTCCCGTGATCACATGCCTACCTCTATCTCTCTATCATCTCCCATGATCACATGCCTACCTCTATCTATTTCTCTCCTCTCCCGTGATCACATGCCTACCTCTATTTCTCTCCTCTCCCATGATCACATGCCTACCTCTATCTATTTCTCTCCTCTCCCGTGATCACATGCCTACCTCTATTTCTCTCCTCTCCCATGATCACATGCCTACCTCTATCTCTCTCTCTCTCCTCCCCTATGATCACATACCTACCTCTATCTCTCTATCGTCTCCCATGACCACATGCTTACCTCTATCTCTCTATCCTCTCCTTCCTCATCTCTTCATGGTAAGAACAAATGAGATCACATAGCAGTGTTTCTAAACATAACAGTTGCTAGGCCAAAAGCCAATGTTTTTGTTTGCTTCCATACCAGACAAAAACTTCCACATGATCAGTCATGGAGATTGCTATTGCAATGAGGCCAATCAGGCTCAGCCAATACATCCACTTAAGTTACTTAACTCTATATGAAGCTGCTGTGGATGCAGGGTGATACTGGTGTTTGACTCTTTGTATTTTATGTGTAACATTTGTTTGCTCTTGATGCAATAGTCATGTAGACTATTAGACTGACTCATTAGGGCCACAATTGTTCACTGTGGAAAGTGTTTAGTTAATTAATTGCTGCTCTTTATAAGATACAGAATTATCAACTGATGAGATAGAGAGTCTGCAATCTGGTCCTAGGTGAGTGTATTGTCATTTCAGTGCAGCTAAATGATTGATTCTGTTATGTTGAAAGTACCATACATTGATTTCATGAATAATACTAACCCTTGAACATTGATAGCATGCGTTGTAACTCTGAATTTTGAAGTTTCCTTAACATTGGCAGAGCTCTTTACTTGAGAAATATTTTTGAAAACTGCAAGTTATGATAAGTGGAAAGTTACGGTGTCATTTTTTTTACAGAATTCTTGGACATACAAATATATATCTTCAATGACAAATATCTGCCTTGGATGCATGGATTCTTGGAGGGCAAAGACTGGTTGTGGCTATTGGCTGATGACGTTCAAGATACCTTTGAATCTACCTCATCGATTCATCTTTCACTGCATCTTGATCATCATCTATCTGACATCTACAAGTTAGTAGAGTTATCATTTCTAGCATTTGATATTAGTCTAACAAGTCTAAACAAGAGCTTCATCAGCACCTGGATATACTAGGGATCGACCGAAAATTGGCTCGGAACTCAGCTTGGTCAAGCTTGGTAGTACTCGGCAGGAAATTGACACTTGGTTCCTCCTTAGCCTTTACAAGGTCATCACTAAATACCCATCCACTGGTTGATAAATTGTATGCAGTAAGCTCTTTCCCTAAAGTCAGGGCTAACAGAATTTTGTGCAAACCATAGTATGCATATCAGGCTTAGCAGATATATGATCTTCATGCGACTTTGTTTAATTTGTAATTGCCACTGCATGAGGGCATGATAGCCAGTCTGAACATGACTGAACTCTTGACTCCCCTGCTACCATGCATGTTTCAAGAAAGAATGCAGAATTGTCCGTGATTTGGTTTACAAGATCAAATCCATCCATGTAACTTTCGAACGTGATACAAGTAAATCTCATCAAATATTTGTTTGAAGGACCCAGTGAGGTTCTCCATTGGAACACATTCATCTATTCTTTGTTGCAAATGCTCTGCCTGAATTCCAATACCATATCAGCCAATAATTTAGAACTTTATTTTTTATGTTGTCTACTTGAATGTGTCATTAGTAACAGGGCTGTTAACAATACTGAAAAAAGTATTGCAATACCAATACTTTTTCTTAAAAGTATTGCAATACCAATACCAATACTTCATCAAAAAAAGTATTGCAATACCAATACTTTTTCTTAAAAGTATTGCGATACCAATACCAATACTTCATCAAAAAAAGTAGTGCAATACCAATACCAATACTTTTTCTTAAAAGTATCGCAATACCAATACCAATACTTTTCACCAATACTTTTTGACGAGCAAGTTTCCTGTTTATTCACATAAAACATGTGCAAAAGAAAAAGAAGTATGATTACACTATTATTTTTACATAAAAAAATCAGTAAAATAGAATTACAATTAATATTT
Organism: Bimastos eiseni; assembly: GCA_959347315.1. Classification (NCBI taxonomy): domain Eukaryota; kingdom Metazoa; phylum Annelida; class Clitellata; order Crassiclitellata; family Lumbricidae; genus Bimastos; species Bimastos eiseni. Next base: position 5,571,632 of record OY365815.1, read on the forward strand.
TCACAAATCAAAGATCTGTATAATTACAATAATATTTCTTACTTAAAAAGTCAGAATAACTACAATTATTATAAAAAATTTCATTTTCAAAAGTACTCAAGTGTGCTACACGATGACCTATCGGTAATGCGCTTGCTCGCATAGCATGCGGTTGCAAGTTCGTCCGTTGCTGCTCTCTTCTCTTATGAGAGAGAGAGACAGAGACAGAGACAGAGAGAGAGAGAGAGAGACCTGTCTTTCTGTGTTGCCCAGTCACCTCTGTAAGCCTCTGGCCCAGTGGTCAACCAGGCAGTCCCATCTCAAGATTACTGGAGTAATCTTGGTATCGATGACTGGCTAAAAAAGTATCGTGATACACACATGAAACTGACCAAACAAAACTATCACGATACACTCTGCGATACTGCAAAAATATCGCCGATACCAAAGTTAATATTGCGATAGAGTATCGCGATATTAACAGCCCTGATTAGTAAGCAACTGAAGGCATTTCTCTGTCTTCAGACAGTTCCTTGTTTTCAGTCAGCATGTAGGAAATTCACTGCACTGCATTGGATCTACTGTCCATCCCAAACAATATTATCATCATCAGCTGTACACAGGAATTGACTGCACCAACTGGACTTGACATATTATCTGCTGCATGTGAACTGCTGCTGCTGCCTATGCTGTCTTGCTCCATTGCCTTGAGCACTAGTTTTCAGTATCAGGTCTGGCACTTAGCTGCTTCCATTCCTATCTGACTTCCTGCACTCAATCTGCCTTCATTGGAGGAGGATCGATGTAGGAGGGCCATATGGGAGACCACTCACCTGGCTACAGTGTCTCTAAGGTCTCTCTTCCTTTGTACAAAACTCCAATAAGTACTCAGTTCTTGAGTCAAAGTCATCTCAAGTCTATCATTTTATGATGATGGTGATATTCAGCTCTGTATTTCCTTTGATCATTCCTGAATCTTCCACAGCTGTCTTACTCTATTATCTCAGGGGTTTTTCTTCAGTTTTTTTCAATTGCAGTCTTGGATGACAGAAAATGGACTACTCTTAAATCTAAGCACACCAGGACAGTTTTGCCTCATAAACCTTGCTCTGTGCTCTAATATGCATTCCTTGACATAATCATGTCATTTGAGAACTGTTCAAGTTTAAATTGGAACCATTAAGAGTGATTTAATCAAACCCAAATTTGTATTTGAATAAGAAATGTTGACAGCAATTCTCCACTTTTTAAAAGGAATTTCTGCTGTATTGCATCTGTGTCTTTGCATTTCCTGTTTTTTGCATTCAGCATCTAATCAGATTCTCTTTCTAAGTTAGGTTGCTATCGCTGCATCTCCATTTTGTTGCCTTTAGTTCCAATTCGCTTGCTCTGCAGCTGTCTTTGAGCTTCATGTTGTTGTCTTGGCATCAGCACATGTGGCTTCAGTAGTTGTTGCAATTCTTGTCTAGTTCACTTCAGATCTCCTCAGAGGCCGTCCATAAATGACGTCACGCGAAATTGGCTGATTTTTGACCCCCCTCCCCCCCTTGTCACACTTCGTCACAAAAAGTCTGACCCCCCTCAAATATGACGTCACAATGCTCTGACCCCCCCCCCCCAGAAAAAACCACTTCATTTTAATTTCAAATAAAACATAAAAATTAATAATTAACTTTTTTAAACATTGCTGAACTTAGCATAAAAAATCATTTTAAAATAATCGTAGACTCATCGTCTATTAATGCTAAAAAAATGCAATGTTAAGAATAATTTTTATTCTTTTATTTTCTTATAAAAAGAAGTAACCTATAGAATTAATAGTAGTAATTATGTATAGCAATATTGAAACTTTGCGGTAGAACGACTTAAAGTTTTTTTCCACAGCAGGATGAAAAGTTCTGAAGTTCTGGTTGAATCATAACAAATTATTATTTTATGATTGCACACAATTAATTTTATGCTTCTCCATTTTCCCATGGGGAAGCAAAATGCTCCTTAATGGAATAAATTGGGGTAGCACAGATCTGTTCATCATGTGGTATAGATATTCCATTCAGCTCAAGATCTTCTTCCTCCATCCAATCCACACTCTCTCCATTTTCTTCTCTCGCGAGTATAACCATTAGTTCACGTTGCCGACGTGCAGATACTCTCTGTGGCCTAATGCGTTTTGGTGGAATAATTGATTCCTGCTTGTGAGTTGCAGAGTGGTTGCGCAGCATGACTAACGACGTGAAGTATGTGTGACATTTTTTGCAAATCCTGTCGCCAAACACGGATTGTATTGACGGACAGTACAAGTCATATGGAATCAAAAAATTTATATTGCTTTATAAAATATTAAAGGACGTTTTTATAAATTTATCAAAAATTATTTTTTTAATGTGACATCACATTACTCATACCCCTTCCCCCCTCGTCACACATCGTCACAAATGTCAGACCCCCCTAAGTGCGTGACGTCATTTATGGACGGCCCCTCATACAAAAATCTGCGACAGTTTTGACTGTCTTCCACAATGTTTGGTGACTCTTCTCTGTCAGAGATTCCACTGCATGGAACACTCTTCCCAACCATGTGAAGAATATGCCTTCTCTGGAGACATATAAATCACAACTCAAGACTTGCTTTTAAACAATCGATCAATATGACTGCGATTAACTCTTTGAACTCATGCTCAGCGCCCTTACTTCTGCCTCAGCTGAGCTACAGCTCTATAGAAATTGTCTTATTATTATTATTATTGTTCATATTATTTTTTCCCTGAGGTAGTTCTGATCCCTTGGGTGATAGAAAATTGTCCGGAGACTGAAAAATTGGGTCATCTGGAATGATTACGTCTCCACCGGTTCATGCATTCAGAAAGTCCCACGAATATTATTATTATTGTTATTATTAATAATATTAATATTATTAGTAGCATTTCTGCCGACTGTCTAGGTTTCACATATATTGTTATCGCCCATGTCGGCAGCTAAGTGAATGGTGACAATGTCCTGATGAGGCAGGCAGCGTTACCACGCTGAAGAACCATGGCGATCCTCTGGATAAGATATGATGTCTCCTTTGAATCATGATATGAAATGCAGTCCTTTGCTGCTCCAAGTGCCTCCGAATTCCAAGGCGAGGGCTACGAAATCGTGGGTGTTAGCGATGGTAGCATATTTGACCCTCTTGGACGCATCTGCACGTTCGGCAGCTTCGCCAGCTCCGACGGATGTATCGATTAGATGAGATTTGGCGTAGGTGTCGGTTACAGTCACATCCCATGCAAAACATCGACCACGTGTCCAAGGGATGAGCGTGACACTGTCTGGTCGCTTTCCCTCTTCTCTTAGCAAGCCGTGAGGTTCTTTTTGCGCTGGAATCTTCGCTCTGCCAAGAGCTCTCCAGACGACTTCATTCAACATTCTATGTGGTTGGTGCTTTCTGCTGCCTCTTCTACAGATCAGACCATGGAGCACTTTTATTATCATTATTTTTATTATTATTATTATTACTACTACTACTACTACTACTTCTCCACCACCTACTCCACCTACTACTATTTTTATTATTACTACTACTACTACTACTACTACTATTATTATTATTATTTTTATTATTATTATTATTATTATTATTGCTTATTTCAACCTTTTAAATTGTCTTGTTTTACTCTTTCTTTTATTTCTGACTCGATCTATTGTCTTTACTTCTATAATGCATGGTTTAGGAAGCTTATCCACTGGCTCCTCCCTCCTCTGCTGCTCTGTGCTTTTGCTGTGATATAAGCTTCTGCTGCCATCAACTGCTCTTTACCAATTAGCCTCCTATAGAACATGATTGTCTTATCTCCATTCTTACGGACTCTAATGCATCATGTCATACATATGCACCAGGATTGACTATGGCAAAGGCAACCAAGGCATCCGGGATTCATGTTTCCACATACTAGGGATGGAAAGTAATGGACAAAGCTAGAACGGTTTATGTTAATAACCTAGATCACAAAACAGCGATCGTCAAAACCACGATCACAAAATAGCGATGCACAAAATAATGACTGTTTCAAAACAGCAATCGTCAAAACCACGATCACAAAATAGCGATGCACAAAATAATGACTGTTTCAAAATAGCGATCGTCAAAACGGCGATTTCAATATGAAGCTTTAATAGGCCTATGTCAAATTAAATTTTTTTCTCAACCTGTTTATGTTTAATAAACATTATTTTCATCAATGAAACTGCTAGTTTCATAAGAAACAATAGGCATACTTCCATTAATCCACCCCAGTTTTTAATAAAATTATGTAATCAAGAATCTAAACTATAAACCAGAGATCAACTTTGTTTTGGAGGCAAGTTCAATCCAAGTTTGAAACTGGGCTGTAAGTTGGAATGTTGAGAGCAAATCATCCCACAAAAATGTGCATTGTTGCTGATTAAAAAGCAGTTTATTTTGAAACTGGACGTTTCTTTGATGAAAATAGAGCTTAATATATAAATGCCTTGTATAATTGTATAGCCTAAAAACGATACAACGATATGTTAAAATGCGTAGCCTACATAAGTAGGCCTATCAATAAGTCATCCTTTATTCATCCTTTGAAATAAACCTTATAATGTGATTGCTAATGATTGGACCAATTCATGTACATTCAGACGCAAATTACAAATCTCCAATGAATTATCGCCGTTTTGATGATCGCTATTTTTATACAATCGCGCTTTTGTGCGTCACTATTTTGTGATCGCAGTTTTGATGATCGCTATTTAGTGATCGCGGTTTTTAACGTAAACCAGCTAGAACTGCGAGATGCTTAGAGAAACCACGTGACTAGTTAATATTTATTTATAAAGCAGATAACAGAAATTCTCTTGTCTGTAATTGTTTGTTCCAGTTAGTAAGTAGCTCCTTTCATAGTCCTCTATTGTAAAAGCAACTGGTTCATAATTTTATACAAATTAAGAATTGTCGTTATTATACTTTAATTGTAATGATACTGTGACATTACTGTGGTTACTACAGGTTAGGAAGTAAGAGAAAATAAGAGACCATTTCACACCTTGTATATCACTGTTCCAGAGTTTCTTTATGCCAGATGATAAAGATGGGTGCTTTCTCCCTTATTCCTTTCAGTTCATAGAACACAATGTAGCGTTATGTAAATCTTTGAAAATTTCTCAGCGCCCACAAGAGCCACATCAAGAAGACCAGCTATATCATTTTCATTGATTGATTGGTTGATTGGTTGATTGCTTGGTTGTTGGTTGGTTGGCTGGTTGGTTGATTATAAGCAATCTTTTTTGCAGCCAGTTGCCTCACTCTGGTGTTCAAATAATCGCTTCTTGAACAACTGTCAAGATAGATTGGCATAGCTTAAATGTTTTCAGGAAATTGACTTATATTTGAAACACTTTTATATGAACAAATAACATGACAAAAGCATCTGGATCAAAGGTTATGAATATTAACGAGTGGAGTCGTGCTGTGCTTCTCTAATCTTTTAGCTCCATCCATTGATCCTAGCAATTGGAAACTGTAGCTGGTTGAAAATGGAAGGTCACTCATAGCACTGGTTCCTTATATCCGCTGCCTGAGTGCACCTTGAGCTGCCCTGATTCTAGAGAAAGTGAAAAACATATAACAAAACTTTGAAATGATATGTCAGGAAGAACTCAGGAAAAGTTTAATCATATTTCAAGAGATCTAAATTATTGTAATTGTACTTACTTAGTACTTAGTCCTTCCAGTGGTGTAGGTCTACACATCGGGCAATAACACATGCTTATGCACTTCCTCCATTCGCCTCTATCCAAAGCCAGTGTCTCAGCCTCCTCTCACGATATCTCCAAACAATTTCGGTCATCTCATATGGTCTCTGGCCAGTTTTTTCTGGGTCTTCCTCTCTTCCGTCGCTCTCCCGCACACCAGGACATCACCTGTTTAGCTCTTCTCTCCTCCTTCTCGCTGCAACAGACATGCCCCATCCACCTTAGCCTTCTCTTTCTGATGTTGCTCTCGATGTCTTCTTGTCCCGTTTTCTCTCGCACGATCTTGTTGGTTATCTTTTCCCTCCATGATATATGCAAGATTCTTTGCAGCCATCTGTGATGAGCCACCTCCAGTCTCTTCCTGTTTGTCACTGTCATTGGTCACGTCTCAGATCCATACAACAGTGTACTCACTACCACGGTATTGTACAGACGGACCTTGGTCCTTAAACTACATCCATTTTTCTTCCAGATATTTGTGAGCCTCTCAAAGGCAGTGTTTGCCTTTCCTATTTGTATCTTTATTTCTTTGTCACAGCTGCTATCCGATGATATGAGGTTGCCTAGGTAGCAGAAGGTGTCCACAGATTCCACCCCTCTTCCATCAACTAAGATCTTGTCTTCTTTGCTCCATTTCCCAACTTTCATAATTTTTGATTTTTCTTGGTTGAAAGTAAGTCCCGTCTTTTCCGCCTCTGCCCATGTCCTGCTTGTTAGATCCTTCATCCTCTCCCAGGTATGGTCCAGTAGGGCAATGTCGTCAGCAAAGTCCAGATCGTTCAATTTGTCATCTTCATTCCATATTGACCTCTTTTGTTGCCCTCGTCATTATCCAGTCTATAACGACTGCAAAAATCATTGGAGACAAAACACATCCCTGTCGCACTTTTGTTATGATCTGGAACCACTTGCCCTCCTCTCCATCATAACTAACAGCACATCGGCTACCATGGTAGAAGCTTCTGATGATGTTGATTACCTTTGCAGGAATTCCATACCCCTTCATTATTTTCCATATGGACTCCCTGTGCACACTATCGAATGCCTTCCTGAAATCGATGAAATTGACCAGTATGGGTTTATCGTACATTAAGGCCTTCTCTATAATTTGTCTGAGTGTGAAGATTTGTTCACTGCAGGATCTTCCAGGTCAGAAACCTGCCTGCTCCTGTCGCAGCCACTCGTCTACTGATCTCATGCAATGCAGTAGCACCGTAGCCAGGACTTTTCCGGGAACCGATAGCAGAGTGATGCCTCTCCAATTGTTGCAGTCTCTTAGATCACCTTTCTTGGGAATTGGAATCATGATCCCATCGTTCCATGCTTCTGGCAATTTTCCGCCATCCATATTTTATTGCACAGTTCTGTTAGTTGCCTGCCTGACCATCGTCTTGCCTGTAATTGTGAGTGCTTATTTATGCAGTTCCACACCAGTGCAGCTCATCCCGCATATATTTAGACAAATGACCAAACTATGGAATACCACCAATTAGCCAAGCTACAGACATTGAAAATGGATTGAAGTTGTTAATCTGAAAAGGAAGGAGTCCCACAATGCTATAATCCACCCCAGTTCATGTGAATGCAGTCATTGGAATGGAAGGAGCTTTGGCTTTATACAGTGAATGGCATGTAGTGTGGATCTGGAGCAGACGGTAAGGCATACTGACATATTGACTCCACATGCTCAGAGAAGATCAGTTCCTGGTTCAGTGTTATACCAAGGTTATACATCTGAATGGAATCATCTGAGTGTTCTATTGCTGCTTCGATTACAGATTCAGTTTGAATGAGAATTAGTAATAACCTAACGAATGCATATCTTCTCATTTGTAGGCGGATGCTGGCGCCGACAGGTTCAGGCGAATGATGATGATGTGGCATCAGATTGGACATCATCAACAACAACAACACAGTTAAGCCATCATCGCTTGGAGTGTCGCTTGGAGGAAGCGGCTTATGTCGGTTGTCTCAATGGAGGAACATGCTTCGTAATAGAACTACAGAAGGACTTGCGTCATATCCAGTGCAGGTGAGGGGGAGGATTGGCTCATTGAACATGTCATCTGCATTCAATGCAATGTGGTTTTGACAATGCTCGAGAAGTGTGAATGAAGGAACTTCAGTTCAGGGTTTTATTACTTGACGTCATGTGCTGGTGATGATGACGACGACCACCCATAGCTGATTAACTGCACTTACAGTGACAGCATTAAAGCATTTGATTGTAGTCATGATATGTTGATAGTAAATTGCTTTCTCTGTTTTGAGTCATTGAAAATACACAAAGAGACAATGGTAATTGTCGGTGAGATATATCATAGGTGGCGAATCTTGTCATCAAATCACTCCTATTCTTTGTTCTTTATGTATCAGCTAACCAATGAGGTGACATTTCAGAGACATATATCATGCAAAACTATGGAAAAAACCATGCAGACCGTCAGTAGTCCCCAAAGAGATGAATACAAGGCAGAGACTAAGAGCTATTTACTGGCTTTATTATTGTCCAGTCTGAAGCCAGTGGCACTCACAGCTAAGCCAGAGATGACATGCATCAGTGATTGAGCAACAAAGCTGATTGCAACATTTTCTATTTGTGTCCTGTTGCAGTGAGAGTGCATTTGGCAAGATGACCTACGAGTGTTTGACCATTATGTGAGACTGTGAATAGAAGCATAGAAGGGTGTTTTGAAGAAATGACAGACATCATTGGTTGTAATTCTTATTATTATATCAGGCCTCTTTTCTGTTCACTTTCATGCATACATCTACTGCTGCTTTGATTTCTGCGGCTGGTACTATTACTACCACTACTACAACTTCTCCATGTTATCCGAATGACCTAACCTCTGTATACTCAGTTTCTTTTTTCTGCTTGAAATATGTTATTTGATAAAGGTGTGGTGTCCTGAGAAAACTCTTCCTCTTGAACTGGGAAGTTGAAATTGCACCAGGACAATATACTTTGAATTTGCAATAAATTATACACTGCACTGGTGGCTAGCATTCATTTTCTTTTTGCATTATATAATTTTATATATATATATATGTATGTATAATATAATTAATATAATATATATATATATACATTCTGAGTACTTTTAAAATTTCAGTTGCACGTCGGAATGGCAAGGAGAAAGATGCCAGAGTTTATACATTGACCCAGATCACTGTAAGTTGCTCTTCTATGATTGTTGTAGCATCAACCACTTAATATTCTTTTTTTAACTTGTCAAGGTTGTGAGAAATGTAATTTTTGCATTAAAAGTTTGTTTATGACTGTAGCTATATATGTGTTACTGAGTGATTGATGCGTGGCTTCTTTTTTAAGAGTCTATAGTATTTGATGACATTTGTGTTTGCTTGTTTAAATATTAGCCTAGCTAGTTCCTTTTTTTAAGTGCAAGTGCTTATAGTGGAGTCGTGTGAAGCAGCTGAGAAGAGAGCCAACTAATTTAAGCTATTGAGACTTCTGAAGACAGAGACTACTTTCATATCCCAGATATTCATGTTATTCATGTATACTTAGACTCCTTAGTAGTTTGAATTTTTATCCCAATTTCAAGTTTCCATTATTTCTTATTAGCTTTTTCTGAGTCATTTGCCATTCTGACCAGTTTTTCTAAATCCTTAACTTAATTAACGATGTCAAAGCAGCTCAGCTCAAGCCGTTCAGGATAAATTTTCTATTTGCAATGAATGAATATCTGATTTCCTGTGCACCAGGCACACGGCATCATTAAAAACCAGTACATTACAAGTGCTTTTTTGATGCTATCAAAATAAAAGGCCTTTGTTTCTTGAAAACTGAACACTGAGGAATCTTGTTTTGTATGTTACCAGGGTCAATTGAAGAAGCTAAAGAACAGGCAAAAAGATTGGCCATTGTTTTGGCCTTTGGTATCGCAGTGGCTTGTCTCCTAATGATCCTTATAGCATTCACTGTAGTATACATGAGGTGAGTTCCTTTATCTAGTTATTTAGCTGACAGCGGTTATGCACCCACTCATTGGCTACAACATAGCTGTTAACACCTTAATGTATGTAGGTACATATACATGTGGCCATTTATATAGCGCCTCATAGGAACCTCACAAAGGCGCTAAGAGAGTGTTAACAACGAGAGTGTACTAGTCGTGATTGGGAAACCAATGCATCTCATCATTAAAGTTTTAAAAATACTAGAAAATTGTATTCTCAATACCAATGCAACCTTTAATATGTTGGCAAAACCAAAATCACTCTTTTTCAACAGCCTTACAGTTTCAATACATTTATGAAAACAAACTGCTTATACACTATATACAGTTTAATGTTAGATAAAGCTCAATATTATCTCATCAAATGTTGTTATTTCAGAGAGTGTGTTTGGTATAATAGTCATGCAGTGTTTCATAATGCATCTTAGTACTTCAATGGTTTAGTTTTTCTTTTGTGCCTTTGGTTAGATGTGATTATGTTTATGCAAATGTAAGTTAGCAGACAGAGAAATCTTGTCATTTGCAACATGAAACCGGTTGTCACTTGAAAAAGTTGGTGTAAATTCATCCCTTGTTTGGCTTATATTAGATGCCTCTGTTATGGTGCCATATTAATTGTCATTATTATTCATCAGTTTATTTGATTTGTTTATTAGTTATGTGGAAACCCTGTCTTTTATCTTTCTGGCTATTCAGTCAGTCTGGTGCTGTACTAATCTTTAACCTTTCTTTGCTGTTGTCACTCTCCACGAACCTTCATCCAGCATCAGTTGTAGTACACTGACCATATCATCACTTCTCAATGCAGACTGATGGATTATACCTTTATACTCAACTGATACTTACAAACTTTGCATGGCTTTGTTAATCTTTGTGCTGTAATTTCATTAAGGCGAAAGCATAAACACGCAGAAGAAAGAAGAAAGAATAAAGAAGAGGAAAAAAGAAGGCACGATGATCTCCAGGCTGGAAGAAGTACTTCCCTTTCCAATCAGCAACAACAAAGAACTATTATTATTCCTATTAGTACAGTTTAATATCAGTCACTTTACACGAGGGTGTTGACTGATTGTACATTTCTACAACTGATATCACATAGCAATAATATAATAATTATATATAATATATAATAATATAATAATTAATATGGCACGGTGGCCTATTGGTTAAAGTGGTCGGACTGTATCACGAAGAGCGGGTTCGACCCTCGTCCGTGGAGTCACTGTTTAGGGACCTTGAGAAAGTCCTTTGCACACAATTGCTCTGCAATATCTCTGCAATTGCGCCATCACGGCATGTGTGCATTTCTGAACTAATTCTAAGAAGTGCAATATCAAATTATGGCTCTATAATATCATAGTAGCAAACTGATTCCTTAACTAGATTATCAGTTACTCTTAACCCTTTAATGACCAGCATTATTGATTTCCAATACATTTTACTATGTGCTGGTCATCATAGAGTTAAAGATGCCTGTGAAGTACTGTCAGTTACATTTTACATTTGCTTTACATTTGTAGTTAAATTGCTTTCTTCTGGCAATAGATCTCTATGTATGGCCTTAAACTAATGTTTTTATAATCTAAATTGTGGTCTCGTGAGCTTCCTTATAAATAATAGCCTAGAAAACGTCTTTGTTGCTTTTCAGAATTCAGCACATTAATTTCATTTGGTCTTCGCTTGGGGTAAACTTTGACCTTTTGATGATAAGCAGCATTGGTTTCCCACACATTTTAGCACAAATTCATCATTAGAGGTTTTAAGTATTTTGTGCTTCGTATTTAAAATACTTTTCAGAAGAGTTTTTGTACTTTTATTTTTAATATTCATAATGTAGCAACTTGTACTCAGTACTACTCATATTGTAAATACTGTTGTAATCAAACATTTATACTTGTACTTAAATAGCTTTTAAAACATATTTTTGCATCACTGATAAAATCTATTAAACTGAGCTATTTTTATCTCTAGTTTTACTTACTCAACAAGCATCTTTGTATTTTATCACTTACTCTGCTTTATTTGCCTGCTCTTGTTCCAAAGTGTAAGGCACAAAATCATGCTCCAAGCAGCAGCGCTTCTGTTGAGGTTGATGAATATGCAGATGAGACTGAGACATAGATTGTGTATATCAGGCCCAACCATAGATACAATCTCCTTAGTGGAAAAATGCATCAGGTTTTGCGACTGTTTGTCATAGAATTGCCTGCAGCCTGGAAAACAGGTGATTTGGATCAGTATGGAACTAAGGATGCGTAAATCTAGAAAAATTTATATTCCTGATCATCGCTTCCCTCATTATTTTGCTTAAATACCGTATTCTATGATCTGTGTGTAGCTAGAGACCAAGATATGATTTCCTCAGCTAATTATATGAAGCGTATATGCATCAGATTCAGACTGTCTGCCATTTGCTTATTAGTTGCACTGAATGCAGCTGCGTGCTTTCATTTGTAGTTTGGTTGATTGCAGCATTGGTGTTTACTGCATTAATTAACTGTGATCTGAATTAACTGCTGTGACTCGGTCGATTTGCGATATACATAGACTAAGTCTTGTGCATATTATATTCAGCTGAGGAGGAACTGTGCTGGTTACCTATGCAAAAATGTGTTGAGTTTATAATCTAGTTCATATAATAGGAAATTATGTAAGTAAATTTTTGCTGATTATGCACAACTGTCCTGTAGGCTGCACTCCATCATATCTTAATTAAGGGTTGATATATCCCGGTCTCAGCCATGCCTGGCTTACAAATCCTTTCACTCCACTGTGCATAGTGACCCATATTGTGCATAGTGACCCATATTGTGCATAGTGACCTACTGCTACCCATGGGAGGTCATAGAGTTATGAATGACATGCTGGGGCATAGACCTGAGGAACTGGGTTTGATTTCCGCATCTCGGTAATAGTTGATTAGCAGTTAAATTTGTTGTATAATGTAATGGGCGCCTTGCATGGCTGCCGATAATTTTACTCTTATAATAACTTTTCACCATTTGTTTATAATCAAACTGCAGCTTGTCAGTTTGAAAATAAAATAAAAATCATTACGATTATTATTATAGGCCAATGTGTACAATATATATTAAATTATTTTCATAGAGCAGGTTGGCTGGATGGTGATGATAGGCAAAGATATAAAGATATATTGGGCTTGAAGTAGTGTAAGAAGTTGTAGGTTTGAAGTGCATTCACCCAGGGACTTTAGTGAGTAGAGTGATTTGAGGATGGGATGATGGGGTGATACGCTTGGGTGTTCAGGTTACAGCTCTGTCTAGTGAGTTTTGGTGCTTGAATTGTTTGGATTCAAAGTTAAGGATAAGGAATTGCAATAATCAAGCTTTTAAGTGAACTATTGACAATGGAGAGGTGGCAATCTGGCCAGATTTGGTGTAGGCAACGAATGTTCTTTCTGCAGGAGGACGCCAAGAGGAGCGCGAGAGGTTGGAGATGTGATAGCAGAACAGAGAGATGAGGATCAAAAGTTACTATGCCAGGATTACGAATTGGGGCATCAGAGGTGAGTGAGCGGACAGGGTGTTAGTGGATAGATGTATTGAAGGGTCAGGCATTTGCTGATTTGGTCAAGTGGGCTTACCTGATGAATTCTGTACTGGAAGGGTTGAAGCAGAGGTTCTACTGTTCCAGCTGTACTGTACAATTGATCTGAGATGCAGGGAATTCGAACCCTTGAACGCTGTTCTTTATTATCCTTCCAGACTCCAGTCCTCTAAGCCTCCCTCCAAAACGCGGAAGCTAGATCGACGCGCTGTACCTCTGACTGCATCACTTGATGTAGAAGGGTCAGGAATCAGTCGACGAGATGATCAGTTCTTCATCCCCGAGTGACGCAACAGAATTAACAAGGTTATAGCATGGCTAATTCGACTTTGGAGAACATTAGGGACAGCATTATTCCTTCTGCATTCCAAACACTTAACTACTCACAGCAGCAATTCAGTTCAATTCACAGAAATAACTCACGGTGTTCTACATGCAGAACGAGATAATATAACTGAAATTTCTAGCACACATGCGTTTACGCTTAAAACCATTAGTTTACGTTGCCGACGTGAGGTGACTCTGTGGCCTGTTGCGTTTTGACAGAATAATTTATTCCTGCTTGTGTGTTACAGAATGGCTGCTTCAATTACAAAACCCCAAAATTTACCCCGAGCGTGAAGGTAAACACTCAGTAAATGCAATAATCATGATTAGTGTTGTAAAAATGAAGTGGAACTGGTTTAATTGAGTTATGTTTATAAATAAAGTTACTCATTGTGATGTGATGCCATATTTCTTAGACCCCTCCACGTCCTAACAAATCGTCACAAATATATGGCCCCTCCCCATAGGTGCGTGACGTTCTTTATGGACGGTCACACGTACAGTACAGTACCACAGCACCGATAAATGCGGTAAACATGCAGTATCAAACTACTATCACCGTAAAAATTGGCCTAAAGTACATGTATATTCAAAGTACAATAATAATGATAATTATTGCAGTACAAGTACAGTCAAGACACAGCTAGTGCAAACGCCTAGACTATTGCAACTCTATCCTTTCTGGGCTTCCTGCATCAACACTACAGCTCCTATCATCAGTCCTACACTCTGCTGACCGCCTAATATCACACCACACCATCCCTACAACAGCTACACTGGCTGTAGCTGCATGCCCGCAGTGCTTTCAAAATTTCCCTTCTCATGTACCACATTCATAACGGAACCTCCACCTCGTCCATGGTCGCGTCATGCTCTGCGGCTACCTCAAGAGGACTCCGTTCGTCTACGCGGGGGGACTTTATCATACCTCGCACCAACAAGAAGTTTGGTAACCGTGCATTCTCAGTCGCAGGACCCACAGAATGGAATAGTCTCCCAATTACAGTCCGTCAACTGCGTCAAGCCACATCCGTTACATTATTCAAGACAAAACTGAAGACCTGCTTATTCTCTCTGATCTATGACTAAGAATGCAGCACAGTGCGCTTTTGTGCAAGACTTGTCTCGTCAAAGCGCGTTATAAATGCTTAGTTGTATTGTATTGTTGTATTGTAAGTGCCATTAATGCTTCACAAAGACCTCTCGCATTATGCTGTGGACTAAAAACGTACCCTCATTTATGTTGCAAATACCCACGTGACAAAAACATCATGCGCGCTCGGAGTTCTGGGAGGTTCTCAATGAAGATGCATAATAATAAATGAAAGGTTGATCGGTATTTCTTGTCTTTGCTCTAAATTTCGTGAAGTCTGAGTTCGTCGTTGTAGCCAGTTCTTATTTAGATAATTTCAACTTTTATGTGGTGATTGTTTTGTGTGAATTGGATAATTCATTGCGATTGTTTGAGTGATTTGCTGCAGGCTTTTCAATCGGCAGCCATATAATTCATTTCCCATTTTCAGTCTCCAGACGGTCGTCTGTTGAATGGTTGATGATGACGATTTCGTTTCGGAAAAAGCAATTTGTTGAAAACAAGTCCATTTATAATCTCATTAAAACAGAATAGTTCTGGAAAGTTGCTAAAACCAGTTATTGACTGAAAAGTGACAGGCTTTAGGTTAGTCCATGTAGGCATCGTCACGCCTTGTTTGTGTGCCTTTGACTGTATTTGGGTGCTGCTTTACAAATAGTAATGTCAAATGGACTTTTCAAGCAAAGAGACCATTAGACATTGAACAAGAATAGCCTAATTATCTATATCTATCTATCTTTAGAATTTTTATAGTGTCGTTCAAGAGGCACTCACAACCCAGGCCTAGTCAAAGAAAACAGTCTTGAGTAGCTTATAAAGGGAGCTTGATAGGTCCTGCTGGAGAGAATGCAGAGGTTAGAGGGGAAGCTATTGCAAACAGATCAAGAAGCCTTATTCTGTCTGGTGGCATTATGAGCAGGTGGAATAACAAAGTCACCTCTGGAGGCTATCATCTCTTGCCCCACTTACGGATTGTCTCCTGCTCTCTCTCTCCTCACCTTCTGGTTCATGCCTCCATAGCTAATTGATTGTTCCTCCCTCTATGTGAATAAGCTGTTGCCCTGTGCTTGGCTTTCAAGT
This sequence comes from Bimastos eiseni, assembly GCA_959347315.1. NCBI lineage: Eukaryota > Metazoa > Annelida > Clitellata > Crassiclitellata > Lumbricidae > Bimastos > Bimastos eiseni. Next base: position 5,587,421 of record OY365815.1, read on the forward strand.
GGTGCCTTAGAAGTTTGGAGATTAAGATTACTGTGGGACTAAATTATCAGTATAGGCAAATGAATAATCGGCAATAATCGGTATCGGCATAATCAGCGAAAAGGGGTATTGGCACAGCTTTATGGGAGACATATACATGTAGTTGGGGACTAATCCTAGGCAGGCAATACAGATTAGGCACACCGCCCGTTGTCTTGACGGAGGAGAGAAAAGAGATATCTATGTAACTTGACACCTTCTTCTAACAAATGCCATTCCCTCCCCAGTGAACCCACTTTTACCCTGCCACTTTGGTATAAAATACAGGCCAGCAGAGATGACATCACTGTGCCCAGGCACTATGACATCTTAAACTGATTGACTCACTGTGCACAACAGCTATGTTGACACTTTCCCACGGTTTATGCTAGCACAATGCCTACTGGGTGGTCTAGAGTAGCCATGCTCGACGAAGCCTGACTTAACTGGGCCACAAGCTATGGGAACAGAACAGAATGCTGTCCTGCACAGACCCAATGATGTTGATGTCATCATTTTGCTCTTAAAAACTAAAAAAAATATTATTAAAAATTTTTTAATATTGGCTCCAATACCGCCGATATCTCTAATATTGGCCCCGATTATGAGTGCTGCCGATGTATCGGTGCAGCTCTAAAAAAGACCCACTCTTCGGAATTGCTGACAGTGTCAGTGGAGTGGTCATATCTGCCCGCAAACTGAAGTATGGAGGAGAACCGGGTTAAGAAGTTAAAGTGGATTGGGCATGTGGTTTTTTTGCAAAAGGAAAGTAGGTTTAACCAGGGACTTGTGTCTTGTTTTCCTTTCGGTTAGGAGTAGTCACTTGCTGGGGAGGGGTCAGTCACTTGAATCCATAGAATCAAGAGAATCATGATTCTCTTGATACCACTGTCCTCACTCGCCTGCTCAACAAGCCAGGGACTTAAATCCATGCTTTAATCCTTGCTTTGTTATGTCCATGCCAATGGATAAGACGGCAGATTGTGACTGGGATTGATATGTGTGTTAGCCAACAGAGATTCGCTTAGCAACTAAATTAATCAAGCGGGGCTACTGACGTTTAACTGGTTTGTTAACTGGATTTATTTGTTTAGCCAATCAGTTTAAGATGTTCAAGGAAGTAGTTGATGTGTGAAATAATGTTCAGTACGTCTCTGCAATGACCTTTTGTTTACTTAATCCAGAGTTTTATAATACTCTTATATGTTTGTATTTATGACTTTTGCAGATGAATGGAACTCCATTGTGTATTAGATTTTAGAAGAAACCTAATTGTGGCTTAATTATACCATTCATACCCAGTTCAGAACCAGAGATCGACTGTTCTTCATCTTGAATTCTTCAGCATTTCATCCATTTTGCAAAGATGGTGCTATCACAGAGACAAAGAGAAGAACTGTAAGATTATTCTGACTTTCCAATTTCATTTCACCAGCTTTGGGTTACTATTTACTGGACATGTACTAAATACAAGGGCTGTACCGAATAGGTGATTATTAGTATTTGACCAAATATTCGTATTCGGTGTGATCGCTGCTATTCGGCTCTGAAGCAGATACGAAGCGAATATTCGGTACAGCCCTACTAAATACTGATTGTCACTCTGACTAAATTTAAACAAGTAGTATTTTCTGGAAGTCTGACTATGTGATATCCAAGTAACCAGAACTGTTGACAATATTATAAAACACTAGTTCCCAACATTGGATGCATGCAAACTGTGGGGATATGACATGTTATTTCAGAGGTTGTGAGAAAGAGGGTAAGCATGAATTATACAAATGCATTGATTATATGTTATAAATTGTCATTGGATAAGTATGGACAAGACCGCAATGATTGCAATCCTATTTTCATGTGACATTGTAAGTCCATTGCTTGTTAGTACAAGTTGCATAATTACATAATGCTGAAAATGGCCGTTTTTGACCCACCCATCCTGTAACACATCGTAACATTTACCTAGACCCACCCCCCGAACATTACATATTTATTTTGAACAAAACTCAGTGTCGTTTTACCTGGGCCTAAGTAGTCGCAGATCTCCAAATTTAACCTCCATCAATGGTAGATAAAATTTAATATTATGTTTGAATTTCGATTTCACCGCCGTGTGTAGGCTACGAGGCTAAGCACTAGTTTAGTGTAAATTTATACGATAGGCATACTAGCCTTACAGCCTAGCTTTGCTTGGAACTGAATTTTGAAATCGGCAGGTGTGCCCCGATTGTGTCTTTCTTAACTAACGCAGGTATCACCACATTTAACAGACCTCTTTAGGAAGCGGAATTGCAGGTCTGCCATTTCGCGTGGCAGCTACGTTCGTTTTTGGTGCTCCAAACTAGTACCGCATTTGCATGTTAGTCATCACAAGGTGTTTAACTAATACGTCTTGCGTGATGCGATTGAAAATGACGGTTGTTTTAATATTGAATCTAAAATTGTTAAAATTTCGGAAGTTAAATGCAGACGATTTGTCGTGTCATTTGCTCTGACTTGATTTAGCTTGACTTCAATTTGCTTTGACTTACAGCACTCAGCAATCATAATATTGATGCATAACAAATGAACTTGATTTGCATGTTGAATTTCGCCCCACTTTTGTATGACGTTTTAAATTAACCCTGCCTTTCTGAAAATATTCAGGTGAGCTAAGATATTGGGAGAAGAACGTTTTGTAGAAATTTCATATCGCCAGAGCACTCTGTTCACGAGCCTTCACGACTAAAGGAAAAATTTAGTCTTTGGTTTTTAGCTTAGATTAAGTATTTTTAATTAATTACTAATTAGTTTAAAAATAAAAGGCATTACGTAACGTTCAGCTTACCCACCCACCCCATAACGTTTTGTAGCACCCCACCCACCCACCCTCGAGCATTGCATAATTATGCAATGACCCCTTTCAGTAGTGGATCAAAAAGTAACAATTTCATGTATGCTACTTTTGATTCACTTCTGAAACTTATATTTACAAACTTGAAACTGAATCAGTTTTAAAGTTTAAGATACTTTAAAAATGTTTAGATGTGAATTTTTAGGCTGAATTTAGCACGAATAGAATGTGCAGCTCAACTGTACAAAGGTTGCTGAGGACGAGGAGAAGATTTAAGTGTATTAAGGATTCATATGAAAGAGTTCAGTGAAGATAAGGAGTCCTGGATGAATATTTACAGGTTGAATTGTGTGGCTCATGATGTCTTCGATGTTGTTGATAATGATGATGATGATGAATGAGTATAGGCAGTGCTGTCAAAGTGGTTATTCAGGTGACCAAGTTGGCAAGCAGGTTGAGAGACTTCAGAGACAGGATAAGATAAAAACTCCATGAAATTACTGAAAACTTAGATGTTTTCTCAGACCCAGGTTGACTCTAGTTAAACACAGTAAACTGGTTCCATCTGATTTTTCAATCAGCCTGAATCAATGTCTGGTGCAAAGGAAAGGTGAAGGAGTCACCTTCACAACGATGACATCACTTTTGTCATTGTTTCAAAGTCCAATAAATCAATGGAATGAATGCTTCTCATTGTACTAAACACCTAATCTGCCAATTACATCAAATCCTTCGAGATTCTTCCCCATCTTACACTAACCTTCATTTTTGCTTGTCATCATAGTAATTTGATATTTTGAATTTAAGGGAAAAAGTGTTCAGCTAAAATCTTGGACGTTCTTGAACGCTGATCGCAAGCTTTGGAATATTTGCAGTTGTTTGCATGTTGGCTGTTCTTTATTATTGTTTCAATCTGATAGAAGATTCCTTTGTTTTAAGTCTACATACTTACTACCTACCATACCTGTCATCAGCTTTTCTTGGTTTGGGAATTTTTTTGCTCAGCCTCTCCAATGTTTGTATTCAGTGTATTCAGTAGCTTTAACTATTCATGGCTATGATTGCATCAGCTCGAATCTACTTAAAACCTTTCCTTGTTGAATATGAATTGAATACTGTGAATTACTTTGTGTGTGTTTGTAGTAACAAAGCAGTTGCTGACTATCTGGCAACTAATGGCTTTGTAAAGACGTTAGCAGAATTTCAGAAAGAGGCAGATATGGTTGGTGTTTAATTAGATTCATTTTACTTTCCTTTAGTTTCTTTAATGTGGCATTTATATAGTGCCAACTGAGAAACATTCAACAACTCGAGGAGTTTCAATGAATTCTTTTAGAATTCACTGATTTAATTATTCTACCCTAGGTGCCCTTGTTGTGAAAATTAATTATTGTGAAACAAGGCTTAATTATGAGTAACTTTTTAAACTGGAAGTTTGGAAACAGTAAAATATATCAAATTCTGAAGAACTGTATAAGATTTGTGCTTTTGCGCTGTTACAATTGAGTCCTTTTGTACACTAAGTGATTGTCAGTTACTTTGTTTGGTGCATTGATAAAGAGAAATTTTAACTGAAATGACAACTGTTGTCATTAATGTGTAATTACTGCATGTTCAAAATTCCTATATCATATCTTTAGATTTATATAACGCCTCTCACAGAATGACTATACAGAGGCTCTCAGCTTGGAAATGCCGGGGAAAAGTAGTTGTGTATTTCTGCTGTTTAACATGTAGCTATTATTTTGCATTGTTGGAGTCTGCATCTTTCTTTAGTGTTGCTAGAATATTGAGTTTTTAGTAAATGCGTGCAATCAATAACGATTGATTGCAAAATCACAGAGACTACAATACAATACAACTGTAACAGTTGGTTCAAAATTGCACACATGCCTTGGTGTCACAATTTTAGTCATTTTGTAGAGCAATTGTGTGCACAGGACTTGCTCAAGATCCCTGCACAATAACTCCTCAGTAGAGGGTCAAACTCACACTCTCCGCGTTATATGCCAACCGCTCTGACCTACCGGCCACTAGGGCGCACAGCCTTCCTTTTCAATTTTTTATATGCTTTGGTAATATCTGAATGGTATTCCTGTATTATGTGTAGCTACTATTTACATATTGTACTGTATGAATATTTTGCTTATATTTTAGAATTTCTAGGCTATGGATTTGTAATATATAGGAGTGCAAAGAGTAATTTTTTGTTAGATTTTTCTTTTTCATGTTTTATTCTTCTTTTGTGCTTTGGTGGTTAGTGGATCTTGTTGCTGACAAGTTGAGTCAAGAGAAGATGCTTAGAATGCAGAATATGTGAGAGACGGAACAGTTAAATTCTTATAAAGTACGAAAGTACGGTCTTCAACTATGAATGGAAAGGCATATGCTGATACTTATTTCTGATATTGGTCTCTTTCATCTTTGCACAGCCTGGAGAGATTGAAAACAAATTTGCTGGACTACTGGAGAAGAAATGGACCTCTGTGATAAGACTGCAGAAGAAGGTGACCCCCATTTAATGTGAAATATGTTAATATTATGTTTATTTTTGATCATGACCTTATGGCCAAGGAAGTAGTTACAGTAGAAATCAACGGGCAATATGTTAATCTTGATTCTTATTACAGTACTGCATTTGTTGTAGTAACTTACTTAGTTTTAATTATGGACCCAGTGGTACTCTATGAGTGTCTATCAGAGCTATGCTGAAGCTCGATTAAATCTCGATTACCTATACTTGTTGACCAACGGCCACCACCACCACTGATGCACTATTTCAGGCCAAAGTGGCATTTCATAAGGGCCGCTTGTCTGGGGGGGGGAATGGCATGTTTGAGAGAAGATGAAAGTGATTGTATGTCTGAATTTGCTACTAGAGATGTTCCCATCATAATTCTTCAATGTTTGGGAAAAATAGTGATGATGATAGCTTACAATGCTCAGTCTACTTTTGCATGGTGCGGACAGAGATCCTTTTCCGCTCATACCCAATCCATTATAGCTGGTTCACCTGGGCATATAAGGTTTACCTGCCTGATACTAGATGCTGTCATACCAATGTCTTCTGTTGTGCAGAGTGAGTCACAATACCTCTTTGGAAAACACAATGAAATAATCAGTTATAGGTATCGGCTGTTATAATCGGTATCGGTAAATTAAATAATTGGCAATATTCGGTATCGGCATAATTGGTAAAAGTGATATCGGTACAGCTCTGTCGGTTATCGGTATCGGCTGTTATAATCGGTATTGGCAAATTAAATAATCGGCAATAATCGGTATCGGCGTAATTGGCAAAAAGTGATATCATTACAGCTCTACCGGTAACCGGTTTAAAACCAGTTTTTAAATCCGGTGATCGGCTTACCCCAAAAACCGGTATTAACAACCCTAGGATGAACTGAAACTTGGCTTGGAACTCATATCAGCCGAGTTTGGTAGTACTCCGCTGTTTTAATAAAAATTGGGTTTCCGATTTTCTGTTGTTAAAATAGAAATCGGATTATTTTATTTACAAAACCACTAGCAATCTAACTAGAGGACAAATGCTGTTACTATTAGTACTTAAGGAGTGGGAATTTGCTTCCTAGACGGCAGAAATAGCTGTCCTTGTTTCAGCTCTTCTTACTGCATAATGGGGTTAAAAACATTTTGCAAACTTAGGATAAACACTGAGTGTTTATAAGGATTTGAGGGTGAACTGAAATAGTTTTGTGAGAAATCCAGTGAATTCTGTTCTAACTTCAGACATTTATTACAGTGGAAAAAAAACAGCTCCAAGAATTACAATCTAGCAGAAGAATACTGTGCACTGTAGAAAGTGTAGATGTTTGTTCAGTATTGTTATCTGGAGATGAAAAGTGTGGATGAGTGTTCGCTTTTGTTTGCAATATCCGTTGTTCAACCCGTTGAAGTGTGTCTGATATCTGTGACGATAGGTGATGGATCTTGAATCGCGTCTGGTGGAGACAGAGAAGGAAATTCATTCCGGTGGTCCAACAAAGGAGAAGAGAAATCCGGCCGAGTGGATCCCACGTCCACCAGAAAAGTACTGTCTCACAGGGCATCGAAGCACGGTCACGCACGTCATATTTCATCCGGTTTTCAGCGTACTTGCTTCAGCAAGTGAAGATGCAACTATTAAAGTATGTTTCTGTCTAATATTATTCTGCTTCACGTTGACTTAAAGCTGTACCGATTAATCGGCCGGCCGATTAATTGGGCCGATTATAGAGGTATCGGATATTGGCAAGATAATCGGCGCCGATATTAAAAATTATTTATTTTATTTTTTAATATTATTTTCAGTCTATATAAACAAAATGACGACAGCAACATCACTGGGTCTGTGAAGGACGGCATTTCGTTCCGTTCCCATATCGTGTCGTCGAGCTAATGGCTTCTTCAGACAAGTGGTGAGACCACCCAGTGTGCTAGTATAGACCGTGGGAGCGTGTCAACATAGGTCTTGTGCAGAGTGAGTCATAGTGCCTGCTTATGGGCCAAAGAATGGCTGGCCAATCCAAGCCAAGGAGCGGCTGGCCAATTCAACAGAGAAACCGATGAATGTACATCGTGGAGGCATGCCTAATAAATACATGCTAGCTGCCAATCAGATCTCCCCGACACATGTCAGCAGCCTGAGAGGCTGAGACTAGATGGGTGGCTGTGAATAGGACAGCCGTGCCTTGGCACGGCTGTCCTATTCACCTATTCCTTGGCACCCTGGGCACAGTTCGACGGCGGGCGGTGTGTCTAATCTGTATTGCCTGCCTAAGATTAGTCACAAACTACATGCATACGTCTCCTACGGGGGAAGTGTTTGCTTGTATCACAACAATAGGCAGTAGCAGTAGGTCTATCTTTTGGAACCGGACATCTTGGGAAACACAATGAAATAATTGGCAAAATAATTGGGTATCGGCAAATGAATAATCGGCATAATCAACAAAAAGTGATATTGGTACAGCTCTAGTTTGATTCGTTTTTACATAAATCGTAGCATATGGATCGAATTATAGGACACATTGTCACACATTAATCTGGAAAGAAAGATGTTAATGCAGATGGGCAAGATTTGTGAGCTTAATTCACAAAATTGGCAAACTTACTCCAAAGAATCAGAAGCTTTGTCACAGGAATTGTGTACTTGATCCACACAGCTCGATTTATCGCTGACATTAAATCGATGCTCTACAGAAAGTTCTGAATGCAATTCCAGCTGAAAACAGATGTTGCTCTCTCAACGATTGGGGCTGATATGGCAACACTATTTCCTTTCCTCAAATTCTACGTAAAATTTGACTTGAATTGGCGGCGTTCCTCTCGTAATAACTGGAGAAAACTGAATAGGGCAACCCTTTTATGGATGTCAGCCACTTTCCTTTAATGGGATGGCTGCAAAAGCCATACATGAGCTTTGCTGCTTAACCAACGCCTTCAATGGGTGGCACTACCATTGTGATAAAGACTTCTTGCAGGCTCCTATGACTCACCAACGCCATCACTGGAAGACGCTGGAAGCATGGATCATCGACTATGTTTATTTAAAGCCTACTCACTAATACAGCAATTTAATAATGCAGTTAATTTTAAAGAAAATGCCTTAATGGAAACTTATGGTTTCCCACAAATTCTTATTACAGTTTAGGTTAACATGAGATGAGCTCTGGTGTTTATGTAAGGTTGGTGGACACCAGGTCGTAAGGGTGCTGGTAAAATATAAATTTGGTACATTTTTAGGTTTATCTGAGGAAGATTTTAATTACATAAGGTTTTCTTAAAAATCTTTTAGATTTGGGATTATGAAACCGGTGACTACGAAAGAACTCTGAAGGGTCACACGGATTCTGTTCAGGATCTGGCCTTTGATCACACTGGAAAGTGGTTGGGTAGGAATATTTATTTATGTGTCTGATGCATTTTGTCAAAATTTTTAAGTTTTGGGATATATCCTTAAAGAAAAAAAAGGTTTAAGCTTTGCTTATGATGTCCAAGCCAGTTAGACATGATTTCATTTTTTTATCAGATTCTTCAGCATGCAGAGGGCAGATAAAAAGTTGAACTGGTTGGTTGGTCATTCCTTTCAGGAATCTCATATAGGGCATAACTGAGTAGACAAATTCCACCGGGTACCGAATCCGAGTATTTGGATCAACTATTTACCGGATCAGGGTAAGAACCGAATAGTAGTGGTGAATCTGGTCAGCGAGTACTGGCGATGCTGGTCTTGAAAATTTGGTATGCAATAGCGGAGATACGCATGTTCCGCACATGATGTTCATTTAAAACATATTGAAAGATGTACCAAAAACTGATCTTTTATCCTTTTTTTGGTTTGCAATTGCGTATTTTGCTTCCATTAAATTAAAACGCATAAATTAACATAAGTATTTTGAAGAAAATTCAATGTTGAGCTATGTTAATTTAGTTGTTTCAGTTCTTGTTTAAATAATAATAACTAAGAAATAAGTCCGTTAGTCCTAAATTAATTTATGAAAAAATATTATTGTATCAAAAAAATATTTTAAAGAAAAGATATTTTTAGCTATTTGCGGGTGTAATATTTGCCGAAGCAAGTACTTCCAAATAGTCCAATATTCGGCCGAGGTGAATATCCGTGGCGATTTCCGGTTATGCCCTAATCTCATATATTAATACTCCTTCAAGGCACCTACTCAGAGCTGTCAGCTGTTTGTTGACATTTTGCTGATGCAACTCAGGAACTTCTCACAGAGTTTGCGTTCGACTTTACTTTTATAGGATGGAGATTTCATGCATTAAGGACTCAAATTTTATTTAATCTCATGGACTATGTTGATCACAATGGTTGTCCAGATAAGATCTTTTATGTTGCCTTATTGCATTTATTAAATTTATTAAGAAGACCTGATAACCATTCTTCAGCAGCAGGCAATTTGGTTAGCACTCAAATAATTTTTGTCTTTCACAAACAAATTCTGGGAGTGATGTCTGGGCACTGTCTTTCTGCCGTTTGCAAGGGACTGCTAGCGATAGAGTGTGTGGGAGATGCCTGTTATTATTCCTTTTCTCGATGCTACATGGTATTCTGGAACTGTGAATATGAGGTCATGTATTTCCACTCTCAATGTATGGAATACATTGGTTGAACTCTGCATCTTATGGGAGCTGATGATGGTAATGTCTAGTTATCTAGAACTGCTGCTTTTGCTGATAAACTGATATGCTTATTCACTTTAGCTTCATTTAGGCCAGCAGTTCTCAATCTGTGGGTCGTGACCCCATGTGGTCACCTTACGATTTGCCAGAGGTCGACTGAAACCTTTAGGAATTTGTTTCAGCATAGTTTCTCAAATTTAATATTTATGTGATCCTGATTATTACACTAACTACTACACTTTAGCGACTTAAATTAATCTTTACTTATTTCTTCATGTTATAAAATTATTACCAAAAACAAATTATAAATTATTTATCTGTTAGTTGATGATTCATCATATGCTGTTATGCATGAGGTGTATTAATTATCATATTTTAAAAAGTTAAATTTACATGATAGTAAAAACACGGTGAAAGCAGTAACCCAATCAATTTTATAGCTGGGGATTGCCATAGCATTGGAAATATTATCAGGAATGCAGGACAAAAGGTTGAGAAGATCTGATTTAGGCTATCATAGGTTGTGCTTTGGCAAATTAACAAATTAGATATAAATATATGCATATATTCTGATTGTCATAATTGCCATCCTTTGTTTCTGTATGTTTTGTTTTAGTGTCATGTTCAGCAGATATGATGGTCAAATTGTGGGACTTCCAGACATACGAGTGTGTTAGAACGATGCATGGTAAAAGTCCTATTTCATTGTGTCATAGTACCATCATTAATCAGCCACGGGTTATTGTCTTGAAGGAGCGCTCTATAAATGAAAAAGTAAATGAATCAAAAGTGTTCTGAAAAGCCTGTCTTCTGACAAATACAATTTCAATGGGGCTTCTATCATTGGTGCTTCGAAGTGAAACCACTACTGACTGCTTTTCTCTTAGAGAGGGGAGATGTTTTAGTATAAACTTGATGACTTTCAAAAGTGTCAAGCCTGCTCGAACGAAAGCTGATGAAACCCAATAACTGTTTCTGTTATGAGGTGACATGCCTGGGATTCATTCACTCAACTGACACAGGCGAGTTGTTTCAACAGCGGGGACAGGTGGTCCAGAAAGCACGATTTCTGAAGCGCGTCAGTGACTTTCGTGATACGACAACGGCACATTCTAATTGAGCAAGACACCTGGTGCCCATACCTTGGTCAAAGGAACCTGTAGGTTTCAAAAAGGCAACAAATGCTAACATTAGATTAGCACAGATCCAGAAAATACTGAAGCATTGCACAGAAAATGTTGTTGATGCTTACAACAGAAAAAAGAGAGAACTGATTATACTCAACTGTTTTGTGGAGGTCTTTGAGTTGCTTAGACATAACATCATATGAGAAACATTTTTATAATGTTGAGATGGAATACTTCTCCTCCAGATCCAAGGTTTGGACAGATCTCAATAGCACAGTATTTAAAGCATGGGTCGGAAATGGTAAAGCCGGATGCTTAGTATTGGCAGTTTGAACATAGCACATCTGTGCTATCCATTAAGTCATTCTGGATTGTTTCTAGCATTGTGTTACTTGCAGGTCATGATCACAACGTATCAAGCGTCATGTTTCTTCCAAATGGCGATTTCATTGTCTCGGCTTCTCGAGACAAAACAATCAAAATGTGGGCTGTGGCCACTGGGTGAGTCTTTTGTTTCATTCGTCATTTATAAGTGGAGTTCTTATAATGGATGAACTAAATTGAAAAGGGTTACAGTCAACTGTACATGATTACCTACATGATTAGATTTTCCATGCTTATCTGATTGCATGGACATTGAGCTTAGCTATACATAGTTAGACGGGTGACAGTCGAGGTTCAGCGCATTGCCTTACTCCAATTACTTTATAGTGATGCCTTTGCTAGGTTTATGGAAAAACTGGCAAAGAAAAATGTTTTAATTGCTTGATATAAGTTTATTTGAATAGCGCCACTTAGTGAGAAACTCCTCAATGGTGCATATATTGCGAAGGTGTCTCCGTGATATCTTATATATTAATATATTCTTACAAATAAGCCAACCGAATATATGCAGGTTTGCTTATTTGTAAGAATATATTATTGATGAGTTTGGTGGTTCTTGTGTTAGATATTGTGTGAAGACATTTACTGGTCATCGTGAGTGGGTGAGGATGGTGAAAGTGATTGCCGATGGGTCACTGCTTGCCAGCTGCTCCAATGATCAGACCGTTCGTGTGTGGGTTGTTGCTAATGGCGAATGTAAAGTGGAGTTACGTGAACATGAGCATGTGGTCGAGTGCATCGCTTGGGCATCTGAATCCGCACACACGTACATCAACGAGTCTCTTGGTAACGATGTAAGCATCTATTCATTTCTGTCTCTTCCCTCTTCTTAGGGTCTCTCATAGTTAATCTTCTTTTAGATAATTTAGGTTAAATGGCAGAGAGACTGCATGCTTCATTGTGCAATCATGACCAGACAGTGTGCTCGTGGATGTTGTTAGCCCTTCAAATGCTGCAGGGGCATCCATGGATCCATGAAACATTGGATGCATTGTAGCTGCTCCTATCAGTGCATCTGTGTGTCATTGTTATTGGTTGTGTATAAGATAAAAGCCAAGAACATGGCTTTTCATCGCAAATCAATCAGCCTACCCGTTGTTGTTGTTATCAAATTTGCCAGCTACGTTCTGTTTCTCATTCCCTATTCCTGCTACCTTTGTCCATGCCTTTGTCACCAGCCGACTTGACCACTTCTGCTCGGTCCTGGTTGGTCTGCCCCGAGCGCTGATAGCTCGTCTTGAACGGGTTCTTTGCTCTGTTGCCCGCCAATGAGGCGGGCAGCAGAGCAACTTCTGTCTCGGAATACATGTTTGATTCTTGGCAGTGGCCTCCCATCTCGCAATGCATCAGCTATAGATTAGCCGAGCGCTCTGGTCTGACGATGCCTTCTTGGCTCTGCTCCAACCTATCTGCAGGAGCTTTGCTGCCCTGTTTCAGCTTTGGCTGGTCTTTGAGCTCTTCACTCTTCCTCTGGTGGTGAGCTTCTGGTACCCCATGCAAGCACCTCAACAAACTAGCACCGTGCCTTCTCAGTTGTTGGCCCTTCCACTTGGAACACACACTTCCCTTAGAGATGCGACTGCTGCTAAAGAATAATGCACCTTTGTTTTACAAGTTTTTTTAGACTGATTTGTATCGCTGGGGTTGTTATCCGCCTAGGTTATTCCCCAGTTAAGGAGTTAAAGGGAGGTTACTAATATTTTGCACCACATGAAGGTGAGCATGGAGGTCTTAGATCCATCAGCCCAGGTCAGTTTCGAGTCTACGCTCGTTAGAGACGTCGGTCAGGTCACCTCCCTGCTTTACTCTAGACACGCTAGAATGACTGACAGACCTAGCAGACCAATACCAAGTACTAATACTTAAAAATAATAATAATTTTCGTTTCATTTCAAGCTAATTGCTAACATTATATTGACGAATGATGACAAGTTATTACAGGAGTCGAATTTTGCTGTGGGCAGCCATGCAAGGCTCCATTGCATTACACATCTAATTTAACCACTGTGGCCTAGCAAAAGGAGGACTAGTCAACCAAAGAGGGATGCAGGAATTAAATTCTGTGTCTCAACTCTGCATGACAGTGTAACAGTCTATGTTAATATGTGGTCTCCCATTGAAGTGCTTCACTATTGACAATTGTGAAGCACTTATATAATGTGCTCAGAATTGCAGTCTGATATCATCTGTGTTATGTTTATTTCATGGCCAATTGTGACTTTTAATATTGGAAGGTATGGTTTCAATTTGACAAACTTGGTGAACCTGAATCATTTAAGTTGGTTTTGCAGCATAGTTTCCATGTAGTAGAACTTTTTAATTTTGAGTGGCCAGTGGCGAGATGACAATGGTGTTGATGACTTACTGATCAGGTCCAATGTTTTTCATGTTAAAATCTGTTTCAGGGGAAGAAGTCGCAACATGCCGGACCTTTCCTCGTCTCTGGTTCTCGTGACAAAACCATCAAGTTTTGGGATGTGAGCATTGGACTGTGTCTCTTCACCCTGGTGAGTGAATTAAGCTCATGAGGTGTACCATGATCAATGTGTCTCTTGCAGCCATGTCATTATAGGAATCTGAGTGAATTAGCCAAGAGGAATTAATCAGTCTGAAATAAACTGAGGTTGTTGCCTGTAAATTATTACTATTTGAACTTTATACTTGATCCGAAATATCAGCATATAAGAAATAGTTTGATAGTAAGAACAATATTTTGTAACAAGTGACTGGGTTATTTTGGAATAGTGCATGCAACTTGGGTGAACATAAGAAGTTGACTCATGTGATATTCTACTTCTGAAGTGAAATCACAAGTGAACCAAGTTCATTTTTCTCTCCCATAGAGACACAGAACTTGACAGTACACACATGCAGATCGCTTAAGGAGCGTATTAAAGCACCAACTGCTTCAGTCCATGACCTTTTGAACTGGTCACCGTGTACTCCTATGAGCCCTACAATGATGAAGGGGAGGGGGCTCAGTGGGGCTTTAGATTACATAGTAATGAGTCCAGTATCATATCAGAAGTGTCCAGCTGTGTCAAGTACCAAGCTGTTTGGAAATTGTTTGATGCCAATTGAAGAGTAGCAGATTGAAGGGACTGATGACAAGGGATATCATTTAGGGCCAGGGGGGCATTTACCCCCCTGAATTTCCAGATTTAGATTATTGTGCATGTAAATATCCATACAAGGTCATAATTTAATAGCCATATAATTATTTAATAACAAATCTCATTGATTTTGATATATTAACATTTTGGTATCACTGAAACACCCCCCCTCCTTCGCCATAAAATATTTTTTCCCATCGCCAGAAAAATTTTTGCGTGCTCCCTCTGAAAAAGCTGAAATGACGTCCGTGCTGATGATGGTTCTCATGGATACCTTGAGACCTGTAACAACCAGGATTTCCAACTGAAGTTTTGATTTGTGGACAAAATGTCACAGTTTTACAGTGGAATGTTTTGTGCATCTGGTGATTAATGAGATTTAAGTATAAACTGTGATCAGGTGACGTTCACAGTGAGAGGAGCATAGGTTGCAGGGGCACCATGGGTTGATGTCTTCTGCATGTTACACGACTATGCTAATTAACATAATTAATAATGGTTGCATCATGTGGCTGCTCACTTAGTCAAAGTCTTAACAACTCACATGATGTCCTGTTCCGCATTTCAGTCCTGTCTTGTAGTTGTTGCTGGCACTTTACGAAGTTCAGGCTTTGGCTGAGACTATAATTATGTTAATAGATGCTGAATTTAATATTGTGGCAGATTGGTCATGATAACTGGGTGAGAGGCTTGGTGTTCCATCCAAGTGGTAGATACCTTCTGAGTGCATCGGACGACAAGACAATCAGAGTGTGGGACATTAAGAACAGACGCAACAATAAGACTCTGGAGGCACATCAGCACTTTGTCACCTCCGTCGGTAAGTAGATCTACGATGATTACACAATGTGGCTGATTGAGTAGATTTTCAGTTGTCAGGTGGCTGACATAGATTGTCTTTGCCCAACTCTGACCACCAGAATCCCATGATGTCCTAATCATGGGTCTTTGTCCACGTAATAAGCTCTTACTATGACACCTTGTGCTTTCAGTTTGTTGAACTCTAGCGACCGTCATGATAAACCTTCTCCATTGCTTTGCTTTCTCTCTGAGGTCCTGTCCCTTATATCCTCCAAATTCGTCCATCCATTTCTTCCTTGGGCGCAATCGTCTTCTCTTTCCTCCTCCACATGCCAGCATCATTTCCTTTTCCATTCCATTTGATCGCATAACATGTCCAAAAAAAAACCAGCTTCCTTCTCAACGCTGTTGTTGTAACGTCTCCTCGTTCTCAACTTCCTGCGCACCTCTTCGTTTGTCTTCTTTTGTCTTGTACTCCGTTTTGTCTTCTTCGTTTGTCTACTTCTCTGTCCATGATATTCTCTGCATCTTCCTCCAAATCCACATTTCGCATGCATTGATCTTCTTCTCCATGTTACTTACTATGACAGTCTGCTAGAAATAGAAATTAAACTGTAAGGCAAATAATAATTAATTTTCATTGACAATGTCAATTGCACATTTATGTGGCATCTCTTGAAAGAAGATTGTCTGTGAAAAAGAGACGGAGGGAGGAAGCCCTTCATGTTGCCCGTTACACAACATGCTGCAGATTGGAAGTATGGGGTAAGGGAAGAACCAGGTTATCTCTTGCTGTGGAGCATAGAGATAGCAGCAACAGATCACACTATCCATATATAGAATGCAGAACACAACTGTCATCAGCATCATGCATCAGCTTGAAGATCTAAGATGTATGATATCTTTGCATGCATTGGCTATGAGTTTGGTTGTAATATCACTGATCAGACGGAAGAAGTCAGTTGATAAACGACTGAGCTGCAGTCCGCTCAGATTGTGCAGCACGCAAATGCATTGATGACGGTAAGGTTGTTGGCAGAAAACGAGTAATGACGGATGTGATGTGGATGAGACAGACTGAGATGAGGATGAGTGTTTGCCTGGTCCACGTTATTAACCCTCACCTTTGCTTGGTGTCATGAAGGACAGAGTCTTCTCTGGTGTTGACCATCTCTATCTCCTAAGCAGGCTATAATTCTGCATTGTGCTTTGAGGCTATTTTAAAATGACATTGTCTTCGATATAGCTCTGTTTAAAGACACATTACTATGAAACTTCTGCTTATTTGTGTGAAAGGGACAAATTCGTTAATGGTGTTGCTGTAAATGTAACAGATTCTGTGTGATTGATATAAAATGATGTTTGGGAAGTTGCAAGGGAGTGACATGAATTTAATTTAATTGCAAGTCAAGATATGGGACGTTTACCTCGTATAGTCTCAAGAAGCGCACAGTAACAGTTTTTGATTTAGTTTTGTAGAATATATCTACATGTATGTGATTTGGAATTCACATAAGTACTTTGTATAATATTTGAGATTTGTGTATAAAGTTATGTTGCATGATGTTTGTAGATTTTCATAAGATGTCTCCCTACATCATTAGCGGAAGTGTCGATCAGACTGTGAAGGTCTGGGAATGTCGCTAACTGAGTGTCATGTAGGAAGAGGAGCAGTTCTGTAGATTTGATGAATTACAGTACATGTAGAGGTCACATGCAGTGTTTTAAGGCATTCGAGTCTAGCTTCCAAATTAATTAAATTTCTAACTGTTTTATTGGTTCTGATGTTCTCCAGCCAGGATCTTAAAAGATTTTGCTTTTGCCATTGTAATGGTAAAATGACCTGTAATATGGTGAATTGGTGATATCATCCTTTTTTGCACTTATTTAATTCTAAGAAGTAGTCAGCTTAGATATTATGGTTGAAGAGAATTTGAAGTATTTATATTCGATACTAAGGAGAAATTGAGCATTGTTTTGTGATGCACTGTGTATCTGCTGACAAGCAGCTAAATGTATATTTAAATCAATTGGAACTTAATCGGATTGTAGCTTTTCGCTGTCTTTTCAAAATGTTACCTGATTATGACAGATTTTATTAGAAATTTCCAGTTACAAATGAAACTCTGTTAATTCTGTATGAACACTGTTATGCATTTTAGAAACATCTATATTTTAAAAAGTTTTCCAAGGAAATTTTATAAAGGCATTGACTTAGATTCACCGATTTGATGTGAACTGATTTTGCTAACTTTCTCTAAGGTTATCAAGAAGCTAGATCTGATTATTTTGTCATATCAGGACATTGAATTACATAAAATATGTCTTTGCTTTCCTGTCCATTTACTCACTGAGCCAGTAAGAATTCACTGATTTGCCGAGATTTGTGTAAAAATCATTCTTCTGGCTCTAGCTTCTACTGGTGGCATCTTGTGTAGTATCTGTGAAATTGTCATAATATTTGAAACAGGGTTTGTGCATGGAATGTACTAAGATAGTAAGACTAAGAGCTAGATTTTAATTATATATATATATTCACTGTTGTACAAAATGCATATAGTCTGCCATGTGTTTGTGTATGCTTTTGACATTCTGTGTTGTAGAGTAAAAAATCAGCTTTAACAAACTTTTTAAAGCTGTTTAGAGGTGAGCAGCATACTAGAAGCCTAAGTGTTTCTGTGCAGGAAATTTCTTTCCACTGCAAAATGCTGAAATCATCGTCTCTAGGATTTTCATTCGATTGTGACTCTTCTCTTTCCCAAAGCAGAAGCAGTTTGATGTCATGCATGTGATTGTTCAGAGCCTGATTAATTATTGGTTTGTTTTCATATGCTTGCTTTACTGCAGACTTATCTGTTGTATGGCTTCATATTTCTATGTCTAGAGAAGAAAATTTGAGTTGTAACACTGGTCGTGTATAGAGTTTGAGTCACACACGACTGTGGTGGCGATGTCATCTGGCTCCTTCTTGGCTGAGTCCTCATGTCATTTCTTCACTTGTCATTTTGAATCTGTTTGACTGTGGAGCTCTCATCGTTTGGTCAGGTCTGACGAGACGAGTAGAAGTCGCCTTCTGGCTGGTCATACGATCTGTCTACAAATATGTGTTTGTGCAATCATTACAATAATCCGAGTGTAAATTAGTATCGTGTGAAGTGAAGTGATGTCTGTTTGCTTTATCGTTGACTGATTGTGTGAGTGCATTTTTTTTAAACAGTTTCTTTGGGTTGTTGCATATGCAAGGGTCTAATTGCACGTCAGCGTCATCGCAACGGTTTCATACAACTATTGTAACTGACAATGTATATTTGTTTTGTGGGTAACAGAACTCTGTTTACCTGTCTTCTTCACATATAAAATCAAATTAACTATTGCCTCAGAGGAAATATCTCTGTTGTCAAAATGTCTCCTGTCTCTTCTGTTGATTTGAACCAGCTGTGTTGTTTCACAGTTGCCAGTGCATTGTTCCAAAGCATAGCAGCAAACTAAATTGTACTTGAAGCATGGTAGCCAACCATGTGATGCTGCCTGGACAAGTTAGGTTCATATCAAATAGCATGTGCTAATTCTGGACACTTAAGACTAACATGGTTCTCGGAGGAACACACACGAAGGACAGCCAGACAGACAAGCAGAGATCACAAAGTTCCATGCAAAGTAATAGTGAGAACATTATCTGATGAA
Source organism: Bimastos eiseni (assembly GCA_959347315.1). NCBI lineage: Eukaryota > Metazoa > Annelida > Clitellata > Crassiclitellata > Lumbricidae > Bimastos > Bimastos eiseni. The sequence goes on from OY365815.1 coordinate 5,606,524, forward strand.
ACGGTGGTAGTACATTCGTTTATTTAGAGAGAAAACAATCTGACAAAATGCAGAAATGCTAACACGAGTGACAGTGAACAATGAAAGTAGAACTAGAATTGAATAATTGGTGAACTTCGGGTCAGATGATTTGTCGGCCGATGTTACTTTTGAACTTTACATGCACTGCTTAGTGCTATTTGAATTTGCACTGTGTTGTTTGACCATAAAACATTGAGTGCATTTAAACCTGTTTCTTTAGGTTTCAGTCAATAAACAAATGGAACTGCAACCAACACATTTTTATTGGTTGAAGCCTAAAGAACTTGCTTTCTGGCTTAGAATTGTTTAGTTTTTTTTATTATGACTGACACCTAACAGTTGCATTGAATTTTTGTTTAGGAAAATGGTAGCCATGGTTGGCATTGTCAGTTGTATGTTTATGTATTAGTTTGCCACATGTGTTGGTAATGGTTGGACTCTGATTAGTACAATTCTATTGCAGCTTTTGTGATTCAAATGCATAATTTTAATTAGGACTGCTTTTATAATACATGAACTAAAACTACATGCATATATTCTAAAAGTAATGATGTAAATGTAGTTTGCGTTGTTGTGCAAGTGATGATTTGTTACTGTTAAAGTGGCTTCCTTCTGAAAATCAGGTTTCTCATTTAGCTGCAACGATTTTCTTTAATTTGTAATATATATGTTTTCAGTCCTAAAACTGATGGTTATGTGTGCTCATGCTACAGTTTGTTAAGAGGATAATTCTCCTAATGACGTGCATAAAGTTCTCTTTGGAGCTTAATATAACTCTCTTCATTCTCTTGGAGTCAGTTTTTTGCTTCAGCCCAAAGAATGATGGATTTCTTTCGAACATTGGCCTTCCTTTTATACTGGTTCCATTTCGTTGAAAGGCCAAAGAGTGTGAGAACATTTTCGCATATGTGTCTACAACAAGTCATTGATGATTTGAGATCTGGGCATTTATTTATGCTACGTGCCATAAATGATTAGGAGAAACGGTCATTGACCAAACTATTCTGCTTACACATGACTGTCTTAACAGTCACACGTGACTGGCTTTGCCATAATCAGTCATTAGGTTGATTGCAATTGTGTTGTCAAGTGGAGTATGGCTTAAACCTAAACACTGCCTACATTACGTTGTGATTTGTTGCTGAAGAACTGGATTCTTCTTTAGTTGTAGTTGATCCTACTATGATGTGGTCAATGTTACTCTTCTAGCAGTCTTCTACTACACCACTGTCAATTTTATGCAAAATGTTCTCTCTGTGATTTCTTTATTATTAAAGTCTGTCATGTCTACTTTTGCTTGTTTTAAGGAGCACAAGTTTCATAAAAGATCTTTAATATGTAAATTTCTTTGCCTGATGATTGATGCTGTGATTACTGTGTGAACTGGCCGTCTAACAGCTAATGTTTGTTGTGGAAGAGTTCACTTGTATAAATCTCATTGGATGCTCTAGCAAATGGTTTTGTGAGGTACTGCAAAGGAGGTTCTATGTAAAATGACATCTTAAGACATGTGTACATGCTGACAAGCATTTACTCGTTTGACTGAAAAACTTTCAGCATTACACTGTAGTGACTCTTATTTTGTCACAAAAGGCAGTGATTGCTTACTGTGAGTATGTTTCATGTGACACTTTTTCCCTGATGTAGTTTCCATTTAATTTCATGTTGTGCTGCAAATTCAGAATTCAAAGCTTTTAGTTTCTTATTTATCAGCAATAGATGCCACAACAAATTCAAGTGGACTTGTTTCAGATTTTGGGTTGCCAGACACCAAATGGAAGGACATGGGAAATACTGGGAATGGCAAGTACTAGTTCACTGAAAAATGGCATATCCTGCTCCTGAACAATTCAATTCACATCTAACCAACTTTCTTACATGGTTAGGTTTATGCGTCTGTTATGTTTAACTGCACTATTTAGTCCTTATTTGTAAGTTTATCAGTACACGAAATCATTCAGATAAAATTCAAAGTGTTGAGCTATTTGGATTGAGGTTCTTCGTAGAAGACTACCTCGATAATGAAATAATTTGTCCCATAATAATCATCGTGCGTGTTGGCATTAGGGTGTGTTCAAGATTTTAGGTTTCAAAATTAATGATCTGGTAGGTCTTTGTAGTCGTCTGTGTGCTACTGAGTACCTATAATAGCTGCTTTGCGATGACGTCTCGATTTCTGTGACTCAATCAATCAACATCGTTGCTGCACTTTTATCCTCCATTGCTGTTTGATTGATCTGTGGCCTAAAGTTGTGGAAATGACTGCTGAAGTGTTCCAATTTTGAGACCTTGCAGAGTGGTGCAGAGAAAACACCACAATAATTTCAAAAATCTGATGTTGTTAGGCAGAGTTCAAGAGGTCCTTTCCTAATTCCGTTTCCAGCAGGATGCCCATGTTAATCGCTGTTGTGTTGAAACACATGCCCATTATGCTTTCAATCCAAGACTACTGATTTTGGCCAATGATGAGAGGTGTCCGGCCTGTCCCATTTAATGGAATTTGGGATAACCAATAGCATCACCACATCCTTACCAGATACCAACACACCATCATCATAACCCTGTAACATCAGGCATGATCTTGCCATCGTAGTGGGTAGTAAGGGGAGCCTTGGGATTCACGAATCTCAGCTCCTAGGGCTGCATAGTTTAGTATCTCTCGTTGCTCGATGAATTGCTGATTGTAGTGCTGGGTGTAGATTGGATGCAGCAAGAACAGAGTATGGCCTTTCTGCTGATCGTGCCATCTAGGGCTGCTGCAACGTCACGTAAATTAGAGATTGTTCCACTTAAAATGCCAATTCAGACATCAAGGGTTGCGACTCTTTCTGAGCTAGATGATGTTTACAGCGGTGCTTGCACGATATTGTTTTACACGCTGAGAGTGATTATGCCAGCACTCTCTTCTGGGACTTTGGGCCATTAATTGATGTCAGACTACATGTCTGCCGTTGAACCACGTCGACTCATTTCACGCTATGCTGTCAACAACTGCCAATCCTCTTCTAGCTTGATTATTGTCATGGCATCTTAATTTATGTACAATATCAATATGCGACCGTATCCTCCCCTTAAATTGCGTAGGTGTGTGATTCTTCGCGCTGGTTCAAAGTCCTAGATTTGGCTAACCTAGAATTTGCAGAAATCATGTACCTATACATAGGGTGATACGGGAAATGTTTTGATATTGCCGCGTGAGGCATATTCCCGGGAATCAGGCATTGCGGAACGAGGAAACTTGGCGAGTTTGGAGGCTTAATTTTGGCGGTTTGTCCGGTTTCAACGGTTTGGCATGCTCAGAGGCGTAGCTAGGGTATTTTGCGCCTAAAAACAAACTACAGAATTGGCGCCCCTTTTCTAAAAATGCAGTACAAGCCGCGGATGGCATGCCCTATAATCTTATGGTGCAAAAATGTACAACCCCAGCCAACATGTCCAAGTGCTACCAATCTGGGTCCCATGTGGGCAACTTTGTGGGGCCCACATGGGCGGCCCATCTGGGGTCGATGTCAATTTGGCCGCGGGCTCCACTTAGGTCCCAAGTGGGCAGTCCATAAAAGAGCCTGCGTAGGCTCAAGATGGGCCCCACATTGGAAGCCGAAATGGGGTTCCAACGTGGCTAATAGGACAGCCTCCGTGGGCTTAGGATGGGCCCATGTGGGCTTCCAATATGGGCCCCACGTGGGCAGCCCATCTGGGCTCGATGTCAATTTGGCCGCGGGCTCCACATAGGTCTGAAGTGGGCAGCCTACAAATAAGCCCACATGGGCACAAGATGGACCCACGTGGAAAGCCCATATGGGCTTCAAAAGTGGGCCCCACATCTATGCTCGATGTCAATTTGGCCGCGGGCTCCACTTAGGTCCCAAGTGGGCAGTCCATAAATAAGCCCACATGGGCACAAGATGGACCCACGTGGAATATGGGCTTCCAAAGTGGGCCCCACGCGGGCAGCCCATCTGGGGTCGATGTCAATTTGTCCACGGGTTCTACCTTGGCCCAAAGTTGGCAGCCCACAAATAAGCCCATGTGGGCTCTAGATGGGCTCCATGTGTGTAACCTATATGGGTTTCCAATATGGGCCCAAAGTGGGAAGCCCATCTGGGTCAATGTCAATTTGGCTAAGAGCTCCATCTTAGGCCCAAGTCGGCAGCCCACAAATAAGCCTACACGGAATGCAGCCTACAAAATCATCCCATTTGACCAACCAAAAGCCATGAATAACCCATATTATGTAATTGAAAATTTCAAACATAATTCACACTACTCAAGTTTTATTAACACAAGCATGAGGCTTATTAAAATTATTAAGTTCAGCAGAAATAAAACTTGTGACTAAAAGCAATAATGGAGTTGTTGTTTCGGACATTTAGACCAGATTGTACATTTTTAACCATTATATTAAAATAAATCAGAACTGAACAATAAGAAACGCATTCTCAGTTCTAGAAGTGTCCACAGATATAAAAAATCAAGAGACTGAAATGAAGCTCTCAAAAAGCAATTATGTAAAAATCTGTCAATGACAAATTCAAAATGAATGAAATGTCAATTTACAGAGCAAAATAAGGCATAAGATCAATAATAATCAGTCTTCAGGTGCATCGTCTGACTTTGTTTCCTGCATTGCTTCACTTTAATCGACTGCTTCCACGATCTCGTACACCAGTCAGTCATTTGTCAACGGTTACTTCTACATCCCTCATCATTGTCTCAAGCGGTTGATTCTTTTAAGATGCACCTAGGATATCAAATCTCAGTTGTGTTCAATATCAAACAGCATAAAATAGCTTCCTAGCTAAATCGTATGTTACAATAAACAATAACTATCTCATAGAAACAGCTAAAAATGCTTGTAATAAAAATATAGCAAGTGTGCAGACACAAATATGCATAGCAGGGTAGAGCTCATTTCTGAAGTCGACACTCATGTGTTTTTCTATCCTTAACAAATATTAGTCCAAAATAAGATTGCTCTTGATAAAAATCTAGAGGCAGCTCAACGACCACAATCTGCAAACTTCTAAAGCCACCAGAGTACAAACATATTCACGAGCATTGCATCAGGACATAGAAGTTTCCCGGTTTCCAGAAAAAAAGAGCAGCTAATAAGGCAGGTGAAATTTATGCCAGAGGCTTTTACCCCCCCCCCCCCCCCCAATGTGATGGAAGCAAGATCACCCCATCACGCCTTGGAGTGGATGACGGTGTTAGAGAGGTCCTTAAGTTCAAACAAAGAGTATAATATAAATTGGCTTTAATTCCAAGTAATTAAACAAGAGTATACCTTTTTCAGAAACCAAAAGAAACAAAGTTCATCTTCAGGCAGAACAGAGTAGTAAAACAGTAACTTTCAACACAACCTTGTTGGTAATTCGACAGGAAACGGTGAGCAGGTTTAAGAGTAATAGTTTACCACAGAAGAGTAATCACTAAAGTTTAACCTCAACAGATCTGGCAAGAACGATCGCGTCCGACCAAAAACACCAGTCTGTCCTTTACACTCCTTTATAGATGGTTTATATAGCTATCACCACACCTCTTTTTAGTCTAGCCACTAAACTACCGAAGGTAATATCATCTCTCACCAGGATTCATGCTCATACCAGCGACAGAAGTAGCAGCAAGATTATGCAACATATCCCTCCCCTACTTTGAGAGGAAACATACGTTGCCGACATGAAACAACAATCCTTAGCAACTATTACTTTAACATTTCAATGTAGAACAAGCACGCAAGCAACTATAAAAAAACAACAGTAAACTTATTGACATCACAATTATATGTACAACGATCATGACCTATTACCGTTCCACAAACCAATACGGTCATTGGAACATTCTAAAGCACCCGTCAAACTGAAACATACGACTTGCTCATAACCGAGCTAAATAGTTGATGCACACAACTCGGTACAACAATTCATAACCCAAAACTATTGTGCAACCACAGATTCAACACTCGGTCGACTAAGCAAATCAGGAAGGAAATTCAACCGTCCTGGGCGATGTCTTATGTCCAATGAGAACTGCTGGAGTTCCAAGCAGTCCCTCTCCATGCATCCAATGGCATCCAGCATGCACTTCATCATAATTTCTGTCTTCTTTCGTCAATGTGTACATCAATGAGATGGTCATTCACAAATGAAGTAGATTTCTGCAGTAAAAGCTGCCACGTGACGTGGACGCTGCTATCTTGGCGCATTGCTTCAAATTTTGCCCTACAGTTTGACGTCAACTTTGCTGCCATTGCCAGATCTACAGAATACTGATGCCTTGCAGTTGAGGAAAAACAAAGTAGGCTTAATAATGAATCTGACATTTTTGAGGCGTTGCGATGGGTTCCAGAAACTGACGCTGAGTATTAACCCGTATACGAAGAGAGGGCTTCGAGGCGGGAATCCCATGGATAGTAGGCTACTACACAGAACCTTTGGATGGCCGCATTAACTGCAAGCTACTAATCTACTATTCCAACTTGTCTAGGCTTCAGTTGTATAGTACTTGTATAGTACTTCAGTTGACGATTTTGCCCTCCATTGTTCTGGGCGTCCAAATCGGTAGCATTAATTTTTTCGTGTGCCTGCAGGAAAACCTAAAGAGCTCTTCCAACAGCCCGAGGGCATTCTTTATTTCAGTACAACTCTAAACTGCTGATTGCATGACAAGGTTGAAGCGATGACCATCCAAATTTATGGATTAAGCTTTAGAATTTAAATCTTGTAACTTAGTCCTTAACCCTTTATAATAATTCATCGAAGAGTTGTAGACTTGTGGAGTGGTTTGGATGATGGTAGCCTACTCAGTGGACACTATAACAGCAATTAAGAGGGAACTTGGAAAATAGGGCATCTAAATCATCTAATGTCAAAAATTGAACCACCTTAAACCCTTGTTATGTTATATTCCCAGCTCCATCTAACTTTGTCCAGCTACCCAATCAATGCTTGTGGTTGTTTCTGTCAATACATCAAGAATCAGTTCACAAAGCCACGTTCCTGAACAGTTTCCAACACAAGATACATTGACAAGTTGATCGAGCTGGTTACAGAAGGCCGTAGTCGTCCATTTCTACGTAGTGACCCAAGAGCGTCCTGAAAAGGGGGTTTAGAGGCAAATGCCATCAATTTTATGTGGGGGGGGGAGTGGGACATATCTGCGTCTTAGGGAATATCTTGCCTTCCTGGCTCTTGGGACGGGGTTTTGCCTATATCACTCAGGGGGATTGACACCCTTGGAGTGACCTAGCAACACCGCTGCTTCTTTCTTGCTGCTGTCGTACATGCCATCAGCAATAATAAAACACCTCTTCTGCCTTATGTGACCAAAAATTTGCTCTATTATCAAGACCTTCATGACCGACAGGAGTTGCTGTAGGTCTATATAGATGGGCTTAGAAAGTTCATTACCATCTTCTTACCGGCGTAATGTGCATGTTCGATTCCATCAAGTAATTATTCTCGTGAATAAAAAGGCCTTCTTGTAAATTAATTGTATTAGTTAAATAAATTATTTAATTAACAATAAATAAATTAAATAATTAATTAAATTATTCCCCTCCAAGATTATTATCCCCCCCCCAAGGAATTATTGGAAGCAGTCTACTTCCACAGACATGTGTGTAGAAGCCCCTGGTTTAGGTTGAGACAATGATTGTACCTGTGTTGATGTATCGGGCAGAGGTGTGGACACTAAAAGGAGGAAAGAACTGAAATGAGAATGTTACAATGCATACTGGGGATATCACTAATGGATAGGAAAAGAAATGATGATATCAGGAAATCACTGCGAGTGGTGTGCATATCGGACAAAATACGAGAGGGCAGATTGAGGTGGTATGGTCATGTGGAGCGGGCTATTGAGGACAGTGGTATCAAGAGAATCATGAAGGCAAAGGTATATGGTCACCGAAGTAGAAGCCGATGGACGAAGAAGCGGAATTCATTAGGCAAAAACTGCAACTGAAGCAATCAATGTGGAGAATGTCCCAGTTGGGTCAGTCATCGAGGAATATGGTCCCCTTCAGCCCATTGTCAGAAAGCAACAGGTGTCGAACATAGCTCTGAGGTTGTAAAAGATGCAAATAATGCATACAGTAAGACATATTCTCACCAACCGAGTATATAGTAACAGAAACGAAACAAAAAAGGTCACGTACATCAGCGGTTTTCAAACGGTGGTACGCGTACCACTGGTGGTACGCGAGATGGCGCTAGGTTGTACGCGAAAAAATTTAAAAAAAAAAAAATTTCTCTTACTCTCTTTGATTAGTCTCTGCCAGGATATTTTGAATGTTGAAACGTCACAGCCTCGTCATTTATTTTTCACAACAAATAATAATTATTATTTTAAACTTTCACAACAGATTTTTATATTTATAATTATCATTTTAAATCTGGTCATCCATGGATAAATGGTTGAAAAGAAAGCAAGAATCTCCAACCGTCAGCACTGAATCCACCGAGATTGACACTCCATAGGCCAGAGTTGACCCTGACGAGAAGGAAGGTACTTGTAAGCAGCGTAAGATTATAGTTAGACGGTATGACGACAGTTATTTATCCTTTGGATTTACGTGGTGCGGTGATAACAAAAAACCCAAGCCTCAGTGTGTGATCTGCAGTGAAAAACTTTCAAATCATTCAATGAAACCTTCTCTACTTCTGCGCCATTTAATTACAAAACATCTCCTTTTTAAAGATAAACCACTTGAATTTTTTAAACGAAAAAAATGGAAATGCTACAAAGTAAAAAAGTTTGAAGTCGTTTACTTCAGCTAGTTCATAAGCATTAGAAGCATCTTATTTGGTTAGTTTGCGAATAGCTCAAACAGCGAAACCGCACACGATTGGGGAGAGTCTAATATTACCTGCTGCTAAAGATATTGTGACCTGTTTGCTGGGACAAAATGCTGCAAAAAAACTTGATACTGTTCCTTTGTCGGATAACACTGTTTCACGACGCATTCAAGATTTGGCTTCTGATGTAAAGAAAATACTCATCCAAAGGATCCAGCAAAGCAAATTTTTTGCGATTCAGTTAGATGAGAGTACAGATGTTACAAACTGTGCTCAATTGATGATGCATGTTAGATATGAACACGAACAGGCCATCGAAGGAGAATTTTTGTTCTGCGAGTCTTTATCTGGTCGAACAACTGCCAATGAAATATTTAAAAAAGTTGATGATTTTGTTGTTGCCAATGGAATAAATTGGAGAAACTGCGTTGGGGTGTGCTCTGATGGGGCAGCTGCTATGACGGGCAAGCATGGTGGGGTGGTTACTCAAATCAAACAAGTTGCACCAGAAACCAATTTCACACATTGCAGTATCCATCGTGAAACCTTGGCTTCCAGAGCTATGCCTGCAACTTTAAAGACAGTTTTAAATTAAAATAGTTAACTTTATAAAAGCTCGGGCTCTAAACTCATGCATGTTTTCCATAATTTGTAACGAAATGGAGAGTGAACACAATAAACTTCTTTTGCACACGGAAGTGCGATGGCTATCTCGAGGAAAGGTTTTATCTCGGCTATTTGAACTGCGCTCAGAAGTCCAAATCTTTCTGATGGACAGTAAATTTGAAACATCTCATTTACTTTTGGATGAATTGTGGTTGATGCGTTTGGCATATTAGGCTGATATTTTTGGAAAACTAAACGAACTAAATTCGAGTTTACAAGGGAGAAATATCACTCCATTTACTGTTATGGATAAAATAAATGCAATGGTGAAGAAGCTCCAGTTCTTTTTGTCAGACATTTCGCACTCTCGTGTTATTTCATTTTCTTCTCTGGAGTCTTTTCTAATGGAGAATGACCTTAAACTTCATGCTAATTTGATCGACGATATCAAGAAACACTGCTCTCAATTGATATTAGATTTCCATGTATATTTTCCTGATCAACTGGATGACAAGGAATGGATTCGAAATCCATTTTCGGATGTAATGTTGCCAACTGATTTTTCAGTGCACGAAAGAGACCAATTTGTTGAACTGTCGTGTGATGGAGGATTGAAGAACGAATTCAAGAAAGACTTTTTGTGCGATTTCTGGCTGAAGCAAAGAGCTGAATATGGCTTAATTTCTGATCGAGCGTTAAAATTTTTAATTCCATTCAGCACATCCTATTTATGTGAAGCCGGTTTCTCAGCTATGCTAGCCATCAAAAACAAACACAGAACAAAGCTTGAACTCGAACCAGATTTGCGATTGAAATTGACAAATATCAAACCAGATATTGCAAATTTGTGCTTGTTAAAACAAGTCCACAGCTCACATTAGCCGGGTAACTCAGTAACACATTCTTATATTGATTTTATCATTCTTTTTTGTTTTTTTGTTGATACATTCTTAACATTACAAATTGAATAAATAATAGTTTGCTAGTAATTAGTTTGCTGCTAAAACTAATAGTTGCTAAAACTAAACTTCATTTTAAGCGTTGTTAAAACCTTGCAACCTTGCATTATTTGTCTAAGTGTTTAGAGACTCTAGTCTAGTATAGTCTAGTCATAGCGCACCTGGTGGTACGCAAACTTTCGATTTTTTTATCTGGTGGTACAATAAAAATAAAGTTTGAAAACCGCTGTCTTAAAGGCTGTGATAATGTACATCGAGACACCATTATCATCCAAACCATTCCACAATTCGACAACTCTTGCACTGAAGAATTTCTGCCTATATTGTTCCTCTCGTTTTCTTAAATAATCAATATACCTAATTACTTATCTTATGTGCCCAATAATTTATACATGTGCCTTTCTTGGTGGAAATCGAGTATCCTTGGCACCTCTCAACCTCCAACGCTGTTAGTCCACACCATTTCATCTTATCTCTATAGCTCAGTCTGTGTAGATCCGTTTTCACGGCCCAAAATAACATTATGCTCATTCAAATGCTCTACTATATTATCCTCAACAATTTTCTCAATGACCTTACACACAATACTGGTTAAAGTGACATGGTGCATCTCTGTTTACCTCTTTGAACAATGAAACTATGACAGTATCTCTCCATTCCCGCGACACCACTCCAGATTAATTGAATATATGTGCTAATACTGCTCCAATTTCTTCTCTGACTTCATGTGAGAATTGAGAATGTAGTTCATCTATTCCAGGATTTAGTCAGTAATTAACCCTTCCACCTGTTGTTCCACATTTTCTTTGGTAGGCTAAATAAAATCTGCATCAATACTTTACATTCAATGTCTGAAAACGCTTGGTTGAGCTCAGGGGTATTTCCTGTCATCCATTCTGGAAAACCTCTAATGTGCTTCTCAAATATACGTGTCCAGGAAAAACTTCTGGAGATGCCATGGTAACTTATGTTAAATGTCTACAATACTCTAAACATGGGATGGAGTACACACTGACTCATGGAACAGTGGTTGCAACTTGCAAACCTCTGGCTACCCGAATTTAGACCGACAGAATGACTAAAAATATATCAGTGTTCCATCCATACCAATTAATCGTGCCAAGCTTGCACATCTGCTTTATATGTGCCATTCAATAGTTCCTAAAGAAAAATAAGGATTGTTTTGCTACAACATGTTGCTTCCAGCATGTTCAATGCAGCATCAAAAAAGAGTTTACACAGTATGACTTGTTGAATGGATAATACTAATATATACTTTTTTAACATTTCTTGCAATGATTGTCAAAGGGTGCCAGTTAGAGGCGAAGTTAGAGGTGATTGGCCAACTAAATGAATCACGGTTTCGATTACAAACCAACCTATAATAACCAACCTACACTGCAGCGCCTTCTTTCATTCATTCATTCTGAGCATTTATATAGCGTCCTTTCAAGAACCAAATCAGGAGCAATCCCAGCCCAGCCACGACTAAAAACAAAGACATGAAGGACTTGACAGATGGGCCACAAGCAAAGAGCTGAGCTCAAGTGGGAGCTCATTATATGTTGAAGGGCTCACAACCGAGAAAGCATAAAATGTAAGTGTTTCCATCCAAACTAATCCATCTGTTTAGCCTTATGTAACAAGTGTCATAGTTAAGCAAAATCGTAATTCCTTGCACTAATCTGCTGCAAAAGTATTGTTTGCTGTTAAGATATGCAATCTGGCAAATTCACTTTGTATAAAACAATAACAAGCTTGTTGCTGAAACTTTTTCTACCTTTGGAATGCTCCTGTTTGTGCACATACGAGGTATATGTTGTTTATCATCAAAACATTCTACTGCACAGATGTATTATATGACTTAACAGACATCCTCTGAGAGACAGCAACAAAGACAGAGAGAAAGAGACGTACACAGACAGGAGGATACACACAGAGACACACATACATATATACATACATACATTACGTATGTATGTATATATGTATGTATTACCCGTAACATAATTATTTTTATTAGTCTAGCTCCCATTTAAGCATAATTCTTTTAATCAAACTCGACAACTTATGACACTTCTTATCCACACACAAATACTCGATTGTTGTACATTCAATGTACTGGATCCCATTTATGGAATCTTCTCCCAACATATTCAACACCAGCCAAATATTAGATCATATAAGAATAAACTTCGGCTGTGTTTGCATGAAGACACCTCTAGAGCATCCAGGATCATCCAAGCAAACAAACTCACACTAAATCCACAACTCTCTGTCTTCATCATCATGGGCACTCAGGAACCGACTCTTTCCAACAACCACTTGTTCATATCCAGCAAAGTCACATTACTATCACAGTGTTGCAGCAAGAATGGCAATCATAACGAAACGCCCACATACATTTGTGAAGTGTGTAAGTAAAAATTGCTCATGAATTTCTGTATATTGTTGATGTTTAGTAGTGTTAACAGAAAACATCGTTAACAAAAAACAATATATAGGCCTACATTTATGATATGTGCAAATAAAAGTTGTTCAAAAGTTTCTTCATATTGTCGTTTATAAAAACGAAAATCAGCAATCAGCAAATCAGCATTTTACCCACCAATCAGCATGACCAATCAGCAATTTCCGATCAGAATTTTACCTACCCTGATCAGCAAATCAGCAATCAGCATTTTACCCGTGCCCGTTCATAGGTTATCCCTCACTAATCGATTATAAAATAACATTAATGTTCATAAAATGTATTTCCACATTATTATAGTGTAACATTCAATTTTATTCACAATTTAGCTCGAACATATCTTCTCAACTACCACAATGATTGACGACGAACGCTCACTCATGCCCCTATCAAAAGATTAACTGCAAATGCATAGGCCTACGTCGAACTGATCGTGCGAGCTGGAGTGCTACCATTTACCTATACAAACTAATCCCCTCATCTGAAGACAGCTTAATTGGAAACAAACCTGACCTTTATAATTAATGAATCATTTGGATACTTAAGTCAAAGGAAACTGTAAACTTCAACTTTCTTTTCCTTCAGTTAAGCTTACCAAACTACAAGGATCGAGACACGTCTTCTTGTTTTCTCAATTTTCTTTATTCACAACATAAAATACAGCGCCTAAACTGGTGTACACAAATTAAAAATATAAAACGACCGTCCGTATCCTTCGGAAGTCAGAGCAGCAACTGTCTTAATACAAGCAATCAAACGTCTTATCAATACCTTCTATCTGCCACGTCATTCGCCCCTAACAGCCCTTCCAAACACCACCACTCACTTGCGCCCCAAGTGTCTAAATCAACATATTAACAAACATTGGCTGACAGAAACCAACTTGATTAATATGATTATAGACATTGAATAGGTATTGTGCTTGATTAACTACATCGGTATTTTGGCTGCGTTCTTACTTATTAGCGTATGATAGTTCCAATCATTGAACCAAGCTGACGCTAAGCGGCGCTCGAGCGCGCGTTTGCGACAGATTGTCGATTGCGCCACATGATTTCAAATTACGCAAGTGCTTGAATGGCTGCTAGATATTAACAAGAAAACTTAAATATTATTACGAAGTGTGAACACGATCTGATTCTCCATGCGAAATTATTATCTGGGCCAAGCCTACGTTTTCAATAGCACAAAAATTCAATATATGACATGAATTCATGATTAAGATTATGCCACTGAGAATATACTTACGCTCGTTAAATCAAAAATTCTCAAAATTCTTGACCAAAATGAACGCACACATGCACCTGTCGATAGCGTCAGCTTAGTTCAATGATTAGAACTATCATACGCTAATAAGTAAGAACGCAGCCAAAATACCGATGTAGTTAATCAAGCACAATACCCATTCAACGTCTACAATCATATTAATCAAGTTGGTTTCCTTTGACTTAAGTATCCAAATGATTCACTAATTATAAGGGTCAGGTTTGAGCCAATTAAGCTGTCTTCAGATGAGGGGGATTAGTTTTCATAGGTGAATGGTAGCACTCCAGCTCGCACGATCAGTTCGACGTAGGCCTATGCATTTGCAGTTAATCTTTTGGTAGGGGCATTAGTGAGCGTTCGTCGTCAAGCAATGAATGTGGTAGTTGACAAGAAATGTTTGAGCTAAATTGTGAATAAAATTGAATGTTATACTATAATAATGTGGAAATAAATTTTATGAACATTAATGTTATTTTATAATCGATTATCATCAGGATACCATTATCACTATAAAACATATACGATAGGTCTACGCAAACTTTTCTCGAAACATTTAGATAAACGGGGATTAAACAAGGTGCTCAAGAGAGGAAGTTAAGAACCCGTGCTTTCTCAATATCAGGACCCATGGAATGGAATGATCTCCCAACCACAGTCCGTCAAGCAAGTCAGTTGCACTCTTCAAGTCAAAACTGAAGACCTCATTGTATTGCTCTGTATAGTATTGGCCTATTTATAAATCTCAGAAGATCCTGCTTAATTATAAATTCTTCTTGTAGCAATTTCAGTACTAAAAAACAACGGTTTTAAGTTGCAAATGTTGGCTAATAAACAGCCGATATAAGATCCAGGTGCGTATGATGTTGGCAGCCAATACCCACGAGCCCACTCATCGCAGACCCAAAAGTCGGATATTGCAAAAGTTGGTTAAAGGGCTGCTAAGCATAATCCCATCTGGGTGTGATGCCGGCAGCCCAAGCCCACGAACCCACTCATCGCCTATTAAAAAGTCGGATATTGCAAAAGTTGGGTAATGGGCCGCTAAGCATAATCCCATCTGAGTGTGATGTGGGCAGTCCAAGCCCACGAAAAGTAGTATAGAATGTAGCAAACGGGGCCATGCTACCTAACCATAGGTTAAAACCACCACCCTAACAGATTAAAAACTTTTTTTATCCTATAGCGTTGGTTAAAAAATCACCAAAACCGACATCAACCTAACCATAGGTTAAAACCAAAATCAACCAATAACCAGGAAAAAACGCCAGGAACTTTCCAATAGTTTCAAACTGGCGTGCACAAACCTATAGACATGGTCAAAACACCTACCTATAGGTCAAAGGTCACGGGGAGTTCACAACAGTTTCAACGAGTCAGCAGTTTCGGTGAAATCTATGGCCTGTACAGGCCAATAATTATCAATTATACCAGAAATATACCAGGTCAGTTTCAAGTGTCATCTCTTTAATCTTATCCACTGTGAATGCATTATGCTATGATACTTCACGATCAGAATTATTAAATTTACCAGGTAAATTATAATAGGCCAATTATAATTATATACAAATTAAAAGTACAATTTAAGCGTACTGCAGATAGTGTAAATAGTTAAAATATTCATATTTACAATTCTTAATTTGCTTGCCACTGTACCACACAAAATAATAAGCATATTACCGGTTGTTATTTTTGCTACATAAGTCAAAGTAAACAAAAGCAGCCTATCAAACGTTGATACTACATAAAAGTCAAATAATGCTAAACTACAGATTTATTATTTAAATCTTTTGCATTTAAACCTTAATCACAATCGTGCCCTCCAAAATTCTAAAGGATCGCTAAGTAGCTGTTAAGGAAGGTATGGTCTTGGTCCAAGATTGATAGGTAGAATATCAGGTAAGTAGTTTGGGTAAGAGTTCTTGAAAAGGTGAGATTATGTTTAGAATGGAAAGCCAGAGGTGGATACGTAAGCTAGGGACAGATGATGTTGGACGGTCTAATAAATAGTGTGAAAATTCTCTGAGTTTTCCAAATTCAGATTAAAAATTATTATTCCAAGTTTGTACATATTATATTGAGACCATATTCCACTTTTAGTGCATGAAACCGGTCAATATGATGTTTAAGAAAATGACGTCTGGTTAAGCCTAACATTTCTGATGTCATTTTGTCATGAACATTATGTCGCCCTTACGTGATTTATTAATCACTGCCAGTGGAGAAGGGGGCGACAAAATCATGCTTGACGACCTGTTTATAATGAGGATATTTTGGGGGCACCAAAATTAAATCTTATTAGCTTAGTTCGGATATATTAGCTTACATCAAAAATAAACAAAAATATTAATAGTTTTAGTCTTCATATTGGCACCCCTTAAATATGCGACTAACATTATGGATGTCATTTTGTCATGAGTATATATTATGTTGCCCTTATGGGCCCTTGGTGATCATGAATCGGAAGAGCTCCAAAATCATGTATGACAACCTGTTTGTAATGAGGATATTTTGTGGGCGCCAACATTAAACCTTGCTAACTTGGTTCGGACAAAATTTTACTCATTAAAATAAAAAAATTTAATAATTTTAATCCTTATTTTGGCGCCCCCCTCAAAGTGGCGCCCGGGGGACACATATCCCTTCTGCCCCCCCTAGCTACGCCTCTGGGCATGCTCCAGGATTTGGGAAATGTCCCGGAATGGGTTTGTTCAAAGTTGGCAACCCTACGTTGGCTACACCAGACGTATAGGCCTATAACAGAATAGGCGCCAATTGGATCAATTGGATGGCTGCCAACCGACTGCAGTTGAATTCGACCTGTGTAGGCTAAACTTTGATTGTGATCACATTGCGGTATACATTAGTTTGAAATTTAAAACGAAGATATTATAATATATAATATTAGGCCTATCCCTATGGATGAGAACTGTCATACTTATACGACTAGGCCTGAAATCACGTACGTAGACCCATTTCTGAGTATCGGCTACATAATCGTATCGTAATCTCAGCAGTTCTACAGCCCCCACAAAAGAAGCAAAGTCGCGGGAGCCAGCTTATTCACAGGCCTGCTGGAAATATTTTGATATTGCCACATGTCATAGTTTTATCGTTCCTGTGAAATTGAGAAATAGTTCAAAATTGGTTCTCTCTCCCTCTGTCGTCTGTCTATATCTGTCTGGCTGACTGGTCTGCCTCTCTGTGCCTGTCTGTCTGTCTGTCTCTCTCTCTCTCAATTTTAACTCTAATAAAATCACGTATTACACCACCACTCCTAATTCGCTAAATTATTATCTGCGCATTATACGTGTAAACCTTCAGCTGTGCAGTGCACACGTCTTCGGGTCATTTGTCCTGTGACGTGAAATGAAGTATGGGCTTCCTCAGGAGGTGTGCATTTTGCATCGGGTCCTTCTCTCACAATTAGCCTGTCCTAGAGACAGTACGTCATGGGCTTCATGAAACGGCTTGTAATGTAAATCTTCGAGAGGTTATCTGCAGTGCCAACAAAAGCCATGTCATGGAGACTATAGCTTAAATTAAACAATGGCGCTATTCCAAATGAAGTCCACAATAGCCAAACTTCTCGCTTCGCTCCAGTACCAGCCTGCTATTTCAAAATCCGGGAGGTCGAGCCGAGGAGACAGCGAGCGTGGACCGTGGTGCTACAGTGGTGATGATATTGATAGTGGTCATGTGGTAGCGCAGATATAGTTGATCGTCCCTCTTGAAATCTTTGATCTTCACGCTGCGCGCCTGCACGGTCCGTCTTCTTTATCAATGTTCTTTACCCTGGTGGACGGAGAACGTCTTGGGCATATTAATCGGAGAAAGATTAATCTTTTCATATTACGGGACAAAAACCCTCACATCCTGCTTCTCGTCGTTGTTTGCACTTTGCACTGAAGACTACGATCCCGTGGGATGACATCTGACTCGCTGCACGACGTGTCTAGAGCAACGACGGTCGCGAAACTCACCGATAGGCCTATATGGGTCTCCCGCCTGGTGAGGGTACTTGTCTCAAGTTGTCTGCTGCCAACAAGAACTGCCTTGAACAGTTCTTGCGGCGCGACCTGCGAGGTGCTTATCTACCTGGTGTTGCGCTGATGGTCGGATATCTGGCCACCAGAGCGGACACGGTACTGTTCCAGGCCATCATTCGTATCCCGAACCATGTTCTGCGACCGATGTGCATGTTAAGGCCTCCAATGGTACTAGTTAGGCCTATATCAAAGATACCACCTGCGATCGCGGGCCCATCCATTTGCCATCCCGAATAAGTACAGCAAGAATGTTTATCAAGGATGATGCAGAAAAACGTGTACTAGTTCGTCGGTCAAGACCTAATACCTCACTCATTAGGTGAACTGTTTTCACTCTTAGGCTGCTATAATTTTTTATTGTATATGTAAATGGCTGCGTTCTGTCAGTCATTTTTTTCTCAACAAACGGAGTTGCGATATACGATTTATTCAATGAAGTAACGGGGTATACTCCGAACATATACGGAGCAGATTTGAACAGGCCCCTTAGTCCAAGATTGAGACTGAAATTTGAAACAGATTTAGACCAGAAGTCGCTTAGGCCTAAATGGTGATAAATAATCACCGCAGATGCATGCTTAACATGACATACATAAAATAATAAATGCATAAATACGTGTATCATTTGATACATTAAATATAGAATATATGCTTCTAATAACGTCTTATTTGATTCGGACAACTTTAGCACCAGACTCCAGTGAATATCATAATATTGCGAATAGGCTTACTGTTGAAAATCTCGTCAAAAGATTACTACCATCTTTGGTACTACGACGCACCCCGATGTTGCACTTTCGCAGAAATAAAAAATGGGAGCAAATTGCTGTGAGGTGATGATGATCTATGTGGGCTGTGATTTTAAGGTTATCTTGAAGGAAGACGCCCAGTACTTTTAGTCTTAACAAGAGTGATAGGTACTAGCTAGGTATATTTCATGCATGTAGGTTAAAGGAAGGGGTGATTGGTGTCGAGGTCGGAAAATGATAACTTATTAGGATTTTGAGCTTATTTAAGCAGAAGCTTGAGGTTGAAAAGCAGTTAAGATGGCATAGTAGGCCTATAAGCTTGAGAGGATCCGGTAAGACGGCTCGTGTCATCTGCTAATAATGTGAGCATGAGATTGAGGAGCTGACTCAGCTGAGCGTTGTATATCTGATATCTGTATGAGTGAATTATTGGGGATTTGCGCGAACGTCAACACGACAAACTTATGTCCTGCATGTGTGTATGCATGTGAACTTATGTAGGCCTATAGTCTACGTATTTGAAGCATCTATAAGGTTTTTGCATGTTTGCATTTATAAGATTTATTCTACGTAATTTGATTATTTGACGTAGCCTGTTTCTGCCTATCAGGCTCTCAGTCTCAGTAAGCGATCGCATGACGGCGCTAGTATTCATTGAAAAGAATATAGCTGAGTAAAAATTAATAATCCGTTATTAACGAAGAAGGTCAATTCGTACATGCATGCAGTTTCGGCGTCTGAGCCTGTAGGTCGATTGTTGTATGAATAATATCGAGGAGATCTATCTGTTTAAGTCTGCTTTAGCTCCAGAGTTAAGAAAGAGGTGAAACACAAAGTAAATATTATTGGTTCTGGGTATCCAAGCTAAATAAACATGCAGCTGAGCCTGTTATTTAATGCTAGATCGCACACAAGAGTTTAACGTAGGCCCTATAAACATTGATTGCTTAGCCAATGGTGAATTTGTTTTGACAATGTCTCAATTCTCAATTCATTTATTCATTACGAGAATTTCTGTAGGGGCCGTCCATAAATGATGTTACGCAATTTTGACGATTTTTTACCCTCTTTCCCCTCATCACAAAAGTCATTACCCCCACATATGACGGAACAAAAGCTTCCCCCCCCCCGAAAAATCCAGATGTCCAGAAAATTATATGCAAATTTTCTTATAATTATCGAAAAAGTAATTATAGCTGTAAACATAATTAAAACTATATTGTAAAACGAAGAGAAATGGAGAAAATATAATTATTACACTCATCATGCATTCCACAAGCTCTGGTAAAATCATTACAGTCAAAAAAATTTTAATAACAATAACTTGAAATAATCCAGCCTTTTTGCTTTCCATTCAACCACAGAAGAAGCAAACTTCTCCTTTGTGGAATAAATAGGGAGAGCTTGGAGCTCATCAATAGATTTCCATTCAAATCCAGCTCTTCTTCATCTAGCCAATCTACAATATCTCCATTTCTTCATTTGCGCTTACTACATTGCCGACGTGCAGTGACTCTCTGTGGTCTTATGTGTTTTTGCAGAATAATTGAGTCCTGTTTGTATGTTACAGAATGGCTGCCTCACTTCCAAAACCCCAAAATTGACAGCCAGCGTAAAAGTAAACAATAAAAAAATTAATAATTCAATAATCATAATTAGCATTGTTAAATTGTGCTAACAATTACTGCTAATTAAGTGGAACTTGTTTAATTGAGTGAAAGTTTTATTAAAAATTACTCAGTTCGATGTGACGATGTGACGTCACATTTAATCGACCTCTGCCCTTGTCAAACATCACAAATGTGTCACCCTTAGGTGCGTGACATCATTTATGGACGGCTCCATAGTGCCTCTTCAAGGGAACTGCTCGAAGGTGCTCCCAACCTCAGCGTGGCCAATAAAAATCATCTTAAGATGAAATGGATGCTTCGGAAGGGTTCTAGGAAGTGAGCGGAACGACAAAGGGAGGCCATTCAAAATTGATTGCCTGCCACCAAGAAGGGTCCAAGAGGGTAGTGGTGAAGGTGTGAGCCAGAGGAACGTAGATTAGACCTATAAGGGCCACCCACATGTCACCAGATTTGGGGGCCATCTGGCATCTGTTGAAAGTCAGAGTAATTGGAACGAGCATGGTCCACTCAGGATTGGACCATCTGGCGTTCATCGCAAGCACATCTGACCTTCCTCTGTCAACCAGAAAAAAATGGTAAAATACGTTGATATCATTGGTGCCTTCATGTGACCACAATTTAGGAGCAGATTGCAATTAATGTGAAATGTCGCAGCATGGACCTTCATAAATAAGAACCTGAGACATATCTAGGCACATGACGATTATCCGTGGCGGTGGGGTGAGGACTGCCCCTCCTTCTTTAAGGGAGACTGCACTAAGTGTGACATCTATAAACATTCTTCGTGTCACCCTAACAACCGATTTGAGGGCTGATTTGAAAGCCACCAACCACACTGATGACAGATGATGGCAACATTCTTGCAGCCTGCAATTGCTCAGGACTCATGGGTTACCAATTTGCTCCCTCCTGGTCATATCGGGGCAAAAGCGGTTGCAAGGCTTATGTTTGGACCCGGCATGGTGAGCTACATGCCAGCTAGTGGACTATACATGCATAGAGAAATTCCTCTGCAGAAATAGTAGAGCAGAGAACTTATCAGAAGGATTTGAGGATGCTGTGGTGATGGTACAGTCAGCCGAGGGAAGGACTCTTGCAATCGGTTGAGAAGCATAGAGCACACATCCAGAGATCGATATATCCCTCTGTTGCTAAAAGTTGTTATGATCTTAAACCTGGGCCATATACAGATTCCAACTTTAAAGGATGTTAAGAACTTCTTTTCTTCAGTGCTGTTCAGAACTCATGAATTCGATTGACAACTGAGAAATTGTCCAACAAATGCTCTGTGCCTTTTTAATTTTATTTCCTTGATGGAATTTGACCATGGTACCAAACGATTCACATTGTGTATGGTTTCCAGTGGGACGTTCCATATTGCCAATAAATGAATATTTATTATTGTTCAGCCGAGTGGACGAAGCGTGAGCCCCGAGCACTTAAAGTGGAGCTACAGAGCTCGACAAGGTAGGCAGAAGCGAGATCCAGCAGGTAGCACCAGACTGAGACAACTATCCTACTCTTGATTTGCTGCTTAAGAGTTTTAGTTTTAATAAGTTAATTTCAGTTTTAGTAATTCAATTTCAGTTCTAGCAATCATGTAGCTCTGTTTATACACAATGGTTCGAGTTGAACTGTAAACATTTAAAGACACAAAATGCACTAATAAGTTGATATGCTCCCTGTGCTTGGTTTCAGAACGCTTTAGACCTTTGGAGATTATGATTACGAGTAATTAATAAAGAGCAATTGTGCTTCTAAAGCATTATCTTCTCCAGAGTTTCTGCAATTTTATTTTTCCTACCGTCATACATATGTGGGAAAAGTGCACTCTGCAAAAGCTTTTGATGCAGGGCAGGCCAATATATTGCAAGCCAAGATGATGGAAACGGGCATTCATTTTCTTTTCACGGCTGAAACTGAAAACTACTGTTCACTGTTTAATAATAAGTGAATGATTGACAGAAATGAGATATAATCAAATCCAGAAGTAACAACATTCTTGTTCTCATTGTCCTTGCATGTCTTAAAATAGCTGAGCAATTATTAGTATTAGTGGACCTTAAGCTGCTCATAAGGAAAACAGTGTGGAAGCTTTGGCAGGTTTATCTGAGAGGATAAACTGAATTATCATTGGGACAACTTACAACACCTTAGATGGAGCTTGATAATAATTATACTTATAATCTTTGTTTATTAAATTCACGGTATGATTACAACACAAGTTATTACAGGAATTGAATTTAACTGTACGACAGCCACGCAAGGCGCCCATCTCATCCTGCAACTATTTTGACCAATGCCGCCACCTAGCCTTATGGGGAGTGGGGGACTGGGGGAAATGATTGCTTCCTATAGTACAAATTGATCTAAATTATTACTTTATTAATCAAAGTTAAATTTTGGTGATTAATTTGTTTTAAATAAGTACTAGCCCTAGTTTAAACTTGAGAATAACTAGCAAGAGAAACATATTCTTTGAAATTGGTAGATTACTATGGCAAAATTTGATCAATCTAGCCATTGTTACATCATATAAAACTATGATTAATTTAAAAATATGATGAGTTCTGTTTTAAGTATGATAAGAGTTATGATAAAATATGATGGATGCTCAAATTAACTTAAACTTTTGTGTGATGTCGAATATCTGAGAAATGCGTTTTTTTTCATTGGATGAGTGAACTTTTCAGAAGGACCTGAAGATGCCAGCTAAGTCATCAGAGAAGTCGTCGTGTGAGAAGATTGGTAGCCTTGACAAGCTGTCTACAGCACCATTCGACACCAGATTTCCTAACCAGAACCAAACTAGGTTTATACAGTTTTCTTTATTCAATGTACTTTCGGTATAATGCTTTGCAGTTTCAGGGTACAAATCAGAGAGTACTGATTATTATTAGTTAGCAATTTCTGAAGTGAAATACAAATCTGGTCTCTGTTTGGTTGGTAATAAATGTCTTAAACATTTTCTTCAATTTCAAGATTTAAGATAAATTGGGGCTTTCAGGATGCTATAAGTGTCACTATCCACTGGGACATAATAGTGACAAAAAAACTAAGCCCTGGCTGACGTGATACCTATTCAAATCATTCAAGAAGAAAAACTTTTAAAAAATGAGTGCTGGCTGTAAAAAAATTATATTACGAGCAAACCAATGAGTCTATGCCAAATCTAAATCCTATGAAACGAACTTACAATTATTGTGCAATAATGTGAAAGACAATATTCTATTACCAGGATTCGAATCTTACAGTAGCACTCTTGAGTGTTATCAATGATTACTAAAGTAGAAGCACTGCACTAAAATATTCCTCTTCAGAAGAATATTCCTTTATGTGTTAATGAACTGATGGTGGATGATTCAGCTTAAACAGCTATTGCATTTAATAATTAGTTTGTTACTACTAGACAAGAAGTGACTGCAAATTCTTACTCCAATTATTTAAAAGAATGTAATGAATGAGAATGAAAAATGAGAATGAAATTCAAACAATTATTTCAAGAGTGAAGAAAACCAAAGCCTTTGGTTCCTTTGAATCAATATTATGAAACCTTAAATTGCTATATATATATATATATATATTACTATACTGCTGACTCATATTGCTAACCAGCCTTTAGTATGTTCCACCAATATTTAAACCTATTATTTATCTGGTAACTGTCCTGATATGTTGAATTACCAGCCATGTGTAAATTACAATGCTTATCTAAAAACAGGTCATGTAGAAGCGACTGTGGGACTTTCTAGTAGATAAGAAAATTCTATTCTAAATTGTGTATCATATAATATTTGGTTTTGGGAAGGCCAACAACCAACTTAGAGCTCTATCATAGCCTCTGTGTTAGAGAACCTGGGATCACAGTATAATTCATGAGGTTGGCTTATGTCAGGCTAGCGCTGTCTGTACACAGTGATCTTAAATGGTGTGCCACTCATTCAAATGGGCAGCAGTGCAGGTGAAGGAACTCACCCAATCCATTCAAGTTCAAGGCCAGAAACGGCTGCTATACAAAAAAACGTTTACGTTTACATGGTGTACACATGACAAATAAGGTAAATTCTAAAATTGTTGGAATCATTGGCAGGCATAAATGGTCTCTATCAGCCTGTGTCACTATATATTGATCTTATTCTAACCTACTGAAACAACTGCACCATAGTTTGGGCATGTGGACCAGACAAAATACTTAAACCTCCGATTCTGCTACAAAAAGAGCCTGTAAGAATTATCTATGGTATTCACAATCTTACTGAAAGCTTGAGTCTCTTGGGAGTCTTTTGGGCTAATATCAGAGTTGTATGGTCTCGAGACAGTGTCTCGGTCTTGAGACGTCTCGAGACCGTTTTTTAGTGTCTTGGTCTCGGAAGCCTGCTGTCTCGGTCCCGAGGTTAGTGTCTCGAATTTTTAGAAACTGTCTTGAAGTGAATGTCTTATTCTGTCTTGAACAAGCGGTCTCAATAAGTTTCGCGTGAACTGTCTTAAAATCTTGCGCGGCAATATAAAAACAGTTCTCAGGAATTTGTACCATATACATTAAGTGGTTTCAAATTGAAATTACAAATAAACATTATTCCCGAAAACTGATACATTAGCATTTTACAGCATTTTATATAGGATAACTTGTCTTTTACTGTCTCGTACTGTCTTGAACCTAGTGTCTCGGTCTTGGTGCCTAACTGTCTCGGTCTCGGCACCTCACTGTCTCAGTCTCATCTTGGTCTTGAAGTTTCAAGTCTTGCATACAACACTGGCTAATAATAATTTATGATATCATATAGGCCCTAACTGGCTCCTTTGTTTCATCTGTTTCACCCTTCCTTTATTGTTTAGGGCCCATCCACATATTACGTACGCAAAAAAATAGGATTTTCGGACCCCACTCCCCTCTGTTGCATTGCGTACATTTCGTCGACCCCTTCCCCATACGTACGTACATTTTAGCTCTACCCCTCCCCATTGCAAAGGTTCAATGGCTAAAAACAGCTATAAGACATTGATTTTACCACAGGCTATTTAGTTTTGTTAAGCATCATATTTAATAGCTTAAATTTGTTAACTGTTATGAAGAAATAAAACACTAAAAACACTTGCATTTGAAACCGTTTTAATGCTACATAAATTTGATTAAGCAGGAATATAGTCTGTGATTAGGTTTACAGTTCTGATTTTAATATTCTGTATATTTTTGGGACCCCCTCCTCCACCATACGCACCCGCCAGGGCTGTTAATATCGCGATAAAGTATTGCGATACTTTGGCATCGCGATACTTTTGTCAGTATCGCAGCGAGTATTGCAATAGTTTTGTTTTGCTGGTATCGCTTGTGCATCGCGATACCTATTTTTAGACTGTCAGCGATACTCAATACCAATACTTTTTCTCACTGAAATTTTTATACGGTTTCTCAAGAAATATGAGAATTCAATCATTGCGCTTTGATAAGTTTGGGCATATATACATATATATATATATAGCCTCTTTCGCCCTTATAAATACCTTGGTGCGAACAGATGGAATATTTTAGGCTTAATAAAGAAATGACCAAGGTAGGCCTATGTCCTTTTGTGTTCACTGGTAGAAATGGCTTGCCTAATTAATTTTACAGCGCTTGCAAATTTAATTGATCTTGAAAATGAATAGGACTGATGAAACGAAGATTGCAAGTGCAATATCAGAGCATTGTGTTGGAACAGCTCGCCTGAAGGCTACTTCAAGGACATTCTGATTGGTCCAAGGACCAATATATGCACAGGACTGGAATGTTCTCATGTTCCTTCTTGTCAACGGGTTTTGGGTGATATTTAGAAGCCAGAAATTTTAGATCCTTTCAAAAATAACTAGTTGATTCATCAACCTTTACGAATGACTGCTGGGTATGTCAGCAAAATACAAAATAATGCTATTGGATTGGGGCGACATCTGTTTAAGAGAAAAGCGTATACACGGAAATTTTACGAGTAACCATTCCTCTTATCTAGATCCCCTGTGATTGGCCCAATCGATTCCTTGGAAAAGTTTCCATAATTATTGGTGCATGAATTATAATTTATGCTAAGATCAAATTAAGCAAGTGTATTGAAAAGTATTGGTATTGGTATCGCGATACTTTTAATTAGGAAGTATTGATATTGCTATTGCAATACTTTTTTCCAGTGTCCTGGCACCCGCACGCAAAATGGCCGAAATTTCAAACCACCCCTCCCCATCGCTGTGTACGTAATATGTGGACGGCCCCCTATGTCTTATTTTACTGAAAGTGCTACACTTTTAAAGTTTATACTATACAACACCTACTTGAACTTGAAGCACAGTTACCATTCTGAGAGCTGTACGACTAATGCCCAATTGTTTTCACTTAGACTCTAATGCCCACAATAATTATGGAACTCTATAGATCTCTCAGAAATACTCTCAGAACTTTTACTACTGCTACAATATTAATTAGTTTAGTTGCAGTACTATTGTCCAGTTTTGTTATTGATGTCTAGAGTTAGTTTCTTGAATGTTTAGGAACTGTTGGCAGAATTACGTGGACTACTACCGTTGTCAAAAGCTAAAGGGTGAAACATATGCACCATGTGAATACTTCAAGAAAGTCTTCACTACAATGTGCCCCAAAGAGTGGGTTAGTATTTGGTAAATTTTCAACATTTGAATGATCCTATGGGTCTCCATCCTCGACAATCCTAAACCTGTGAAGTAGATTTTTTTTAATCAAGTCTCCTAAAAGTTAGAGACTTGTGTGTAGATTGCTTTTCGCTTTGCACACACGTCAACAATACAACATATATCTTTTCCAATCGTTTGGTCTGGAGTGACTTACGTTTGACAGTGGCATAGCGATTTTATCATAGGGGTGTGTACTGCATAGCAGTAGTCTGCAGAGAACCTAAGGTGGATTAATTGGGGCATAGAATTTTAGACAATCACAGAATTAACTTTCTCAACACTACTTAAACTTGTTTTAGTAGATTCACAGCAGCATAACTTTAAGGCTTAAATAAAACAAAGGCACTAACAATGCTTCGTCAAGGAAAGCAGATATAGTAGGATTACTTATAGGCTACTCAGAATGCAAAGCAACAACTCCTATTCAAATGTAGTTCTTTGCCATCAGTTGAGTTAAATTTCCCTGGCTTAAGAAAACTTTAGCCAATGCCAGACAGCCTCCAAACGACAGAATTTTCATGTCACCTTCTCTGATTTGTTTATGCCTGAACATATGACTATTTGCTGCAGATGATATGTCTCTGCTTGCATTCTCCAGTATACAGTCTGTGGTCATATTCCTCGGCTTAACTCCAGTCCATGGTGACTTTCCAAGTGGAACATTCACGTTCCACTTGCAACCTTCTCCATTTATTAAAAGAACGATGTAACAGAGAACAAAATGTTAAAATGATAAAAAAGACATAAGCGTAATTGAGAGTCATGATATTAGTTTATCGGCATAAAGTACTAAGATCCACATTTAGGTGTGACCTTGTGTGCGTTACAAATTTAATAATAATAATAATAATGGTCTATGCATGGGATAAATGAGCCATTGCTCTGACACATAAATGAATTTTCGAACGGTCGTAAGTAGTTACAGCGCGGTTGACACGAGCCGCCAGCAAGTGATATAGTTTCTTTGCTGGATGCTCCATGCCGACAAAAGTCTGCATGTCCCGCTGAAGTCCTAAAAATGCTCCAAGATATAAAAGGGGTCAATTGAGGCGATACCCGTTCGTTGGTATGACCCCTCCATGATTTTGACCCAATTTGGTCATAGGTGACATTCCTCGGCACAGCCTCCCTGGATTTTGACCTGGCATCGGAACAAATGGAGAAGCGCTTGGCTATTGCACATTTGATTTTGTATAGCGCCAGTGAACAAGCTGGTCTTCTTGGCTTTTGTGGTTGTTGAGAAATTTTCAAAGATTTACATTACATTATATTCCATTTATTGTCCATGAGTGAAGCATTACAACAGCCAAAAGGATCTTGCATCATAAGATCACTGTTTGTTACCTGATTGAATGCAGATGTGTACAGGGATGTTCTGTTTAAACAGGTTTCTACCTGGGATGAACAGAGAGCAAACGATGCATTTCCTGGCAAGATCTAAGTTGGCCATCAGAAAAATGCGGACATTTGAAGATGACACTACATTAGTAATAAGTAAATGTAGATGTCAAACTAGCAACAGTTTGCTTGGTTCTTTCACTTTCATTCCACTACTTTGTGAGGTTTCTATTTGGGTTTTTTTCTGAAATGGCACTGTCAATCTCAAATTATGATGTTTCATTTGCTTTTGTTGCTGATGCCACATCGATTTCTAATTCCGGGTGACTGAGGCAGCGAGAATTGAGCTCAAAGCAATAAAGACCAATGTCAACGTTAAATTATATTGGAATTATATTGGGTGTGTGTTCACTGTGCAGTCATCAATTTAAAAATGTGCAATAATCCAAAGTACAATTTAAAATCTACAACTTTTTCAAACTCTTGAGATGCTGGACACAAATATACAAATATGGTAAACAAATTCTAAAAATATCCGTAGAATCAATTTATAATTTTCAATTGTATGACATTGAATTTGTACATCATGACGTCTATCAATGCCTCAAGTACTGCATTGGCTGATTTTTATACTAAGTGGTGAATACACTTGCCTTAGACATGACCTTTGGTGCCCTTTTTCAGCCTGTGTTGGCAGCAGATCCCTCTACTCAATGACCTGGGGTGAACTTGCTTTTCACTTTGCACACACCTCAACAATGCAACATTTATCTTTTACAATCGTTTGGTCTTGATTGACTTACGTCTGAATCCGCTCGTCTTCAAACAAGGAATGCTACAAACACCTTTCATTAAGACTTAACTTCCTATTTTTGCTGGGGCTGGATGTTGAACATAGTGCTATATAAATGCTCTGAATAAAGGAAAGAATGAATAATGGCATAATGCAATAGAAATCTCAAAAGAAATAGTTTTGGTCAATCTCAATCAATCAAAAATACTTGATATAGCGCCCCTTCTAGATATCTACTCAGAGGCACTCCCGGCCTGACCCTCGGCTGAAAAGGACAGTTTTAAGAGAGGCAATCTATGCAGGTTGTGCAACTGACTGGCTAAGGGAAGAACACTTCCCAATCCCAACTGATGACACATTAAAGTTCACTAGCCATCGACATCATACATTCTTAAGACAACATTAATTCACCTGCTGCAGTAGAAAATGAAAATATTTGAAAATGACCCCAAATCAATCCTTGCAAATAATCGGTAATTAACCAGACTGACAATTTTTTGATCATTAGTAATCTGAAAATACAATAAATGTTGCTGAACTCTAGTAGGATCGACATGGTTTTACAAATGAAGAATGCTCTCAAAGACCTGATGCACTGCCTGGTACACATCACCAGCCGTTGACTTCAGTGACAGCTAAAACAATCATCAATCAATTCATAACTAGAATGCAAAACTAAACTGCACTAGAAATTCTCTAAATCAACAACCATTTATGCCAAGATCAAGCTGCCTCTAAATACATGAAACAACCGGTCTTGCTGTGCTATTGAGAAGTGTGCCACACACAGCACAGCAGACAAATCCATCAAACATAATAAGTAAACATGATTTAAACTTATTGTGAGTGACATCAAAAGCCACATGAAAACAGTTGAACCAATAATGAACCACCAACAAAATGACAATCTGTCTACTTCCCTTCTCTAGAAGACTGCGATGTAAATCCTCGAGTATACACATGGGAAAGTAGCTGATGTCGAATATTTAATGTATCTCAGACTTGAAGGACAGCAATATTTTATATTTTATTTTTGTAAGGTTTTAATGAAATGGAATATTAGTAATAGTTACACCAGTCTGCTAATAAACACTAACTTCAATAGACTCTGACTGATACTACCATGTTAATGAAGGACTTCATCCCAAAGGCAAATTGTATCCACACTGGTTGGATTAATCTGGTTTGGCCAATACCATTGTGCTGTTGGAAAGCAGGGCTGGCCAAGCATTCGGCTGAGTGGAGGCTGACAATGGGTTCTGACCGGTCAAGGCAGCCTGGCTTTAGGGCAGGGTAAGAGTGAGGCAGCCCTGATGATGAGGAAAGACAGTTTGGTTCCTTCCAGTGCTGAAAGGTGCTGTACTGTCTTCTCAGCTGCCCATTTAGTGGCAAAATAATCATGCACGTCAATGTATCTAACAGCAGTTCAATTAATCACGCCAAACCAAACAACTGGCTCAGATTCCATTCTTACATAAACCTTGACTTGTCAATTAACACATAATAAATTTGGTTTTCCTTCACATCAGACCAATAATGAATTGGCAGAGCAGCTGCAAAAATATAGATGACATTTTTCTGTTTGACAAACAATCTTCAACAACACATAAGCTGTCATAAGGGTTGTACTTTGCAAACCTCGACCACAAGAATTTAGTGTGCATACATGTGTGTTTTAGAAAAATAAATATTGTATTTCAATTTACTTTTGCAAAAATAACTAGTCATGATTTCTTATTATGAAACTCATAAATCGAGTCTCCTGCCATTTTTGCCATTTTTGGCATGATGCTCATAAATTTCTTTGCATTCTGATAAGTTCTGATAACTAGAAAACTCCCTTGTCTAAAGATAAATAAAGGGACATATCAGTCAAAGAACCTAAGTTTATGACGTTAGGTAGGCCGCAGCCGGCTGGCTCAGAGTTCCCAGTCGCTTTTATCCTTTTATCACAGTTTCAAACTATTTTCATTCACTATATATTTTCATGCTCAGACTTAATTGCACAAATCATCTCGTAGTATAATTGTATAATTTGTTTCTAGAATAGTTGCATGAATGTCACTTACCATGAAATTTGGATTACCAGGTTGAATCTTAAGTTCTGCCAACACCCAGATGCCATTCGTCAGTTTGATTGATTGGTAGAGCATGTCTCGACCATCAACACTGCGCTTGGCAACTGTAAAGATGTTGTTGTTTCTTAACTTCTGGGTCACTGTATCTGCATGCATGCAAAACAGAAAATGATCAGAAATGCTTCTACTGTTTAACTTTATAGTATAAGATAATCATAACCATCTCTTTTTATTTTCCAATCAAACAGTGAAGTACAACAGTGGTGATTACATACGCAGAGAATGATAGGGAAAATAGGGAAGAGATAAAACCCTTAAGTGACCTTGGTCCTACTAGCAAGGTCACCCTTACATGTTTACTAGTATAGCAGTTGGTTAGGGTAACAAGTACAAGTCAACATTGTTTATGCAAGTAAAATTCTTAAGTAATTAACTGGTTCAATAATGGGCAGGAATATAAAACAGAACAAAACAAAACAGGGTATATACGATTCACAACGAGCATTAGCAAACAAACGCATTGACAACAATAAAACTAAGATACTTATTAACACATTAGGTTATAACAATATGATGACTTGACGAAAATTGATTGGCTTAAAAAAGTGCTAGGTCAGGATGGAATACCCATAGAATTGATAAAAGCGGGAGATGACGCAATAATAAAGACAATAACAAAAATATGCAATAACATATGGAAAACCGGAGAGTGGCCAGAGGAATGGAAGAGATCAATATTTATCCCTTTATTTAAGAAAGGAGACACAAGAGTGTGAAAATTATAGGACAATAGCATTGATATCACACACAAGTAAAATACTACTCAAAATAATTCATAAAAGAATGGAGAAGACAATTGAGAGAGAGCTTCCGGACAATCAAGCAAATGGTTGTTGTATTTTAGTTATAAATTTAATTATAATCATGCTTAGCCTTTCATGCACACATCCATGAGCTCTGCATTAGCTACATCAGTATTTAAAACAGGATATAAATTTGGTTTCACAATGACGCCAGGTCGATTGCTACAAATATTCTTCAAAGCTCTATATAAAATACATTTGAAAAACTTCTGGAGTCACATTTTTTACTATTTTTTTATTATTAAAAAGACAAAACTTAACAGACCTGCATTGTGCTGCACATCCTTGATCTCGTACTGGATCTCATTTTGAACTGGAATGTCTTTCCATGTAGCCAAGAATGTTCGCTTTTCCATTTCTCCATCCTCAACGAATAGAATGTGCATTGGGACGAGGCAGCTAAAGTACAGCACATCGATATTGTTCTTGATGGCAACCTTCATAAGAAAACAAGAATTCAACTCTTACAAATAAGAACACAATAAAAGGCTCTAAGCCTGAAAGGTTGTATACATATTTATTTGTCTGTCCCACTAAAAATCCATGAATGCATCACTGTAGTGATATGAAGTTTGCGTAAGAGACGTTCTCATGTCAATTTCTAGGTCAGTGTAGCTCAAAATGTTTCAGTGATATGCAGGAGTGTGCCGAGGGAGGGGCCAGTGGGGCCGTGGCCCAGGTCGCAAATGTGGGAAAGGTGCAAATTTCAGGATAGAATAACTTATTATTCCATAAAATGCACTATTTTCAAAATGTGGGGGATGCCAGATTGATGCTAGGCACAGGGTACAATTATAGCTTGGTACAGCTCTGGTGATATGAACCTTCCACATATGCTTACACTCAATTTCGTTAAAATCATGCCTCGCATTTTCCTTTATGGACCACAAAATAAGAAGGTGGGGCCAATTAAGCAAATCAAGCAGGAATAAGTAATGGTAGAAATGTATGACAGCCTTGGAAAAAACCAGGGCTAAGTTCTGTAATACACAAAAACCTGAGAACAGCCATGAAAAAGCCCCGAAAATATTAATTTTAATAAAACACGATATAGAAGGGTAGAAGAAGAAGGGTAGAAGAAGGGTAGAATGTCCACCTCATGTTTTTGTGCAGACACAACATGATGTGATGTGGACGTGGACTTTGTACAATGATGGGAGCAAATAAAATGATTTTGATTTCATTTCATTTTAAAAAACACATGAAACCCAGGGCAAAGACCTTAAAAAGTCCAGTCGATTTCTCAGATGGCAAATCTCAGGCATACCCTGTAACTATATTTAATCATTTACTCCAAAATACCAGACCTGTTTGCCAGTCCTGTATGAATGCTAGTTTTACTCAAACTATAGAAAATTAAACTCAATGTTAGCAGGTATCTGAGATCTTGAAGAAAAGAGACTGAAATGTATCCAAAGTGTCTGGTTCATTTAGTGCTGCATGTGTCAGCATGTAGAAATTCCCTGCTTGGTCAGATGTTGAATCCACACACGCACGCACGCACACACACACACACACAAAAAGCATCCAATGTATAATCAACGCATGAATATTATAACAAATCAAATGTGATTGAATTCGCATTAGATTCGGGTTCCAAAAGGTCTTACACAAGCAAAATGAATATCAGTTGATAGGAGAAACTTTCTTTAAAAAATGAAAATAATGTTGTAAGATTAGACGACCTGTAGATTTGTTAGCGGATCCATTCGTAGGACAGGTCCAGATGAACCTAATGGCAAAGACAGGTTGATGCTCTGACTTGGCATCAGTGGACTAGACACATTCAGCTGCTGTGTCGGAACAAGTCCAAAACTAAACCAACAAAAATCAATCGTAACAGATATTCATCCAAACAACAGAGTGTGTCAATAGCTTTCAACAATATCAATATCATATATATCAAAACGCTCAACTCATTCATGTACACTCGACAATCAGCTTCTGGTGATGACATCATGAAAACACGTAATTCAGAGGAGACTCAAAGCAAATCTGCATTTTCTAATTTTCATATAACAAGTTATAATCTCTGCTTGAACCTATCAGTGTCGATATACACTTAATACATACCCTAAATTTGGATTTCAATGAATGCATAAACTTATGTCTTTGTTGAAATGTTTCTGTATTTTGAGTGTTTAACATGCAAGGCTTGTGGCATGTTAATTGTACCCAGATCACTGAACACCTCTGCTTTCATGCGACCACAGAAACTGTGACATCAGTCTGCCACCAACGTTGTATTTCAGTAACATTCAACTACTCTACCTGGCAACACATGATGATGACTCAACCTGCAACACGTGATGATGACTCAACCTAACAACACATGACGATGACTCAACCTGGCAACACATGATGATGACTCAACCTGGCAACACATGATGATGACTCAACCTAACCAAACATGATGATGACTCAACCTGGCAACACATGATGATGACTCAACCTAACAACACATGATGATGACTAGGGCATAACCGGAAATCGCCTCGGATATTCGCCTCGGCCGAATATTGAACTATTTGGAAGTATTTGCCTCGGCAAATATTACCTCTGCAAATAGCTAAAAATAACTTTTTTTGATAAAATAATTCTTTTGATAAAATAATATTTTTTCATCAAATAAATTTAGGACTAACGGATTAATTAAACAAGAACTTAACATTTCATTGAAATTTTCTGTAAAATAATGATGTTAATGAATATATTTTAATTTCTCTTGGTTGCATTCCCAAGGCAACAAACTCAGTAATTTTCCTACTTGAATTGCCTCCACCCACTTACCGGTAAACATTAGAGAGTAAAGACGTCGTTGATAACTTCATATTTCAAAGTTCCTAACAAGGTTTTACATTTTTTCAACAAAAAAGTTATTAAATAATAAATATATTGTTATAGCCTAGAATGCGATGATACGCTGTATGAAGGAGATTGCTATAGACTCTGCATTGACTATAGATAGTTCTCCGTAGTTGCACACGTGACAGGTTAACTACGCTTTGCCTACAGATACCCAGACCCGGCGAATAGTGCATCCGAATACTCGGATTCGGTACCCGATGGTAAATGTCTATCGGTTATGCCCTAATGATGACTCAACCTAACAACACATGATGATGACTCAACCTAACAGCCTATGCTTCTGTTGAGGCACCTTTTAACTGCTTGCATCTTGCAATAACCAATTATTTACTAGAACAGCATTCAGCCTGTCTATATGTCTGTTCAATTGACCTGTTCTTATTGAACTGAACAGCAAAGTTCGTCATTGGCTGAATCGCTCTGTTGGTCAAAGTCAGCTCCATAAACACTTGACCACTTCTTCGTGAAAACGTTCCAGAAATCTCCAGTCCTTTACCTTTTGCTGCCTGCAGCCAAATCTGAAAAATGGCAAAATCGAATTTCAACCACATTCATACAAGCAGAACATAGCTTTTGTGTTGACACAGTGGTTTGTAAGTTTAAAGTCAGCTTAGTGGTCTTCTAGTCAGGTGCAGCCGATTTGCCTCGGTCAGCGTGATTTGGTCTAGGCATCAGCTTAGAAGTACACAACAGGTCATACTGTGCATGAAGTCTACATGTAGATTCAGTGTTCAGTAGACTAGAATACCCTGGAAAGGAAAGAAACACTTTCCAACATGCAGTTCATATAATCCCATGGTCAATTAAATTCATAGATATAAACCTATTAAATGATCACCTCTGTTTAAGCAATAGCAAGTAATGTCTGTAGCTATGCATTTCCTGTGAAATTCCTCTTCTCTCATTTCCTCTAACAAATTTGATCAGATACTATATTATTTTACCTCCTGTGCAGGCACAAAAGTTGATGATGTAGTCATTCCAAAAATATCATTCAATCCGCTCAAAGCCTGCGATCCACCTCCCCCTAGGAAATCAAATCCTCCTCCGGTCGCCTGTGGCGAAGGACCAAGCTAAAGGAAGACAGAAATCATCACTCATCAGTTACCATATACTCTGGACCAATTGCTCCTTCCTTTAAGACACAGTGATGTAGAAATAGTACATTAATCTGTATAAATCAATACATTAGACCATGCACAGGGTCATTAGGGTCATTGACCTTAGGGTCATTACAATGAAAGACACGTCAACACATGAATATGCATAAATGCAAAAACACCAAAAAGCTCTTTACGCACAAACATGTCGAGTCCGTCGCCCAGTAAATCCATCGTCGCTGAAGATCCTCCTGGAACGACTGAGGAAGAAGATGGAGCCGTCATAGCAGGCGGCGGCTGCTGAGCCAGAGGTGGATTCATGTCAAGTAGATCGCCAATAAGGGAGTCGACATTCGGAATGACCGAGGTCATCTGAGACGATGGCAGCTGGAGCGGAGGAAGCTCTGCTGTCATCTCATCAGGCGACCCAACCCTGAAAAACATTGCAAAGTCTTGCTAAGTAATTCTTGAAGAGCGCCTCTCTTCCATGCACACAACACATCGCTCTGCTTCATCGTTTTGCCATAAACTCAGACAACATTGGTTATGCTTCTGTCATGACAACAACAGCTATTTTCTTTGCATTCTCAGTTTATTAGACAATGTAACGGAGGACAATTAGCTAACATTTTGAACGACATAACTCTGACGAAGAACAAGACACAAATCATCTCTTTATCTCTTCTCTGCTTACACATTATCCAAACTCAGCTCACTTGTAAAAGTCTGTCTTCAACTCACCCCAAATTCACCCCAAACACTCCTGGATCTACATGCAAATTCAATAACTTCACTCAGTCAGCATCCTGTAGAATACAGAAAAAGATTTCACCCATGATGTTCTGAATAGAAGAAACTTCAGCCACCCATCAGTCCTATACCCTCCAATACTCCATGTGGCCTGTGATCTACCAGTGTGCATCTTTGGCTTAGACATAAATCAGAAAGAACTCATTCGTCACATTCTGTGCTGCTGCACCTCATCCATGCAATCAACTGCATATCGTTTTGCAGTCTAAATTGCTTTATTTACTTCAACAAACACCTCAAACTACTCGCTAATTCTGTGGGAATTCATACATTATCACCTGACAAGACAACTTCAGACTCACAATTCTTTACAACCGAGTGCCTGCTACAGTTTCTTAATAAGAATAATGATAACACTTAGACAGGCTACGAATTCTAAAACTCTATGTCATATATCAATTGATGAGCAATAGATGATAGAAACCTTGGTTGGAGAGTGCGCCTGGCTGGCACACCCCCACGGCCCTCGATGAATGCATTCGGTGGCTTATGATAGACTGATGAGAGGCTGGATATGTGGCAGATGAGCTCATCGAGAAGAGAAGGCTCAATGAGATCTGTCTCCTCTGAAATGAGAGGCTTCTCTGCCAGAACGACCTCTTTGGCTGCGTCTGGATCGGACGACAACAGGCGCCAGTAGATGTAACCACGGTCACGCAAATCCGGATTGTCACTGTCCTGCAAATCAACAGAAGATACCGTACTTATGAGGAAGAGGAGGCTTCCAATGCCATATCATTCTCATCTGATGCTTTACAACTTCAAAGCAACAGCAGAGCACAACAAGATGCCAGTTAGACCCTCAGTGAAAGCATAAAGTCAGTGCTTGAAAGTACAAAGATCTCTTTTTGATTTAAACTAATGGTAAAGAACATAAACAAACGAGTTTCTGTTCTGTTCCGTTGGGAGTTTCTGCGCATCGCTTATCAGTATTTTGGTCAATTATCGGCCTCTGCGTAATTTTGAATAATGTTCTAATCTATATGCAGAACTTATTCAGTAGGCCTAACTTCGAACATTGTGGAGTGCGCCAGTGCTAGGTTGCATACCAGACATTTTCATTGGCTTTGAGAAAGAATTTGTGCGTTTAAGAGGCATTTTTTGCAAGTTGTCTACGCCATGTGACTGCATGCAATCGAGTCTAAATCGTGCAGCTGTTACGCTCCCTGTAGCCGAGTGCTTTTGTTTCGGTGGAGGGTGGCTGACACGGTCACTGGAGAGATCTCGACCGATGGTCACGAGTGGCTATTCAATCTACCGATCAACACACGACGAATGTCTCTTCTATATCCTCCTTGAATCTCAACGAATATCTGGATGTGCGTCATCTTTCACCAGTGAGGGACGACTACTCATCGACACCAACCTCGTATCTGTGAATTGATAACGGCAGTCGTCCCTCTACCCTTCGGCACAGCTTGGCCCAGAGACTCTGAACATCTATGCCATCATTCAGCTTTTGACGGGAATGATTCCCGTCGGCTGGTGACTCTTTTAGCTTACAGTGCACTGTTTTGTTAATTGTTATGACATTCGTTGAAATTACAATCAACATCATGTTGGCTAGCGCACAGAGCGCCTCTGAGCAGATTTCTTGAATAGGCGCCACATCAAGTTTAATTCATTCATTCATGAACAATTGAACATCACCAATAGATAAATCTATCAATCAATGAATCAGAACGAAGACAAAGCAACAAATACCACGATGGACAATTGGATAAGTATTGTATCTAAATAAATAAATCTTCACAATGAATGTGCCATTTTGTCAACAGTGCATGGTTTATTATTAGTTTCTGACCAAAAAGTGTGGTATGGTAAAACTCTAGACATTAAGTGAAAGCCACTAATGAACACAGCACAATCATCATCATCTTCTTCATTGTCATCCTCATTGGCATCATCTTCTTCATTAGCATAACTCACCTGTGTAGCGAGACTTAGCACCTGTTGGACGAGTTCCTGTGTATCTGTTGGTCTCTTCAGGAACAATTTAACAATAGCTGTCAGCAGCTGCAGCTGAACCTGTGAAGGCACATCATCGACATAACAGCATCAATAACAGTTGCTCACATCACAAACTTTTTATTACTTCAGTTTAAATCTGGTTCCATCTCTTTTCTCTGTTTTTTTAAATTGGGTCACTTTGTAAAAATTATCTAAATTACTTTTTTTGTACCATGAACTGCTGTGCATGTTCCATTCGATATAATATACAGTGATGTAGTCGAGTCCACCTAAGCCGAGTCCGAGTCCAGTCCGAGTCCAGAGTCGCTAGCATCCGAGTCCCAAATGTCTGAGTCCAAGTCCGAGTCCAAGTACACGAAAACACACAATAAAAGGTCTTGTTGAAAATCGACAGCTCAATTAACGTAGAGTGTCAAAAACATAATAATACAATTTATCAAGAGTTACTTTAATTTATCTAAATTACATTTAACGAGCACAAAAGCTAAGTCTTTGTTGTGGAGAGCGGGCACTGAAACACAGGGTTCCATTAACCCATATCTATATTTATGACACCTACATAATACCCCACCCACAACCGAACACGGAAGACCTCTGGGGGCGCAAGGGATGCGAGAAAGACAACGGCCACCGCTATAATTAGAAACAACCCGTACAGCTGCCCAACACAGACCAGAGCAATGACCACTCCTAGTCCCAGGGTCTGGCCACCCAAAGCCTTCCAGCAATGGCTCCACACGCCACCTATACCCTGCCCTCCAATGCAACGTTGTGCAGGAAAATGATGATGCTCCTGACTGACAACGAACATCATCTAAACAAGACGATGATCAAACACAATGATCTTCAACTGCAAGCGAAATAGAGGCAAGCAAGTCACAGATAGCATGGCAACCTGTTCCAGAATGAAGGCCAAATCATAGCAAAATGTCTTCCACGTTGCATTGAAAGTGATGCATCCAGATCAGTTAGAGCCAACAACCACGCGCCACATAAGAAATATTCAATATAAAAAGTTATTTATAGACTGCCCAAAGCATCACAGACCTGGGTGTTTTCATCATGGAAGCCTTCGAGGAAGCTTTCCAACAGCTCATCGGCATTGTCTATCCGTTCTGCATACTCGCCAATGATCCAAATCATAGAAGCTCTGTTGATAAAAAGCAGAAGGAATTCAACAAACAATCACATGATTCACATTCCAATGAAAGATCTGTGTTTAGAGTAATTCAATATGTACTTGGCACTTGCAGCTCAGTAGTCTTAAAGAGTAATAGTCCCTTAATTAAACCTTAAATAAATATAAATTAATAAATATAAAATAATAAATACTCTTAAATTCACGCTCAAACACAACAGAATCTCAAACATGATAGAATTATTGAGCAAATTGCACACTTGACAACTAGCAATTGAAATGAAATACGAGGCCGAAGTGGCTACCATCATTTGTCACAAACAAGCAGATATAGGATGGAATAATCAGGAAACATGGGCTCCTTCATGCACATAGAACCCTAACAACAGGATCAACATTGACACCTATTCTGAGCTTCACACATCCCTTGCTAATGGGTCATGCTTAGTGCTCAGATGCCCCTTGTGTATCAGCTTAACTTTAAAACACTCTGAATATTGACGCACAAAGACACCAGAAGAATCGCTTAGTATTCATGAAATTCATCAGGCGAACTGAACACTCTTCCTTTGCAAAACACCATTTCAATCACTTGTTCTGACTTTAGTTGCATTCTCTTCTTATTTAGGTCCTTCACAGTCATGGATAATGGACTTAAAAACTACATCTGGTTACAGACACAGACATAAAATATTAAACTCTTCAGACTTCAACTAAAATGCAAATTTAGTTTGTATTAAGACTTAAACTTGAGATGTCTAAGAAATCTCTAAACAACTGACCTTGCTTCCGGTTCATCCAGTGTGTCCAGATTTTCACAAAGTGTTGAGATGATGCTCTCATATTTGTTCGGATACTTCCTAAAGATATCCTGCAAAGACAAATATTACTTATAAAATAATCAAACTCATTTAGGCTCTTGTTAGATTTACAAACATGAACATTGAATGGGTTCATTAAAACGCTTATCACAAAATCACTAAGACAATCAATTACTCAATTTTCAACAGTTTGAAACACACCAACATGTGTCTGGAAAGCTGGTGGTGATGCTGAAAGATTTCTTGAGTGAAATAGAATGCTATGTAAAAATTCCTTTCCTTAGTGTTGCAATGTCAACAGATCAATTGTAGCATATTCAAACACAGCATCAATAAAGCTCAATATACAAAGTCTCGTAGCTTGTGCCACTTCCACTTCATCACTCATGTCATTCAGCCTATCATAGATGGCATGCATAGATCTGTGTTGTTACTGAAGATCCTTTCCAGTAGTCGAATGCCCGATGTCCCTCACTCTTTATAAACACCCAAATGTCTCATTGTTATCAGATCTTCCAATGCTCCCCATTCTTGTCTAACATTCATTTGTTTCGAAACTAGGTCATAGCATGACAAACATTATTGACAGTTAGAGAATCTGTCAAATGATGCAGACAGTGATTAAGTCGTTTTTTACGGCTTCTTTTGTTGTGGTGTTCGAGGGATGATGTGGTCAATAGCATGTCTGTCTATGTCAATCACTTCTAACCAGGTCATAGCATGTCCATCACTTGCAGGTTAAAGCTATTTCTAGCTCAACTAATACACATTTCTTGAAACACTAGGCCACTTTAACATGACAGTGTTGAAGATTTGTGAAAAAAGCCTGGCTCCATCCAGTAGAGCCAGCTTAAGCAAATGCACGGTTACCAAATATTATGACAGCACTAAAAACAAATTTTAAAGGAACAGTTAGAGATCAATAGAAATTCAAAGTCAAGGTTGTCTTAAACGTTAAACATAATGTAATCAACCATAAATATAAGCTTCATCAAACACATCTAAAGAAATACCCATGAAGCAAAGAAGAAACTTGATGATCGAAGCCAACCAAGAAAGACAAGACTTGCCTTAATCACAACAATTGCCTCTTGAACAACATAGTTGACTTTGGTCTGGATGAGATCGAGCAATGTGCTCACACATCGCTCAGCTGCCTGCTCCACTTTTATAGCACAGCGCCCAATGGCACGCACAGATTTACGCACAAAATCTACGTCCACCTCAGTCGCATACCTACAGATACAAAATATGCAATTGAGTGAACTTAAAAGTAATTCAAATATTGAGCTCCAACAAACAAAAGAAAGCACAGAAACACAGACAAACACACACACAGACAGAGGTAAACAACCTAATGCAATGCGATGATTTATATGGTAATGTTAAAATGATGCACATGACATCCATTAGTTATCATCTAACACTGAACTGACTTACTACACTTGTTTATTCCACTCACATTTAATTCTGACATCCTAGTTTCAGTTTGCTGGGGATATACAAGGTGCAAATATATAAAAATAAGTCCTGCCTGGATGAACGTATGATCAGCTTTCTCTTGCCAGCTGCTTCTCTCATTTAACAAAAAAACTGTGGCTATGTACCTTTTCATATATCATTCCATTCACCTAATCATATACTGCCACCACCGTAATCGTAAACTCCAAATTTATAAATTCCTAAAATTCTAAGTAAGTTGCTAAGCACAAAGCACTGATGATTCAAGAAGGTTGTGCCACTTTGCAGGATGTTTCTATCTCTCAATCTCATTTCTCAAACTATTCATTACTTACCTTCTCCGCCAACCTATGATTTTGAGGACAATATCACAAATTAAGCATCAGCCTATAAATAATAAAAGGAAGAATACGGCTGGCCCAGGTTGGATAATAAGCCAGGTGGCACAGCAACAACTGACTAACCAATTCTAATCTGTATGGCTCACATCAACTGGCAACCTACCATCTCTGATCAATGGCTAAATCACTCGACAAAGATCAGTTTTATCTTAGATTTATTTATTCAAAACACGTTAAGCTTGATATTATTGAGCAACACTCACTCTTTAAGTTCAGCCAAAACTTGAGCAATATTTGAATGGTTTGTCAGACGTATCATGATGTCAAGCTTCTCCAGTTTCACATAAATAGGATCATTGTATTTGACAAAGAAGACCTTCATTTCACTCTTCAGAATATCAGACCTATAACAAAAGTAAAGAATCCTAAACACAATTCATCATGTTCAGTTAACTACTTAACTAGTTTCTTATCTAAACAGTCAACCTTGTGCCTTATTAAGTGTGACAGACTTAAAAGTGCAGCCTATGCTGGATCAAAAGATTTTAAATGTTATTTAAACAAGAGAGATTGTATCAGCAACACAAAACAGTTAACGATTAAAACGTCACCAGTGGCAGGATCACCAGCACACTTGTGACATTTGCATCTGTACAAAACAAGACGTGAAAGCTTCATTAGAATAACATTGTTTCCTTTATCAATTTCGTTTTCTACAGAACGCATTCCTATTTAAACATCCAATGTTGTCTGCTTAATAATCAGGTCTTACATTGCACTAAACGGGTTCATCATAAAATATTTGGAGCTATCTATCATACAACAAGCTATTCAGATCACAAAATCATCTTCACATCACTTATACAAATCAACAAAATAAAAAACTACATAAAAGTAGAGTAGTATAGCAAATTCAAATCGTAAAGTCCAAAAACAGGGCAAATCTCATGAAGACAATACCTCTTCTGGACAATGAGATTGATGTTACGCAGGGCAACATATTGTATTTCAGGTTCTGTTGATAAGAGAGTAACAAGAGGTGGTGCCAATTTCTTCACCAGCATACCAAAGAAATCAGAATTCTGTTCCATCATTTCCATCAACTTCATTATTACCTGAGTCAAAAGAAGAAAATGTGTCCATATGAAAGACCACAAATATTTAACCAAATGGAAATCTCAAATAAAATATAATTGCTTAAATTCCAATTCCATTTGGTCCAAACATTAATGTAATATATTCAGATGGCTTGTAAGTACAAACAAAGAAATATAAAAGTAAGCAAGTAAGTATATGCTTTATTGAACCAACTGCATAGCCACACTCTGGTGTACAATACATTTAAAAGTGCAGCATTCAAATAAAAAAAAAAAAATTTTCGCTCTA
Organism: Bimastos eiseni; assembly: GCA_959347315.1. Classification (NCBI taxonomy): domain Eukaryota; kingdom Metazoa; phylum Annelida; class Clitellata; order Crassiclitellata; family Lumbricidae; genus Bimastos; species Bimastos eiseni. The sequence goes on from OY365815.1 coordinate 5,650,713, forward strand.
GATTGTCTGCCTGTGGAATAACAGTCATGCGGTCGTGGAGATTATGAGATCATCTTTTAACCCTTTAACGACTAGCTACATATGTTTTCCATACACTTTAGTCCATGCTGGTCGTTAAAGGGTTAAATAGCAATACAATTAAAAGTACAGCATTCTCACTAAAAAGGATTTTCATGCTAGATTGTCTGCGTGTGGAATTTCACGGTCATGTGAGTGTGGACATAGGGAGTACTACAAGATCGCCTTTTTTGGAGGAAGGAACCGGTGCAGCACATGACCTGGGCTTTCCAGTACCGCTTTGAACAGACCCGTATCGGCCAACCGGATCAAGTGTTTAAATGTAGGAACATCTTCTGGCAGATATCGTTAGTGAATAAATCTGTTCATCACTGACTGACACGCTCCTGCTGCCCCATGTACCCCCCACCATTCATTTGTAAGCCACAATAATTTGAACCTTTCCCTCTAAGGCATAAGTGGCTAATTCACAATGGCATCCTACAACTGGGGATCATGCTGACCGGACCAAAGGTCGATGCCATATTCCGTTACAAGAAAAATGTCTACTTTTGGTGGATTTTAAACCACCTGCTTCCAAATATGTCATCTATTCCAAGATCTCTTCTTTCTTGCTTGACAAATCCACAAGGAGAAATTTTCTCATTTTGCATTATATTAATAACATCTACAATCATCACCATAGCAACAGCAAAGTGGTTGGCAGCAATTAAAACAGTCCAGGATCTCTACACTTTTCTCCTTCAAACCTGACTATAATATTCCAGCAACAGAACATCTATCATCAATAATGATAGATGCAGATGCAATCATTTCGGGCACTATATTTAAATATGCAGACTTTGTATCACCAACAACCAACGAACTCGCCATTCCTTAAACAATTTAAGCTTATGAAGCGAGTGTCAGAAGTGCTCATAGCAACTGCTAGTAGCTGACAAGAAGGGCATCCTCCAACAAGGAACGTCGTCAACTTGAAAGAAAGTGGAAACATTCTGGACTTTATGAGGATAGACAGTGTTATCGTCGACACCGCTGTGTAACAAATAAACTCATAAACGATTCACGAAACTCGTATTTCTGCAGCCAACTTGAAAGTGCTGAGAATCCTCGGGACCGATGGTGCATTGCTCAGCATCTTCTACACTCAAACGATAGAAACAACTGCCAATGCTCAGACACAGAAAATCAGACTCTGTGTGCAAATTTTGCAGCATTTTTTTTAACAAAATTAGTGATCTTAAATGTAAAATTGCTAGATGTGCTGCTAATTTAGTGTGGAATGACCTGCTGCTTGACTCCGAATTCTCCGGCCCTGCCTTCGATGACATACCACCTGTCACATTCTTTGAAGTCTTTAATCTTCTCAAAAGCATGGTTCCTAAATCATCAGCATTGGACTTCATACCTTCATCACTCATCGTCTCTTGTTCTGATGTATTCTCTCACCTCATTGCACACTAGACCAACCTATCTTTTGCTGAGGGATGCTTTCCTTCATGCTTCGAATCTGCTTTAGTCACGCCTTTACTTAAAAAGCCTGACCTTGACACTAACAATTTGTCTAACTTCAGACCTATCTCCAACCTCAATAACATTTCCAAGATCCTTGAACGTCTTAATCTTATGTGTATCAAGAGACACATTACTTCCTCTCCCAACTTCAGTCCCTACCAGTCAGCATATCGCGAAGGCTACTCCACTGAAACTGCTCTTGTCTCTACATTTTGATTACATCTTCTCATCTATTGACAATGGTAAAGCCTGCCTCTCTGTGTGTCTTGACCTTAGTGTAGCCTTTGACACTGTAGACCACCAGTTACTCCTGGCAAGACTTGCAAAAAGCTTTGGTGTCTCTGGGGCTGCCTTACACTGGTTAGCTTCATACCTGGTTGACCGCAATCAGCAGATGGGCATTGGATCTGCTCGGTCGGAGCCCACACTTTGCACTGCTGGAGTTCCACAAGGATATGTCCTCAGCCCGTTATTATTTACAGTCTTTACTTCCCCAATCAGTCGTATAGTTAAACACTTTGGAACTCAATTACAACAGTATGCAGATGATACTCAGCTCCATATTGCTCTGTCACACACTGATCAGTCTGGTAAACTAAAACTGAAGAATGCCTCTCATCCATATATGCATGGTTCTGTTTCAATGGTTTGGCCATAAACCCAGACAAGTCTGAAGCAATTGTATTTGGCTCATGTCAACGCCTGCGTTCTTTCCCTATGCTCTCTAGCATTGAACTGGCGGGCTCTGCTGTGTTGCTTTCAGACTCTGTCAAAACACTTGGGGTTACCCTCGACAGCAAGCTCACATTTCGACCTCACATAACAAGCCTTTGTAAATCTTGTTTTTACCACATCAGGGCAATACGTCACATAAGGTCGGCTGTAACTCAAAATATGTCTGAAACTATAGCCTGCTCACTTTTCTCCTCTCGCCTCGATTATGCTAATTCACTTTTTGTCGGTCTCTCAGACCTTGAACTCAAAAGGCTTCAACGTATCCAAAATACATTAGCTCGAGTAGTGCTACAAGTCCCAATACGAATATGCTCCTCTGCCCTACTCCACCAGCTGCATTGGCTCCCTGTTGAATTTAGAATCAAATTTAAGTTAGCTTGTTTGACCTACAAAACCATCATCACCAGTACACCTACCTATATCCATGCTCTACTAACTCCTTACATACCTCCTCGTTGCTTACAATCATCAAGTACAGGTCTTTTAGTCAAACCACGATGCAGAACAGTCATGGGCTCTTGTGCATTTCATGTCTCTGCTCCTAGGGAATTGAATCGACTGCCACTCTCTCTTTGTAGCTCAAATTCACTTCCTTCCTTCAAAAAGCGACTCAAAACTCACTATTTCTCTTTGGCTTTCAAGGATTTGGAAATCTAATTGCATCTTCTCCTGGCGACTGACTATCCGCGCCTCAGATTCACATTTAAGTGTGACCTTGTGCGCGTTACAAATTTAATAATAATAATAATATTAATAACTTTTCCATATCCAACAACAGTTACATTTTATATCAACTGTCCATTTGGCAAACTGTGAATGTTGACTTGCATTAACAAAAGGCAGAGCTCTGACCTTAATTGCTGATAGAACAACAGCCGAGTTGGCATGTGCCAATCGCGGTGTTACACGCTCACAAATGCTCTGCGCCTCACGGTCATCCTTAGGAACGTAGTTAGCAACTGAATCCAAAATGAAGACTTGGCCCCACCTGTTCAACAGTAGCAAACAATTAATCATAATTATTCTTCTGCCTTGATTGCTAAGATGTGGGTGGAAATTATACAAGCAACACATCATAACAATTGAACATGAAATCCAAGTCAACATGTTCATGTCTCTGAATGAGAAGAGAAAAACCAGTGGTGCTCCTATTTAGATTCGTAGATTAGATTAGATACATTGAAAAGAAATGGTGCATGATGATACATCTTTAAAATGTCAAAAACAAACAAATCCAAATCAGCATGAATCCAAAAAATTCCATGCAAATTCAACTAAACCAAACTATCAATCATCGCACAAGCATAGTTAAAGCAATCGACGAAGAATCTGTCGATGTAGGAAATTCTAACTAAAATGAATCCTTCTACTTAACAATTTGGCCAATAGATCATCTACATATTCAGGAATGTAAAAATTCTGTTGTATCGCACAGGATGCATATATCTGAGTAACCTACGTATTGGTCGAGGCCTCAACACTCGGCTTCATCTTCTCAAGGCTTTAATGATGGGAATGTACTAAAGTAACTGGGCAACCAATGCAGCTCGTCATCGTCAAAGTGCCAAGCTATGTGAATGAAGAGAACGTTCATCGCCCAGGCAACTGATACATGGTGTCACACGACAAACTTATCAACAAAAATGACTTGCTCCGAACCTGCTCTGGTCAAACGAGTCTTGAGTTGATTTTCGCATTTTCAAATGTTTTATTTAATAAAATGGCGCATTCAGTTCCATTTAACCCTTTACGATTAGTGTGCACTCAACGCTAGAAAGTTTGTGTCTCTGAACATTCTGGTCTTCTGTAGATCATACACAACTGTATTTCAGAATAGCACTCTAACCCATTGTTCGTTAACTTAACATGCAATCACAATGACTACGGAGACCAGCATCAACTGGTACAAATGGCTAATATCATGGAAACAGCATCATAAAATCTGACGCACAAATATGATTACCATATACCAACATTTGAAATATCAAATAAATTTTATTGAAGAATGCAGTAAATTGAACTAGAACAACAATGATAAACTATTTTGTGCTACACAATCACTGTTAGATTACAATCACTGATTAATATTCAGCTCTAGCTCTTTCCAATGAAATGGCTGGTTTTATGCCACACCATGCACGTCACCAGCTCACAATGATCATAATAATGTCTAGAATAGCAATCCTAGACATTAATATGATCATCGTGACCTGCATCTGCCTTTGTTGGGTGTTTATCCAGTTGTTGGAACTCTTTATATTATGATATTCTCAACTCTCCTCTGAGACTGTCTTCTGCCCTAAGCATATGCCACAACAACAACAACAACAGCAGTAATAGTAGTAGTTAGTTTAGTACTCACTCTGTACATTCATTAAGAGCAGTCAGTAGTTTGTTTATGATCTGTGAATTCAGATCAATGATCTGACTCGCTGTCACAGATGTCTCCATAATCTCAGAGATAGCAGCAACCGCATTCGCAACTACCTAAAGAAGAAAACGTAACACAATACAATTCTCACACGCATTTCTTTCTATCATCACCTGGCCAATCAAAACACAGATGATGCTGACACCTGTTGACAAGACATATAGTCACAGTTAGCATCCTCCAACTTGGCCAACAAAACCACAGCATCCATCAAGCATTAATCAAGTTTAACATTGCTTTGCTTGATGCCTACAGCAAGAAGATGACAGCCTACCACACGTAAAATTAGAATAGAAAGGCCTTCACTTAACTCATATGAGGCAATAGAAAGAATGTTAGATTCGGTCAGATGTGATCTAGAGGAAATCCAACTATAGGTTAAATGTGTAAGCTCCACGAGACAACCATGGGATATGGAGAAGGTGGATGATTCCCGTGATCCACCTCACAACTCAGCATCTTACCATAGGATTGGAATCAGACAGAAGATCTCGTAGGCTGTCCAGAAAGCCTTGGTCTTCCACAAGCTGAGCGTTAATATCGTGTAGTTTTGCAACACACACAGCGGCCGTCTTCCTCACGTAAGGATCCTCATCCTTCAGACACTTGCGCAGCGGTTCGCATAGATATTCTGTTATCTTGTCAACACGAATGCAGCCCATTGTACGAACGGCCAATGAACGAATCAAAGGGTTCGGATCCTCACAGTCCTACAACACATCGATGCACTCTCTTACCACATACAGGCAAAGGCACATCTAGACTGTTGCTGGCTGGTTTACTAATTGCTTGGATTCTATTACATATGAGAGTGCATTCCTTTGTGTGGCACAGTGGCCGATTGGTTAGAGCGGTCGGTCTGTAACGCTCAGTGTGTGCTGAGTGAGCGGGTTTGACCCTCGTCTGAGGCGTCACTGTGTAGGGACCTTGAGCAAGTCCTTCGCATACAATTACTCTGCAGTACAACTGCAAATTGTGCCATCAAGTGTACTTCTTAAACAAAATTTGGAAGAAGGGCGATATCAAATTTCAGAATAAACATATAAAAATGGTTATTCAATTACATTCAATATGTCTAAAATACTATTTACAAGTTCAATAAATAGGCTAAATTGGGCAAACAATTTAACTTTGATCAATAACATATGGCACATACTTCAAAATAAAAGTCAAGCCAAAAAGTGAATGCAACAAATTACCCTTTGCTAAAACAGCATCTACGGCTTTAATCAATAAAACTGAAAGTAGGTTTTTAAGTTACAGTGATCAATAATAAGTACATAAAATTACATATAATGTAGAAAGATGTTGTTTTGGAATAGTTATATTTCTGATACAAAAGAATATTTTGGGATCCACATTTGAAAAGTAATACAGTGAAACATTGTTAGCACGTGGCCAATAGGAGGCATGCCTTCAAAACTGCACATTACAGGCCAAATGTTCTAACCAATGGACTGCTGTGTCACACAGCTGGCAATAGTAGCATCTTTCTGCCTATATTTTTAGCCTTGAGTTCTGATGAGACAAATGCCTCTCAAATTAAACAGAGCTCAGAACTGAAAAACAATAGGACATACCTTAACAAATGTGTTGACAGCCAGAATTGCCATATCAGGCTGGCTCTTAGCATAGTTCATCAAATACAGATAGACTAGCTTCTTCAGTTCTAAGTTGTCTGTCTGCATGCAATTCACAACATCAGGAAATAGAGCACTGTAATCAACAACATAATTCCAAACTAAAAAACATTCTACCATTCACAAAATCATGCTAATCATTTATAAAAAGTTCTTGGCAAACAGCATTTCCTAAAATGCCTTCCATTTTAAAAGCCAGTATTGGTTTCAATTCACAAAGTCTACCTCTCAACCACCGTGAAATACAGAACTGGTTAAGGACCAACGCGATCAGCTGAGCCCTGAAAATGTCTAAACAACAAAACGAATCAAATATGCAGACAAAGGGAGAGCAACACTAAGCAACACTCTGCTAAATCTCTTCAACATTATATCTAATTTTATCAAATGAACTGAAACGAAAGATTTCACAATGCACATCTTTTCATATATATATTTATCAGGACTTAACTCTTTAATGATGAACGTGCACAAAATGTATGGGAAACCTATGCAGCTCGTTGTTAAAGGGTTAAGTTGCCCAACTAATGTGCAGGTGTTTCAAAGTGTCTTGTTACACAAATCAGAATGAACTTTTACCACTGCAACTGCCTATCTTTGCGACCTCTGATACTCTACCTGGAGTGCACTGGGCTCAACACCTCACTGAGCCAGCTGACTACATTTGTCCCATTTGACTACACAACTACTAAAGAAAATCATGCCTTCCTAGTGGTTGACCCGTTATTCTGGAATACGCTCCCATTGGTGCTGTGCTTGTCCCCCAGGATCCACTATGACTCCTTTTATACTAGGGATGTTAATGATAACCGGAAAACTGGTTATCAGTTTTAAAATCAATAATCGGTTTCTGTCATTTGCAAAACGATAACCGAATTTGTTTTCACCTTTTTATTTATCTCACATGTCTTGGATTTGTTCCTATAGGAAGGGTTCAAGCCGGTCAACTTCAAAGGTATAGATGCGGCTAAGCGAAACATTTTCCGGCCGAGTCTTCCAACAGGGTAATTAATAGCTGCCTATTGCTAATAAGCGGCCCTCTTGTCCATACAAGACTAGCATGAGAAGGTGAGCTGGGGGAAGGGTAACCGGAGCCAACAGCATTCTGACAGAAGAGCTGACTGCAAAGCACCCGAATTTGATCCATACAGAGGAGAACTAACAGGCAACTACCAGTGGACAATTTTCAATGGGGAACAATGCATAGCTGCGGGGAGAGTATGAAAGTCGAGCGCTGTAGGCTTCTGTTTGTTCCAGATTACGTCACAATGTGACTTAAACACTTCGGTATCGAGTGTTGACGCTGCATTGCGATATGTAATACACAAAATAACGTGCATAATATACTACTTATTACAATTTACAATATTTTTCAAAATACACCAATAAAAACCGATAATCGGTTTAAAACCAGTTTTTGAAATTCGATAATCGGTTTGCCCCAAAAACCGATATTAACAACCCTATTTTATACTTGCCCTAGAACTATACTTTTCAGTCATACTTGGGTCAAGAGCACTCCTGTATAGTGACCTTATGGGGGACACTGTTTAACTCTTCATAATGAATTGAGTTTTGTGTTTTGTATGAGAGATCACAACGTATGAGAGCGCATCTGAAAGTCTTCCATATCTTACAATACAACATAGCTAATTGATTGAAGTGCTATGGATAAAGTCTGTTCTCAGACTATCAACTAAATTAGTAAGTCTATTAACAATGCAAGACAAATGGTCACAGTTGACCTAATAAGTACTAGGGGACTTGGCACCATCAAATGATGTTTGATCAACAAATAAAGGGACTCAGTCAGTAAAAAATAGCAGAAATAAGAACCATATTTCATCTGAAAAGTCCTAAAGTTTCCATTCTTACCTCACATCCTTACCAACAGTCATACTAGCAATGACTTTCTTCACTGCTTCTTTCTTTCTATCCTTCTTTTCACTGTTCAGTTCTGCCTTCAGCTCAAATATTTCACCTGAAACAATCCATTCTCTTGAATGTGAAATTTGCTCTCGCTAAGATTAAATACACAAATGATCATCAGACAATTGGCAAAAATTACAGTTCTATTATTGGCACTAAAACAGTTTTAATCTATTTCTCTCAGCAGATCTTATGCACAATGTTGAGTAGTGCTAGTGTCCACAATGCCACCACTGCCGAAAAAACTCAAATTGGGACAGGTAGAAAATCTTGGCTTATATGAGGGAAACGCTACACTGGTTACCGGTAGAGGACAGAATCGTCTTCAAGATCGACCTCATGGTGCGTTTGTCACTGGCTGGTGCCGCCCCAGTTACATGCGCGACTTGTGTATTCCAGCTGCCAGCCAGTCGGGTCGTCAGTCCTTGCGTTCTGCGTCTCGTGGGGACCTGATGGTCCCTTGCTCCTGTACCAACATGCGGGCAGGCCGTGCCTTTTCGTGTTTTGGACCGTTACTTTGGAACTTCTTGCCGTCACCAATTTGGAGTCTCCCATTTTGTGTGTAGCACAGAGACTATATTGAAGACGCATTTATTTCAGAACTGTTAGGTAGCTTTGGCAAGCGTCCTTTTGAGGTTCTTGTAGGGCTCTATATAAATGTCCATATACATACATACATACATACATACATACATACATACATGTCATACATCTGACTATCCATGGAACCATCAGGTGCTTGTTGAGTAGACATCATCATCCGCTGGTCGGTACATTGATGCACCCCAGCACACTCTTAGCTAGAAATAAAGAGTAGAGCGTAAAAAGCATTCAAACTTCGTAGTCGTGAGCGCTCGACAACATGAGCACACCAAGTCTGACATGAGCACACCAAGTCTGACATGAGCACATCAAGTCCCAAATGAGCATAAAGAGGGTGTGACTGTGTGCCATGTGCAACAACTAGGCTAATTGGTGGCAGTTCAAATATGATCATTGGCTGCAGATTTCACACCACAACAAATGCAAGTTTTGAAGTAGGCTTGGCAAAGTTATCTGGCAATGTACCTGCCTAATTATGCAAATGATGTTGACCAATTTCAAGTTTGACTCTGGCATATTTCCCAACTCCATGACCATTTGTTTCTTTTGCAAGAACATCAACAATGCATCACATTGCCTTTTAGTAGTTGAGTCTGCAACAGTTTTCCCTTACAACTGCGTATCACTTAAGCATTTATTGGCTATTGGGAGGCAAAGATTGCCATGCACTGATGATCCACTCTTTTTTTCACCCTCCTCTGCAACTGGTCTCTTCAAGAGGGTGTTCTTCCTGACACAAAAGAGATCTATCATCAACCCTGCTATTAAACACGATGGCCATGGCCTCAAAGACCCATCTAACTTTCGTCTAATTTCAAACATTTACTCCAGGACTTTCAAAAACAATAAAACAGATAACCACTTATTATCCAAGCACTAACAACTTTAACCTCATATAGATCAGGCATGCCGTGGCTGCTACTACCAATAGATGCCGCTCAGGGTCATTGCTCGCTCTCTAACTTTCAAAGTTGCAGCTCCATGTTCACAACTTTATGCTGAGCTGCCTTCACTGTTGTGATTAGCGTACTGGAATGTCAAGCAAGAGGTCGTAGGTTAAATCCCCACTACGGCAGAAATATGGTTAAAGATTTCTGCTCCACCTGCATCCCTAGCCAACTCAGCCGTAATGAGGACACTGACCATACACTGTTGGTTGGAAGATGAGACAGTGAGGGAGAGGAATGGCCACCCACCCTCATAGGCCGAGGCCGTAAAACTGAAGTCGCTAACACTTCATACCAATATAGATCTGTGTCAGGGCTAGCTTAAGGGACTGTGCTACTTCTGCTTCTAGATTCCTTCAGATGTAAAGAAGAGTCTAACAATGTGAGGACAATCAGGATAGATAAGAGTATTAGTAAAATAAGTTGATGATGTTGTCTTATAAAGGAGTTCATCTGACTAGAATCTCATCTTCCTCTATTTGACCTTCTCGATGACTTTGACTGGTTCTCTTCAATGGATCATCAGCATTATGTAGTGTCTAATATATTCTCTTGTGCAGTAGATTGACATACTATGTCAAATCATTCATATATTCAATCCTTTGTTTAGCAATCAATCAATAAATCAATCAAAATTAGTACAACACCCCTTGAGAGTAGCTCCAGACCCAGGCCAGGCAGAAAGAAACCGGTTGAGCACTTAGCGAAAACAAGAGCAGTCACCATTTGGGAAGAAGTCGTTCCACAGCTCAAATAGTCAGCAGAATTCTTACCCTTTTTAGTGGTGGTGAAATATTTAGAGTCTGTCATCTTAGACGAGTTTCCCTGTAGCCAATTCAGCTACAACACAAGCAAGCATCAGAACTATCAAACAAACGTAATGCAGATACTAATATGGGCAGGAAAACAGGAACTGAATTATACAGTAAGTATGATTCGAGATAAATGTCAGTAACATCAGTTTGCCCAATAATGAAGTATTGTTATTAATAGGCAACTTTAAATGTCATCATCTAATGCACAATGTATCAACTGATGGCACATGAAACTGAACCATAATCAAGTACAAGTTTAGCCACATAATGTCGTTTGTGTAGGATACTTGGCGCTGGCTTCCCATCTGGCAGCATATTCAGTTTTAAATTCTGACCCATTAATAAACATAATTTTCTTGTCAGTCTACTTAACCATACCCCAAGCACTTGTGCATTTCTGTGTCTTGGCTCCCAGACTGTGGCAGATTGGATGCAATGGAGAGCAGGAGAAGGGCTACTTACATTGCATGGCTTCTAATGCCTCTACTACTGTTCAGGCAATGAGCCAAATGCTGGATGCCCTCGAGACTTGGATGGTGTCAAACCGCCTAAGACTCAACCCCCAAAAAAACCAATTTATCTGGCTTGGCACTCGCCAGCAGCTTATGAAGCTTGATCTAACTGCCATTACAGCTGATTTCCCCCTCTTTGCATTTTCCTCTGTTGTCCAGGACCTTGGGGTCATGTTAGATCAAGAGCTCACCTTTTGCCTCTCATATTCACCGTTTTTGCCATGATTCACACTACTAGTTGTGTCAGCTTCGAACTGTTTCCCGCTCCCGGACTCTAGACGCTACAGCTACCCTTGTTCACGCCTTCATTACTGCCCGACAAGTCTTGTTGGACGCATTCATAAATTTGGCCGTGTATCAGGCTATATGCTGGATGTGCTCCACTGGCTCCCCCTCCAACAGCGAATCTCGTACCGTATCATCTCTTTGGTATGGCAGTCCTTGCTAGGTCTCGCACCTGCCTATCTTCGCGATCTCTGTTACTCTACTTTAAGTTTACTGGGTCGCCACTCTCTACGCTCTACTGAGCGAGGCATGCTCATTGTCCCATTTGCCTGTACAACTACCAAACAGAATCGTGCCCTCTCAATGGTTGACCCTTCGCTTTGGAACATGCTCCTGTTGGCATTATGGTTGTCACCAAGGGTCCACTCAGACTCATTTTATACGTGCCTTAAAACTGTTCCTTTTAAACGTGCTGGAGTCGGGGGCGCTCCTGAGTAGTAGCCAAGAAGGGGCGTTATATAAATCGCTGCAATGAATGAATGAATATTGTATCTCCTTCCCAACCCAAGATTTTTTTTAAATAACAATGTAACAATAATTATCATTTGTTTGTGATGATACCATCATAATCGCACAGAAGTGGCACTATTCAAAGCGGAAATAACTGGCTTCATCACACATTCGTCTGCAACAATTCAGTTACCAAAACTCCCAAACACTACCACACAACCTCTGTTCTCAAATTACTTGAGTGGCTAAAAGTCCATCAGAGCATCAACTAAAAAATTGTATCTATCACCTACAACATACCTCTCAACCCTCTTACATTCGTCAGCTACTCATCATCCAACCGCCCGAGTTTACTCGCTCATCTTCATATCTTTCTATATCTCGGTCTCATCATAAAATTCTGCAAACGCTCCTTAGTCTATGCTGCACGGACTTCCAAAAGACATTCGTCAGTTTGCTCATATCCAAATTCCGCCTCCAAGTTGGAGGCAATTAACAGATGCAGCTCCTCCGCTTTCACTCTTTTCTGCTCCTTTCCATTCATGACTGAAAATCAAACTCTTCAAACTAGGGCTGTTGATTAATCGCAATTAACGTGCGCGATCAATGCGTTAACTTCTTTTGACGATTAACACGATTAAAATTTTTAATTGCAATTAAAAGCTGCCTTGGATGGGTGGTTAATAGTCATTAGCTAACGAACAACATGTTATCTCTAACGCGTGATCTACGACCGAGGTCTAAAGTCATTGGGCGGATTGGGCTTAATTCACCTAGTTGTGAGTTATCATCAGACTCTGAAGATGAACCCCTCGCACCAAAATCTGCTGGAACAGCGCTGCTGCATTACTGAGACGAGCCTCAGATGGACATAGATTGTTGTTCTTGGAGTGATTGAAAACAGACGAAGGGGCACACAAGACACCGGCAAGGTTAGCACGGATACATAGGCCTATCTCGGTTCGCCAGCAACTACCGTCCCGTGCGAGAGACTGTCTTATACCGCTGGAGATTCGTATTAATAAGAAATGCCTCTAATTCTGACGTGACAATGTAAATAACTTAGGTTGTCTCAACAACTGGTTAAAACTGGACTTCTGATAAAACTTTGCAGTCCCTACTACATGTACTTTTATGTAAATAAGAAATGTTACAATGAAACATCGGAGACAATTTATTTTTTAAATGAACTACTTAAGTTCTGATATTTTACTAATATTGAGTAAATACACCTCTATGGCTAAAAAAATCACATTTGCTACTTATTTATTACTATGTAGAAACAATGGCAATACTTCAATGTTATTTTCTCACGATGCGATTAATCGTGTTAATAATCGTGACTATTTTTTTTAATCGCAAGATTAATCGCGATTAAAAATTTTAACCGTTGAGCAGCTCTAACTTCAAACTGTTCTATTCAGATTCTACTTATGCACCACCATATGATCACCCTCATCATCAATTACCACCATAGCACCATCCTTGGCTTGATATCCTCGGATTTCAACCTGGCACCGGAACGGAACGACAGGCCTGGTTACTGCAGATTGATTTGGTGAATAAGACTGGTGCTAAACCGATGTGGGCACCGAGAAATTTTTGAAGATTTACATTATCTTACATATAGTAGGCTAATGCAAGTTTATGCAAGAAATATCACATGGGAAACTCTTGCCACCGCAGAATGATTACAGCAAGCTATCAGCAGTCTCTGCAATACGCTGTCAATGCAGAGCGACTCAGGTTATTTTTCATTTAATGGAAAAAATACTTCAATAAAAAAATTAAAAAACTCAGGGGAGGCACACGCCTTTGCATCTCAAAAGTAGCGACACCACTGGACAGGACTACTCAGACAGACATCAAGTAGGCCAGCAACACTGCAGTGAATTTCAGGGCATTTAGTATCGGTGGTGACCAACAGCTTTGTGTACTGTGTGTATGGGGGCAAGCTGCCAATGACCGGAACAAAAGGCTCCGGTGCATCATTGACTGCTTTAAATGACACATGAAATATAAATTAAAACCTCTTGGATCATTCCAAAATGTTACCCATCATCTGATGAGAGGCAGCATATCAGGGCATCCCTGAACGTAATGCTTTTGCAGCCCAACGTTTTTCGCATTTTATATGATGACGACAATAACCCTAACTCTAACAGACCATTGCTTAAATAAAAGCCAGAATGATGAAAAGAATTCTTGCTCAACTAGAAGTCTATGCCTCTGGATTTAATCTAATGACAACACTAACCCTAACCCTGACGCTATGTGGTTCAGACGAGGCTAACTGACCAAAACTAACCTGCTGACCTCTGGAACCCAGACACTGACCTCCCACAACTATCCCTTGGACAACCCCTCTGATTTGATGTGGCACTCATGAATAAGCTGGTGCCCTGATCTTGGCTTTCAAGTAGCGCTTTAGAAGTTTAGAGATTACGATCACGAACCCTAATTGACCATCACGAGACCTAATCTGACTATGATCAACCCATAAAACTGCAGTTCCATTACCAAAACTACGTCAATTATAGGCTTGTTGATGTTCGTGACGTAACAGTTTGGAAGAATTCAGTCATGTCTGGCAAAAGTTACAAGTGCATATGACCGTGATAAAATTACACAGAATCTGTAACAATTACTGTAGGCAGTGATTGCATTAGCAAATCCATGTCACTCGTTTAATAAAAATACATAACTGTCCCCCGCTCGTCTGTACATTTTTCTGATGCATAAAATGGTCGAGGTACTCAATCTTGCCCTTCATCGATACCTTGTATGGCAGTAATAGGCTGCAAATTTCATTGGTCAAGCAAGCAGGCATAATATCGTGGTACGTACTTTGAATGTTGGTGTGTATAACTTAGTCTTAAAACGAATTAAACCTAAAAGTAGACGGCCAGAAGGACGACAGACAACGCCTACTACGAAGAGCCTTCCTTGCAGTTATCAGTCACCGTTTGGAAACACGGGAGGCGGCGTATATCCCTACACATTCGCCTTTCCACACACGAAGCCACGTTCAATCAACGACGTCCATTTCCTGTTTTCCGAAAATAACACATCATATAGCGCATTTAAAACTATACTTCAGACTGGCCTTTACAACCTTAGTTGTCACCCAGCGCTAAATACGAGGTAATTAAATAGAGTTTAAACACTATTTTTGGACGTTTCGGAAATCGTAAACCAGACGAACCCAAATCAGCTTATTCACAGGCACTTAATACAAAATCGATAGGCAGAAGCTCAAGATAGAGACACGCAGGCAGACGGCTGAGGTGGATATGGTGCTTACACTACACTGCTTGGAGTTGAAATTTCCTGCAATGCACTGCAATCGGAGGTAGGCCTAGAGGGAAGAGGGTTTTTTGAACAGGCAGGCAGAATTTTCACTTTTCTGGGTATTCAGTTTTGAGTGAAAGACCTGTGTGGGTATATCAAGAGGTTTTGGTGAGTTTGTATGATATAGATCAGATATTTCGGGAAAGTTCAACTCTTGGACTCCTACGTACGGTCTACTGGCCTGAGTTTGCTCCAAAGAGGCGGTATAACTTGCTCTGGCTACGGGTGGGGGGGCAAATTTTAGCGATGACATCAATTTCAATGAGGACACTTAATTAAAGTGATATGTATAGTTATTGTTCTTTGAAAATGTAAAACACGTTGCGCATTTTCTATAGGGGCCGTAGCCTACAATGGCAGCGATCATGTTTGATCGGGTGCATGAAATCCTTCACCACTAGCCTTCAGCGCTCGCCCATTTTAAAGGACTTCACGCTATTTAGGATCCACGTGCCAGAAGCTCAGGACCGTAGGTTCTGCTATCTCAGCTTCGGGAAGCGGACCGCGCCCCATGTTTTCTTAATTTTCGCAAGGCGCATATGTACGAAGCCACAGTTTTTAAATGAATCAATCAAATTGCAAAAATTACACCATCAATCTGAATAATAGAAAGGCGGAGGCTGTCATCAAGACAAACTTGCTAATAAGTAAATTGTCGTTGTAAATGTGTCGATGAAATTTTTTGCCAGAATGACATCTAATACGAATCAGCAGCCTGTTGATCAACAAAGCAAGACGGTTGAACCAATTCGTGGACAAGGTTCCGAGTACGATATGAGAGGAATCTATATTTAGTCCTTGGGTTCCGAGTGAGCGAACGAATGAGGTCAAGGAAGGAGGATTTTTATTCTAGTCAAACAGCGTGCATAGCAGTGGTCTTATTCTGTACAGATGTTTTGCGGCGAATGTCATTTGACAAGAGCACCAGAATTATGAAGGAATATGTCTCCTTACCTTTTTAGATTAACATTTTGTTGAAAAGTCTACACAATTCGGAAACATCAGTAACCGTTGGTTAATAAGACATCATATTAATTTTCTTATTGACCAAACTTCCGACAGATGTTCGAAGCTACAACTTAACCAAATTTGTTCGAAGCTACAACTTACCACTGTTGCGTTCCAATGTTTTGTTTTGCTTAAGGATATTTGCGACATTGTTCTGAGCATAAGCAATCGATCGAAAAGTTATTACCCGACACAAGGTACTAGTTCTTACCACGGCGGCATGGGCACAAAGGATGATCAGTCGTATGCAGGCCCATCGGAAGAGTAAGTAAAACCGTAAAATAAAGTGTAAAAAATAAACTGTTACCTGCACTGCAAGTGGTCACGGGTAAAATGCTGATTTGCTGATCGGGGTAGGTAAAATGCTGATCGGAACATGCTGATTGGTCAGCATTTTGCCAAGCACACAATCAGCAAGTGAATGGTAAAATGCTGATTGGTAAAATGCTGATTTGTAAAATTAACACACAATGTTTATGAAGCCTGTAAGCCTTATTGTTTTAAATAACAACGGACAGCGTTCATGAAGCATTAATCAATGTACTAATTGCATTAATGACAGTTTGTTGTCTTCAATATAGTTAAATTCAACAAACAGACAGCACTGTTTATCAGTAGCGTCAATCAGAAAAATAGTTGACTGATCCTAGACACCATATGCCTATATATATATATACATATATATATAGGCATATATATATATATAAAACTACCCAATGAAATGTTAAAATTTGGAAAGTTAGGATGTATTTGATTTGAATATAGAGAAACATGAGTGATGTATTTACGAGTTATTTACTACTCAAGCAGTAAATGCAATTGAAAATCGACCGATAAGTGGAGCAATTATTCATGGTGAGATGTTCAGAAGGAAGACTGGAAAGTTTTTAAATATCGTTGGTGTTACTATGGATCAGCAAAAGAAGAAAATGTGGCAGTGGTCTATGTGACAGAATGTATTTCCATGTAAAACCATAATTTAGCATTGTAAATTGCCTGTAACATAATTGTTTTCATTTGTCCAGCTTCCATTTAAGCATGATTCTTTTAATCAAACTCGACAACTTATGCACACACAAATACTCGATTGTTGTCAATTCAAAGTACTGGATCCCAACATATTTAACACCAGCCAAATATTAGATTATTTAAAAATAAGCTTCGGCTCTGTTTGCGTGAAGAGTGAAGACACCTCTAAAGCATCCAGGATCATCCAAGCAAACAAACTCACACTAAATCCACAACGCTCTGTCTTCACCATCATGGGTGCTCAGGAACCACAGGCCGTCCGACTCTTTCCAACAACCACTTGTTCATATCCAGCAAAGTCACATTACTATCTCAGTGTTGCAGCAAGAATGGCAATCGGCGTAACTAACACCATAACCAAAAACGCCCACATACATTTGTGAAGCGTGTAAGTAGAAATTGCTCTTGAATTTCTGTATATTGTTGATGTTAGTGTTGGAATCGTTAACGGAAAACAATATAACATAACATAACAACTGGTTTTATTGATCCAAGCAAGTACTACAAGTATAATTCAAATCTAGATTTTTTAAGGAAAAGTAGCCAACAAGGAAGAAACCCCAAAAGGACACAAGTCCCGTAGTTGGGTCACCCTAGTACGACAAGTAATTGTGGCAGCTGATATGACATTGAAACATGGACAAAAAATTCTTAACTAGTTACCTATGTGCATAATGACAATAAGTTTATTATATTCTATTTATGGATTTATAAAGCGCCTCTCACAGTACAACCTAATCGGACGCGCTCGTAGGCCTATATATCTATATATAGGCCTACATGCATGATATGTGCAAATGAAAGTTGTTCAATAGTTTCTTCAGATTTTATATGTGCAAATAAAAGTTGTTCAAAAGTTTCTTCAAATTGTTGTTTATAAAAACGAAAATCATCAATCAGTGAATCAGCATTTTACCCACTAATCAGCATGACCAATCAGCAATTTCCGATCAGCATCTTAACCACCACAATCAGCAGATCTGCGTTTTCCCCTTCCCCATTGCAAGTGCATTATGTATGTCGCTGATATTTCGCAGTGCCACATAAAATCTGCATCCGGAAGACGTCTGGGTGTGGTTAAAGTGCGAAAATGTGATCTGTGAACCGTTTGCCTAACCAACCCTAATGACGCCTAACCTCTGGTTCGCATTTTGGTTCGCATTTTACCGGTTCGCGGTTTGCAGCTCATCCTCTACTTACAACTAGGGTTGCCAACTCTGAACAAGCATATTCCAGGACATTTCCCAGTTTCCTCTGTGATAAATGGCAAATTGCTCAAATTTCCAACTCTGAACTCATTCTGGGACATTTTCCAGTTCCCACTATGATGAATGATTTATGCATTCACATCCATTCAAAAACTAATGGTACTGGCATCAAACATAAACAAACCGCATTCCGCTAGGCTTATGAAATGGAAGTTTCTGATGAATTGGGTTGCAAGTGGTTTGTCGACATCCAAATCTCGAGGTCAGCCAGAGTCTGACTCATTGCCCGAACAGCAGAAGAGGCATTGGAAGCCATGCAGTGTAAGTACATGTAGGTTTGAACGTCATCATCGTAGGCCTAAAGGAGACCCAGCACAGCAATGGAATTTTAAGGACAACAGCAATTTAAATAGACGAAATGGACACAGAACCGAGCCACGAGGAAGGCTATGATGGGCAGGGAGCCACGTTGACTTGGAGGACCAATGAACCACACAAATGAAGAGCTCCATAACGAATTATGTCAAACAGCTAAGAAAATTACCAGGCAGGTCGAACGAAATCTTTTTCCGCTTAAGCAAAACATCATGATCGACATGTGTGAAAAGCGGCACTGACGCCAAACAGGGCCAGTAGAGTTCACTAGGAATTATCTATAGCCCCTAAAATGTTGGAAAGGAGTCGGCAGAGTAACAGCGTCTCAGTGGAGTGACCTTTCCGAAATCATATTTGCCATTTAGGAACAACTTATTTAGCTCTAAATAAACAGTGAGCTTGTAGGCAACAATTGTTTCAATGGTTTTTGAGATACATGTAACATTTGCAATCCACTACGCTTGAGAATAGGAACCAGAACCCCGTCCTGGATAGATCAGTTGCAGAAAAGAGTGAGAAACGAAAGTGAGCCTAGAATGTCGACAAACTGAGCAGAAGCATCAGGAGAGCGTCAAGTTCACATACTGCAGGATTTTGGTGGAGAGGTGAGAATGGAGTAGCATAGTTCAGCACTTGTACTGGGAACCATGGTAGACAGTTTGTAGTCAGTAGAGTGGACAACAGGTGGGATAGAGTTAGTGGTGTCCTTTCGAATGCCAGCAATCTTAGCGGCGCTGACGATGATCTTCGCTTCCCAATAAGTACACTCCTTGTCCCGAAATCTGCGATGATCAAGAACATTGAGAATTAAGATGTTGCATTACAGTATTGCTAATATTGCTTGAGTTTGAATAATTGCATGATCTTTTGTATAATGTAACTTAGAATACCTATTCCTGGATTCCGGGACAAAATAAGACATGGGCGGCTTGGGTTGATTCCGGGACTGTCACGGCCATTCCAGGACGATTGGCAACCCTACTTACAACTAGAGCGTAACCGGAAATCGCCTCGGCCGAATATTGGACTATTCAGAAGTATTCGCCTCGGCAAATATTACACCTGCAAATAGCTAAAAATAACTTTTTTGGTCAAATAATTTTTTTGGGATAAAATAATATTTATTTTTTTATCAAATAAATTTAGGACCAACGAACTTACTGATAAGTTATTGATTAATTAAACAAGAAATTAACATTTCATTGAATTTTATTTAAAATAATGATGTTAATTTATATATTTTAATTTCTTTTGGTTGCATTCCCCAGGTAGCTACCAAATCAGTAATTGTCTCCACACACTTTCCAGTAACATTAGAGAGTAAAGACGTCATTGATAACTTCATATTTCAAATTTTATGACAAGGTTTTACATTTTTTGACAAATAAATTAAATAGTAAATATATTGTCGTAGCCTAGAGTGCAACGATACACTATATGAAGAATATTGCTATAGACTCTGCATTGACTATAGATAGTTCTTTGTAGCCAAGCATGTGGCAGGTTAACTAAATGAACATCATGTGTGGAACATGTGTATTGCTGCTGTTGCGTACCAAATTTTCAAGGTCAGCCGCTACTACTCAGTTCGTACCTGGATCCGACAAATAGTTCATCCAAATACTCTTATTCGGTATTTGGTGGAAATTGTCTATTCGGTTATGCCCTACTTACAACCCGGAAGACTAGCTTATTTTCCTAGAGCATGGTCGTTGTGCCTGCTTCATGGTCTTTTAATTGAACATGACATTACTTTTGTATCATTGTGTTCAATGCAATGTCCAGTTGCAGGTTGTTTGCATTACCAACCTAGTTTCTCCAGATTATGATTTTTAATTGCAACTTCACTTGAAACAGCAATCAACTAACATCTTTGTTATTATGATAATAGCAGTCTAGAAGTCGTTAAATGGGTGTTAGATTTGATAAGACATGTCTCAACAGTCTTGTTTTTGACTTAGAAGTTGTTTCCCATGACAGTGTTTGGTGCTGAAAAAAAACTAGAGATTTTAATTTCAATGATGTTGTTTGGTGCTGTGATATTTGTATCGAAATTATGGTGTAAGAAGGTGAATCAGAAAAGCAGTTTCAATAGTGCACAGTCCAATATTGGGGTTGGTGACATAAATAGAAGTCGTTGGATGCTATTATCATAAAGATAATATTAGTTGATAAATAAGTCTGGGTCCCTGGGTCTGTCTTTATCCATGGTGTTTATCTAATTAAGACAATGAGAGGACATGGTCAAGCAGAGACATAGAATGAAGATGGAGAAGTTAGCGGAAACTAAGAGATAGGCTTTACAAATCTGCATATAATAATTATTTGTGCTCAGCTGTGATAGTGATAGACAGCTAATTAAATTTTTAAGCTTGACTTCCATGTTTGGATGTAAGCACAACACTTGGAGCAGTATGAATGAGATGAGAGTAACTTATTATCTGAATAGGCTTTATGCCATGAGTAGTCATTGTATGAATTGGCCGAGATCATTGTTGGTACGCATGAAAGACAAGTAACTTATAGGATTACTCGTGGAATATTTACACCTGACATAAAATTTGTGATGCTTTGCTTGACACTGGGTTTTCCCTTGGTACAATTACCCTCGTAATGATTTAAGTGGTTAGAGATAACTATTTTAAACTATTTGTGCGTGTAATATTTGCCGAGGCGAATACTTCCGAATAGTCACGAAAAGTGGGATATTTAGCCAGGGCAAATGTCCGAGGCGATTTCCGGTTATGCCGTAATTTAAATTTCAGGTGTAACGATGCATATACACAGTTCAACTTATTCTGCCTTGGTTTGGCCATCACGCCTCTCCATATACATATTCATGAATTCAATTGAATATTAATTAATCAATAACTACTGCAAACTTTCATCGTCAATTATATTGCAAAAACAGTCAAAATCAGCAAAATATTTAAATAGAATTCTAAGATATAGATTGATTATGAACTAATCTAACTTATGACTACCTAGCCAGCCTAGATTAGCTAATAGCGCTTCTTAGGTTAGATATCTACCTCCCACAGGAATGGAGCAGATCTGCAGTGTATTTCTGTAGTGTTCATTTGGATTCTTTCTTTGTATAAATTCTGTCGATTGCTTCTTCTCGGATGATTGTTGCCTCTAGCCTCTTCGCCTCAAATGTTTCTGTGCCGTCCTCCACTTGCACTCGTCACGTCCAAATGATGAATCGGACTTAATGTGATACTTGCGTAGCATCGATTCCGTTGACAAGTATGTCAGAAGAGACGCACTATAGATGCCGATATTCATCTCTCAGTCCATCTATATTAACGTGAAAAGGGTTTCTGCATTCCACCGCTCATGACCGATAGTTCGAGAACGAAAATAACTCCTGATTTCACACGGAGAATACATCCATCATTACTCGACGATCACAGTACTGTTCGCCGCTACACCATTCGCACCCCTCAGCAGTTCTAGACGAACCTGGGTCAAATAACTGTCCGAACTCCTAAAACTTCCTTGAGAGTTCGCAACTTGAGAATTACGTGTTGACTTTTTTTTCAGCACCAGCAATACTCAACATCTTATTGCAAACTCTCGCAGCCCGGATAACGCATTTCCGCCGTACAATCCCCAGCAGACGACCGATGACCAAAATCAGATCTTTTAACATTGCCTCCTGAATGTCAAATTGCAAACGACCAGTTCTCCCCAACAACACTGTTACTAAGGGCTCTAATTTAATCTTATAGCGCCTTTACATTATATTTATAGGCTGGCATTAATTAACTCTGAATTAATTTAACTAATTAACATTGACTGCATATTATAATGTTAATCATACATAAGAAATGTGGGTTTTAATAGGAACATCGGTACACCATGGGAAGTGAACGGAATGCTGTCCTTCACAGACCCAATGATGTTGTCATCATTTTGCTCCTAAAGAATAAAAATAATATTATAAAATGAAATTTAAAAAAAAAATATCTGCGCCGATTATCTTGTTGATATTGCAGATATCTCTATAATCGGCCCGATTATGACATCATTTGCTTATGTAAACATGGCAGCATCCCTTTGATTGAGCGTCAATCCTCATATCCATCACTAATACCATTGCTATTAGAGCAAGTGTTAGCAGGGAATTTCCCAGTACATAGTTGTAGGTCAAATTTAGCCAGCTGTTGTCTAGTTCTAAACCGGTTCAATTGAGTTTTTGTAGCATTTAGGCAGAGTCTGTTAGTCAACATCCAATAGTGAGGATCAGAAACAAGACAATCAATAGGACGGACTAAGGAAAGTTGACTTGGTGGTGGACCATGTATGACAACCTGGGCATCATCTGCATAAAGATGGCCATTTGCCTGTACTTAGTAAATAAAAGTGTGATATTGACAGTAAAGGGAATGTATTATATGGGACCAAGCCCTGGAGAATGCCAAAATTTACCCAACCCATTGAGTCTCCAATGACAGCCATTCCGTGAGCGGTCAGCGAGGTAAGATTTGAACCAAAGAAGGGGATAATCGCTGGAGCACAATTATTCTTGTAGACTGCCTTATCATAAGCAGAAGATACGTCAAAAAACGCAGAGACTGATGAGACTGGTCAGTGGCCTCATATATATATATATATTGCACTTTTTATATATATAAATAAATATATATATATATATATATATATGAAGCCACTGACCAGCTGACCAGTCTCATCACTTTCTGTTTGCACTTTTTATATATATAAATATATATTATTTTTATATATATATATATATATCTATATATATCCGACAGATAAGAGGGCAGTTTCTATTCATAAACATAGATGCCAAACAATTTCTAAAATTCACTTCCTAAATTTATTTACTCTGAAGGCACTTTTTCACTGTTAATTTAGTGATGCTCTTGGCTTTTATTTTGAAGAGTGTAATTTTTGTGAATTCGTTTTGTTTTTATTTGTGAAGCATTCCTTGTGATGAAGAGATGACAGCCGGTTGTTTTGATTTCCGTTTGAGAACGCGATCGTTTGACTTACATCAGATTGCACAACATCAAAGGCTGAAGAAGTTGGGGTTGCTTTTCAAATATGGCTCAGACACTGATATTAAGACCAGTCCACATGGTAAATCAGTCGAGCCATCTTCCCAGAATTCACTTCAAACTCTTAACGATCGTCGTCGACGCTTCGTGCGTGTTGTTCGAGATGCCCGCAACCCAGATCATGAGAATCCTCATGTTGTTCATAGATTTTCACAGGATTACATTGAGCAGACGTTTATTGAAAGATCAAATTCTATATCTGAGGGTGTAAAGCCTTTGCCTTATGTTGTCAGTGGGCACACAATTTTGAAGAAGCAGGCAACAATTGATAAGTGTGAATTAGATCAGCCAGATTCACCATCTGCTAACAAACACGCAAAATTTTTTGATGAGGTCATTGTGATCGAGTTTGACAAAAAATGTACAATACACAAGGATTCCCATGTGACACATCGTGAGAAACTGCATGATTTTTCCACTAATGATGTTGATGTTGAAGCAAAGGATGAACTGACGACTGTGGAAATGACTGTTCAGTCAGAGACATGTTGTGATAATAATTCAGAAGTTACAGGCAATGGAAATGAAGCAGACAATGAAGTGTTTTTGGTCGATGGAATTTGCTAATTGTCACTTAACCTCCTTAGCGTTACATTACCTTGCGAGAAATCAAGCAAAAAGCGTTACATTACATTGCTGATGACGTTACATTGTCGATTGAACGAAGAAACAGAAATACCGCAGTAGGACAGTGCCATCTAAAGTAATTATTTATTGCAAATGTAAATTTAAACCAATACTATTAGTTTCTGCCTTTAGTAAACATCTTTAGTATGGTATAGTTTGAAACAAGGCACCAGACATAGTCCAACATCACAATCCGGACAGCAATATCTGGTCTCTTTCCTTACTTTCTTGCCGGACTCGTCAACCTTTGAGCAACAAACTACACACGTTCGTGTAGGGGCTTGTTTTTTTTGTGTTGGCGGACAGAAATCAATGAAATGTCGCCCAGTAAGACGTTCTGGATTGACAATGGTTGTACTACGACGACCAACTTTACCAGGAACCACAGATGGCGGATGTTTGGCAAAAATTTGGTCAACAAGTTTCCATGTGAAGTCAGCATGAGAGACTTTCTTGGTTTCATACTTTTTGAACAACACAAAAGCATTCCAAAGACACTGTTCAATAAGATGCCTGAAAATTTTTTAGATATCCCGAGCGTTATTCGGGGTTAACCATACACGAAGCGCAATTCTCCAGGCGCCCGAGCGTGTCTCGGGGTTAACCGTTCTTACACAGAATTACCGGCCCGGGTGGCACTCGGGGTTAACGCTAAGGAGGTTAATCTACATGTGTAGTTATATACTCTTTGTGTAACTTCTTTTCTGTTTGTTAGGTTCATTTACATCTTAAACCAGCGCATCCCTGGACTACCAATACAAATTCCAAAAGAAGTAATATTCTTAACAAAAAACACAATACCCTGTTTCAGAGACCTCCTGTGATCTTTATTTATTCATTCTAAAATTTGATAACGCCCTTCTTCCAACCTCTTTTGCTCAGAAGTTCACACGCCTCGACGACGCAATTGCAGTTGTGTTGCCAAGCAATTGGGTGCAAAGGACTTGCTCAAGGTCCTTACGCGGTATCTCCTCGGACAAGGGTCAAACCCACTCACTCAGCGCACACTGAGTGTTGCGCTCTAATCGATCAGCCACCGTGCCACACAATTGTTGAAAATCTGTGCAATAGTAAAATTATGAGTTGACACATCACGAACTTGACAGAGTCGGTATATTTTCTTAAGCCACATGGTTTTACAAGTCATTTATCTTTCTATTTATTTATTTTAAATAGTTCAAAGCATAAACTCTTGTTTGAAGTACATCTCTCAAGAACAAACAAGATTTTTTAAATTTTATTTATTCAATTGCAGAGTAACAAACAGTGCCTATTAATATGGCCGATTAATCGGACTGAATCTGTACTCAACAAACAAGCAGGCCAAATATCCGGTATACAAAAATCTGAAAACTGCCACCAATCGGTTTATGCCGACTGTTTGTACTTATGAACAATTCAGGTGACGGTGTATATAGCTCAATTGTATCTGTACATGTGCTCGTTCTGTGATTTGAATATCATGCCATGTATTGCCCTCTAATAGTTAATTACCAACTAGGCTTAAAATGATGTGTTCATTCTAATTGTAACTGTATATTTTGACATGATATGATTGTTTTTTGGTTTGGTAGTATTAGCACATTTAAGAGGTATTCATGCACATACTTACTGGTTGTGTTTTGGCTATTATATATAGACTATGTGGTAGGATTTATTCTATGCAATCATGTGTTGTTGGTTCATGGTTCATTGATTTTCCTGTACTTTCATTGTTCAAAGTATTCTCATCACGATTGCTCTCTTATTGGTGTCTTGAATTGCCAAGTTGATTCCATCTTATTATAGCATTATTTTTATATTTGCTGTTTTTTGAAGGGCAGTTCTGACAGAACTCGATAGTTTATACAGTGTTAATGCAAGTGCAATTGTTTTGCAATATGTGTATTTTTATTTTTTAGGCTTGAATCTGTGATCTAAAAAGTCAACACTAACTTTCAATGTGTTGTTGGCCTATGAAAAAGCCTTAATGCAAACTAAATGTTTTCATTGGTCTGATTGCTGTAACTGATTCCCATTATGAGACCAGCGATCGGTCGTTCTCCCTTGGTCGCTTGCCTAGCAAAGGTCTGATGAAGGCATCACACAATCGCTCGATGAGTTTCACTTTGCTTTATTTACCCATATATTTACTTTAATATACTTATTTATGGCAGCAGTGAATGTATTTTGTGGCTGCTGACGGATCACTCCAATTTCGTGTGAGTATGATTGGCCATAAGAACATGGTCGACACTTCACCCTGCATGGCGGCATTTGTAGCGTTGCTAATTTAATAAATTATTGAAAACATGTAAGTAATAGTGGCACGGAAGGTGGCAAGTTGAATTTATATATATGTACAGTTGAGCATTTCTCAGTCATAGAAATTAGATGGGAAGGATAACGGAACTGGATTGAGATGAAATTAGTACTGTAGATTAACCACGCAGATTTAGTACTATTGATTAGTATCAGTCCACGTATAGCTCTACCAGTACGATGCACAATATACGCTGTACACAAGACCTGCCGAATCGATGCAGGTGATCGATTTTCAAACCACCGACTATTTTCAAATGGAGAACTCTGCTGAATGCATGCATCTATTAGTATAAAAACATGTCAGGATCATTAAGGTATCGGTTTGACTATACATGGATGCATTTTTTGCTAACTGCAATTAAAGGCATAGATTGACCACATGCAGTTGATAAAACAATGCAAACTAATTTTTTATTATTCTTTCAATAGATTTTAAATATTATCCATTTTGGTGTTAAAATTGTATAATGTGAAAATGCTTATCGTTTCAATGAATGTGATTTCCAACTGTTTCAAATGTTTGTCTGTTAAAGATTAAATACCAACCACATTTGCTTTAGAACTTTCATCAAATGTGGATTTTGCTGAATTATGCAAGAATAATTTACGAAAGAGCATCAGCATGAGTAGCTGGAAGTAGTTGCAGTCTACATAAGAAATGCAACTGCACTTCATCATGAAGAAATACATCATCCCTTGTGCCATATGGCTTCTTCTTGTTCTGTTTGTAATGGGCCTAATAATGGCCACAATATCTGTGGTGAATGACTGCTGTGTTTTGTGGGTGTTGAACCTTGAATTGGCAGTGTGGTGTCTAGCACCTATAGACACTCTGAAGTTCCTTTGTATGTGCCTAATTGTGTGTAGTTACTTCTTAATGTTGATCAGATATCATTGAATGTTATCTATTGGAATAGTGATGATCTATCATACACAGAGACGCCGTCAGACGGGCTAAGGCTTGGGAATTGATGTTGACTTCTTGGTGAAGTTGGATGTATGTCGTACGGTTCTATGTTGGCTAGTCTTCTGCTTTGACAGACTGAGTTTTAAAATATGTGTTGTCTATATAGTTGAGAATGAATTAACATTTGGTTTGTTTTCACTGATGTAAATAAGTTAAGTGTTTTGTTCGAATAAACTAGTCAAACATCACGTCTATCCTTATGTCAAGTGAAGTTAGAAATTCTCATAATTCCAGAAAAATCCCTGCAGTATCAACCTATGTGGTCAAATATCATACAGTTACATTAACACTTTTGAGACTGTTGTCAACAAAGTTGACATCTAGGAGCAGACTCAGCAGAGGACTGTAATCAATATTAAACGATGACATACATCTACAAAACATGTTTAGGATCATTTACGCAGGATGAAAGCACTGGACATGCCATGATAACAGCCAGATGACCCGAACTAAGTCTAGAAATGATGTTGAGATTTTGCCCTTCTTGAGTATTTGCTTTCTTTTATTTTATAAGTCAGTATTTAAGGGTTGGCCCCGGTTACACCTCGCCCGAACCTTAGGAAGGCCAGCTGTGATATGGCAAGGTCAACCGATTCACCGAATCTGAAAGCCAGCCAGACAGCCGAGGTCAGCCAGTACGCTCCAGCCAGACGTCTGGGCCAAACAGCCGGGCCAGTCAGCCAGACGGCTGGGCCAGACAACCAGCCGGGTCAGCCAGTCCGTATGGCCTATAAAAGGCGAAGGTGAAAAACGCAGACGCGTATCATCCTTGTTATGGATGCGTCGTTAAATAAATTTATATCAGTCTGTCGCAGAAGGACGGACAATAGAAAGACACAGGTTGAGTAGTTGACCAGACAAGTCGTCAAGTCGGAGAACGGTCGAGGCATTTACAGTCGCCGTAAGGGGTAGAGAATCGCCGTCAGTCGTCAAACAGTGCTCTTCGATTCTTGAACTCTACGAAAAGATTCAGCGTGAACTCTGTTCTGAAAGTGAAAGTACTGCGAGTGTTCTGAAAGCAGGGTGAAAGTACTCCGTTCCGAGAGCGAAAGTACTCTGAACTACTTCTCCGTTGGACACACGCCTATTTGTGACGATGTGTGAAAAGGGGAGATGGGTCGACAAATTGTGACGTTACATCATCACATCAAAATAGGTAATTTTATTAGAAACTAAAACTCATCTAATTAGCAGTAGTTATTACCACAATTAAACAACACTAATTATGATTAGGATAGTCCTTCATGCTGAGGAATGCATAAGATTGTAATCATCATAGGCTACTTAATTTCTCCATTTTTCTTCGTTCTACTATTATAATTTGAAATATTTTATAGTTACAATTAAATTTTGGATAATTATAAGAAAATTTGCATAACAGTCTGGACATCTAGTTTGATATTTTAGGGGGTCAGAGCCTTGTGACGTGACGTCATATTTGAGGGAGTCGTGGCATTTGTGACGACGTGTGACGAAGGGATAGGGGTCAAAAATCGTCGAAAATTCCATGACGTCATTTATGGACGGCTCCCCTAGCGTCCAGGCAATTCTTTTTTACACTTTAAGCACTGGGCTTTACCAAGGATTTTGTACATTTAAGAAGTGTTTTGCTCGCAAGTTTTGCCTGCGTGGCTGCTTCAGACCATCCTTTCACATGCATACAGTCGATCGTGTACGCCGCCTGTAGCCGAGTTTTTACGTCTCGATGGAGAGCGGCTGACACGGCCGTTGAAGTGACCTTGACCGATAGTCACGAGTGGCTATTCAATCTACCGACCAAGACGCGACGAATGCCTTTTCTACGTCCTCCTTGTACCTCGACGAATATCCAGACACGCATCGTCTTCCACCAGTGAGAGACTGACTACTCGTTGACTTCGCAGTTCGTACCGCGTCTGCCATCGGCGTTGACAGTTGTCGCTCTACTCGTCGACGCAGATTGGTCCAGAGACTCGGAACATCCAGATGTATATCTGTCAGCTGTCGACGATAATCCGGAGGTTGGTTCCACGCTCGTGCGTGGGCCCACCGCTGGTGACTCTTCCTAGTTTTTGCTAACATAATTATATATTTCACTAAATCGAAATCACTATGACTTTTAGCTTGAACATCCTAATATTGTAACGTACGGAACGGGGCCTATTCGACAGTGACCAGGATGACGACTTGCAGCCCCGTCCGATATGGGGGTAGTTTGAGTTGCAGTCCGCTGAGTAAGGCTTCAGTGGTTTGCTGAAGACTAACCATTTAAGGTTTAAATAACTCCTTTCTGGATGACGCCTGGAATAAGACACGCTTGTTCGATAATTCTCTTTTAATGTACAACGGAAAACAATTCTTCTGTTGCGATCATTCGAAAACCGTCCGTATCTCACCCCCTCAATATGCCCTAAGTCGATAACTAACGAGTAACTGCAACGCTACGTCAATGGCTGACGGCGACTACTATGCTAAATCAATGGCTGACGGCGACCACTATGTTACGTAAATGGCTGACGGCGACTACTATGCTAAATCAATGGCTGACGGCGACTACTATGCTACGTCAATGGCTAACGGCGACTATTATGCTACATCAATCGCTGACGGCGACTATTATGCTACGTCAATGGCTGACGGCGACTATCGCAAATCTATGACTACTATATCCACGACGACTATCGCAAAGCCACGACGACTATTCGTGCTTCGTAGGAGCCGAGACTGCAAGGCCGAAGTCGAAACTACAAGGCTCCCCGATGACGACTCCAGACGACGACGACGATTCCGATCTTCCAGGCGACGATTATTCCTTTTATACTAACTTGCTGTAGATTGTAGATAATACACAGTAGATAGGATATAGTAGATATCTACAGTAGATAGTAGATAGACTACAGTAGATAGTAGATATCTACAGTAGATAGTAGATAGACTACAGTAGATAGTAGATATCTACAGTAGATAGACTACAGTAGATAGACTACAGTAGATAGTAGATTTTAGACTACAGTAGATAGTAGATATCTACAGTTGATAGACTACAGTAGATAGTAGATTACAGACGATAGTAGATCTCTACAGTAGATAGTAGATAGACAACAGTAGATAGTAGATACCTACAGTAGATAGTAGATAAGCGTATACAGCAGGTAGATACCACGTGCCCAGCAGGCAGACACTACAGCAGGCCGACAGTAGGTGGGCGTACCTCTGAACCGTTACAATATTATAGGCCAGCGCAGAAAGCGCCTCTGAGTAGGTATCTTGAAGGGTCGCTATGTAAATACTTGATTATATTACATTACATAATGGGGAAAGACCGGATAGGAATGGGGACAGCCCCGGAAGTGAGATGGGGATGGAAATAAATTCTGTCCCCATAATTTATGTCACTCTCTAGATAAAGTGTTAGTGCACGTTCATAATAATTAGGGCTATAATGTTCACAATAATTAGGGCTATAATGTTCACAATAATTAGGGCTATAATGTTCATAATAATTAGGGCTATAATGTTCATAATAATTAGGGCTATAATGTTCATAATAATTAGGGCTACAATGACGCTGGTGTGGCAAGAGCAGTGGCTTAGCTGCCTCTGTGGCACCTTGTAACGAACCTTGCTCAAACGCCCTACCACTGAGCAAGGTCTGTTCTAAGTGTCTCATGAAGTACCAGAAAAGATACAACTGCACAACTGTTATTCTGTCTTTCTGCACTTAATCATGGAATTTTCGGATTATTTGGTATCTGTGAGAGTAAATTGGACCTCTTCAGAAACATCTGCAGAATGGAGAAGTTCTCGAAAGTCAGTGCAAAACGAGTTCAACTCTTTTGCTCTAGTTTTCTGAACGAATAGAAAAAGTATAGAATGTTCAAAAAAGTTCGACTCAAGGACAGAAAATTGCTGAAAATGTGTTCAGAAGTCATTGCATAATTACGTAACGCTGAAAATTGCCGTTTCTGAACCACCCACCTTGCAACGCATCGTAACGTTACCACCCCGTCAGCGTTACGTAATTATTGTTAACAAAGCTAAGTGTTTATAGTCTACTATCGTCCCTGTAGGCATCCAAATTTGTACTCCGGTTTTAATCATCAGTAATACATAGGCTTAATACAATGTAATATTTGATATTATGTTTGAACTTCGATCGCACCACCGTGTAGGCCTAGGCCTATAGGCTATAATTCTAAACACTATTTTAGTGTCAATTTATATGCTTCGCTTGAAACTGAATGTTGAACTCGGCGAGTGTGCCCCGATCGACGCAATCGTGTCTTTCTCAACTAAGGCAAGCGTCACTCAAATATTTAAATTAATAATAATACAACAAACGGACTTGAGTTGCATATTGAATTTCGCCCCGCTTTCGTAATTCGTATCCCTCCTTTGACGCATAAATTAGCCCCGCCTTCCTGAAAATATTCACCTTAGCTGAGAAATTGTGGGAAGAACATATTTTGTAGAAATTTTATATTACCAGAGCGTTCCGTTCGTGAGATTTCGCTGCCCGAAGAAGAAGTTGATCTTTGGTTTATAGTTTAGATTGAATATTATTAGTTAATTCTAATTTGTATAAAATCAATATGCGTTACGTAACGTTCAGCTTACTCACCCACCTATCCCCGTAATGTTTCGTAAAGTTTTCTAGCACCTCACCCACCCACCCTTGAGCGTTACGTAATTATGCAATGACCCCTCATTTCAACGAACACAGCTAATTGATGCGCTTATATGCAGCCGATCAATAAATTATTGATCTGAATATGAGTAATTAACGTCCTGTTTAGACTAAATTCGTGCAAGTAAGACGTATTAACGCTAGGTCTATGCAGATTCGAATGAGTGGAATCATGTCAACCAGTTTTTTAGCACTCATTTAATTTTTAATGGCTTAACTATAGTAACGTGAAAGCATGTGTGCGTGCTGATATTGAGGGTTGTTTATTTATACGACAGGACTGGTGCATGATAAATACTGCAAATCTATCACGCGTCCGTCAGACGCGTACGGGCTATACGACGATATTCGTCAGACGCGTACGGGCTATACGACGATATTCGTCAGACGCGTACGGGCTATACGACGATATTCGTCAGACGCGTACGGGCTATACGACGATATTCTATGCCAACAAGGCTTGTGAATTTGTGAATCTAACCATTGCCCGAAATTATAAGATAATATAATTTACATCGGCCGACGAGGCGACCCTCAGCCCTTGGCGCCCTGGAGCAATTGCTCCACTTCACTCCATGGCGCTATTCGTACGCCACTGGGCAGGGCCGTTTTAAGGCGGTCGTAGGCGGCAGGCTCAAGGCACTCTCAACTACTGCTTTGCACAAAACATTAAACGTGTAAACCTAAACACACACATTCACATTATTTTTCAAGTCATAAATGGTTTTTATGCAGAATGAATTTTCTTGTGGTTGATTAGTGTAGAACTTTGTGAGAAGAACGTTTTATAACATTGACGTCATACATAATGCTTTTCTCCAGTTTGAATTATTGAGTTTTGCTTCACGTGTGATGTTCTACTTCAACGCGCAAGTTAGATCGGACAGAACTGGGTGGGAAGAGATCATGGGAGGAATGGTAGAGAGTACAAGATCTGATAATTGAGAAAGACTGCTGAACTTGTGTAGTAGGAACTTGCAAGAAGACTGGAGGGAGCTTCTTCCAACATGAGAACATACATTATAAACTCACGTGGACGTCGCCTGATGGCAAAACACACAATCAGATTGACCACATGTGTATATCTGGGAGATGGATGTCATCAATGAGAGATGTAAGAGTTTGCAGGGGTGCGGATGCGGCATCGGATCACCACCTGGTGGTGGCAAGAATAAAGATAAAATTAAAGAGACGAACAAGAAAAGAATACAAGACAAGGATTATTAACACGGACAACTTAAGACACAGAGAATTTATGCAACAATATGAGCTTGAGTTGGGAACAGGTTTGCAATCCTGGAGAATCTCAGCGACGAGGAGGTGGGAAGAGAAAACACCAATCACGAACAGGAATCAATAGATGACCAATGGCAAAAGTGGAGCTGTGCGGGCAAAGAGGCAGGAGAAAGGTCCCTGGGTTTCCAAAGAGGAGGGAAAAGGGAAGCTTGAATTTCCAAGGAAACCTGGAGAACAATCGACGAGAGGAGGATGCTCAAACAGGGGATGGAACGAGATAAGGCAGAGGGAAATAAAGAAGGAAAAAATATAACATCATATAGGGAGAAGGACAAAGAGGTCGAAAAGAGATGCAGAGAAGACAAAAACAAGTACGTACAAAACAGAACAGTGGAGGCGGAAGAAGCGGCGAGAAGAGGAGACTCCAAAAAGCTGTTCCGTATAGTAACAGAACTGGCAGGAGGAACAAAAAAGTAGACCATGACAACAGAGAGAGGATAGAAAAGTAGCAAGGACACATGAAGAACAAGCGAAGCAATTAATGGAGAGAGCACTTCGAGAAAATCCTGAACTGCCCAGAGCCTACAATAGAAATGCACGAGTCTGAGGCAGACTGGAGGGGAGGAGCTGGAAATTGACACTGAGGCACTTGGGGTGGAAAAACTACGAAAAGCAATTTAAAAAGATTAAAAATGGAAAGGCAGCAGGAATAATAAAAACCGAATTACCGAAATATTGAGGAGAGACGATGGTCAGGCAACTAACAGAACTGTGCAACAAAATATGGATGGCGTGAAAAGTGCCAGAACCATGAAAAGA
Organism: Bimastos eiseni; assembly: GCA_959347315.1. Classification (NCBI taxonomy): domain Eukaryota; kingdom Metazoa; phylum Annelida; class Clitellata; order Crassiclitellata; family Lumbricidae; genus Bimastos; species Bimastos eiseni. The sequence goes on from OY365815.1 coordinate 5,685,267, forward strand.
GGGAATCATCATTCCAATCCCAAGAAAGGTGATCTAAGAGACTGCAACAATTATAGGTTCCCGGAAAAGTCCTGGCTACGGTGCTACTGAACCGCATGAGATCCGCAGGTATAAGACCATCTGCGATAGGAGGAGACAGGTTTCCGACCTGGAAGATCTTGCAGCGAACAAATCTTTACATTCAGACAAATTATAGAGAAGGCCTTGATGTACGATAAACCCATACTGGTCAATTTAATCGATTTCAGGAAGGCATTCGATAGTGTGCACAGGGAGTCCATATGGAAAATAATGAAGGGGTATGGAATTCCTGCAAAGGTAATCGACATCGTTAGAAGCTTCTACCATGGTAGCCGATGTGCTGTTAGATATGATGGAGAGGAGGGCAAGTGGTTCCAGATCATAACAACATCAGAAGGAGAAGAATAAGGTGGATGGGGCATGTCTGTCGCATGGAGGAGGAGAGAAGAGCTAAACAGGTGATGTCCTGGTGTGCGGGAGAGCGACGGAGGAGAGGAGGACCGAGAAAATACTGGGCAGAGACAATCAGAGACGACCTAAAATGTTTGGAGATATGGTGGGAGGAGGCTGAGACACTGGCTTTGGATGATGGAGGCGAATGGAGAAAGTGCATTGCCCGATGTGTAGACCTAAGCAGGAAGGCTTATAAGTACTAAGTTCACGTTCGACTGTTCGAAAAACAAAAAGAAATGTCTATCGCATTGATTACATACACAAAGCTTTTCTCCCATTTGTACGCGCACGAATGTGTCTTTCTTTCTCCGTGTGAATTTCTATAAATTACGAATGCCAATTTGGATTTACAAAAGACATTATATCATAAAGGAATAATACTACCACTAATATTAATATAGTATCATTAGTAAGCTTATGCTGTGAGCGCACCCAGTTCTGATTTCAAATCTCAATTCACTTTTGTTGTAATGTTCAATATCTACAAATATAATATTTGATATATTTGGTGTTTTTTACTTTTAGTCACGGCTTTTTAAATTTCGTAGGCCCTGATAACTTCGTAGGCCCTAAGCCCAACAGTTCATGACGAATATGTATACATAATTATTAGGTGTCAAACTATTAATCAGATGCCGGCGACACCACCACTAATTGTAGTCTGGTAGTGCCAGTTCCGAGCCTGGCTAAAGGAGAAGAGCGACGCCAATGATTGTTGTCACACAATGCCATTAAACAGCAACTACAATCAACAAATGCTGTTCACCGTTGCAATTTCTACAGTATGTTGGCTAATTTATTGCAATGGTCGTCGTAATGACTGAATGAGCGTCATTTCCTTACTAGCCTATGCACACGAAAACAATTTCCTCCCTCAAATGTTCAGCATAGCATAACTGGGAGTAATCGTCATCTCCAGATTTCTACAGCGCCCATAAAAGCGACGACGTGAGCACCCTGTAGTTCAAACTCATCCGCTGGTTGCACTCTGCCAGTGCCAGTCCCAAGCCTGGATAAAGGATAAGGGCGACGCTAATGATCTATATGTTATCACACAGTCCACACAGTTGAGTTAAACTGCAACTACCTATACCTCTGCAGTTCATTACCGGGCGCTTAAATCAAAACAAAATCGATATGTGGGGCTAAAATCGGTTCCGTGTGAAAATGCAGAGGGTCCAAACAGGCAGATAACCACACGATTAGAGAGTTTGCATGGTGTGTAGAATTGAAACGGCGAAGGAGGTAGGCCTACCCTTAAGCGAAAGGACGGAATCATCGGCATAGGAACTGTGAAAGAGCAGTATTTTCAGTATTGAGTGAAATACATGTGGAGAAATGGAAAGAGATGGTAAATTTTCGGTGAGATCGTTTTGTGTGGATAAGATATACTTGACGTTATGCTGGTGGCAGTTTGTTTCCGAGAGGCGGAATGGCTGTAGCTATCGAGCGATCTGTACATTAGTGATGAGGTGACGGAAAGTAGGGCGGAGGAGTATTAGTTCGGAGGAGGTGATGGTTGAATAAATGGGTTGAACCGTGTCTCTTGCCTCTGTCTCCTTGACTGCTGCATTCTATACCATTGACCACAGTCTTCTTCTGACAAGACTATATATATACATATATATGTATATATATATATATATCCTCTTGGTTTGGCGTTTCTAGCACTGCTCTAATCTGGTACCGATTAGTCTTCCAGATCCTTCGAACTCTGCCAAAGCCTCTAACCACCTTTGTTCGCAACCATCTCACTCACATGCATGTAGTGTTCCTGAAGGCTCTGTCCTGGATCCACTCTTCTTCATCCTCTATACCACACCATTGAGTCATCTCATAAAATCTTCCTCTTTGACGACCACCTGTACGCAGATGATACTCAACTCTACATACCATTTCCTCCAGATTTCCACCTCCATGGCGCAGTCAGTCACTCAATACTGCTAAGTCTATAGGGACAGTCATGAATCTTCTGTAATGTATAGGCCGACACAGATGATTTTGAGAATTCTTAAGACAATGGACTCTAATTATAGAGAAACAAGACTATACGTCCTGTTGTAATTATAATTAATACGGCAAGTGTTCTGCGTATTGTGTTAAGTCTTAACTTACAGATTGTCGACGACAGCCACTGTCGACACCACCGATGCGCAATCCTCCTCCTCCTCCGCTTCAGTTAATGCTCAATTAGGCACAGTATATATAAATCAGCAAGTCAGATAAGCGACAAGTGGCCGACCGACCGAGATAGCCCGACCAACAGTAGGCTAGACGTCTCTTGCACGACTTTCCAAAGTCCATGGCAGCATCAGTCATATTCTATTGATTGTTGTGAATGTGTAGACTGCGGGGATACACGACCTACGAGTATGCCCGTACCTGACCCGTAGACCTGCCCGATCCGTAGACCTACCCGACCCGTAGGCAATTGGATGTTTACTATTCACAATAAGACAGTTGAACACGAAAATCAACGAACACGTTCAGAAAACTTAATCGGTGTAGAGATGTTTTTCATGCATGCCTAGAAAGACGTAGACAGGCAAACAATCACACGATTAGAGAGACCAATATTTATTTATTTATTAAAGCAGCTCTTCTTGTATTCGCTCATAAATTATACGAGCACTGAGCACATCAAAGGCACGGTTGGCTGTATACAGTCAATATCGCCAAGATGCCCAGTGGATTTAGTAGGTGACTAAATTAGCTACGTTCTGATCGATCGTCCTCTCATTGGTTGAGTTATTGTGTAGACTATGAAATCGTCTGCGGACAGTTGCATCATAATGCTAATCTCCGAACTTCTAAAGCGCCAATGGAGAGTCAAACGCATGACACCAATTAAATTTTTCTCCGGATGACTTACATCATAGTTACATGTCAACGACATGTAGGCTATGTCTCTAAATTGCCAACAATTCAAGTGATGTAGTCTGGTTTTTCTTCCGTCCTTCCATTTCGGTACTTTAAACGGGTCTGCGGTCACCTCCTGTTGATATGCTGTTAGATGTCATGTATGTCATGTCAGAGCAGAGGCACTTTTTAAATCTACAATTAATATAATTATGAGGATGCCAGCAAGTATCACAGAGAGCGAATAAACACGCAACATTTGCCTATAGACATACATAAGGACTTACATGTACATGTATCAGAGCTTAATTAACGAACGTACGATGCGAACAATGCGACGACGTCCGTCATCATTATGGGTCATCATAGGTCATCATTATGGGTCATCATAGGTCATCATAGGTAATCATTCTGGGTCATCATAGGTCATCATAGGTTTACCTGTTCCTCATACCATGTATGTACATAATATGTATGCGCCTATTCATATAACGTATTTTGAACTATAAAATGCGTTGAAGAATGGTCAATCAAAATATTCATAGCATCTGTCTTTTAAAGAGTTGAATATTGTCATGCGTTAAGCCAACTTAAGCCACTCTGTCTCTACAGTTAGTAAGTCGGCGTTCCTGGTCTTCGCATAGGTCTTTGAACATCTTCCACACGAGGTTAGAGGTCATTGGCAGCCTTTGGACAAACAGCTATGCGACCGGTCGATGGGAAGCTCAAATGGACCGTAGCTCCATCTGTAGAGGGAAAGTGGAGCCTCCATCTTGTTGGTAGTTTCCAATGCACTTCGTTCCATTCTACCAACCACGTGATACCCTGAGACAAGCAAGCCTTCAGTCTTCTGTTATTCAACCGCCGCACACTATCGACGAGGTATATGGCCACAATGAGTGTAGGACATTTGCCCACTGGACGGACATTTGCCCCCGGACATTTGCCCCTCCCGCCTAGGACAATTGCCACCCCCAGTGTAGATTATAAGCTCACCCAAACTATATATGCATACATACATGCATGCATATATATATATATATATACATACATATACATAGATACATACATACGTACGTAAATACGTACGTATGTATGTGCGTACGTGCGTGCATACGTACGCACGTACGCATATTGAGTGCCCTATGCCCTTCTTTCTATATGTATATACATACACACAGGCATGCATACATACATAGGCCTACGTACGTACATGCATGTATATATGCATCGATACATATGCATGCATACATACATATATATACACCCGTACATACATAAATGCATGCTTACATAAATACATGTAAGTATGTATACATGCCCGCGTGCCTACAAGCATATTACACATAGGGCGGCAATTGTCCGGAGGGAAAATGTTCAAAATGTGGGGGCAAATGTCCCTTCCCCGACCACAACGAGCCACATTGTCATGCATGCATTTGCCACACTGGCCCACACATCACCTGATCAATATAAATTTCTAATTACAATTACCTAATTACAATAATTCGGTTCTACGGGCAGCAAGAGTACATCTATTCCTCAAAACTTGGGATGCAGAAAGTATTGACCTCTGAATCCTCCAATGACCTTAGGCTATGACGTCAGCTGAATCGCTTGATTACTTATCTCACGGACGGACGAAGTTCAGTAAAGGGTCAGAGTTCACTGACTTAAACAATTTCCTCCCTCAAATGTTCATTTGTTGACGACCCTGTGCCCTTCAAACGTCCAAAGTCATCGACGTCAAGCGTCAGATAGATTTACATGAATAATGAGGACGAGTGAATGATGTATGTGACATGCAATATACCAATGACTATAGTACCGTGATTTAGACAAAGACAGCGACGCTATCTAATGTTCCTCGGATGCTCCTCTCTCTGTCTTAGTCTCACGCTTTCTCTCTCTGGCTATCCCTACCGATCCCTGCTTCCTTCTCCCTCTCCTTCTCTTCTCTCGTTCAGCAGAAGACCAGCGCACCTGAGCTGCTCGTTCGCTCCCACAGACGACGCCATCAGGGCTCATAGGCTGCTTCTGCCCGTTGCTCTATAGCGCCGCTCGTCAATACAGGTAGGCCGCCTGCCTCATTGTAGTATATCAGCCCTTATCATTGAAGACCTGCTGCGCTGCCCCAGGCGAACTGTCATATGTAGCGTATATATGAGTTTCATTTGTATATACAACAATAACACATATATGTATGTATGTATTCTAATATAGAGCCACAAATAGAGGTTTTGTAGATATATTTACATGATGATATTTCACGCAAAAGTGAATGCATGTTGATACACAAATGCCGTTCACTCGTCATATTCCAAATAATTATATGCATATGCATATAGGCCTATAGTCTACAGTCTACACGATACGACGAATCGAGTGATCGTGGTCCGATTATCAGGATCGGATTCTGTGTCTTGTTCCTTCCCTCTGCTTCTCTGTGTCTCTATGTTTCCCCCCCCTCTCTCTCTCTCTCTCTCTCTCCGTCGTACATAAAGAAGGTCGACGTCATTCTTTGCCTAATTTCGTCTTCGGATCGTACGACGGTAACAGTTACGTTCTGACTTGCGACCGATCGACCGATCATCTGACTAAGGCATTTGTCGCTAACGAGATCCAAACGACGCTGAAGAAACAAAGAAACGATGACGTCGTCGACAAATTTCTGCCTCGTTCTTCTCTGCCATCTGGCACTCTGCGTAACAGCTCAAGAAAGTAAGTAGAACATCCACCTTATAATCATCCTTATCAAATGGATCGTTTGCAGTGCACGATTCGAACTGGTAATCTAGCGTGCCAATCTCCTTAAATGATAGAAACAGCGCAACAGAATTTATTGGAAAATTGGTTTCGGCAATTATTATAAAGGCCTATCAGACTTCTACATGTCCGAATGTTAAATGCACAAAACAATAGACTACTTTAACTTTCATTGAAATTTGAACTTACGCTATTCATGCAGCTACTGATTGCAAATCAAATCAAAACATCATTTCTGTGGACGAAAGTTTTCAGGACGAATGCGACAGACTTTAAGCATCGAAGTTTTGAGCATATTTTTTTAGTCAATGTAGAATTTCTATGCAGCCAATAAATTCGGCCTAGAGGAAAGTATGATCTCTAGAGATTAATATCTATTTGACTTTGAAACTGACCTCCACTGCTTGAGCAGCAGTAGGAATTAAAAAATTGGACAAACTTGATCGGGTGTCCGAGTTTTGTTTCAGCAAATACCAAAGGCCCGTTGAGCAAGATATACTTGAAATACTTCAAGAAAATAAAAAATATTTGTGTTCCTATAAAGAACATAGGCTATACAATGGCGAAACTTGGGTCGCCAGTTCGGTGTCTGATACCTTTCGGATCTTCTCTCTCCATCCCCAACTCCAGCTCACTCGATTGCCATTTCGTTTGTTATCTCAGGCTTGTTTCCCGATCGACATCTGAGTCGGTTCATGTCCTCTTCTGTCCTTGATATTGTCCTTTGTAACATCAGATTTCAATTGTCTTGAGTTATTTTATTGTCAGAGGATCGACACCCTTCTGGCAAACCTTCCTCTTTGAGGCTCCTTTATCCGGGCTTAAGAAAACTGTGGCGAAGCTGAAGGTTAAATGCACAAAGCAATAATCTACTTAAACTTTCGTTGAAATTTGAAGTGAAACATCATTGCAAGGTGAAAATTAGCGAGATTTCGTTTGAAGGCTCAATTGATCAGTCATTTAAATAACTAATCTTAGAACGGAAACTTCTGTAGTCCAGAAGACCGCATGTTATTAAATGTCATTATACACTGAAGCCTAATTCAAATTTGATAAGCATTGATATGATAGAGCTGCCTGCAGCCACAGCGATTCTTTTTCTTCATTGATTGACAGTCCAAAACCGATCACCTGTCATGGAGGAGGAGGGTCTGTGCAGGCACAGAGGGACTGTGTATAGGATAGTTGGCAATTGAACAGGTGCGCGTCCCAATCTCCTTCTGCGCCAAATGACGAAATCCGCCACTGTGGCTGGTACACAAATATTCAACTTCACACGCGGCAGACAGTCCAGACAAAAGACCAAACATAATAATTGCAAGTCTGTTTATTTTACTCCAGTGACCTTGAATTGTAATCTGCCTATATGCGTCCGGCCTTGCTATCATGAATCAAGCCAACCGTGGGACACTCAAACATTTCTGAGTATAGGCCTATTCAATTTTACTGAAAAGAAAAGAACAATCTGAGTCGTGTAATTTATAGATTCAGAGCGCTCCTGCTGCAAACTGCTTCCATCAATTATTATGTAGTCATATTTGAATTTAATAAATTGTTCACACACTGTAATCGTAATCTATAAACCTCTAAAGCGCCTAATCACTACATTGCATGACATACAATTTATCTATAGGCGTTCGAGGCTCATTCATTTACGACTCACAGCAGTATGGATTCGAGGAGTGTAGGACATTTGCCCCCCCCCCCGGATATTTGCCCCCAGATATTTGCCCCTTCTGACAAGGACAATTGCCCCCCGTGTAAACCATAAGGCGTCGCCAGTAACCAATGTATATATGTACTCATGCGTACATATATATACAAATATACATACATACATACATACCGTATCGTGTCATGTCATGTCTGTCTGTCTTTCTGAGACTATGGGAAAATATTTTTGAGACTATAGGAAAATGGCGTGTATGAACGATCCGTTGGTCCCAAACTTGCTAGTCAGAGACTTGGATGGGCGTGGGAAAACCCAGCATCAATGGCTCGCGCGATTTTTATGGCTAGTTTTGCATGAGCAAGCTATTTATAGGCTATTTTCGACTTGATCTGGCAAAGAAATTTATTATGCTCATTATCTTAATTAACCGATGATTTTGTTAAACACAAATGTCACTGTTATCGCAATATTACTCCTCCGCAAAAATTACTGTACATAGATTACGATAGCCTTACTCAACTATTATTTAACTTGCATGTGGGAAAAGTTAGTTCGACCATTGCAAGCTAACGGCCGTGTGTTCGGCGATGCGTTGTATGCACCAGTGTTAGAACTCCCGATTAAACGAAGATCACCGTTATAATTATCATTTTGTGACGGCGAAAACGTAGAAAATAATTAAGTTTATCGTCTGACAATAGCAGAGTGAACACTGATCTCTCTTAAACCCTCCTTGAAGTCTGAAACTTCGACGAAGTGGACCAATCGAGACGGCAGCCACCATTTTACTTCACCAAGCATCACTAGTAGATTTACGCCTGCCTGTCAGGTGGACTAGCGCTAGTCGGGTTTTAGAGGACTTGGGCGTCTCCAATAATCCACATACACGTTAATCTAATTCTCTAGTCGGGTTTACAGCGAAAACTGGTCCGGACTTGGACGTAGGCCCGTTTTCAAAGGTTTCATACACGTGGGCCCAGGCTGTAAAATGCACCTGAATGAACCCTAGGCATACGACGCAACACAATAATGGTAGCGCATTCCATGCCATTGAGCCAACAACAGAGAAAGCGCGATACTGTCTAATTGTAGTTCGCGTGCAGGGAACAAGGAGTTCAACCTGCGTAGAAGAGCGGAGAGCACGTCGTCCCTGCACGCCCATGGTAGAGCAACACAGCTCTTGTAAATACGCGGGGGCGGTACCTAATAGGCACCGCCACACCAAAGCAGAAACGCGTATGTATGTATGTATTGTATGTATGTATGTATTGTATGTATGTATGCATGTATATATGCATGTATGTATGCATGTATGACATTGTATGTATGTATGTATGACATTGTGTGTATGTATGACATTGTATGTATGCATGTACGTATGTATGTATGTATTGTGCGTGCGAACGTGCATACGTATGCACGTACTTGCGTGTGCATATGCATTATACGTGCACATTTACAAACATGCACATACATACACACATACACACAAGCATGCACACAATAGCCTACGTACGTACATACATGCATGTATACATATGCATGCATGCATACATACGTACATATATATATATATACCCGTACATACTCGTACATACATACTTGCATGCATGCATACATACATACGTACATACATACATACATACATGCATGCATGCGTACATACGTACATACATACATACATACATACATACATACATACAAACATACATACATACATGCATGCAATACATACATACGTACATACATACATACATACATACATACATACATACATACATACATACATACATACATACATACATACATACATACATACATACATACATACATACATACATACATACATACATACATACATACATACATACATACATACATACATACATACATACATACATACATACATACATACATACATACATACATACATACATACATACATACATACATACATACATACATACATACATACATACATACATACATACATACATACATACATACATACATACATACATGCATACATGCATGCATGCATGCATACATACATACATACATACATAAGTGTAAATATGTACACATGTACATGCCCACGTACATACATGAATATAGGTGGCAATTTTCCGGGGACAAATGTCCGTTCCCAGGATTCGAGTACACGCGGGTCAGTTACATGTTTGTCAAGTGCTAAGTAGCTATCTCTACAAAAGGAGCTTTATGTATACTTGCCTACGTTACATGGCTTGGAATTTTGTAGCTTCTCTTTCATTTAACATTTAGTCCTTGGTTCAAAAGGTTCACAAGTCAATTGTATTGAGATTCTTTTGTGACAATTTTTAGGAAAAGATCGTGTATGTAACCTACAAACACAATGATGGTTTGAACAAATGCAGAATAAACGTATGAACAAATACAGAGGTCCTGAATGCGCATATTAAATAGTCCAAAAGCAGCACCTGTAGAGGCAGAGGCCTTTCAATTAATATCACACCTGCTATAGGCCTTGGTACCTGGGGCAAGGCAGCTCACTTGGTCTGTATATACGGAGTTTACCTGTTGTCTGTGTCTTTTCAGTCAGTGGCCATTGTACTCTTCTCGAGTAGGGGCTAGAGATCTTCTCGCGTAGGGGCTAGAGATCTTCTCGCGTAGGGGCTAGAGATCTCCAATAGCCAAGGGGTTAGATCTCCCTTCGCGTAGGGGCTAGAGATCTCCTCGTCAAGACTGTCTCTTGGCTCAATAAAACTTTCATATGCAAATGTGTGAATTTCGTAAAATAATACAATTTCTTGCTCTGAATTGCAGACATTGGATTACAAATTTGCCTCTAAAATACTTCTATGGCTCGAACATCATCCTATGCATAGTTTACGATCGTCTCTGGTGATTGTTTAACTTATTCAGTTTAAATTAAGTTCATCCCTTGAGGTCATTCGAGGCTAGTACTGAACAGGATAAATGATAAATTATTTAATGTGCAAATTTGTGAATTCACATATACACACATAGCTATGATCTACATTCGCAGGTGAACATTGTCACAATGATTGACTGCAATGTCAACTCACTCAAAACACACATAATTTGATTCCGTCGTCGGTGGCTGTTGTGCGGCAAATCCTGCTCATTAGCTCTTAACGTGGCGTTCAGAGCTAATGAGAAGATTTGCTGTTCTCGCTCGACATCACTAACGACGTTATTTACCATTGCTTTGCTTCAACTGATTTACATAGCATAACATGCAGGATAAATTATTAATATTAATGCGCAAGTCAAAGCATCGTCAAAAGCAGAGGAAGGGTTCGGTTGCTGAAACAGTGACCGGTTTAATTATTCTAACGAAGTTCTTACTATGGACACGAAACACAGAAGCTGATTAATCTATCCAATTATACTGACTATAATGTGTAAGCTACACGATTTCTAAAGCGACCGTAGACGCTGTTTGCATTTCAAGATGAGATCCTTGACTACCACCGCTGCCCCTTCGAATGGAATTGAGCTCTTACCAATGCAGATAACCCAAGATTACTCCGCAGTGGAGTAATCTTGCAGGTAACCAGACCGGGGAACGGACAATTGCCCCCCAGGACATTTGCCTCCTCCCGGACAATTACCCCTCCCGACTAGGACAATTGCCACCCGGTTAGACCATAAGCTCGCCCAAATGATATATGCGTACATACATACATACATACATACATGCATACGTACATACATACATACATACATACATACATACATACATACATACATACATACATACATACATACATACATACATACATACATACATACATACATACACACGTACATACATACATACATACATACATACATGCATACATACGTGCATACGTACGTACATACATACATACATGCATACGTGCATACGTGCATACGTACATACGTACATACGTACATACATACATACGTGCATACGTACGTACATACGTGCATACGTACGTACATACGTGCATACGTGCATACGTACATACGTACATACGTGCATACGTACATGCATACATACATACGTGCATACGTACATACGTACATACATACATACATACATACATGCGTGCATACGTACATACATACATACGTACGTACATACATACATGCATACGTGCATACGTACATACATACGTACATACGTACATACATGCACACGTACGTACATGCATACATCTGCACCCGTACATGTACATACATGTATGCAAGTGTATATGCACAGGTACATATATGCATATACGGGGGCAATTGTCCGAGGATCAAATGTCCTAGACAAAATGGGGGGGACGCAATTGTCCGGGGTAAAATTATCCTACACTCAACCGGACCAGCATAGGCGCCCTCACTTTGGAGCGAAGGGTATTTGTACTTTAATATGAATAAGTGAAATTGGACGACGACGTGTTTGCAGCAATCGATGGTCTCTGGAAGTATGTAAGTTGATCTGCTGTTCTGTGTTTCAGGTATCAATGCACAGGAAGGCTTTGACGTCGGAAAACAGGTCGGAATTGCTCTGGCCCTTTGCTTTTCCATCCTGGCTACGTTCACCGTTACAGTCAACTGCATCAAGAAGCGATGCGTGAAGAGCAGCGTACACTAGATGACAGATTCACATATTATTATCTGGAGATGCAGTCGTCTTCACAGAATCTACTTCTGTATTCGCAGCATCTTGTTCGCCAGTTGACCAATTAACGTCGTTTCTGTAGTTAGGAGACCTGTGTCTGCTGGTCTAACATGTAGTCTTTGACTAGGCTAATATGAATATATCGACGCATGTCTAAATGCATCATTGCCGAGTTTCAGCTATCATGAAAAAATAGACTAGTTGCAGCTATTAGCAGCTGATGAGAACCAACAATTATATCCCGGAAGCGCGTAGAACAAAATATTTTATTATTTCGCACTCAACTTTCTTAAATTCCATATTATGTAGGTCTACTTTATAATTTAAAATAGGTTCGTCTCAGAACCCCACTCTGTAAGTTACGAGTCAAATTTTATCTTTAAACAAATTGTGTAGATTGCTGTGTTGTGTGTGCACCTCAGAATTAAATAGTTTAAAGTTTCTAGAGCATAACTTTACAATTGGATAGAGACATTAAACGTTATATATATGGAAATCAAAATTAGGATTTGCATAAGTTTTTAAACGAGTCGTAGAATATCTTGCCTTTAAAATTCTGCTTAAAATTCCGTAATGTAGCCTAGGCTACTCTGTAAAGATATAATAAATGGTTATCAATAAATTTTTAAAAATTTACTTCATTTAAATTAATTGTGCGCTCATGTGAATTTTATGAAATGTGAATTTTGGCCCATCGTGTAAATCAAAATGCCAATGTGAAGAAAGTGATTCTCTAAATGACGATGTCCTCAAAATGACTTTCGTTGGAAGTCTCCCTTTCCACATATGATAGCATTTGCTATTAAACCCACCCACCCCTCTTTCCCATTGTCGTTGCTCTTACTCCTTCGTGCGTCTTTAAGTCAGTGGCCCTCTGGCCTCTACCCCAAGCAAATAATGGATGCTGAACAGGGCCGTTTTAAGGTCGTCGTATGCCCTAGGCACTCTTTCATATACCTCAACTTTTGCTTTGCACAAAACATTAAACGTGTAAACCTAAAACACACACATACGCTGTAATGTTGGAAGAGGGGACTGCGTTATGAAAAAACGGCGATGTCAAGTTTATAACTTTAATGAACAATATAATATAATGTCAAGTACTGTATAAACTAAAATTGCGAACACTATAGCTATAGATATGAACGGTATATATAAAGACAAACATTATATGCCTATCAACAGTAGTAAATATATATATATGTATAGACAGAGACTGACAGACAGTAGACACTGCCAAGTGAATCAGCGTGGGCGAATGGGCTGAGACAGTTGGAGAGACGGGCTTTATGACCAAATATGACTGAGGCAAGAGCGAATGCCGGGCTAGGATAGGTTAAAAAGACCGGGTCCGGAGGAAGAGCGATGGGCAGAGCGCCTGAGAGATTTGATGTAAGATGACCAAATAAGGATACAATCGGGACAAATAACCAAATAAGGATAGACATGAGGTAGAAGGGCCATAATGGGAGGATGCAAGAAAGGGTATAAAAGATGGGAGAAATTGAGAGTGGGGATTCACTCTCAGAAGGCGTCAGATGCACGACAGAGGACGTCATCGAATGCAGGAGGAATCCGCTCTCGAGGAAGCGACTGGAACGACAGATGACCAAGACGATAGAGATAGGTCTGGTTAAGGTCGACAGTCTGAGAGTGATGAAGAAAGTTAATGAAGTAGCAGGCTAAGTTGTTCTACGTTAATATATTTTGAAGTTAACCTAAATAATAAGAATAATAATCAGAAAGAGACTCTGGTGTCATTTTGTTGAACTATAACGTAAACGCAAACCGAAGAGACTGGAGACACACGGCTACAATCCATCATCGCTACCACCAAGAATTGATGACCAGATTGTTGTTTGAGAAAGGGCAACAACAATCTTTTCCCTCCATTATATACACATGATTTTTTCAAGTCATGAATGGGTTTTATGCAGAATGAATTTTCTTTAGGTTGATTAGTGAGTGTAGAACTTTGTGAGAAGAACGTTTTATTACATGAACTACATACATGATGTTTTTCTCCAGTGTGAATTATTGAGTGTTGCTTCACGTTCGACGGTTCGAAAAACAAAAAGAAATGTTTATCGCATTGATTACATATATATAGCTTTTCTCCAATTTGTACGAGCACGCATGTGTCTTTCTTTCTCCGTGGGAATTTCTATAAATTACGAATGCCAAATTGTATTTGCAAAAGAGAAATTAGAGAATAAACCATAAAGGAATATTATTACCACTAATATAGTCTGCTGTGAACCGTGATTCGGGAACGCAATCAGTTCTGATTTCAAACCTCAATTCACTTTTTGTTGTGACAACTCAAAATGTTTCAATAGTTATTCACTTTCCACTTTAAATTTAATAAGTTTGCAATTTCTTCTTCGTTACAATTTAATGATTAAACTTTTTTTCAATTACTCAATATCCCTAATATTTCTAAAGAAAAATGTATAAAAAATTTCGTAGGCCCTTATAACTTCGTAGGCCCTAGGCACAGTGCCTACTGGATAAGTTGGCTCTGCAGATGCTGAAATATCTGGCTGACTGGCTACTCGATGGATACAGATTAAAATCAACCAAGGAAGGTTCCTCTCATTCAGAGACGCGTTTGCAGAAATCGGGGCCCTATAGGCTACTCTGTAAAAAGCGAGGGCATTGGTGGAGCCCTTCTGGACTTTGTATAGGCTTATAGACTGAGTCTGAGACTCTGGTGTTGTTTAACCTATTTTGTCAAAAACCCACAAAGTCGAACTGGGAGTCGTTTTCCATGGTGTTATTTATACTAAAATTATGATTTGTTATAAAAACCATATAAAAACCAGTATTCTTAACGAATTTGAAGTAATCTGAATTTAGTTTTAAAATGCAGTAATATGTAGGCCTATAGGCCACCTTATGGAAGCAAATCGTGCGCTCTGTTGCACGGTACAAAGAGGCTCACGAAACGCACGATGTTACGCTCTTACCAGTGTAGCTAAAAGACCCAATTGATATCGAAACGAACAAAGCAATTATAAATTACAACGATAGGCCTAGGACGCTTTTATGTGAATGCCTAGATATAAAATTAGAAAATATGTTATATATAAAATGATTCAAACGTTAAGCATGTTATTTTGTACGATGTCAAAATATTTTCATTCATTTGGAGCCCCCTGAGATTTGGGAGCCTTAGGTGCATGCCTAGTGCGCATATACCTACAGGTAAACGGGCCTCTGCTCTCGTGAGTGTAGGACAAAAACCTCCCCGGACAAAAACCTCCCCGGACAAAAACCTCCCCGGACAAAAGCCTTCCCAACTAGGACAAAAGCCTTCCCAGTGTAGACCATAAGCTCGCCCAAATTATATAAGCATGCTTGTATGTGTGTGCATATGATGTATGGTTGTATACACAATATGTACGTGTGTATGGATGTGTCCATGTCGGCTAAGTGTTACTAAACCTGTAAAATATCTATTTTTAGTGGGTTGACATATTGCTTTTGTTCCAATACCTGCAAAATTTGAAGACGAAATGGTTCATAATATGAGGTGTGCATGTTAGAAGTCTTTGTTTAATAGGCACACATTTCTGAGATTTTCATCTATAGCCCTGGGTCTTCACCCACTCTCAGAGAGATGATTATCACGTTTCACCGAGTGAGTGTCATCAACTGTAAGCATAGCCTACTTATTAGCTGAACTTCACCGCTTATATTCTTAGATTATCATGTATATATATGTATATATATATAGAGGTATTCACCCACTCTCTCTTATTAACGGGAGATGATTATCGCGCGTCACTGACAGTTTGCTAACCAACTGTAGGCCTAGGTGCTTACTAGCCGACGACCTTCGCCGCTTATTAAGGCGTGTCACGGACTGTTTGCAGTATTTATGCGTCCAGCAAGATAAATAAAGATTCAGAACTGGACTCGCTTTGTCTCCTATACAACACGATAATTAGTTGCTTGTTTATATATATTTTACATAATGGCAGTTAAACATAAAACTTGTCATCATCCGTTCATACTTCACACTAGGGGGGCGGGGCTTTAGTCGGGGGGGAGGGGAGGGGGCAGATGTCCTACCCAAAATAGGGGAGCTTTTGTCCGGGGGGGGGCTTTTGCCCGGGCAGCTTTTGTCCGTTCCCCTCTCGTTATCTCCGCTTTGGTCTCCTCTGTTCCGCCTTGTTCATCGGTGACCTTGGGACATTACCATTATCGGATTGCAGCATCACTACAGTGACTACACCGTATGCCCAAGAAAATCACGACTAGGCCTAAATAATATTTACTAGGTCAATAAATGTGTTTCAGCTGCTCTATATAGTATTCATTGGCACCGTTTTAATGGAACAATTAATCACTCTCTCACCCAAAGCAAAGTATACCCTTGATTAATTCAATTCATCTATTGCAGAAGGTCAAATGTCACTCTATAATGCATTTTTACACCACGTAATTGATAGACACATTACATAATTGGACCACGCTGTATCACTCGACTGCTCTCCACAATGGGAGAGCAGAGAGGTAATAAATGTGGGGGAAAGCGTATAATGTGTCACCTTATAAGTTATGGTTAAAGGTGTAGGTAATGTTTTTCAGTTTTGATATTGCATGCATCTTTGTACTTTGTCTATGTCGCTTGCAACTGCTTTGTATGCTTCCAAGGCTATGTTAACGCCAGTCGTGCACAAAAAGTGGCCGATCATCCATCACTGCTGACCTCTTACACGTATGATTATAAAATAATAGCGACGTTTTTGAGAGTGTTCTGGTTTTAATAACTTGCAGCGTCTGCTCTATATAGTGAAGCGCTTCTAAGCAACTAAGCAACCCATCTCAGTGGTAGAGACTTCAATTCCACACCTGCAACTTCTCCATTACCTGCACCTTTAACCATAACTTATAAGTTAACTTTCATTGAAGATGAACTAACGGATGTGATCGTCGTAATGTTTCACAACATACTGATCATGCATGTTGAGCCTTTCGAATGTTTGTTTCTTGAATGCAATCCTTGGGAAACCGCTTTGTGTGTTACTTTGCCAGCTGCACGCAATTACCACGCTTGACTGCATCCAGGGCGGATCGATCGAGTGGTTTAAAAGTAATAATTTTGTATTTTGTTTACTGATGATACGGACGGTGTCTCGTCTCAAATCGCCGGATGTTTTGAGTGTGAACATTTTCTACGGGAATTGACATCGACCAAGTATATTGGACCTATATGTAGGCTAGGTTGTAACATTTTTTTGTATTTTATAAATCGCAATCTTGAGATTTCGTATGCCAACATATTAGGCCTATATTAATAATCCTGTTGTGTACGTTGAAAATTAGGATATATAATGAAAGAAACTTATATAGAGACCCATTCGGGGAACGGACAAAAGCCCCCTGGACAAAAGCCCCCCCCCCCCGAACAAAAGCCCCCGAACAAAAGCCCCCCGGACAAAAGCCCCCCGATTTTGGGTAGGACATTTACCCCCCAGGACAAAATCCCCTAGTGTGAAGAGTGAACAGATGATGACAAGTTATATATTTAACTGCCATTATGTAAAATGTATGTGAACAAGCAACTAATTATCATATCGTATAGGAGACAAAGTGAGTCCAGTTCTGAATCTTTATTTATCTTGCTGGATGCATAAATACTGCAAACAGTCCGTGACACGCCTTAATAAGCGGTGAAGGACGTCGGCTAGTAAGCACCTAGGCCTACAGTTGGTTAGCAAACTCTCAGTGTCACGCGATAATCATCTCCTGTTAATAAGATAGAGTGGGTGAATACCTCTATATATATGATAATCTAAGAATATAAGCGGTGAAGGTCAGCTAGTAAGTATGCTTACAGTTGGTGACAGTCAGTCAGTGACACGCGATAATCATAGATATTTTACAGGTTTAGTAACACTTAGCTGACATGGACACATCCATGCGCACCTACATATTGTGCATACAACCATGCATCACATGCACACACATAAAAGCATGCTTATATAATTTGGGCGAGCTTATGCCTTCACCGGGGGGCTTTTGTCCTACACTCGACCCAATCGCAAGATCTCATTCTAATCATCTAGGCCTAATGTGTCTCTTAGTTCTCTTCTTCGTGCTATTTTCCTTATCACCCTGTCGTGAGAAACGAGAGAGATTTTGCAAAGAAGAATTGTAAATATGAGAGGATTGGAAGTGACTGATTGAACAGTAAACACGTCGTAACTATTCTCTCATGCCAAGGATGCCACATAGACCATGTGACTCCACAACACATTCAATTCAAATTCTAACAGATTCGCTGTTTGTGACGGTGGGAGGCAGCGGCAAGGTGTCGGATGGTCTCGATGACTCAGCCAGTGGCGTAGCTAAGGGGGCGAGGGGGCGAACCGCCCCGGGTGACAGCATATGGAGGGTGACACTATGTCACCTCCAACAAAATTTTTCAGCCAGGCTAAGGTGCGAAAATAGTCTGAAAATAGAATTGTGAAAAAAACCCAACCAACACAGGAAATGTGACCGTTATGACGTCACATATTTCGAATTTGAATCTATCAACCGTCGAAAATATTGTCTGAGCGAGTACAGCTCTTTTGGTGAGTCATTTTTCTTATATTTTTATTATAATTTATTTCGAACAATGTTCGAAATAAATGACGACCATGGCTTTGTCGAATTATATGAAAGAAAGAATATTTGACAGCATAATATCAATGGAAGATGTCGAAAGAAGACAGCCTCCATTGATATTATGCTGGGCATGTACAGTCCGCAAGATGCAAGGATGTACATTTGACAAAGCAGTTGTTTACCATTTACAAACTACAATGGACATTTATGAAATTTTCGTCAAATTTATAGGACTAAAAAACAGAAAGTAAAATATAAATAAAAGAACTTTTTAAAAATCTCCTTTTGCTAATGGACTAAAAAGCAGAAAATAAAATATAAATAAAAATAACTTAATATCTGATAACAAGTTTCTTCCGTGACCTATGAATTTTGAAACCTACTTATAAATACCGATGTTGCTCTAGTCCCGATAGAACGATATTTTGACCTGTTTGCCACAATGAAAACAATGAAAGACATTCCTTCTAGGACTATAGTGTCGAAGGACATTCTTTTGGTCTGTGCATTGCCGTGTTTTGCATTTAGATGTTCTGAAAGTGAACAGTTGCATTTTAAAAATCTTTGGATTTGAACTATTTGTTTTGTGGTATTGGATTTTGTCTTGGACCATACATGTAAGCAGTAACGTACCGGTCAGTAGAGTAAAGTAGAGCCTAGAGGTAGAGTATGTATGAAAATTTAGCTACACCTAACCATTCAGCATAGGGTCGTGTGGGGTCACTGGGGTGACATTTGAACGGACCGCCCCGGGTGACGTTTACTCTAGCTACGCCACTGGACTCAGCTGACCCCTACTGGACAATACAACATACGACCAGGATTGAAGTAAACAGCCACCGTTCAAGGTCGGCCCATGTACGAGGAAGCCAGTGGAGTCGGCGATGAGTCGGAAACACGACCAAAACCGGATCTAACTGGTTTTCTATCGTCGGCGTAAAGACGAGCTGTAAGTAACAGTGTCCAGATTAGAGACCGTCGAGGAGGCCAGGCAGAATAGACGCTGTACGGGCTCTTTGATGTGGTACCTCAAAGGTCCTCTAATTACAGGAAGGGTTTTGTGCACTTGTATATATACCGATTGGACGGTGCATTCAGAATCTTTCGGCCGGTGTGAGAGCAATGAACACGATCTACAGGAACTGCCGTTTCGTCAACTTTTACAATCAACATTATCTCAGATTAAAATTTTAATTTCTTTTAATTGGAAAGAATAAAACCTAACAATTGTATGCATGCATGCCTGTATGTATGTACGTATGTATGTATGCATGTGGGTATGTATGTATGTATGTATGAATGTATGTATGTATGTATGTATGTATGTATGTATTAATGCATGTATGCATGTGTGGGTATGTATGTATGTATATATGTATGCATGTGTGTGGGTATGTATGTATGTATGAATGTATGTATGTATGTATGTATGTATATATGCATGTATGCATGTGTGTGGGTATGTATGTATGTATATATGTATGCATGTGTGTGGGTATGTATGTATGTATATATGTATGTATGTGTGTACATACACACATACGCACGCACACACATACAGTGTCCTTCCCCTACCTCCCTCGACATTTCAACTCTAAACACCACCCACCTTAGCCGTCTGACTGTCGGAGAGCATGACTCTTTGGATCTTGACGCTCTGACCATCCATTTTCTTCTGACTAAGCGCCTTTGAGCAGAGGCGTCGATCCATTGGAGCCCTGGTAACTCGAGCACTCCCAATGTTTGAGCTGGGGTGCTCAAAGATTGATCGGGATCCCTCAATAAAAATCCTTTAAGCCAAATATGGCGCCCCTAAACTTAAAGCTGCCCTGGCTATAAATGGTAGGCCTACATTGATGTATTTCTATGAAAAGAAAGATTACACGCGGTGAGTCGTACACGTGTTTGAATATACATTTGGGATTTTATATTTCTATTTTCTAGTCGTTATTAGATTAAATTGCTTTGTCTACTATGTGATCGTCCCTAATCTTGCGTTAAGATATTTTAAACCCTAAATATTGTATCGATTTAACTGTCGCTTAAATATAACTAGTCTTAGTCTAATATAACTGTACTAGCTTAGATTAAAATTACGTACGCGCCTCTCGCTGGACATGAGTTCTAGTGAGAGACCCCTCGCCTCCGGGTCTGAGCCTCGAGCTCGACCCGATGCCGGCACGCCGATGGACCTGACGGTGTTGACCTCGTCCAAAAAACGGGCGAGCCGCAGTGACGAATCCGCTGGTAGCGGAAGCAAATTTTTTATTTGTACAACTGAGTCTGAAAATGACTCAGACAATGATGGTAGAGGGGTCGAGTACAAGACCGTCACCAGTAAGGCAGAAAAAGCTGCCAAGCGCGAGAAGCGAATAAAAATTCGCAAAACTGAGGCAAATCTGGATTCCTACCGTAAGGACAGTAGGACTACGGTTCAGAAGCCGATGATGAAATCGGCAAAAGTCCCAGTGAGGCGGAACGTGCTAAGCGTTCCAAAGAGCGTCGAACCTGCCGCACTGGTGACGGCAGCGGAGAAGGCCCCTCCCGCCCGTGTGACGATAAACCGGTCTGTCGAGAACCGGCTGTTTATAGAGTTTATTGACGTTTGTTTATCTAAAGCTAACGCTCCACTGGTCAGGGCGGAGCTGAACAGACTGTTTGGCCCTCTGACAGCGGATGTGCCTGTCCTGTCTGCAACGTGTGTGCGCGTCCACTTGGGCGGACCTGAGAGCAGAGCACACAGGGCTCAACTGCTCACTACCACTGACCTCTGTGGTTATCAGGTTAAAGTGTCCGAACCACGCGAAGTTGTGAGACACAGAGGCAGGTACGTCCAAAAAGTAATAAAGGGCGTATCCATCACCTTAAGTGATGCCAATATTCTTAGCAGCCTGGAGAGTCTGGAAAACCTCCGTGTAGTTAATGTAGAACGGATCCTTAAGATCCAGAATAAGGTTAAGATCCCGACCACGGCGGTGAAGATTGAACTGGAACCTGGTTCAGTCGCACCTGCCAAACTGCATGTTGGCTTTCTGAGTTTTAAAATGTATGATTATGTACCACCACCTACACGCTGTTTTTGCTGTCTATCTTTCGGCCACGTAGCCAAATTTTGTAGGAAAACTCAACGATGCGGGATCTGCGCCGGCGACCACAAGCACACCGAGTGTTCAAAGCGCGAGCAGCCGAAGTGTGCAGCCTGTGGCGGCCCTCATCCTGCGATGACTAACAGCTGTCCGAAGTACACGCTGGCCAAGACCCCTACCACCATCAGCGTCCAGGAAGGGAGGCTGTACAGCGATGCCCTTCGGACTGCTCGCTCACGGAAGAACACCACGGATGCTTCCGAGGCAAAGATGACGACGAAGACTGGAGTAACGGCCGGTGCGGTCAACACGACGACGGCGGCAGCTGGTGCTCCGAGCGCCGGGGGGAGTGCTAAGGCGGAGTCGGAAGGCTCGCGTCCCTCTGGTCACCCAGTCCGTAAGCGGTCGCAGGTGAACCCACTGACCGCGCCAACTCCTATCGTGCCCCATGGACAACAGGAGGAGATGGCGACGACCGAGATCGGTAAGGTACAGAGGGATGTGCTTGGCGCTCTGAACCGTGCCTGCACCCTGTTCGTCGGAGCTATGGAGACCAACGGTGGCGGCTTGATCTCTGCCTCTAGGCTGACCGAGATCCTAGCTACCACCATCCAGGCCGTCTTCAGGATTCCGCTTGAGCAGGTGTGCGGCGCGGTGACGACCGCCTACGCGCTTTCCTCCGCTGCCACGAGCGCCACGTCAGCCACTGCAACCGACATCCACCATCACGGACCTCCAAATACTCCAGTGGAACGCATGTAGCCTCAGACCCCGCGTAGGGGAGCTGAGGCACCGCATCTCCGAGATGCGGACACTGCCGACGATCATCTGCATTCAGGAAACATGGCTGAGGACAAACATCAACTTCGAACTACCCGGCTACACCTGTGTGCGGCATGATCGATCCACTTGAGAGGCTGGAGGAGCAGTTGCAACGTTCGTGAAGACCGACATCGCCTTCTCAACGATCAACACCACTGAAGTCCCGGAGTCGATCACGATCATGCTCGACGGACTGCCAGGTAAGATCAAAATCGTCAACGTATACCATCGACCACCTCAAACTGGAAACCCTCTGCCACCGGACATCTACTCTCGATTCTTCCAAGACAGGTCATCAGTCATTCTGGGAGACTTAAACGCGCACAGCACGCTCTTTGGGTGCAGAACCACCGATGCACGAGGACGCCGGCTAGAGCACGACATGGAGGCCAACGCCTACGTCGCCCTCAACACCGGCGCCCCGACTACCGCCAACCACGCCACCGGAGCTGCCGGTTACCTCGACCTTGCTATGGCCTCGACGCCCTTGGCACGGAAGTGCACTTGGATGGTCCTTGACGACTCCATGGGAAGCGACCACTCGCCCATCCTCATCAACATCGAGGAAGCAGTCCCTGTCGAGAAAGCCTTCATCCCTAGGTGGCTTCACCGAAAGGCTTACTGGACGGCTTTCAAAGACGACTGCAGGGCAAAACTCACCGTCGCACACATCACCGACGACATTGAGGCGAGCCACTCCAACTTCCTCGGCTCGCTGCTGGAGATCGCCACGCGGCACATTCCACGATCGACTCCTCCTAAGGAGAAGGTGAAGAGTGTGCCGTACTGGACCGACGAGTGCACACGACACGTCGAGGAGCGCACAGAGGCCCGCAAGAAGATGCAGAAGACCAGGCACCCGGCGGATGCTGAAGAATACCGACGCATCAAGGGAATCACCCAGAGAGTCACAAGAACGCGCAGAAAGCCTCCTGGAAAGACTACTGCACCGCGCTGAGCGACAAGACCAAGCTCAGAAAAGTCTGGGGAACGATGAGAAAGATGTCCGGTGCGAGATCACGACCGGCCATACCAACTCTGAAGAAGGACGGACGCTCCTACACAACAAGCCAGGAGAAGGCGACTCATCTTGGGAAGTGCTTCTCAGATGTCAGCAGCAACAGGAACCATACCGTGGAGTTCCAAGAGCGCAAATCCGCCTTTGAGGACGAGCACTCGGAGGAGCTCCATGGGGGACAGCTGCCGGCAGACGACCAGCCCTTCAACGAGCCTTTCACCATCCAGGCTCTGAGAATCGCCCTCATGCGCTGTAGAAAGGACACGAGTCTAGGAGAGGACACCATCACCTATGAGATCCTGCCCCAGCTTCCGCATCCAAGTCTGCTAGCCTTGCTGGAGCTATACAACGCGGTCTGGCAACATGGACGACTTCCGGCCTGCTGGAAGAACTCCATCGTTGTCCCTATCCAGAAGCCACAAAAGCCAGCCTACGACGGAAACTCTTACCGCCCCATTGCACTGACATCCGTCTTGTGCAAACTGATGGAGCGGTTAGTGACCGACAGGCTGACCAGGCACATGGAAACCAATCACCGCTTCAACAAGCACCAGTCGGGCTTCCGCAGACTGCGAAGCTGCCAGGATCACATCGTCCGCCTTCAAGACGACATCCAACGCGCCATTCACTCAAAGTACCGCCTCACTGGCGTCTTCGTAGATTTAGAGAAGACCTTCGACCTAATGTGGACAGATGGGCTGCTGTCAAAGCTACAGCAGCACAATATCTCCGGTCAAATGTTCAACTGGATCCGGGACTTCCTGACCGACCGACACATCCGTGTCCGCGTCGGCTCAGAGCTGTCCGATCTCTTCCTCATGGAGAACGGATCCCCACAGGGCAGTGTCATCAGCCCTGTGCTCTTCATCACCATGTTGAACGACATTCCGGAGCCACAGAACGACGTAAGGCTTTCTCTCTACGCGGACGACAGCGCCATCAGGAGAGCTGGCCCAAACCCGGAAGTGAATCGGCGTCATCAGCAAAACTACCTGGACCAACCCAAAAAACACTTCGACACATGGGGCTTCAAGGTGTCGTCAACAAAAAAACCATCGCCGTAGAATTCCACCGCTACGGCACACCTGCAGCCCACCGACCGCTGAAGCTCGGGACCACTCCGTTGACCTACAACAACAACGTCAAGTTTCTGGGGGTGATCTTCGACCAACATCTCACCTGGTGCGACCACATCAGCTACATCGCTGATCGCTGCAAGAAGCGCCTCAACCTGATGCGAGCTATTGCGGGATCGCACTGGGGAGCATCGAAAGACACCCTCCTGATAATATACCGTGCTCTCATCCGCTCCGTCATCGACTACGGCTGCGTCGCCTACGACAGCGCCTCCAGAAACCAGAAAAAGGTGCTTAGTACAATCCAGTACAAGGCACTGAGTATCGCTTCTGGAGCGCTCCGAGGAACGAGTCTCGTTGCACTGCAGGTAGAATGCAGAGAAGTGCCACTCGACCTAAGGCGCAAACGGCTGATGATGGAGCTCATCACGAAGGTCAACGAGATACCAAACCACCCGACGCAATCCATCATCAGCGGTCGGATGCTAAAAAGCGCAAAAGACGACACCGACCCCATCCGCATCAAAGCAAGACTTATCGACCAAGAGATCGAACCACCAAAGATCCAACCGCTCGCCTGCACCACAACACCACCGTGGCTGCTGCGACCATCCGTGATAGACACCACTCTGATACAGAAGATCAGCGACCTGAACGACCCTCTGAAAAAGAGAGATCTGATCAAAGATCACACCCGCTCCTACGACGCGCGAGTGGCTGTCTACACTGATGGAGCCAAGAACGCAGCAGGTAGGGTATCGTGCTCATTCTACGTGCCCTCTAGCGGCCACCACGAAAGCTGCCGAATGAGCGACGGCTCATCGGTCCTGGCAGCTGAACTGGAGGCCATAAAGAGGGCTGTGAAATGGGCCGCCAGCGCAGATGCACACCATCTCGTCATCTTCTCCGACTCCCTCGCCGCGATCCAGAGCGTTGAGCGACAGCAGTCCGCTGCCAGACCACAGCAGCTCACGGAACTGCTTCACGTGCAAGGCGCCTACGCTCAACGCACCCAGTCGACCCCAACCCTGGTCTGGATCCCCGGACATATCGGCATCGAGGGAAACGAGACCGCTGACACCCTCTGCAAGCGAGCGCTAAACAACGACGTCATCGCCATCCCGACGACGCTCGAGCTCCAGGAAGCTCGAGCGAAGTACAAAGACCACTTCCTTCGAAGGTGGCAAGCGAACTGGACCACCTCCGACACTGGTTCGCATTACCGAGCCCTGGAGCCGAACGTCGGGATGGCAAAGCAATACAACGATCCCAACCGGAGAAAGGAAGTCACCATAACCAGACTCCGGCTGGGCCACTGTCTACTAAACCCACAGCTGAAGCTGTGGGGCCGCCACCCGACCGGGAACTGCGACGAGTGCGATGACGTCCAGGAAACCGTGCGCCACTTCCTGCTGGAGTGCCCGGCCCAGCTGGGCCTCCAGGACGAACTCATCCGGATGTGCGCACGGAAAAACTGGCCATACGAACTGAGCACCGCACTCAGTCAAACCAGCTGCTTGGACACGATCTACAAGTGGCTGGCAGTTTCTGGTCGGAAGATGTAGGACTGCTGTAAATAGACAATGAACAACTTAGTGTGAACATTACTATACAATATTATAATATATTACATATCATTGCCTAAAAAACGTTAAAACTAGAAGAGAGACACTTAAAAGACACTTATCACAAACGTAAATATGTACTTTTATACTTGTACTTGTTTGACGCATATCATCGTTGTTATGGATGCGTCGTTAAATAAACTTATATCAAGCAAGCATATCATCGTTGTTATGGATGCGTCGTTAAATAAACTTATATCAAGCAAATCAAGATGCATTTCTATTATATATATATATATATATATATATATATATATATATATATATATATATATATGAATAACGCGACTGCGACGACTGAAAGTACATATATTTACCTTCATTGTCAATCACCCACCATCATCTGCCACAAGCTCTTATCGGGCTTTATACTCTAAAGTCTCGCCTCTTCTAGAACTATAATTACCTTGATACACCTGGCCATCCACTCATTGTGCTATAGTAGAAATCGTTTGCGGTCGTATAGAATTGAACCACAATATGATAACCACGATCGTAACCTCGAATTTTTACAAACCCAACTTGCTCAAAGGCAGAGATCTGTGTTCAATGTTGAGGCAGCCCAAAATATGAAAATAACATCAATGGGCTACGGCGGGTCGCGGACAAAACCTTCACTGACAAAATCCGCCTCTGACAAAAACCCCTCTGACATAAACCCCTCTGACGTTATGTCAGAGGGGTTTATGTCAGAGGGTTCCCCCCTAGGTAGGACAAAAAACCAAAAGAATAAAAATTTTTACCTTTTTTACTTTTATTATTTAGAAACGCATGTATACTTTAAAGTCTGAAGTAAAGCATGTGTCATATATGTCATTTCAAAGTCTGATGCGGTCACTCAGGTATCGTCGTTAAATAGTTGAATAGCAAACAGTTAATTAGTTCCTTGGTCTTTCTGTTGTTAATGTATGTTAGGTCTATGTACACTTTAGGCACCACTGTACGCAATGCAGGCTATCTGTGACACGGCTTTTTCAGACATGTCAGGTGAGTCTATATGAGATCATATGTGTGTTATCTGTGACACGATTACTTATTAAGTTAGACCAGAGGCGTCAATCCCCCTCTAACTGATGGAGGCAAATACCGTGGGTCCTAGTGTCAGGTAGTCAAGATATTACTAAGACTCAAAAATACCCCCCGCCTCTATCTGGACGCCTCTGAGACTGAGTTAGACTAATAGTCGTACTGAGTGTAATGTTGTGCAGACTTTGTTAGTAGTGTCAGTTATTATCGTATGGCTTTTAATTTCAGAACCTAGTTAGGGCAAGAGGGGGGGGGGGGGTTTGTCCTGCCCAAAACAGACAAATGTTTTTACCAGCTACAATATGATAGATTGTGTATTCACTGTACAATGCTGACTGACCACAGCTCAGTAAGACCAGAACTATCAACAAAACTTCGTATTGCTCGTACTATGGCAAGGCACATACCAAGGCATATGTGCAGTTCATCCGGTCGCAAACTCTATCTAACTTGTAGGTACTCACGTGACATAATAAGCTGTTGAACAGGTTTGTACAGCCCTAATCCATTGTGAGAACACATTTTAGTCCGGACTATTCGAATGTCTTGTCAATCGCTCAAGCTGCTTCAGAAACGTCACTTGAATTGAACGTTCTGTTGGAGTGATCGAGGTCACGCGATGTTCGTTGAATAACTTGTCTCTGAAGTCCATATTTATGGTTCCCGAAAAATAGCTGATTGGCCATTTCGAGATCACGTGATGTTCAGGAAATATTGAAAATGCATTTCTTGAATTCCTTGCCTCTGAAAGCCATATCCTAGACCCCATACTCATCTCTGTATCACTTATGGTTTCTGAGAAATGGCTACTTAACCATTTTTACGGTGTGACCTTGACCTCAAAGGTCATTTTATGTTCAAGCAATAATGAAAATGTATTTTTTGAATTCCTTGACCTAGGAGCCATACCTTAGACACTAAAATGACCTTGCTATCATGTATGGTTCCAGAGATATAGCTATTATATATATCATGGTGGCCATTTTGGCCGCCATCTTGTATTGTGATAGTCTGCAGGGGTTGCGAGACACCCACCATAAATTTTATGAATCTCCATCGTCATATGAAGAGAATAGCACAACCGCATTCCATCACAAAAACCGCCACGAGATGACATTTGCTCCCGGACTAAACAGAAAATTTTAAGTTTTTTGTTACACAACAAACGATAAAATATAAAAAAATTGCAATTTTCCGACCGGAAGTGGAATTAAACGAGTAATCGAGTAAAAAAATTATTCGAGTAACTTTTGAAAGTCGAGTACTCGCGGCAACCCAAACCACGCAAGTGCTCCGAGTATACCCGGAGCACTTGTCGTTCTCAGGTCGATAGATAAAATGCAAGGAGCAATATATTATCCTTGGATAAAATGCGTGGGACAGACGAATCGAAACGATGGTGTTTTATGTATGTCCTGTTTTATCGCTCGTCGTTTGCAAGTGAGCTACTTACTATCTAGCAATGCTCATTATTCTTCATTGTTAAGATTTTCACAGGTACATTTCGAAATAAATATTAGAAAATGAAATTATTTCGAACTTTATATATTTCAATTTATTTAACTGATTGATCAAGATCGCGACTAGTAAGTAGGCAGGGGCTTCTATCCCCCCATGATGATGGAAGCAAAATCCCCTCTGCCAAGCCTAAGAGTCGATGACGGACACCTGCTTAAACGCAGATTGTTTCATAGATAATGAGCAACTATTACAGCAGTTTACGACTATTCAGAATTTAAGACCTTTGCATTATCTAAAAAATTACAATAGTCATGTTACTTAACTAAAATACAGTAGTAATGTTACTTCAAACAGTAAGTAACATTGCTATTGTATACGTAACATTGTTACCATAGAAATGTTACTTCACAAAAATAGTAATGCTTAACTAAAATACATAGATGCATGAAAGTGATCATTCTCAGATTAGCCCAACGACGATGCCATAATGTTGAACTGAAATAACTGACACGTCTTGGTTTCGTGGGTCTGTCGTTATAATAAACAAGCTATGCTGGGAGACTCACTTAATGTGAGTAACTTTCTAGAATCTACGGACAGTGATCAGATATCATTTAAATTATTCCCTCAATCTCACAAACATAGCAATGATGATGTAATACTTTATCGGGGACAAAAAGTCTTTTTCGGCTGAAATACTTCTACCTTGAGCATTCATCTAATCATCGCAACTGGTTGACCGCTGGCGACTTTTGATGATGCTTAGCCTAATTAATGTTCCAAGGAACAGCTAGTTACTGGCAAAGTGACTAGGATCCAGTTCAAATGTAAAATACTAGAAGGATATTCAGATGCCTGATACCATGTCTATACAGGCTCTATGTAGGCATATAATTCCACTGTGTCAATTCGTTTCCGTCGTCGGTTTCTTTATCACCAGTTGTCTCTTCATCGCGAGTGTCACCAGCATTTCCTGTTTTTTGGACTGTGACAAGGAGTGATGTGTGTTTGTGGTATCTTGCTGCTTACACTGGGCTTTCAACATACAGAATGTTTGGTACAAGTCATTACACTCAACTTCAAGCACCAAGACATCGGGATTATGACTGTAGATCTTAAGGAGTTGCCCGATGTCATTGGCTGTAATAGGCCATACGTGATCCTCTTTTGAGGTTGTTGGTGGCAAACAATGACATTACTGTCAACATGCAATGCGTCATTGTCAAATCTGTCTCGCAGCTGCATACATAGGCCTATCTAATTCAGTACTGGCCAGGAACGCACATGTGTAGCCGAATTCTCTCGTCTCTAATTCGAATCTATTCGCTGCAAACCTCTCCATCCATCATGAGCATCTTCTTTCTTACTTCGTCAACGTGTCTATTGTTGCTGCTCTCGATGAATCAAGAATCAATTCACAAAGCCGCATTCCTGAATTGTCTCCAGAACAAAAGATTGCTTATTCGCGGAAAAAACCCTGCCACCCATTTTGACAACTACCTGTTTTCATCTTAAAAAGTATGGTGCCCGTAGGACTTCATCCATTTCTACGCAGTGACCTAGCCACACCGTCGCTTCCTTCTTGCTGCTGTCGTATCTGCATCAGCAATAATAAAACACTTATTCTGCTGCATTATGTGACCAACAAATGGCAACAATTTTCTCTATTATCAAGACCTTCATGATCGACATAAGTAATGATAAGTTGCAGTAGGCCTACATAATATGATGGGCTTATAGAAAGATAATTGCCATCTTTTTATCGGTGTTACGCGCACGATCGACAATTCTCGTGAAAGAATGTTTTTCTAGTAGTTCTGTAGCATCAAGATTAAACTGTCATATACTTGGGTTAATAATTTATTTAGCAATAACTTAATTAATTAATTAATTAAATTTTTATCCCCAAGATCACTGAATGTTATGCCCCCCAAGGAAGAATTGGAAGCAATCTGCTTCCACGGATATGCACGTAGAAGCCCCTGCTAGTAGGCTTACCGAACTTGATCGTATGTTTAGTTGCCATATACATGTATGCGTCTTCTACGGAGCAAGTGTTTTGCTTGTATCACAACAATTGGCAGTAGCAATAGGTCTATCTTGTAGAACACCACACCTTAGAAAACACAATGAAATAATCCGATAAATAATCGGTATTGACAATTCAATAATCGTCAATAATTGGTATCGGCATGGCTAAATGTGCAAATCAAGCTTCCTGATAAATAGAAGCAATTTCAGGACAGTACATTTATTCATTTGCCATGAACCGTTTATATTATTTGACTGGTTGATAAGAGGACATTGAATTCAAAGGCAAGTGGCTTAGCTGCTTAGTTAGAGGTATTTGAATTTAGATACATGGCTCCAAAGCTAGTATATTACTAGGGTTGTTAATACCGTTTTTTTTGGGGCAAACCGATTACCAGATAAAAAAAAACGATTTAAAACCGGTTACTGGTTTTTATAGATGTTTTTATAAAAATATTGTAAATTGTAGTATAACAGTGCACGTTATTTCATGTATTATGTATCACTATGCAGTGTCACCGCTCGATACTGAAGTGTTTAAGTGGGTGCTTTGAAGTTAGGTCTTCCGTCTGAGTGATGCTATCTTAGTCGGCTCGGTTTGCCCTTTCCCTAGCTCACGTTCCCATGTTAGGCTTGTCTCGACAAAAGTGCCGTTTATTAGCAATCGGCAGCTATTAATTACCCTGTTGGAAGACCCGAACGGGAAATATTTCGCATAGTCGCGTCTGTACCTTTGAAGTTGACCGACTTACTTGAGCATCTTCCTATGGGAATTAATCCGGGATAGGTGAAATAAATAATAAGGCAGAAAAAATGCGAATACCATTTTGCAAATGAGAGAAACCGGTTACTGTTTTCAAAACGGATAACCGGAATTCTGGTTATTGTTTAACTCCCCTTTATATTAACCATACAATAAAATGTTATTTGTAGACGATATTGCCCTGAAATATACCAAATGAGCTGCCATTAGATATTGTTTTATTCATAATTCCTTTTGGGTACACATCCTGAGTAATTTTGCGTTATTGTCCAGTTACTGTTTCTTCTATAGTGTGCACTTATGAAATGAGGATTTTCAAAGTAATTCGTGATTTCGTTACTGTTGCTATTTATTTTCAGCATCATCTGATGAGAAAGTGCCGCCTTGTCTTTGCTTTGGTCATTCTTAGCTTGGTATTTATCATATTTCAGTTGAGGCTGTTCTCGAGATTTCATAGAACTGAACAGGTATTTCAATTAAACAAATGGTCCTTGCTAAATATGGTCTGTGCATCTACGCACTTTTTCTCTTGTTTCAACGGGTATAGCTAACATGACTTAGTGTATAGAATGTGAAGATTAGGTGAATCCAGAAATGTTATGAATGCTCTGTGAATATCTGCCTGGGTATAGTTGAACAGAACTTTCACACTCAATTTTGCTCTGCCAGAATAACGAACATGTGCTTTGCAAATATTCGTGTCTTCCAAGAAATTATGCATCACTAGTCATTGTGATGCTTTTGCCATTTGTTTCTGTCCTTGGTGGTTACACCTAACTCAGATAAATTCTAAAAAATCATGACAATTCTGGGTGCTTGAGTATGATAACTTGAATAAACAAATGACAGCATAAAAATAAAATGTTATATCTTGGACATTTAAACTCTAAATGCCTCCTGTGATTTTCTACTGTAGCTTCCAGAGGTGTAACAAGCAGAGGGCAGTGGCTAGTGCTCAGTGCCCCCATGTGCCCTCCAAATCGGTTCTTTTTTATGTTTCTCCAATGGCTTTTTAAGATGACTTTTGTTAAGATAATTTGTGCCCCCCATTTTTCGAAACCTTGTTACACCTCTGGTTGCTTTGTAATAATAATGACAGTTTTTAAGACACTGTAGTCCAGTCATGCTGTTAGAAACAAGACACAATAAAACTGCCAGTTGAGATAGACCTTAGTGAACAGATAAGTCTTATGTTTAATTTTGAAAGACTCAACTGAGTCAGTGAAAGGAAGCAAAGGAGAAGCAAAGACTGTTCGAGCACTGGAGACCAGTAGTTAAGCAGCTGGGTCTCCTAAACGCATCTTCAATCGATGTCTGTGTAAGTCTCCTTTTTCTGGCAATCTCCACCAAAGTCCAGTTCCTGATGATGGCATGTTTAAACATGCCTTCAGTAGGAGTTGTCCTGAGATGATCCGGTGCCACTCCATTCAGTGCCTGGAAGACAAGCAGGCCACGTTTAAACTCAACATGACATGGCAGTCGATGGCAATATTGTTGTCCTGTTGTATCAGTTTGTCAATTCTAATTTATTGACAAACTGTTAGTCTTAACCTGGAATTTGCTTGTTTATTTTTTTTAATATTCTGACTTCTCTAGTCAGCCTTTTGGACCTTTTCCTGATTCTGCCCAGTATTTTATGTGCTTTTTAGACTTAATTCGGTCATGGAAACAATATTGGGGTAAAGCAGTCTCCTTGTCTGCAAACCATTCTTAAAACTGAAGAGCTTTCGCATGTTAGAGCATCTGAATGTTTTCTGGGAACAGATTATTAATTATGTTCCCATTTGGTTGCTGTAATGATAGCTTGTCCAGGGTTTCTATAACTGCACAATCCTAAATAAATCTTATATATAAGAAAAAGATTCTGTCTGTGTGTCCTTGGCAGTCGATGCATTTCCACAGTTTTAGAGCAAATCACTCCAAACTTACATTGTTGGCTTGGGGAACACTTGATACACGCAGTGCAGGGGTTCCGGAATCCCGTTCATGCCGTAAAAAACCTACACTGCACCCTCACACACCCATAAAAGCAAACTCTTCTTCGTACACTTAGCTTACCACCGTTTACCTGTGGCCACCAGGTGATTGTCTGCCTGCCTCTCTGCTTTGTATAGGCGTATAGAGTAGCTTGCGTGTCTGCTTTGTATAGGCATATAATTATACCTCAACAATGGAGTACCCTAATCTCACCTTGTGCGCGCAACAGCAGAACTGCCTCATCAGAGCTTCACTCCTCTCGTTCGATCTGGCACCGGAAAGAAACGAGAGGATTGGCTATTGCGGACTTTATTTGTTATAGCGCGGGTGATTGAGGTGGTCTCCCTGACATCGCTTTTGTGGGCGCTGAGAAATTTTCATGGATTTACATTACATTACATTGCAAAGACTTTTGATTAAATGGTTCATCTGAGCAAGCTATGGTGAGGTCAAGTTTGTACAATCGGTCTGTACTATAAATACTGTTTATTTACATGTATACCTACATTCTGTGTGTGTGTCTGTCTGTCTCTCCGTTTACACTTTTCCAGCTTCGCTCAGGGAACACCTCGGACACCCAGTAGAGGGGTTGGTGGATTGTTGAGGAGAAAGATGAGGAGGAGGAGGAGGAAGTCGCAGGGAACGATTATGGAGTATGGGAAAGGACAAGGGTGATGATGAGAAGAGGGTGAGGAGTGTGAAAAGGAGTATGGGGTGGGAGGAGGAAGCAGTTAGGATAGGGTGAGAAGTAGAGGAAGGGGAGAAAGTTTGGAAAAGGTGAGTGAGAACAAAGAGTGAATAGAAATTAGAGAAGACAGAGAAAGAGAAGAGGAATTATAGATGAGGAGGAGGGATTAGATTGAGGAAAGGTGAATTCTGCCAGACAGCCTCCAGGGCTGCAGAGTCCACTTGGGCCAGTCAGGAACGACAGGCTGCAGATGCTGCAAGAACTGGAGTGTCTCCCCACAACTTCATCCTCAATCAAGGTGCCCCCACAATCTTCTTCACCTGGTTGAATGCCGGGTACCCCAGCTAGTGTTGAATATGGTTGTTGACCAGGCATCGCATTTTAGCCTCTGTACTGTTGGGCTGACTCACTAGGAACATGGTCGTCAGATATTTAACATAAACAGTTTTAGACCATCATGTATCTTTCTTTCTGAACTGAACATTGTGTTCTGTAATTGAGTATATTGATGTGCTTTGCCAGACACCAACTGCAGTCTGAAGTTTACTAAATTTAGTTGATGTAAAGATAAATATCTTCCAGGACAGTTTTGAAATTAAATAATCTGCATATGAAGTTCAAGTTGCAGTTTCTTAGGTTGTTGAGCAGCTTGTTCTGTGCTGAACCATGAAAGTCCATGCTAGTGGAACAGCCAAGTCGCAATGCGCTGCACAGCGGATGAAATCTGCGACTGGGTGGAAAATATTCAAATGTAAAGATCCTTGTAGCAAAACCTGTCGAGCACATATGCATTAGCGTCAAGATCTTATACTCTGTGTGCTTTTGTAAGGGTTCCTCCCACATAGATTTTTATATATAGCCAAAGGTATGCCACCAATCAGGTGAGTAGCAACATTTTAAACAGATTGCAATGAATTTATGCTAGAAGAAGTAAGGCCTGTGTAAATGACATCACCAAGATAATTTCATGAGTATGTGAAAGCATGAATCAGAGTTGTGGCAACATTAGTCATAAGTTATATTTGTCCACAATCAAGAAAATTTGTCAAAAGCACATTACTTTGCAATGATGGACCAAGTGCAATATTTCTTGAAACTGGTTAAACACCAGTTTTGTCGCATTTCAAGAAACATTGCCCTTGTAAACATCATACGTGTGGCACTGATTGAACAACATTGAGTATGATGAAAAATGAGTTGACTGCATACACTCAGTTATATTTAAAAGTGGTTTGTGTAAGTGCATTTTTTAATATGGCATTTGGCTGAACTGAGGAAGACATGTTTAGTTGGTTGTTTTGAGAATAATACTGTTGCTCGTCGTCTGGACTATGAAGTGATGTAATTGTGGGCGAGTGCTGAGAGACTTGTCGAATCAATGCAAATATTATCATAAATGTTTATATTGATATTTTCAATGTTCATTTTCAGAAAACTGATTATTTTGAAAATGTCTTCTCTTCTGCTTACGTAAGTTAGTCCCAATTTCTTACTAAAGAACTCAACAACTCTTTTTTAAGATATTACTCAGATGTCTTAAAAGGGCTGTGTTAAGGATTTTGTTGTTGAGCCAAACACAAATTTTATGAATCTTTAATTTTAGCTTAATTTTTAGGTTTAGAAGCAAAGAACTATTCTTGATTTAAAGAATCAGTAGAAAGCCGTGAGTTCTTAAATGGAATATTGCACTATTTGTAGGTATCGATAGAAGCGTTTATGGCAATCTGTCATAGACATGGTTTTCCTGTCTTTCTCATTGATCCCATTCTTCTCAAGGTCATCATGACCAACACGTCTTCAGTGGCATTGTGTAACGGTGACTCATGTCCAGCTGAATGTCGCTATCTCTGTGCAGATTACCCAGTTATGACTTTTGGGGTCATCGAACAACTGTGGAAAATTGAGGTGCAGTTTTTCTGGCATTTTAATCGTTTATCATACATAATTTGTTCTTCAAGTTTTTACAATCCAACTTAATCTGATAAAATGACTTCCATAGAGCAGTTATAATAATGCACAAAGCTCTGATTAATGGGTGCCTCGAGTAAATTGTATTAATAAGAAATGACATTTTAGTCGTGGTTTTAACTTGTCAGTAAAGCAGGAATATACATTGAGTAATGCTGTATAGACAGTGAATGAGCAATCGAGCCCTTGAAGCTTTATTAAACTATTGCCGACCTGTTTAGAACTTCTGATCTAATGACTTCTATTGTGCCATTATCATAATGTACTAGGCATCAGTTGATGGTCACATCAAGTGAAATTGTAGAGGCATGGTTAGAATTTAGTTGGTCATTGAAACCAGACAAATCGGTTATGATGTGAGTGAGTGGAAAGAGCTGTGCCAGCTACACTCTGTGCAGTCTGTCTTTTTTGGAATTCAAATTGATCTCGTATGTTGATTAAATCACAACAGAGTGATGCGTCCTGGCTCTTCTAGTTTTCTCTGTTTTGCTATTTGTGAAATTTCTGTTCTTAACATTTTATATAATTTAGGGCAGAGGAGGAGAGCATCTCTAATTAATTGTTGGATTGGCACTGTTTGAATTACCTTAATAAATGAATGAATTCTCAGCAAGCCCTTTGTAATTAAGAAAAATATAGCAGTATAAACAAGAAATGTGAATTTTGTGAATTAGTTATAAGGGCAATTATTTGAGCAGATCCAATATACATTACAGAGCTCTACATTCTAGTTTTGAATCAGCTGGGTCAATAGCCGCTGTGCTCTGCAGCTGCCCTGATGAACTCCTAGTCTAACTCTGCCATTGATGGTAATCTGAGCGATTTCTGCTTTCTTAAGCAATGGACTGCCTTTGTGGACTGTTTGTTTTTGTCATCATGCTAAGGTTGCCTATGACGACTTTCGTGCAAAGGGTTTTCACGTCTCCGAGTTCTTCCAGACAGCCAGTCGTGATCTGCTCCAGATGAGGAACATGACAAATATTCCAACTCATTATCTGTTTCAACATGGAAACAAGTATTGGATACATTTGGTTGTGTTTTATGAAAGACAAAACAACTTTTTCTGGCATGGGACATTCAATCGTAAGCTAGATGGCACTGCATCAAGCGTTTTACTTCACTTTGGAATGGAAGAAGAAGGTGCCTACACAAGGTGACTCATCACGCTTTTGCCATATAGAAGGAAAAGTTAGTTTAAGGTTGTTGGTAATTGAACAAAATAGTTGGATGCATGAAGACATGGATCCTGCAGTTACACATCTTCCATGTGTATATCCACCAGTCTAGCATGTGCAGTTTGCACACAGCCATTAAGAGGTTAGATCATTTTGATTTTTCCAATGCATAGATTTGATGCAATACATCTGAAATCTGGTATTGTCCTACTCGGAACGTGGACAAGCTCTCGTTCTAAACTCAATGATGAGAATGATGAAAGAGAGTTTATAAACAGTTTTCAGGGTTAAAAGCAACAGACTTATGAGTTAATCTAATTACTGTACAGCATGAAATCTTCCAAAGTGTAAATCTGAACTAATTCGCATGATTTTAGAAGTGAATCTGAGCCTCTTAGAAAATGTACACTCATTGGCAAGAGTTGGTGAATATCAATGAGCATCACGTGTCTCTCCAGACATTTGTGTCCACATATGCTGTTGTTGAGAAAGGAGTGACATAGCTTCCTTAGCGACATGCAAGCTAAGGCACCATCCATCACCACTGATTCAGTGACATTGAGGATGCAGGAAACTCATTTCTGTACCGATGTGTTGGGATGGAGAAGAGGTTGATCAAGAGATGATGGGGAAGTGGATATGTGGCAATTGTATTTTACTTACCATGGTAAGTAAGATCAATTACTATTCAGTTGAAGACAGCACTTACTTAATATGTTGTTTGCAATGCAGTTGATGATTATGCTGCATTTTCAATATGCTGTAGCCTTGACATGATCAAAGTGAAAATGGATGGATTGAAACTGCGAGCTCCAACATACCCTCTTGCATTTCTCAATCAAATCTCAGAGTCACATTTCATAGAATGCAATCATAGCCGAGCGAACATCTTTTATGAGACGAATGGCCGACCAGATGCAGCAGCAGCAGCAGTGGGGGTCCAAGCAAAGTACTTCTATACAAGTGCAAAAGAACTGCTTTCCATCACTAAAAGAGTCTTGGATGAGATTGGAGTCAGGTTCTGGATCAGCAGTGGAACGTGCCTCGGTAAGAAGCTCAACTAGGGTATGAAAAGACTACACTACCACACCATGCATTGAAAGCCCACTAATGTGTTCATGTCAGAAGTCAAGCTGTCAGAACTCTGTTATCATGGAATAAATTGTTATGCCGACAAATCTCATAATCTGCATATTACAATATTACATGCTCTTATATAGATTTCTTTTCTATACAGCCTCAACAGTCACTCAATGTACACCTTTTGACTTCATTAAAAAAAATTTAAATAGAAATGAGCATTTAGCAAAGACGATAAATACTCAGTAAATCACTTACATAAGATTTGCATTCTTTCATGCACAAACATAATTACAAACATGCAAATTCCTTAAGCTTTTCATGTGAATTTCTCTGTGAACTGTAATTGTCCTCTTGTTGTCCACTCATCTACAACATACAATGGTCTGTCCGTCACTAAGTTATGGTTCAAAAGGTGATGAACTTCAGTGATCATCCACATAATGCAGGTGATATCTCACATAAAAATCTGTCTAACTTTTCATTCTGATTTTACAGGTTGGTTTCGACAGTGTGATTTAATTCCTTACAGCAAAGATGTAGACATTGGCGTGCGGATCACCGATTACAAGCCACAACTTATACCATCTATGCAAAATGTGGGTCTAGCGTTAATACATGTCTTTGGAAAGGTAACCAACATGAATCTTTAGACAACTCTCATGAAAAGAAATCTTATATATTATATCATGTAACTTTCTGATGAAAATTAAATATCAAGGTCAAAAATTTTCTCTATTGTTTAAGTCTCATGCTTACCAAATTGACAAAAAATCAAATGGCAAAGTCCTTGGCAGAGCTATTACAAATTCAAAATATTGCTATTTTAATTAATTCATATGTTGAAGTCACACGGTCACTCTGTAACTCGATACTATTGGTCTTGTTGTAGCTGACAAATGCTTTGCTTAATGACTGGCTCCCAATAAAAGACAACTTATTCATGCACATGTCTGATCACTGGGATGGTCCGTTTATGTGTACGTTGACTTAACTTTGGTTTCATAGCCTCATAATGACTGCAAGTCCTATTTAACTATAAACAAGAAAGGTGGCTGTCTACACCCTTGCTATACAAGTGTGTATATGTCGATGCCTCATGCAACGTCCACTGTAGAACGTGGTATTTGCCTTGCCCAATGCAGTCAACCCAATGCAATCAACCCAATGCAATCAACCCAATGCAATCAACCCAATGCAATCAACCCAATGCAATCAACCCAATGCAGTCAACCCAATGCAATCAACCCAATGCAGTCAACCCAATGCAATCAACCCAATGCAATCAACCCAATGCAATCAACCCAATGCAGTCAACCCAATGCAGTCAACCCAATGCAATCAACCCAATGCAATCAACCCAATGCAGTCAACCCAATGCAATCAACCCAATGCAATCAACCCAATGCAGTCAACCCAATGCAATCAACCCAATGCAATCAACCCAATGCAATCAACCCAATGCAGTCAACCCAATGCAGTCAACCCAATGCAATCAACCCAATGCAATCAACCCAATGCAATCAACCCAATGCAGTCAACCCAATGCAATCAACCCAATGCAATCAACCCAATGCAGTCAACCCAATGCAGTCAACCCAATGCAATCAACCCAATGCAATCAACCCAATGCAATCAACCCAATGCAGTCAACCCAATGCAGTCAACCCAATGCAATCAACCCAATGCAATCAACCCAATGCAGTCAACCCAATGCAGTCAACCCAATGCAGTCAACCCAATGCAATCAACCCAATGCAATCAACCCAATGCAATCAACCCAATGCAATCAACCCAATGCAGTCAACCCAATGCAATCAACCCAATGCAATCAACCCAATGCAGTCAACCCAATGCAGTCAACCCAATGCAGTCAACCCAATGCAATCAACCCAATGCAGTCAACCCAATGCAGTCAACCCAATGCAATCAACCCAATGCAATCAACCCAATGCAGTCAACCCAATGCAGTCAACCCAATGCAATCAACCCAATGCAATCAACCCAATGCAATCAACCCAATGCAATCAACCCAATGCAGTCAACCCAATGCAGTCAACCCAATGCAGTCAACCCAATGCAGTCAACCCAATACAATCAACCCAATGCAGTCAACCCAATGCAGTCAACCCAATGCAATCAACCCAATGCAGTCAACCCAATGCAGTCAACCCAATGCAGTCAACCCATTGCAATCAACCCATTGCAATCAACCCATTGCAATTGCTCTTGCATGAGTGTTTTGTGTCCCCAGAGTCATCTGTTAGACATCATTATGACCTTAAACACAAAATGTTGAGTACTACATTTGATTATAGCATGCAAAAGAGAAAGAGTCTGTCTGTGAATAATTAAATAGATACATTTCTATGCATAGAAAATGGCATATCCAATACTAGTGGTGCGAATTGTAACTATTGGCCATAGTAGCCATGAATGACCGTGCCAGAGAGCACAGCAGTATCTTGAGGATGCTCTTTTGGAATGGTTTAAATAAGCACCAAAATAAACATGGCATCCTTCTTATGCCAATCTGGACATGTAGACTTCTTTAGCAATTCTTCCAAGAACTTCTGTTAGGTTTGTTGTTGGGAATATTTAAGAGTTTTTTTTCACTGTTATAAATTAATTACATGTTACTTGCATTCCTCTTTCGACAGAGCATCATTATCACATAAAACACATATATAAAAATGGTTCATGATGGTCCATTGACAAGTTCAATAATGAAGTTTTGTCGTATTACTTTTGCTAGTTCTCTCCGTCAATTCGGGTATTTTTTTTTCTTCTGGAAAGGTTAACGACAGTTATGAACTGTCATTCTCGGGTGGTGATGTCAAATTGGACATCTTCTTTTTCTATGAAGAGCAAGACTACATGTGGAATGGAGGCACTCAAGCAAGGACTGGAAAGAAATTCAAGTAGGTTTACAATAATAATGACTACTAGCAGTTTCTTTAACTTACTGGGGTATATGTATATGAGCCACAATTCCTCCATTGTTAGTGTCCTTAGGGAAAACCGATGCCACCAGCAGAGAAATTCATTTATTGTGCTGTCAGTCAGTCAGCTACGTTCTTTTAGTTTAATTTTGAGCCAAATTTTCATATAAATTGACTATATTTCAATGCCAGTGCTGCTGTATGCTTAACTGTATTCTCACTCTCATGCAGCAGTATGCATATGAAAAAATGAATGCAGTTTGCCTGTTAGAACTTCAACCGACCATCATCAGGCAGTTACATTTCAGCATGAAACAGTTGTTAACAGACTGCTTTTATGTTGCAAATGAATGAATAGGACTTTATTTTGTGAACAGTTATGCATATGTTTTTGCCATTTGGGTTCAAGTGCTTAACGCTTTACATACTCCATAGAATACAATAAGCACTAGATCTTTTATTTTGTGATTCCATTTCAGATATTTGTTCCCGAAATTCCAGTTGTGTTGGACATTATTTCTAGAGCTCAAAGTACATGTTCCATGTGAAACACTGAAATATGTTGAAGCCAATTATGGACAGAACTGGTTTGAGCCAGTTAAAATCTGGGACTGGAAGAGGAGTCCGCCAAATGTTCATGAAAATGGCCAGTGGTCTGAATCAGAGAGGAAGAATGTCATTCAGGTTTATTCGTGAGTTCGACCAACATAAACTGCTCTGTTGTACGACTTTCAGAGGAACGCCTAAGTTGAGGTACTTTGCCGTATCTTCAGATAGTCGTCATATTTCTTAGCTTGTGCTTCGTACAGTTTCGACAGCTTCTTCATCTGAGATTTGCTCAGTTCCTGTCCAGAGGCATCATGTGTGGGAAGACCCTGAAGAAGAAGAAGAAGTGTCCAAATCATCACTATTATCAAATATAGTATTCCAACAACAAAATTGTCGTCATCCACTGAATGATTGGTTTGATAACATAGACACAAGAAGATTAAAAGCTTAGATTACCTTATCATCAAACTTAGAGTAGCGCTCATCCTTTCGAAACATCTCTGTGGGAGGTATTTTCTTTGCTTCTTCCTTTAATTCCTGCACAATAATTATATTTTGAAATTCATTGCATCTGCTAAATTGCAATTCAATTTTATATATATACACAACATAATAATAAATT
Organism: Bimastos eiseni; assembly: GCA_959347315.1. NCBI lineage: Eukaryota > Metazoa > Annelida > Clitellata > Crassiclitellata > Lumbricidae > Bimastos > Bimastos eiseni. The sequence goes on from OY365815.1 coordinate 5,728,207, forward strand.
ATGCTCATTTGGAACATTTAATTTGTCTATCTATTTATATTCATAGAAATAACCTTTGAGTCATTCTGGCTCAACTCAACTAATTTTGAACAACACCTATCCCAACCACCTCAGAATTGGTTAATGATGTTAAGATAGAGAAAAAGTCGGGGTAAATGGTTGTGCCTTGTCCACAGCTGACCTACAGAGGCACTTCACATGACCTGTGATAATTATTCACAATCCAGAACATCACCCAAGATGAGCTGTCGAGGGATTCTTTATAGCAGCTATTGTGTTCAATTTCCACTGCATTATTAAAGTAACCTTGAATAGCCATATAATTGTCATAAGGACAATCTAAAGAAAAATTTCTTCATTTTTAACACATAAAATTACATCTGTACTTTTATTAAGGACACTGAAGGTTCCAATGGTGGAATAATTTGAGTCTAAAACGATAGATAACCAATTATTTAAAAAAAAATCTGTACAAATGATATAAGTGCATGTACATATATAAATTGTAAAAAGTGCTCTGTTCTTGCTGAAGTCCTCTGACATTCTTTTTTCCAGCCAAAGAACAAATGTTGAAAAAAAGCATTTCACAAACGAGCAATTACCTACAGAAACAAGACAAGAAGATAGTTCTCACGTTTTCACGAGCCTTTTCTGCTGCTTTCTGGCGATCGAGCTCTTCTTGCTATAATAAAGAACAGTTATTGGCTAAATTTGTCTTTAGCACTAACAATTAATTGTCAGTTCATACAAGGTCTTTTGCTCTGTTATCTGACCCAGATAAAAAAATGCAAGCATCATACATATTTTAAAAGACCACATTGTTTGTTAAAAATTACACCAAAACCGTTGTTCTACTTTGCTTTTTTGGCAATGTTATGATTGTGTACAGTTTTTGGAGATTTATTCAAGTAATATGCATCTGAAATTCATGTTCACCAACAAAAGTCTGATATGAAATGCAAAGAGAGACCACAGAGATCATGCATGGCATTTAATCAAACTTTGGACATCCTGTGGAAATGTGATTAGTTTATCTTTGATAGTTTTGATACTATCTTCATTTTAGATGTTGTTAATAAATGAGAAAAAATCCTCGTCTTTATACATATCTATAATATATTCACATCAAATTATTCGGCAATAGTAGCATATTTTCAGAATTAAGATTCATTTCAACATAATTCAATGTTAAAGTGCATAAATTTAATGTTGAATGTATTAACATTATTGTCACTATATTTATGTAGAAATGCAATTATAATTATTATGATGGACTAAATTAAGTTGTTTCTTGTGAATGGGGTCTATGCGCATGCACACTCTGACATTCGCTTAGCAGCACATGCACGATGACATTATCTCAATGCTCTGGCCAATGGAACTAGCCAAAAGTTTAGATAGCAACCACTTCTAAAATGTGTAGACATGTACCCTACTTGCATGTTGTCCTATTGATTAATATGTAAATGGCCAGTACTTATCGTATCTGGTTATTTATATAGCGCTTCTTATGGTGCTAGCCATTCAGAAGCGCTCTCAGCGCGACAGCCCCGAGGAAATAAGAAAGGAATAATAGGAAATAAGCAACGAAGGGATGAGGGTAGGGTGCATGGGAGCCCGAGTAAAAACTTGCTACGGATAATGGGGGCGGGTCATTCCACATAGAAGGGCCCACAGTTGCAAAGACACGGTGTTGAGTTAGAGCAGTCCTTGCCCGTGAAACAAGAAGATCAAGTCGATCCGCAAACCGGAGAGGCTGGGAGGAGACAGCAGACAGAGGCTTTTGCATTAAGTCGCAGATATATTTAGGAGCTTTACCCTGCTGAGTTCTAAGGACAAAGAGGAGTACCTTGTATTGGATGCGAGAGGGAATGGGAAGCCAGTGTACGATGTCGGTCATGTAGGTAGAAATGTGGGAGTAGCGAGGGAGACAAGCAATGAGCCTGGCTGCAGAGTTCATAACCGACTGCAGGGAAGATAAGCGTGCCTTGGGAAGGCCAGCAAATAGTGAATTGCAGTAGTCAATGCGACAACAGATGAAGGCATGGACTATTGTTGTGAATACAGGATAGGATACAGATCTTCTGATGGCTCTCAGACGCCTCAGGTGATAGTAACATGAACGCGTCAACTGCAAGAGGTGCTCTGAGAAGAACAGGATGCTATCAAGCATGACACCTAGGCCATGGACACTGGATGCAAATGTGATATCAGGATACATTGACGTGAGAAGTGGGAGATTGAGCTTAAGGAGCTGCTGTTTTGTTCCAAACCAGATTAGTTGGGTTTTAGAGGAGTTTAGGTTAAGACGGTTAGCTGACATCCATGAGCGGAGATCATGTGACAGTGATTAGATTGATCCAACAAGAGAGAGCTGCTCGGCAGGAGGACCATGTACAAAGGTGTTTTGTGAATAAGGATGGAATGTGAGCCGTATAGAGTAGGTAGAGGATGGGGCCCGAGGACTGAGCCCTGTGGGACCCCAAACTCGACTCCAGTCCAGGCCGTTCTGGAATCACCGAGGACATCCATCTGGGAACGGTCTGAGATAAGATTTGAACCAGGCAAGAGGGGGTCCACAAAGGCTGCAAGATAGTTCAAGACGCTGCAGCAAGATATCATGATCAACCATATTGAAGGCTGAGGAAACATCAAAAAGTGCCAGAAGGGATAGGTGCGATTTATCGATGGCTGAGTAAATATCAGAGAGGAGAGACAAGAGTGCAGTTTCGGTAGAATGGTGACCTCTGAATCCAAATTGGCAGGGAGGCAAGGGCCCAGACTGTTCAAGGTAAGGTAGAAGCTGGATTGAAACAAGTCTTTCAACAGTTTTAGAGAGAAAAGAAAGGTTAGAGATTGGTCTAGAGTTTTGACAGAGATTCGCATCAAGGTTAGGTTTCTTAAGGGAAGGGAAGGCAAGAGCCCGTTTTTCAGATGCAGGAAGGTGACCCTCATTAAGAGACCTATTGAACATGTATACAAGAAATGAAGCAATGTCATCTAAAACTTAGCAGCTACCAGCAAGCTAGAGACAAAAAATAGTGCTTTCCAACAATGTCAATGTGCACATCTAGCACTACAAGAAGCTTTTAAATCTTATGAGAAAATATGGCATGCAATCACAAAAACTAAAACATTGTACATAATCCGCTAAATATACATTAAAAGATTGAATTTCATCAAACATGAGATATTAGAAATGTCAAAAATATATTTTTGCACCCATTACTATTAAAATCGGAAAATTGAGCAAAAATTACCTTGATCATATTTTGCTGTTTTCTTAGTCATGGGCCGACATGCAACTCATTTCGATTCCTTGGGTCGCATAATATAATATGCTTTCAAAGATCAGCTTAGGCGTTGAGTGCCAGAGCGGCTTAACTCCATTGGACATAGATTTGAGATAATGGAAAAATACAGATTGAATGCAAAGATGGTGCCAGGATAGATTTTCCATTGAATAGCTAATACAAAGGAGATTATGGATTATGCATTATGGTAGTGATAGTTTCTAACTTTGGCAGCTAAGTCACGCTGGAGCATTTGGTTATTTATCAAACTCACTACTAATGATTCTAATTTTGGGAGGCATTCTAAATATTATGAGCTAATAATTGTACTATTTGATTCGTGCCTATCTATACAATAATGTGAATGAAAACAAGTTCTCAGAATCACCTTCAGCTTTGCTTCTCTCTTTGCTTCCTTTTCTTTTAACAGTTTTTCACGTCCAACAATTTTTATGCTAGGTGGTACTCCTGCTGCAAAGAAAATTTTACTCATTTTTGCAGAACAGAAAGAGAACATGGGGTCATTGCATAATTACGTAATGCTCGAGGGTGGGTGGGGTGCTACAAAATGTTACCAAATGTTAGAGGGATGGGTGGGTTAGCTGAATGTAACGTAACGCTTTTTATTTTTAAACTAATTAATAATTAAGTAAAATACTTAATCTAAAGTATAAACCAAAGATTAAGTTTTTCTTTGAGTTGTGAAGGCTCATGAACTCTGGCAATATGAAATTTCTACAAAACGTTCTTCTCCCAATTTCTCAGCTCACATGAATATTTTCAGTAAGGCGGGGGTAATTTAAAATGTCATACGAAAGCGGGGCGTAATTCAATATGCAAATCAAGTTCGTTTGTTATGCATCAATATTGCAATTGCCGATGGCTTTAAGTCAAAGCAAATTGAAGTCAAGCTAAATCAAGTCAGAGCAAATGACACGACAAATCGTCTACATTTAACTTCCGAAATTTGAATAATATTAGATTTGATATTAAAACAGTCACCATTTTAAATCGCATCATCTGAAGGAGTATTATATTTTTATTTAACACTTTTTTGACCGCTGACACATTTTTTTATTAGCCAGGCACGGCAAATACAGGCCTAAGCCTAAAATTTAGAAATGACGTATTTCATGTTTTTCTGAATTCTATTGGTTGAAGAATAAAAAATAACTTCCTTTTATGCATTTGCGTAAATGCCACACTGTAGGATTCCGAGTTTGAAACTGTTTGAAGCATTGTTCTGGACAGATAGTAGGCAAGTGTTGCAGAAAATACATGTTTCATTGCATCTTCGAGGCTTGGTATAAACCACACCCTTCTTGCAAGGTCCCTCTTTGGTTGCAGTTGATAGGATAACATTCGACTCATGAGAAGAGCACAAAAAATCTCCTCATGAGCAGTAAATAGTTCAAGGAAAGACTAGGCCACAACCTTAGCAAACTCTTGTTAGCATGCAACACAATCTAGCAACCACGATTTCTACAGGCGCTATGTAAAATAAATTCCACAGATCCTTCCAACTATCCTGACAAATACCCATTCCTTTTCACATACTTTTATGTTTTATTTATTTTATTTACTGCAGGACATGATGTAACAAATAATTCTTACATTGGGCTGCAAGGGGAAAAACTAAGATGGCCGACGTCAACAAAGGCACATCATTCATTCTGTTTGTAGTCACTCTGACAGTGTCAAAAATAGTCTAGAATAACCTTATATGCATTCAGTACGTAGCAGCACATGTCCACTATCATTTATACGCAATAGGAAATATTACTGCCACTCTGAATAACCTCTGAGCGACAATTACTTTTGGGACGTGCATACATGTCCCTAGCGTCCCAGCAAACCAAATTTGGGACGTGTATACACGTCCCTAGCGGTCAACGTGTTAACACCTCATTACGACTGACATGCAAACGTGGTACTAGTTAGGAACACCAAAAAAACGAACGGAGCTGCCGCGTGAAATGGCGGACCCTCTTCCTAAAGAGGTCTGGTGATACCTGTGTTAGGCCTAGTTGAGGAAGACACAATCAGGGCACACCTGCCGAGTTCAAAATCCAGTTCCAAACGAAGCTAGGCTGTAAGGCTAGTAGGCCTAGCATATAAATTTACACTAAACTATTATTTAGCCTCATAGCCTACACACAGCAGTGAAATCGAAGTTCAAACATAATATTAAATATTATCTACTATTTACGGAGGTTAAATTTGGAGACCTGGGACTATATAGGCCCGGTAAAACTACACTGAGTTTTGTTCAAAATAAATATGTAACATTCAGGGGGGTAGATGGGTGGGTCTATGGAAACGTTACAATGCATTACAGGGTGGGTCAAAAACGGCCATTTTCAGCATTACGTAATTATGCAATGACCCCATCCTCTTTAACAGACACTTCTACTTTAGAGGAAAGCAACAAGCAAATGACTGAAAATGCCAACAAGGAGTCACAAGATATAATCAAACATTCGGCAAAAACGTATTATAAAGAAGGGTAGTCATGCTTCCCAACCAGATGCCATTTACTACTAGAAAGCACTAATGTAATGCTAGTAGGGAGATATTGCATTTTACTTACATCATAATCTTTATCATTGAAACAATGAAACAGCCTGTTATAAACAGGTAACCGGACAATTGGTTGCAGACAATTCGTTGCAGGACAATTTGACAGAGAAAAATGGACAATTTGCCGCTTTAAATTTCAATCTGTCTATAGTGTCAATGCGGGGTAGCTAGTTCTCGTTGAATTAATGGATTAAACAATGTACCCATTGTAATGATTTACTAACAGTCAAACAATTTTGGAGAGAATTTAAAAAAAAAATTATTAACACTTAATTGACAATGTGGTATATTAGAATACCTTCAGGATTTCATAGGCCCTGTTAGAGTGTATATATTCCATTAAAACTTGATATTAGGCCTAAATATTTTGAAATGCTTGACAGTCTAGTCTCACATTTTAGTTATAATATTGCTGTTTATTTGTATGGTTGCTTAATTAAGCATTTACCATTATTTTCCACAATTTAACAATATTATTGACCTCGCCGAATTGTCCGCGCCGAATTGTCCTGCGACGAATTGCCCTAGAACCTATAAACAATGTCACTTATCACAGATTCTAAACTTAACATCAATAATAATAATAATAATAATAATAATAAGAGTCTTCATTTGATTACATTCAAACTGTCACACCACAGTATGATTACAAGTATAGTAAGAACGGATGATAAGTTATTACAAGAGTAAAATTTAACTGTATGGTAGCCAAGTAAGGTGACCATTACATCACACATAAAATGGCCTTTGGCTTTAAACTGACCATCATGATCTTCCAGCTGTACGCCAAGATCTGGCAGCACATCATCACGAAGTTTGTCACAAAGTTCAAGGATTTCCACATCTGCATAATCATATAAGGTTTTAAAATAAACAAGTATTATACTGCAGGAAAGTGAAACGGTTATATCGGCAGAAGTTATCAACAAATCACTGTGTCAGCCTGGCTAAAACTACAAATTGATTGTAGTGATAAAAGATAAATTGATTAATTAATATATTTATAATATATATATATATATATATATATATATATAATATTATCACAGCTCTCAACTGTATTGAACCAGTAGATAGTATTGTTGCCAGAAACATAAATATGACTGGTATTGAATAGCAATAATTCGTGCCCATAAACAGACAGCGAAGTAAATGGAAGAAATCATGATAGATGCTACAATGCAAAGGCATTCACATCAGACAATCTAGCCACACTAAGACTAGAGTAAATCATACAATTTTGTATTTTAGAATGGCCCTCTTCACCAGTGATCCTTTAGCACAGAGTCATGGCAACAAGCTGCCAATGACCATAGGCAAATGGGTTTGCATTTGGCTGTATTCACTGATACCAGTGATTCCAGTGGAAGCACACCAGTGTCAGCTTTCCAGTTAGCTGAACTCTATTTTCTTAGTGTCTTGCTCTTAATGAACATTGACACCACTAATGCTAGCATGCTGTAGGCCAACCAGACTGAAGTTAATTTTATGTTGCACACTGAAAATTAAAAAAGATGTATTATTTCTGTTGGGCAATGACGATGAAAGTGTACAAAGGTGATAGATCCGATCAATTAACGACATCTTAAGTCATCAAAGGTCATTGATGGCAATAGGAAAAATTGTTTTGAACAGTTCATATGGCAAATACACTGGTGATATAAACCACCACTTTATATCATTATATAGCATCTCCCTTAATCCTTCAACAATGAATTGTGTTGGTTTTCCAATCACTTTTAGTACATGATTGTCATTAAAGGGTTAAATGCCTGCTACTTATCAATAGTATAAGCAATTAAATAAAATGACCTTTCTTGCGTCTTGCAACTTCTCTTGCTTCTTCTCTGAATTTTGCCAAAACACCTAGATATGGCATCACCACTTCTTCCACCTACAGACAATTTGTAAGAATTTATCTTCTCAACATCATATTCTTTGATCCATAAAAATACTTAAAAATCTACACTGAAACTATATTTTAATTTCTTATTCTGCACACATCTCTAATAGTGCAATTTTTCCTTATTACATACAGAATTTGCATACATATGTATGTATATATGTATGTATGTACATGTGTATATGTATAGTTTGCTGTCCCTGCTTCCCCCCTTCATGCTTCTCTTTCTTCTTTCCATTCTCTTTACCATCTAAGCATATCACACACCCACAACTACAACACAACTTTAAGTGATGCAGCTGCTCCACTGCATCTTCATAATCATAATCATGACCTGGCAAATCAAAAGCATGCTCAGCTTTCACTCTGGGAATGATGGGCACTCGTGTAAGATGCCTTAATTTATATTGATAACACATCCCAGTTGTGTTGGTTAATCTGGCTTTCAAATACATACTCTTGGTATCTAGCATGGTTTTACTTCACATTGTTGCAGAAGCACAATATACTCGCCTTAACCCTTTAACGACCAGTGTGTACTAAAGTGTAAGGCACAATAACGCTGGTCGTCAAAAGGTTAACTGGGGAAGCCGTATATATACGTCAGAGCGTAGTCTGTCGGCTGTTGGGAAGACGTATATATATATGTCAGGCAAGGTATTGGACTTTCGCTGGCTGGGGATGCCGTATAAATGCGTCATACACGGCAAAATTGCTCTCGATTGGCTAGCCTGTAGTGCTAAAAATAAGTCTAGATTAGGTAGTCTATGGTGTGACAAGAGTTATCCATTAGTAAAGGCATTTTGTTGACAACATTCTAGCGTCACTTCCGAGTGCATTCAGTAAATAAAACCATGGCATCAAGAAGTCATAAGCGAACATCAGCAGAGGTTTTGGCTGAAATTTTTGCAGACGACAACTTTTCAGTCTCCAGATTCGAAATTAGATGAATCAGAATTTGAAATAGATAGTTTAGATAGCAACTACAACGTGAAAAGTGGCAGCGACAACAGAAGAAAATTAGAAAGGAAACGTGATGCTGTTGTCCCTCATTTGATGTTATGCCTTGTTTCAAGGATTATCATACTAAAACATAGCAAATGTTTATCCTGAACAGTGACAATAAGAGTCTCATAATGAACATTTTGATTTATTCACTCTGGAATTTGTATATAAAACTATATTTAATCTTAAACTAACAAAATAGAGGAATTTCAAGAATGGACTAACATTCTTAGTAGCATCACCAGCGCCCTTCACAGGAAAACCAATCTGCTTCTCATCTTCTATTGCACCAAAAACCTGACATTTCAGCAACAGACGGGGAAACAAATTAGATCTAATTAAAATGACAAATATTCTGTTGAATTAAAAAGTAAAACTAGCTGTAACTTAGCATGTGTTTCTGAAGAAACATACAATAATGATAAAGAATTAACAGCAGTAATAATACAGATGACAATTACTAATAATAGCAGTATGAGAAATAAAACATCACAATAATGTAGTTTAAAGTAGTGACAAAGAAACAATAGGGAACCTAGTGGTGAACAAGGTTATTGGTAGAATAAATTGTAACATGGAACTTACTGACCTGACACTTCAGACCACAACGTTTTTAGAGCTCTTCCTTTTAAAAATATAACGACTAAATTTTCGTTGCTAATTTTATAAGATACAATTCTAAAAGCCAGGACCAAATATTTCTCTAACAATGTAATAAACAGGTAGTGAATCACGAGTGTTAAGAGGGCGAATGTTACATACTATATTAAAGTCCTATAGATCTGCCTTATTGGGCAATGCTCAAGTAATACAGTAATGGTAATGCATGAAATACATTACTGCATTCTACTACCCACATTGTCGCTCGTGAGTGAGCTGGTGCTTTAGGCTCAAGTACTGCTTTACAAAATATAAAGTTTACAATTACGATTGGGCATACTTTTGACAGGGCATTCTTAAAAGGGCAGTAACATACATCCATACACACACTCATATGAATACACAAATATATTCTGCATTGAAACCATTTACAACGCAGTGGACTGCATAATCAAGAGATAAAAAGAGATCAATTGTGGACCTAAGGCAAAGCAAGGTGAGATAAACATTACTAATACCTTGAGGATTTTTGTAATAAAGAGGACTATATTTTCCAGAAGAAAAAGACTGGGTGAGGACTCAGTTGACTTTTGCCTTTCTTCAATGTAGATATTAGATGTTGAGACAAGTTCTCTAATGGCATCAAGAGCTCCTCTTGTATCAACAGAATCTACAACACAAAATGCTCTCCATGCATTACATTAGGCCTACATGAGCTGTGCATTTAACCGAATCAAACAGTTTCCACAGAGACAACCATCAAGTCAACATAAGATGACTTCTGTGGTTCAGCTGGGTAGACTGTTTGACTGATGATTATGTTATGTTTGTATTGGGGATGGCAAGTAATGCATTTTCAGTGACAGAAACACTATCACAAATATGATATCTAGCAATTGTAGTCATAAATTTGTGTATCTCCTCCATTCTGACTGAGCACTTACATTGGCTTCCATTCAAAGCCTGCATTCCGTTCAAAATTCTTTTCTTTACTTCTGGAATGAGATTTTAGATAAAACTCCACGCTATCTTTATGACCGTATTCGTCTTCCTCTTTCAACTGCCTCTGGTCGCCCACTCCATTCTTTAGACTGACTTGACCTCTTCGTCTTGCAGACTCTGACTGCTTCTGCCCAACACTGCAGTTATGTGTCTGTTGGCCCTTTGCTTTTTTTCCTCTATGACTCACTTTGTTTTTAACATTGTGGTAATTATGTTTCAGTTTCAGCATGCACTCTTAAGACTTTTTCTTTTCTTGTGATGTTTCTCACGTCTGATTAAGTTGTACTGGGAGAGGAGTTAAATGCAATTCTGGGCTATACATAGATGCTTTCACTCTGGTGCACAGGGTGACATGGTTGAACCCCTCCTGACACAAGTATCTGAAGCGCAGAAAATAAGCTTTGCTTTGGCAAACTTTCTTCAATAAGCACTTGAAAAAATTCAGTGTGATCCAGGTTTTATTATACAAAGTAGAAGCACTTGATTAGTTTCTCCTAAAAAGATGCTATATAAATCTGCAATTGCAATTAATGGGTACAACTAATCTGTGGCACGCATTTTACACTCTAGGTGATGCTAAAACAATAATGTAATCGGTAAGCAAACTCCGATAAACTCCGATCAGAACAGAAATCATCTGTGACTGGTCTCCATTCATACAGCCCCACGAACAGATTCCTATCCAAAGTAATAGTTGATGCCATGTTCAGAGTCCTACGTGACACATAAGATAAAAAGAATGACCACGATCGATGTGGTCTACCATGATACATGCATCCAACATCTCTCATGCAGATTGAAGAGGTCCTCCAGACATCCCAAGCAGATGGAAGATGTCATCTAGACATCTTTCAAAGCAAAAGATTGACACATGACTAAGGACAAGCATAACCTACCCATGGCTGACGGACTACACAACCATAAATTTCCTCTTCTTCATTGAATCTGAGACATCCCACTAACAGGTGACACACATGGTAGGTCTGAAGCTCAACAATGTAAACCTGCTTCCATTTTACAGTCTGATTCAGATATTTTTTAAAAAGTCCTTTGCAAAAAAATGAAAAAATCTCTAGTAGATACAAATATGCACAAATTGTACAGAAAATTCCACATGAAATTGATCACTTTTTCCAGGCAATATGCTGTCAGTACATTCACACTAATGAACTCACAACTTATCAAGGACAAGTAGCTTTAAACCTACCACACAGGCACTCATGGACAGCTTTCCGACAGTCCTTAAATCTGTAACAGACATACAAAGTCAAAGATAAATTAGCGACAAATTAGCAATATAAAGGCCTCCACTGAAAAGGTTATTTTTTAGCACACATCTCTAGTCAAGACAAATAAAATCTCATGATGTTGTGATAAGTTTACACATCTCTTTGCTTTTACAGTGCCACTTTTAACTCTAGTAACCCACAGGACATAAAACACAGAAAATGAGTCATCAGAATAGGGTTAAATAAATTATAAAAGATTTTTGGATACTTAACAATCATATACAGGATGGGCCATTAAAAATTAACCCCCTCAGGTTCTTGGCTAATATTTAGGCCAAAAGTAGAGATTAGTAAATGAAATTGTACAGGCACAAAACCAATTCATACCTGTATATAATGGCCATATTTGAATGAAATATTTTAAACAGAACAAAAGTTATGTCACTTTTAATGAGTCCAACAGCAGGTTTTTGATGGTCAAAAAACATTCAACCCAGAAAAAAGTGACAAAAACGATTTTATGAAGTAACTTCTCAAGTTATTGCTGTAAAGCAAACTTCACAATTATCATTATTATTGAGAAGAGAAACGGGGAACAAGGGTATATGGATTTATGGACATCACTCGACGTCATTTAGCAAGCAGTCGATCAAATTGGTAAATAAACATCGCTTTCTGTTGTGTCACTGAAATTTGAACGCTCCTCAGCACTGCTATGCCGGCTGAATGTTCACGAGACGAAGCGTGTGTTCCTCACAAATGAGAAGAACTTCTACCTCAATCAACCAATCAGGCATTTTGGTCGATTCACTGACTCTGCGTCATTTCGACAATTGTTTTAATTTATATGCAGAATTTGCTCAGTAAATTCTAATATGTTGGAGTTCTTTAGTCTTAGCTTTGTGTTCTGGATTAATTCGTCGACTTTTGAAAGAAGTTTTTATCTTTCAGAGCGATTTATTGCAAGTTGCCTAGACCATGTGACTATGCAGCCGAGGTTCAACCATGTGGCCGTATTGTGGCCATTGGAGTGACCTTGACCGTTAGTCACGGTTGGCCATTCAATCTACCGACCAACACGCAATCAATTCCTCTTCTACATCATCCTTGAATCTCAACGATTATCCGGACTTGCATCATCTTCCACCAGCGAGGGACTACTCATCGACACAACCCCATGATTTGCGATCGTTTTCGGCAGTCGTCGTTCGCTCTACCTTCTCGGTGCAGCTTGGCCAAGAGACTCTGAACATTCATGCCATCTTTCAGCTGTTGACATGAATCCGTTGGTTTGGTTCCACGCTTGTGCTTAGGCCAGTTATTGGCGACTCGTATATATGTATGTATGTATTAGGCTATTTATATAGCTTAATAAGAACTGAAAAATAATATATATGAGTTAAAAAGAATCGAGTCTTTATCTTAGACTTATGAAGTCTAGCCATCAGGAAATAGGGGTGAAATGTTGGCTGGGGAAAATGCAACTGAGTGTACAGAACAACTTTAAATAAAGAAGTGGCAGTGTCATAAGCAGGTTTTTCGTACAAGGAGAATTTGAATGAAGGATCCAGAGCGTTTAAGTCTCTTCATCAGGCATTCTAGGCAGGTTTTGTCTTTTTGTCTGTTAGATCACATTAGGCAGACATCACAATGCTTGTAAGAGATGCTGCTAATCTGTCCTTATGGTTAGAAACATTGATAAAGTAATATAGCAGATGAATGTGAATCCAAGCAACGTATGAGAAATGCAAGAGCAGACAATATATACTAGTGAGTATGTAAACTTTAGACCAGTAACAGAGAAAGTACAGGATCCTGTTGGTAAGATGCTTATGCAAGTGATCAGTTGATGAGATTCAGTAGACGCACCATGGATGTAACTGCCTTGAGCGTGCTTGTTCATACAGGCCGAGCCACCATTTCTAATGGTTGATATGTTCTGAGCTAGAATATAAAGTCAATTATAATATCTACCTGCGATTCAACTCCTTTTCCTTTTCAAGCCAAGGGGAGAATTTGTTGGACAACTTTGTGTCTGAACTTCGTATCAGGTTCTTGACGCGCCAGAAGAATGCCTAAAAGTAGAAGAAACTAATAATAAGATTGTTCAGTTGCACAAAATTAAACAGAAACCACTTCTGACTACGACAGAGAATCACATCGCAGTACTTCATTTTCACATAAAAAAATATGATACATTTGTTATTATGTGACCTATCTGCACAAAACCAGTTGTAAGTCGCAATATTAAATTTTGAGAAAACGAGAAAAATCTCGGTATATCTTTTTAATTATTAGATTTTTAATGACTATAACTTCAACATACACTATACACTGTGTCTGTCTGGGGAAAAAATGACCTCAGACGATATGAAAATAAATAGTACATATTCATCGATTTCTAAAATTCCAAAACGTTTTAGTAGGTTCTGATCAGAATGAATGAATGTAATAGTTTTTTATCCACAGGCTCAATAAGGATTGAAATAGATTGATAAGTGTCATTGCAAAGAGGACGCATTTCTCTTGAAAATGGCATATTATACTAAAACGTGGAAAATATGATGAAAGACTGGTTGGTTCAATGCAGATGGGTCACATGATACATGATTATATTATTTCACAGGCAGACGATCTAGTGTGAAAATCCTTTTAATTAGAATGCCCTCAATGTATTTACACCAGAGTTTGGATATGCAGTTAGTTAAAGAATATACTTACTTACTTATTTTCTCTCTGTATGGTCGGAATCAGTGCTGATGAGTTTTTCTTTAAGTTGTGCTCTGTAAGTTTTCACTTATGTTATCATGAGTATTAATACAGACAACATGAATAGATTATGTCATCTTACTCGTTTACAAAGATAAACTCAGTGCAAATAATTTTAATAAATGGAAAAATCTGTTTATAATCTGATGACAGCAAGATGGCCAGTAACTGAAGCCCTGCTCATGTATTCAGATTAGACAGCAGTTTTCAACGCCAGACAAGGGATCAACAACTGCAGTCTATAGCTACTGGAAACGAAAATCTACTAACATCCAGAGTCTTTTCATAACTGATGGCTGCCTTCATTGTGTCATCACTGTAGTCTAAGGTGTCCTTCCATGAGTGCAGAAGAAACATCAGTCGCAGCTGGCAGGCGGAGTGCTTCTGTAGAGCGTCCTTGATTGTGATGAAGTTCTTTAGAGATTTCGACATCTTGCAGCCAGAGATCGTCAGGTGTCCAGAGTGTAGAAAGTAGCGCACCCAATGGTCATTATCAAAATAGGCCTACAACATAGACATACAACAGCCATCCCCATTAACATCCAGAAAAGTTCAAATATCACCTGATGTCACTGATTGGTTACAAATTCATCATCAGATCAAGCCAACAATTTCATGCTATACACTGTATAGTACTTGCCAAAAGCAAAACCATTCAGTCAAAACGAAGATCGTTTGGTGGCCGATTGGTTGAGCATTCGTTCTGTACATGCTGTTCATTCACACAAGCACATCATCAACTGACACTGGTAGGAAAAGGACGATCCAACGACAAACCTCTGCCTGTGCCAATTCATTGTCATGATGAGGAAACTTAAGATCAACTCCTCCAGTATGAATATCCAGCGACTCTCCAAGAATGCTACTTGCCATCACAGAGCATTCAATGTGCCAACCAGGTCGACCCTGCACAGAAATTATAAGAACATTTTCAGATAGAGTAGTGATAAGTTTAGGTTGATATCATACACTCACTAACCAAGGTTGGAGACTGTTGTTTGGCCTCAATTTAGCCCCAATTACACAGAACAGAAATGCTTGAAAATATGGACAAAGTCCTCTGCATGACCAAGAAGGGTCCCTCATCCCACACTTAATCATACTTCTTCAGTGCATTTCTACTTAACTTTTGTCCCATCCCAACTACTTTTCAATCCATTATGTTGGCAAGTGACATCGTAAAAACACACATTGTGTTTGGTTGCAAGGTGGCTGTTTGGTTGCATGGTGGCTGTTTGGTTGCATGGTGGCTGTTTGGTTGCATGGTGGCTGTTTGGTTGCATGGTGGCTGTTTGGTTGCAGGGTGGCTGTCTGGTTGCATGGTGGCTGTTTGGTTGCAGGGTGGCTGTTTGGTTGATGGATGGCATGGATGTTCAGAGTCTCTTGGCCAAGTTGCATACTCCAGGTGACAGCGTTCCAAACACGATAACGATTTTGACGAGTAGTCCCTCACTGGTGGAAGATGATGCACATCCAGCAAGCATCAACTTTTTATACAAAATAATGGCAATAACCTTTCCCCAGGGTGAGTCCCACAAAGGTTCTCCAGGCTTGGACGACTTCCACAACGCAAAGTCTGCGGAACTTTTCTTTTCACTCAGCCTTTCCTCGGATACGCTCAGATCACCTAATTCACAGAAAGCAGAAGAACACATTGCATAAGTTAGACATAATATAAGACATTATTGAAGCAACCACAGTAAATAGCAGCAGATTAATCATTGATTCAATCATTCATACTACAATATCTAAATTTACTAGTTCTCAAATAAAATCTAACAGCTATTATTTCTCAGTTTAATATAAATCTCTTATGTTAGCAATTCTGTATTTCCTGAAGATTGTTTTCTCTATAAAACGAATATGTCTGTATGTAAGTGATGATTAGACTACAACCTTAAATTAGTCTATCATCAGGGCATGAGTACTACAGACATTATTTCTTTGATGTTATCTGGTGTGACTCAGTCAATGTACATAAGGGAGGAATTGATTCTTCAGTATCTGGGGATATATAGCCAGTCACCAAATTCATACGATATGTAGAGTTGATAAAACCACAGAATCTTGAACCAAATTCTGCCCTGGTGGGCATTTAAACCTCCAACCTCTCGATTGACATTAACCGCTACTCTTTTAAGTCCCTAAAATTCCGCATTCACTTCCATCTTCTGATAAACACAGTCGTATTGCCAGTCATAAAAATGAGTAGGAAGACGCTGAAGAATCAATTTTCTGTGAGTCAAATTTAATCACCAATCCCTATATGAAACGGATTCTTTACAGATCTTGTGGCTAAATATACAAGTGATCTGTTGTGCAATCGAAACATTGTCTGTAGTGCATAACCGGAAATCGCCTCGGACATTCGCCTCGGCCGAATATTGGACTATTTGGAAGTATTCGCCTCGGCAAATATTACACCCACAAATAGCTAAAAATAACTTTTTGGATACAAATAATTTTTTTTGATAAAACAACATTTTTTCATCAAATATATTCAGGACTAACAGACTTACTTAAAAGTTATTGATTAATTAAACAGGAACTTAACATTCCATTGAATTTTCTTTAAAATAATGATGTTAATATATATATTTTAATTTCTTTCAGTTGAATTTCCAGGTGGCAACCAAATCAGTAATTTTCCCGCTTGAATTGGCTCCACCCACTTTCCGGTAAACCTTAGAGAGTAAAGACGTCATTGATAACTTCATATTTTCAATTTTATAACAAGGTTTTACATTTTTTTCACAAATAAAGTTATTAAATAATAAATATATTGTTATAGCCTAGAGTGCGATGATACGCTATATGAAGGATATTGCTATAGATTCTGCATTGACTATAGATAGTTCTCCATGGCAGGTTGACTACACTTGGCCTACGGATGGTACTCGCCGAGTCGCTGGCCAGATTTGCAGCAACTATTCGGTTCGTACACGGATCCGACAAATAGTTCATCCAAATACTCGGGATTCAGTACTCGGCGGAAATTGTCTACTCGGTTATGCCCTATTTGTCTGCCCGTAGCCATAGGTTTACTCAAGATCCTTCCCTCGCGATTGCACACACATGGGATGCTTAACCAGTGCATTGTTCATTATTAGCATAGCCATATAATAAAATATATCATCACATTCTGATCTGACATATTGGAGACTTTCATCTCTTCTGCTGCAAACACACAAACAATCAACACATTTTATAATGCCTTAACAACTTCCAAATTGAAAAACAAGTCATGCAGTTGAATTGGAATAATGCAATAGAATCAGACGCCTACCTTCTCCCTCCTCCAAAGCTTTCGTATCACCAAACGCCTCTGGTACCAACTTAGCATAATAATGTCCCTGTGACTGACTGAATTTCATTGTATCAAAGTAAACAGATCCATTGGAAACATATCTGTCAACAGAATCAAATAAATTAGTACAATTAGTTTAACTTCTGCTAACATCATTCATATTTTACAAAGGGACATAATGGTATTGCACGAGCCATATGCTTCAACATTATGCAGCCTACAAAGTCCTTGAGAAACAATCTTATACAAATGCCTACCCTAAGGTAATTCTATTATTATATATTTTTTATTAAACAAGCTAACAATCCTCAGCAAATAACATTCATGTACAAAAAACAGAATAAAAATTTTTTTAAAAAAGATATCTCATTCTTGTAAGAGAATGGGGTATCTTGATTATAATTATTACCCAAAGCCTTGGTCAATAATCTTTTGCACAAATTCCGTAATCTGTGGAATGAATTCACTGACTCGAGTCAAGACGTCCGGCGGAAGAACCTAAAAGAAAGGCAGATCAAACACGTATCATTTGTCGATGTGTGCACCATTATGGTCACTCAGTGGAGATTTCTCACAATTTTTTAATTACCAAAGTTGATAAAAACCAACAGAATTTTTTACCATATCTGGTTTGACTTACAGAAGTTTTAAACGGACTACTATTTTCTCAGTGTTTAATTAGCCACCAAGAGTAGAAGAATAAAATTCAATAAACTGCTACAGTTTAGGGTCAAAACTGTCACAGTTCAGTGGGATAAGAATTGAGACAGGGCACAATGCAACGTTCAAAATCACATGTGATAAGAAAATACCTTGATTTTCTTCTTCAGTTTCATCCCTGTCTTAGTACTGGCTTAATCAGAGATCAGTTGCTCACAGTGATAAACAAACGCTAGAGCCTGGATTTTGTGTTCAGAAAGACAGCCCCTCCCTGCATCTTTGACAGTGATCAGTGTATATCAGATCTTTTACTCAGACTGCAATCACAGAACATTACTTGTACTTACATTCAGAGCAGCCATATCTTCATGAAACCTCTCCTCGAACTCTCTCGGAAGGTCAGCAAAAATGGAATTGTCTGTCACTTCTGAGCCATGATGTTTGTCAAGCCAGTCAGAAATGACATCGGAAGCTGACTGAAGCAAGACCTAAAAGTTACACAAATTTCTATATTAAAATACAGAATACATCAGCCAAGGCATCAATAAACCCCTTAACCGTGCATCCCAAAATATCTCGTCCAATAAATATCTGGCCGATTCCGTGCATCCCGAATTATCTTGTCCATGGGTATAAATGCTGTCTATGAACCGCGGCGCCCGAATTAATGTCTCTTATGGCTGGTAAGCGTTGCTAATCGACAAGATCATATATTATACTGCATAGGGAAGCTAAAATGTGTATATATTATATATATATATATATATACAAGTATATTTATACACGAAGAATGATGATGCATCCAGAGTGAACCATGTGCAAATGCTAATCAACTTGACAGAGCGACCTTTGGAAAGGTATCATATTCCGAAAAACCTCAGCACCGAGACAGCACTTGAGTAACTTGATGTAATATAATGTAAAGAAGCATTTATATAGCGCCGCTCAATATCGGAGACGCTCATGACTCAACACAAAGCTAAATGGAGAACAGGCCCCTCTATGTAGGCAGGAGAGCAGATCCTGCCAAAGAAGAAGGGGATCCTATTTGACAGAGTACGATATGAGGCTTTGTGTCCGACCTTGTTTTGGTGTTTATCACACCAAACACAATTACTAGCTCTAGTGATCTGCCATGAGGTAATACATACATTGAGTTTATTAGTTAGCACAAAGCAATACACATGAGAAAAGTTTAATTTTTCTTCATAACTTCCATATTACACATTGTTATCACTCTAAATATATTTTTTTATCACAACAACATGCCTTATCAAATGAAAACTTTAAAAAATACACTGTTTCAGAAATTTTTTCACTGACTTTTATCCATGGTAAAAGGGTAAAGTTAATCTGGTCAAAGTAATGACTCAGATTTATTATTGCAACAGGTCCTTATCTCTTATTTCTATCCAATACAGTTTTACCTTTCATCTAAGGGCTTGCAGCGACTGATTTCTGAATTATTATACCTTCTAAACAATTTTAAAAGTAACAATCATAATTGCATATTATGGCTATAAAGTTCTCATGTGAAAACAGTTTCACTACATAGTCTGCTGCCAAATGACAATCTCTAATTACCTAAAAAGACTTTAAAAAACCAAATGATCATGCTTTAATTCCACACAATTTATGCTGGTGCTACATTAATATCTCATATTTTCAGACTTTATTTTTAAGCATTAAGAGACTGCAAAGCTCTCTCCAAGTGAATTATGGCAGCAGTAGACTGATTCAGCACAGGACTTAATTTAACATCATTCAGGGCTGTTTCAAGAGTACATTTGATTGTTTTCTTGCTATATAAATATTTCCTTAATACATAAATAAGATAAGGAACTCTGCCACTGGTAGTACTCGGCCAGTGCCAATCCCAAGCCTGGATAAAGGAGGAGGGCGACGTTAATGATCTTTGTTAACAAACAGTGTCGTTAAACTGCAACAACCGCCAAATAAGATAAGGTTTTGTTGTCATATACTCAATTATGTATCTTTGTTTATTGAACATGTCAGGCTGGTAAACTGCAGCAAGTTACATTAATCAAAACACAAATACATGCAATGCTAGAAGAGAGAGATAGTGACTGAAGCTTAGATAATGCACCAGAAGTGGGAGTACTTTAAGTTGTGAATCATAGTCTAAACAATACCCAAGGCACAGAATGTTTATTACCTTAGTCAGAAACTTAAGTAGATAGTTCCCTTAAGCATTTATCAACAATACTTCACAAGTTGTTTAGGGAATGAATCCAACCTAACTTCCAATCCTTTCATTATATTCCATATTGTTCCACAATGACTCCTCAATCTCACATCATTTAATACTTTGATGAAAAGGTCAAAGTCCAACATTTTGGCCGTTATTTACTTAAAAGTTTAATGAATAGTCGATGAAGATGCACTACTTTGTATGTGAGTCTTTTCAGACACAGTGCCTGAAAAGACTCACATACAAAGCAGACAAGCATGGTTTAGCCACAAGCTATGCCATCTGTATGGGAAAAACACAGTTACACAGAGGAACTGAGAAAACGGTTACCTGACGGGCAGCGCCTTCTTCAGCAACAACTGCTGAGGCAGTTTCTACAGCAACGGTTACCTTGGTCAACATCCGCTGATAAAAATCTCGCTTATCGGAATCTGTTTCCTCGGACAGCTTCTTCTTCAAAGACTAAAACAAGTTAAACTGAAAAAGAGAAACTATGTTATGTGTCATTAAATTCCATTTTCTCCATGGAATTAATAAATGCAGTCATCACAAGCCATGCTGAGACAAACAAATCTGGTTGGCCCCAAACGAAAGACCTGAACACCTCAAGTAAACATATAAACAATACCCATCAGTCACATCACATGTAAGTCAACTCATTAAACAGACAAGGATAGGTTGCCAGGAAAGCAAACAGACCTACCAACTAGGATTGAGACCTGCCACTGGGGAAGCATACAATACCGGAGAGAATAAAGGGTCTTGGATGGCTGTTGACAGTTAAATTCGGCTCCTGCAGAAACTCGCCATCATTCGCCAAAACTATATCTGTAATCATACTGCAGTTTGTCCGTTTGAAATTAAATTAAAATTATTATTATTATTACTATCGCATTGAGGATATGCACAGAATTGGGAGCCACATACCCACACTTGACCTTTCCGTCTCTGCTCGTCTCCAAGCTTTCTTAAATGCTGCAACTCATTTCTCACAGACATCTATAAGTCTAACCAGATCAAAGTTCAAACAGCTCAGAACTCTTTAACCAAATTGCATAAAACAAGTAAACTCCAAGCATACATGCCCTATCATTACAATGTAATCACTACATTGGCTTCAAAAGGTATGGATACACTATACTCCAGAATTTAATATATACATATATATATATATATATATATCACAACATAATGATTGTATTGTTTACCTCCAAGGCATCACCTGTATCTTTCAAAGTCTCACAGAGAGGCTGCTGTTTCCGTTTGTACTCTTCCATCAGATACCTCTGACGAGCTCTTTTAATTATCTTAAAACAACAATGTCATGTATCCACATTCTAAAAAATTACTCCAAAGTTTTTGTCATTCTAAGTCATTCTCACTAAGCAAAAAGCACTCATAAAAGCCAAAATGACAACCTAATTCTTGAGTCCAGAATAGTCTTCCTAATCACAGAGTGAGTAAGAGTAATCAGAACTTTACAATGTGGGCTACAGAGAACAGAGTGGTATGGACAGGAAGAAGGCAGAATGGACATGAAGAGCTGTCAGAAAAACTAACAGACCAACCTACCACCTAAAAAATCATGTCGTTTTAGGCCAAATTGGCAGGTCGTAAAAGTGACCTGTCTGGGGAGGGAATGGCATCATTGGCATGTTAGAAGACGTCCAGTTATATAGATATAGCTTTCCTCTCCTCCGTCATGCAAGGTGGTGTGTCTAATCTGTATTGGCTGCCTAGGATTAGTCCCCAACTACATGTATATGTCTCCTATGGAGCAAATGTTTTGCTTGTATGACAACAGTAGGCAGTAGCAGTAGGTCTATCTTTTAGAACCGGTCATCTTGGGAAACACAATGAAATAATTGGCAAAATAATCGACCGAATAATTGGGTATTGGCAAACGAATAATCAGCAATAATCGGTATTGGCATAGTTGGCAAAAAGTGATATCAGTACAGCTCTAAATTTTACCTGAACATATTCCAGAAATGTTCCTTTGATCATATTAGCTGACCGCCCTGGCAATGAAATCGTATCTCGGGTGCCCGACATTCCGTAAAAATGTGCAATTCACTCCATTTCCTAGCAGTCGAGTACCCGGGTGCCCGCTCCGTGGGTCGACAGGTACCCCGGGCAGTGATTTAAAAGACTTTTGACAGCCTTAGTTGAGACCTGCCACTGGCTGTCAATGAGGCAGTCATAGATGTCAGGCAGACATAAAGAGAGAGAGAGAGACAAATGAAAGGAAATGCAGAGATTTACTGTGCATCCAACCAAGACGTAAATGGATGGAAAAATCGATGAGGATGCCATTCATAATAATTAAAGGGTTTTAACTGGTGGATGCTGAACTGAACTCAAGGATTCCTCTTGTGGGACTCGTGATTACAGTGAGCAGACGAAGAAGACTAGATGTGATAAGGGACTGCACTCCAACAACAAAACAGCATAAAGGCCTCCAGTGCCAACCCTGTAAACTCGGGCAACATGAATCTAATGTAAAAACTTCCCATTTAAACAACATAAGCAATGCGTATAAAGAGAGAAATTTTAAAGACAGCTAAACAACATTGAAATGCACACGCAAAAGAAATGATGATAAGAACCTTGTCATCGATATCGGTGATGTTCATTACATACAAGACATCATACTGGAAATAATCCTGCAAGACTCTTCGAAGAATATCAAACGAAATGTAAGATCTGAAACAGACAGTTTGCCAACCATAGCCGAGTGAACTCAAAATGCAAATATCTAACCAACATATTTTAAATTGCAATTCAAATTCAAGTTTAGAAATCTGAATCAAGACAGTTCAGCAGCTACTTCAACAACTGGTGGTCTCAAAGGCCTGTAAACAAATATGCTTTTAAATAATCATAAACAATTACAGTGCCAAGTAAGTAAGCAACTAAGTATGTATATATGTAAATACGCAAGCAACCAGGTAAGTAAGCATGAACACTTTCAGCAATTCTCACTCAATTTTAACATAAATGACAGCTCTTGCAAATACAATCCAATCAAAAGGACAATAGCCAAATAGACAAATTGCTTCAATTTTAACATAAACAAATTCACTGTATTGGACACTGTATTTATCAAATGCTGATTGACCAATATCAAGTCTGCAGTGTCACTTGTTGCTTCCAAAAGTCTAAGAAAACCCGAAATGACATGTAAGTAAACTGGGTAATGTCATTGTCTACAATCTGTAAACTACTGATGTTACAAGAATCAATTGACTAAGTTACCTTGCATGACCCATATGCGAATCATCGTAAACGGTTGGTCCACAGCTATACCATAGCACCTGATCACCATTCTGTGGAATAAACGGCTCCTAAGAGAGCAAAGACAACACCTCATATAATGACAAACTGCCAATCTGAACATCAAAAGAATGAGACTTTTTTAAATATTCAAAACTCGGACTTGGTTTCAGTAAAGTTCAACTCGTTAAACTCGGTACTAGGACTCTACAAGAAATTCAAACTCGGTTTATCCCTAGTTCATTTCAACATGATGGTTTGCACATCAAAACAGCTGTGACAAGGACAACAGCCTAGTAGTAGACGGCTGGCGATTAATTGGTGGTTTAAACATTCCGCATGTCACTTTGTTTGATTTGGTCCAGAATATTTATCAGCTACACCAATTACAAGTCATTCTTGTTCCTTGCTCAATCCATGACTCTGCTCAGATCCTTATACATGATTTTGTTGTTACCAGATTGGATCACTGCAGCTCGATCCTGGTGGGTCTACCACTTGTACAAATTGGGTGCCCTCATTGGGTTCTCCGCTCAGTTGCTCATCTTGTTGGACACATTTCTAAATTTGCTCTTCTTTGTCCATGTGTATTCATGCACATAGTTATGTATGAGTGCAGGAGTGTCAATCCTCTTGAGTGATAGAGGCAAACCCAAGATTCCAAGTGTTAGGAAGTCAAGATATTCAGGACTCCCTAAGACTCAAAAACTATCCCCCTACCTGAACTTAGAGGCATTTGCATCCGTAACCCCTATCTCCACACCCCTGTATGAGTTAATCCTGGACAAATATATCCATAGTGTTGCATAGGTCCTTGCATGGTGTGATGCCAGGGTACCTTGAAACCCTAATATATATGCATTTGTGTTAGGACATGTGCCGCAAGTCTCTGGAGTAGTTCAGAAAGACTGATCTATAGCAACAGCAAACATATCCATACTGTTGCACAGGTCCTTGTATGGTGTGGTGCTGGGGTACCTGGAAGTTTATCGTGCAAGCGAGTCATCGACCCCAGAGCAAGCTAACCACAAACTAGGTCACAACTGATTTTTGGATACCAGATAGCATAGGCTGCCAATTGCCAATTATTTATGAAGATTGAAATATGACCAAATACAAAAACCAATCCGAGTATTTAGATGCACTATTTGCCGGCTCCGGGTATGAACCAAATAGTAGTGGCAAGTTTTAATGGCAACTCTGTCCAGGTGAGCATCTGCTGGCGAAGTTTCAAGTTTACGACTTTCTTCACATCTGCCATTTCGCATAAAGAAAAATTAGCAAAATAAGTGTATGTCTGCAATAACTACTGAAACAGCTTTACATTTTTTTATTTTCGTTTTTAGGTAATAAAATGTTTATAAAAAAATTATTAAATCAAATTTTCTTTGTTTTTAACTATTTGTGTATTTAATATTTGCCAAGGTGAATACTTCCGAATAGTCCCAAAACATGAAATATTCGGTCGAGGCAAATGTCCGAGATGATTTCCGGTTATGCCCTAATTTGGAGGCAAGAAATCTGGTGCCAGCTGCCTCTGGTGCCCTCCACCTATGACAATGCTACTTCATATCATGTAGTTTGCAAAGCCCTTACACTCTTCTGAAAGTGTTCATTGATGTATTTATGTCTTTGAATGTGGATGGGTTACATGTACTGTATACATAGTATAACGGTCTGATGAAGATTGCCAGAGTATAGTGAGAATAGCAGACGTTTAGACCATCCTGCAGACATCGTCATTAGCTATCCAACCATCATCATTAGTGAGCAAAAACCATTGACAAGGCAAAGTTACTAATTAGCGAGTTAGGCATTCTAGATATTGATAATTCCTAAATGGTCTAAGATCTGGAAAAATTGGTTCACCAATCCGGATTTCAGTTATGCCCTACCACAAACACATTCACTGCAGTCATAATCAATAACAAAATTTCTGAATTTGAAATTTCTGAATAACTCTCTGCTTACCTTTTTCCTTGTCAAACTGTTGAAAAGCTTTAACCCCACATCCACCGATCCCTTAGGAACTTGCCATGGGCATTGACTCCGTTTGTTAGATACCAATTTATCTGAAGCAGCTACAATAGAATGAAAATTGGACATGTCCAATCCAGAAAAAGCATTCTCAATTTACTGCTTTAATTCTAATAGGTATAAATTTGTGTGGCATGGTGGCCGATTGGTTAGAGCGGTCAGCCCATAATGCTCAGTGTGCGCTGAGTGAGTGGGTTCGACTCTCATCAAAGGCGTCATGAGTGTTCCATTCGAGTGAGACTGGGGTTAAATGACGACCAAACCAGATTTGCAAGTAAAATAGGCTAAACCTTCAGATGATGCAAATGGTGGTTGTTATTACACAGACTGTTGACAAAATCGATATTACAAATGTCCAAGTTAGTGCTGCACCAAATATTCGCTTCGTAGTGGCTTCGGAGTCAAATAGTGGGCCAAATAGCTATTCGGTATTTGGCCTAATAGTTGTGGTCGGACCAAATATGAATAGCGGCCACTGTTTCTGTACACACGGCTGCTATATCGAATGAACTGAAGTAACTCTCTCATTAACATAATACTATTGTGATTACAACCATGCGTTGCGTAATGTCTGGACTGTTGTATCAGCCGCTTACATTTCTAAGTTTAGTTAAAATAGTTCCATTCCTAGTTTACACAGACTGGCAGCAGGATACAAAAATTACATATAGTTCACTGTTTACTTTATGCATAAAACTGAACGTAAACTTTGCTCACATTTGAAATTTAGACCTATTTTGCACACTATTCGTATTCAGCCGAATAGTTGGTCCAATTATTTGTATCGGCCGAATAGTAAAAATCACCTATTCGGTACAGCCTTAATCAAAATATAAGAGTAAATAACTACAGTAATACACCCTAAACAAATAACTGTTGGCTGTTTGCATTTCATGTCATCTGACTGAATGGCTGCTATGTGTTTGTATGGGCAAAGATGAAGTTGATGAAAGTAAGTGGAAGAATTGGAGGAGGTCGTGAGGGGATAACACACAGCCATGAAATTGTTTCCACGCAAATGCAGGCAATTTCTCATTTTTTTATTTGCTTTAACTTGAAGTGTTCCATAAGCAATCGTAAATTCTCCGAGTCATGCTGTGTTTCATAAGAAACGCATCCGATTTGAATATTAAATTAGTCTTCTTATTAGTCCTTCTTATGATGCATTACAACTGGCTTCTGAAATTATATGAAATCAACAATCTTGGCAAAAAAGATTTTCCACTTTATCATTTTGAATGTATGAACACCTATTGGGTATCCTGCTGTTTTCCAGAAAATACATGCATTCATTATTCATGGGTTGACATGTGTGAAACCATTCTTCTGAATTCATCATGGCATTTTGAAACTTTTGTAACGATACTTCGAGGTAGCAAAAACTTGCCACACACACACGCACACACACACACACATATCTCATTGTTATCCATTCAATCTCAGGTAATTAATTAGTCAGCAACGTAAAATAGCATCATTTACAATGTCATTCAAAGCATAAATATTACAATGAACTCCCCAAAAATACAGCAAGGAGTGAAATAACCTCAAGATGACAATGATTTCTTTGAAGACTGGTTCATTAAATTTAAATGGAGAAATATGTTTGTGACACTGTGCCTCATTTTATGGGAAACTCTTCCAATATAATTACTTAGGTTATGTATGTATGTAATTCTGAATGCATTGGCATTATTATTATTATTATTGTTATAGGTTTTTGTCCCCATTGGGCCGAACGAAAGAGGAAAGGGGAAAGAGCCCCTGAATGCCACTGCATTAAAACGTTGTGTACAAATAGATGAGTTGTTTTCGCAAGGGTCCCCGTTGCCTGTGTCATACGGCAGCCCAGCTCTTGTAGAAACTCCATTCCAGTACGGTTTATGGGGTCCAGTGATTCGATGGCCACTGGCACAAAATCATGCGTGGTAGGGAGGGATGAGTACTTGATGCACTTTCGTTCTGCGGCATGTTCTGCTGCTCCACCGGCTGTTGATGCTGTCAGATGTACATAAGAGGATGCGCATGTGTGAATGGCTGTTGCGTCCCATGCTAGGTGTCTGCCTCTCGCTCATGGGATTAATGTGGCGCCATCTGGTCTCTTGCCATCGGTGTGGATCAGTCCCGATGGTTCTCTTGAGCTCGGAATGTCCACGTTCAAGAGAGCTCTCCAGATCATTTCATTTATGGCAGAGTGTCGTGCTGCTCTTCCTATTGATCTTCTGCAGACCAGACCGTGATGTCCATCTGGATCGACGCTCTCCCCACATTGACATGGATGCTTTTTATTATTTAGAAACGTGTGTATACTTTAAAGTCTGAAGTAAAGCATGTGTCATTTCAAAGTCTGATGCGGTCACTCAGGTATCGTCATCCAATAGTTAAATAGCAAACAGTTAATTAGTTCCTTGGTCTTTTTGCTGTTAATGTATGTTAGGTCTATGTACACTGAAGGCACTGCTGTGCGTAATGCAGGCTATCTGTGACACGGCGTTTTTTAGATGCGTCAGGTGAGTCCATGCAGAGCGTATGTGTGTTATCTGTGACACAATTTCTTATATAAGTTAGACCAGAGGTATCAATCCTCCTCTAACTGATGGAGGCAAACACCCTGGTTCCAAGTGTCAGATAGTCACGATATCCATAAGATTCCAAAAATACCCCCCGCCCTTATCTGGACACCTCTGAATTAGACCAATAGTCATACTGAGTGTCACTTGTAATGTTGTGCAAACTTTGTTAGTAGTGTCAGCTATTATGGTATGGCTTCTATTTTGCAGAAGCTAATGAGGGCAAGAGGGGGGGTTTTTGTCTGGAGGGGCTTATGTCCTACCTAAAACAGGGGAGGTTTATGTCAGAGGGGGTTTTGTTGGGGGGTTTTTATAAGGGGGGAATTTTGTCTTACACCTCAGCAAACTAGCCTTGCACAAACACTATGGTGACCACATGTCCTGAATTGGCCTGGCAGTCCCGGAATTGATAAAAACGTCCCTCGTCCCGGGAAAGTCCATTTCGGGACAATAAAACGTCCCGGAATTAACCTTTCTAATAATAAAATAAGTAAAATTTGCTCTTTTATGTATTCAGATGCTGTAAACAAAAAACATCAACAAATATGCAAAATTGTCAAATCTAAAGTTAAGAGCATTGCATTATATGGCTAACTTCAGGTGTACTTTTTGGAACAGAGTCTCTCTACAGGATATGTACACCATCGCCTAAAACATGGTGCCATAGCACCGTACGACAGTTTATAATATATAAATCTGTGTACCTTAGCGTACTCTGCAAAATACATATGCTCAATTTTTTTCAAAATTCTAAATTGTGTCATCAAATGACGTTAGACCAGATATCTTTAATTCTTGATCATATTTTGCATCGTCATAAAATTTGAGTTTGCATTTGATTACCGAAAACCAGCATAAAATATTAACAAAGATTTCATTTTATTTCAAGTTTAAGCAAATTTCAAAGTTATGAGTGATAATTGCTTAGAATCAGATTTGGAATCGAACTTGGAGTCATGTCAGTAGAAGATTTTGACCACAGCACGGGCTGCACTTCTGCTGGAGATACACAAATTGAAAATAGCAGAGATAATCAACACAAAAAATCTATTGTGCCTCCTAAAGGTGCAAAGATAATGAAGCGTATGTGTCGTTTCCGAGAATTATGGTAAAGTACGTACACTTATATAAATTCAGTTAAAGGCAATGTATATAGAACCTACTGCATTCATTGTAAATGAATATTTCGAATTGGACATGGTGGTGAAGCTGATATTAAAACTCACATGTCTAGTGAAAGCCATAAACAAGCTGAGCGAGTCACAAAGCAGAACAATATACTGGAAAAGTTTATGATATCTTCAAAATACACTGGACTGCAGGGTGAAGTCATTGCTGCAGAAATTTCTATGGTTTATCATTTGGTTAATCACAGCCTTTCATATCAGTCCTTGGACTGGTCACTTAAGCTTAATCCTGTAGCGACTTAACGATTCCAACAAAGCATACAAAATTCTACGTCAACGGTTCTCAACCTTTTTAGTCCTGCGACCCTTTGATGATATTTCCTAAGTTGTGGCGACCCCCAACTAAAACTTTATTGAGTTACAGCATTGGCCGCAATTTTAGTACCATGCAATTCACTTCTTACCATTTGATAATCCACACATCTCATGCATAACAGCACAATCTTTCATTAATTAACATAACAATTTATAATTTGTTGCTGGTAATTATTTTATTAAAAGAATTACAGTACAGGATCTGGAGAAGGCTATGATGAAAGTAGGAGGAAGATGGATCAAGATGCTGAGATTGAAGATGACCAGGCAATGCTGGCAAGACGTCGCAAAGGTCTAACAACGGTAGATAGATTGAACAAAATATCATCTAAATATGGAATGAAAATGAACATCAAAACGACAGAGGTACTGAAGATACCGCATATACCCGCGTATAAGTCAATTCGCATACAAGTCGAAGTGTCATTTTTTGACAAAAATAGCGTCAAAAACCGACGACTCACATATAAGTCGAATCCATAAACTCAAAACGAGTGATGACGAAATTTAGTAGTGATTAGAAAATTTTCCCTAATAAACAAAATCTAATAAACTTGGGTTTGAAAATTACATAAAATAATATAAACAACCGATATGTGAATACAAATGGATGACTTCTGTTCACTGCCTCTGGTTTGAGTAATAAATATAGTAAGTAAGGAAGGCATCTCTTGCATGGCATTCAAATTTTCATGCAGTTCAGCATACTCAACAACATTCAACTTGAAACCAGTTTTGTAGGAGGCTTTTTCTTCAAATCGCTCAATGTCAAAAGTGTAAGTATTCTACTGCACTAAACTCAAAACATAAGTTTTCTAACAGAATACTATGGTACAAGTATATAATAAACTTATTTTAATAAAAGATTTTTTGATTTTAATAAAGTGTAGAACTGTGATTTATTGTGAAATAGGTGTTAAAATAACCAGATAACTAAGGGTTTAAGTTTTGAGTTCGCTTTCCTAACGCGTGAGTATTTGGTTGTCCGAAAATCTTCATTCTATTTCGCGTCTCGTGTATAAGTCGACCGTTTTTGTCGTCCTGAAATAGCATTAAATTTCTCGACTTATACGCGAGTATATATGGTAAGTAAATGAAAGGAGACAGTAGTCAGAATACTCACTGGAGGAAAAGAAATAGAACAGCATGGGTCAGAGACATGGACCATGAGAAAAAGACATAAGAAAACTCGAGGCATTTGAAATGTAGACATGTAGATAATTAGCTGGACAGAACGCAAAACAAATGAAGAAACGATGAAAAAATTAAAGAACACTGATAAACACAATAAGAACAAGACAAAGAAACTTGATTGGGCACACTCTAAGAGGAGACTCATCCCTAAGAACAGTTGTAGAAGAACAAACAAAGGGGAGGCAGACAAAAGAAAGACCAAGACTGATGATGATTCACAGGGTGATGACAGATGGATATGGAAAGCTGAAGGAAGAGGTGCAACAGCGAGAGGAATGTCGTACATTTGAACCTGCCAAAGAGGCAGAGAACTACAAGAAGAAGTACACAAAAGTACACAAAAAGTAAAGATTAATTTAAGTCGCTCTAGTGCAGTAATTGGTGAATGATAATGATTGAATAATTATTAAATATAAGATAACTGCACTGACTATGCCATAATGAAAAGATGAAGTAAACAGTTACTATGCTGACAACTGTTTTTTTTTAAATTCCTGAGCGCTCCAGGCGACCTCTGGCAAAATGTAAGGCGACTCACGTGGGGGTCGTGACCCATAGGTTGAGAACCGCTGCTCTATGTGGTCTAACAAAAGCTCAAGCTATTGTACCCAATGTGCTGACACCATACAGTGTGGAAGTAATAGCCAATGAGCTAAGCAAACATTATGCCTACTTCAGTGCTTCAAATAAAGGAAACACAAAATTCTTTCCTGTTGTCCTACGTTACTATCAACCATACTGTGTAGTTGTGACACGTTTATTAGATTTCTATGAAGACAGCGACAAATCGGCTATTGCAATATCCGAAAACATTTTGCAGATGGTGAAGAAAAAACGATTGAGTATGCAAATGGTGTCTGCATATTCTGCTGACAATGCTAGTAATAATTTTGGAAAACATAAGAGTGTTATACAAGAAACTTTGTGCAGCCAATGGACACATATTACCTGCTTGATGCCCTGCTCACATATTGCACAACACCACACAAAAAGGTTTGTGATGTCATGGATTATGAAGTGGAAAGTCTGGTTTTAAAGGTTTATAATCATTTCTCAATATCTGCCAAAAGACTTATTCAACTGAAAAAAATGTTTCAATTTATAGATATTGAATGGGCACAACTTCTTCGCCATGTTCCGACAAGATTTTTGTCGCTTTTCCAGCAATAGATAGACTTTTAAAGAACTGGCCTGCTGTCAAAGCCTATTTCCAGAGTATTGGAAAAAAACACGTGCTATTATTTGGCAGTTTATTGGTGATGAAAGTGGTGAAGTAACAGAAGATGATACACCATCAGTTCCTGTTCTGTATCTGTACTTCCTTCAAATCTGTTTAGGCCTACCAGTGTTTCAAACAGCCACCCTGGCATTAGAACATACTGATCAAGTTGCAGCAGAAGTATTTGAAATTATGTCTACAGTCAGAGACAGATTGCTGAAGAGACAGATATGATATAGAGCTGCTTTAATAAGCTCAGTTACCGATTAAGCCGATACCAATTATTGCCAATTATATCATTACAAATACCGATTTTATCATTGCAAATACCGATTATCTAGCCGCTTATTTTACCGATTATTTCATTGTGTTTCCCAACATGTCCTGTTCTAAATGATAGACCTACTGCTACTGCCTACTCTTGTGATACAAGCAAAACACTTGCTCTGTAGGAGACGTATACATGTAGTTGGAGACTATTCTTAGGCAGCCAATACAGATTAAGCACACCGCCCGCTGTCGACCTTGCATGGCGAGAAGAGAAGGAGATATCAGAGGAGAGAAAAGAGATATCTATGTAACTGGACGTCTTCTAACTAGGGCATAACCGGAAATCGCCTCAGACATTCATCTTGGCCGCATATTGGACTATTCGGAAGTATTCACCTCGGCAAATATTACACCCGCAAATAGCTAAAAATAGCGTTTTCGAACAAATAATTTTTTGATAAACCAATATTTTTTTATCAAATAAATTTAAGATTAACAGACTTACTACTAAGTTATTGATTAACTCAACAAGAACTTAACATTCAATTGAATTTTCTTTATTTATACATTTTAATTTCTTTTGGTTGCAATCCCAGATGGCAACCAAATCAGTAACTTTCCCGCCTGAATTGGCTCCACCCACTTCCCGGTAAACAGTAGAGAGTAAAGACGTCATTGATACATTCATATTTCAAATTTTATAACAAGGTTTTACAGATTTTCACAAATATTGTTATTAAATAATAAATGTATTGTTATAGCCTAGAGTGCGACAATACGTGTGACTATATGTAGGATATTGCTATAGACTCTGCGTTGACTATACCATGTCTATATACTATGCCATGTCCTTCGCAGGACAGCATTCCGTTCAGTTCCCATAGCGTGCTGTCATAATTTTGCTCTTAGAGCCTTATAATAATACTATAAAAGAAAATTTTTTTAAATATCTGCGTCGATTATCTTACTGATATCCGATACCGCCAATATCTCTATAATCGGTGCCGATTATGAGTGCTGCCGATGTATCGGTACAACTCTAAGTTGACAAATAATTTAGATTTTGCTGTTGGGAAGGTCAGTCGGGAAACACAGAAGAAGAGATGGGAAGATATAATATAAAAGGAAGACTCTAGAAGACTCTAAAATTGAAAAATGAAGACACGTGCGACAGAGTCAAATGGAGAAGAAGAATCCGAGTGGCTGATCCATCTGGACATTGTGAGGGATCAATTCAAGTATGAAGGAGTTATATATATTTCAGTCGTAGAAAGTCTCAAATTGCAGGCGTCTGTGTCAACTGATGAACTCTACGAAGAGTATTCTGTTGTCAGCCAACACCTGGAACAATCCATGGAATCCACAGACGACAACGTAGGCTGTGACGCCAAGTGGGCAGCTGTATTCCAAAAAGCAGGAAGTGATAACTTATCAAATCTATTGAAGATAGTTGCATTCATTATGAGCATACCTGCATCAAATGCTGCAATTGAAAGAGTGCTTATTAAAGCTGGACTTCTGGTGCAATTGAAAGAGTGCTTATTAAAGCTGGACTTCTGGTGAAGATGAAATTTGATATGGACTGTCAAACATTTCATAAGTTTGTAAAAGGTAAAAAGGAAATGACCAGGGATGTGGTCTCGAGACAGCGGTCTTGGTCTCGAGACCGGAAAGCTGTAGTCTTGGCCTTGGTCTCGAATGCGTCGGTCTTGGTCTTAAAGGAGCGGTCTTGGGAATGGTCTCCGTCTTAGGTTAGCGTTCTTGGTCATTTGCCGTATCAGAGCAATTTTTTCCATATGTGTCGGTTATTTTCAATTATTAGAGACACCGGATGTTTAGGTCCTACCCAATTGTTATCAATTTATGGCCTGCAGGCCAAACTAATATATCTTTATATATTATGGACAGAAAAAAATGCATTTTCAACACAGCAAGCCATTTCAAAATTTGCTTTCACAAAATTCAAGGTTTTGGAACAATCTAATAATTATGTGGTCGGGGTCTCGTGGTACAAGTACACCATTTTAACGGAACACTAATCTACTTCTTCAGTATACCTAGCGTATACTGTAAGTCATTTATAGAGTGACATTCTCAGACCGAAGTCAAGAGCTAAACCCGCAAAACTTCAGAGTGGCCGGTTAAATTATTTTCTGGACCATTAATAAGATTAGTATTCTTCAGCAATAAAATAAATGTTATAAGCGTGTTACTCCGTTTTAGCGCCTTAATAAATTTAATTGTTTATAAAAAAGGAATATCGGTCTCGGTTTTGGACCACTCGGTCTTGGTTTTGACCTGTCGGTCATGGTCTCGGTCTTGGACCTATCGGTCTTGAGTTTTTGGTCTCTGGAAATGACAAAAAGGATACGTTTCGACACTAGTGGACTCTATATCGCTTAGATTATGCACTTTATGTTTGGTCTAAAATCTAATAAATATGTTTCAATGAATGTTTCAGTTGATGCCTTGTGTATGCATGGCAGACCAAATGAGTCCTGTTCCTAATTGCGTTTAACATAACATAAAATGACAGAGATTTCTAGTGGTTAAGAAAAATTGTATCTGTGTGAGAACCTCTTAGATTGGAAGTAGGCCTTTAGTATACTGTGGTGTCCTGGAATGGCAGAAGGGAAATGTGGTCACCCTAACAAACACATTCGAGTTGTAACGCAGGGTGCGTAGCGAATCGCCAAAACCCAAATCCCCCAAACTGATTTCGGCCATTTTCCCGAAAATGAAGCTAGATTGATGAGAAAAATTCTGCTTAAATGGAAGCTGGACCGAAGAAACGAATTCACAAAGAAGCTGGATTGGTGAATGAATTACGCTGTTTTTGGACAGTTCGGCGTCTTTCAATAGTACATTGCTGTTTTCGGGGAATAGGGCTTTTTGGCATTTTCTGCGTTCTCGGGTTTCGATGATTCGGGTTGATCCCGTAATGCAGGCCCAAATGGTTTAGAGTACATTAAATTTCAAGTGCAAATAAGTGTAAATTATGAAGTGTAAACCTCAATCATACGTCAGGCAATTTGGATTTTTTATAAATTACGGTTACAGAATTCACAGTAAATAAGTTAATACCTGTATCGCCGTCTGAAGCCATACGCGACACTTTGGCTTTTTTGCCTCGCAACTGGTGAAAATTAATCAACGAACGTCCACTTTCTTTGACAAACACCACGCTGCAAGAAATCTGTCTCACGAGAAACATACGCTGGAATAGACGAACAAACAAACGGTGCCAGTCAATCTTTAATGCATAATATAGGCCTATAGGGCATCGCCGGCTACGGCTATACTGCCGCGACTGGCACTAAAGAGACCTAGCGCATGATGCAACAGCTAGAGACATAGCATCATAATCTATAAATATAAAAAACTGAGCAGTTATTGAGAAATTCAAAGCGAAACTGATATACCTACACAAAAACAGGCACCCAACAAACAAACTGTCAAACGTCAGTACTCTTAAATCCGTCCACGCGACACGCACCGAGTGTGGCGGCGGATGATGAAATATAATTATACTCTCACAGTCACCGAGCAAATGAATTCAATGGCCTACTATCACAGGGCGTAACAACCCAAAAACAGATAGCAATTATTGAATTAACTTTTTTAGTGCGCTGTATTACTGGATTATCAGATTAAAATAACATCAATATAAGCAATATTTTAGTTTTAAGTAAGTTGCAGTCATCACTTCATTTTTCTGGCTAGCCTTATTTTTCAACTTAATTTACCACTGCTCTGTCCATAGTCGGAGCCTCGTTGGTCGGAGCAATAACATACATAAGAGGTCGTTTGTCGGAGCAATGGTAAAACTCCGCCACTATTCGTCCTCAGTACTCACTACCTAAGCTCACTACTACTCAGACATTGCCAGTCCCAAGCCTATATGAATGAGGGGCGAGGCTAATGATCCTTGTCATCACAGAGTGTCGTTAAACTGATGAAACTGACTGAGCAGTGGCAGACAAGCCATAAATCATACACGTTGTTTCACTTATTATAAGTTTCATAAGTTTCTTGCCGGCATGGACCAACCCGGCCCATAGGATTCACGGTGCAAGTACCTACTATTCCTCTCATCACTTGCTTCCCCGGAACGGCTCAGTCAAAAAAATCGATAGGCAAAATGACTAATCAGTGTTACATAATAATCTAAGAGCTCACTGTTCCTGTTGTGTTCATTAAAAATCTTACTATCTAAAATAGTCTTCTCATTGGCCGGAGTCTTAAAAACGTATCCATTGACAGCTCCTATACCTATTCTTAGATTGGCAGAGGCTTGTTAATAGTTGTGTGCTGTATTGTTTTAAAGTGTGGAATCTAACATTTCTAATTTAGATAAGCGTTCAACAAGATGGTTTTAAGCATATTAGGTAATCTTAAGAGCACATTTTTGCATCAAATCGATTGACAGACAGTACTTGAGATGATTCAGTGTTAGGCAATTTCTTGCCATTTGCTTATGCGATTTTCCAGGATTGTACGTGCAGGGCCGAATTATTAGACCACAGCGAGATTTAATCTTCGTAGAAGATTTACACTAACATAATATACTTTGGTAACTTTGCTGGAAAATCTTAGGTTTTAGCGTAATTAATTCATTAATTTTGTCTTCTAAAGTTTTAGCGTAATTAATTCTCAACGCTAATAATGAACAGTGTCCCATTGAACACAATTTCATCAATACAGCTTCCATTTAGGCACGATTCTTTTCATCTATCCAGCTTCCATTTGAAATTCTTGAAATTTGATATCACACTTCTGCTCAGAAGTGCACACTTCTTGACGGCGCAATTGCAGTTGTACTGAAGAGCAATTGTGCACGAAGGACTTGCTCAAGGTCATTACACAATGACTGATGCCTCGGACGAGGGTCGAACCCGCTCACTCAGCGCACACCGCGTGTTACGGGCCGACTGCTCTAACCGATCAGTAACCGTGCCGCACAGTACGCTAAAACCTAAGAGGATTAACATGGCAATAATTAATTATGCTAAAACCTAAGATTACCCTTTGCTGTTGTTTAAGAAGCCCCTAAAAAAGCAACACAACGAGCACTTCTACTGACCTGTAACCACTAGGTTCCCCATTCATTCCACCTCGCAGTCTGCGATCTTCAGGCATGAGTCTTTTTGTTGAGCTTTGATATAGTACTCTTATGGATCTCATGCATTCCATGCTACTACTTCCTGGGAAGAATACACTCTTTTTTTTAAAAATGTGCCACACTCACTATTTCTCATTAATAATAACAATAACGATTAATATGGTGCCTTATATTTATGGCCTTACCACTACAAGGGTCCTCATTGGTTTTTGAACATCTGAATATTTTACTGCACTTTATCTGGCACCTAAAATAATAAATAATAAAAATTTGTTTATTGATATACATGGAATGTCATACTGCAAACCTTTACAATATGTTAGTTCATTCATTCATTCCTTACGAGAATTTGTGTATAGCGCCTCTTCTACGAGACTACTCAGAGGCGCTTAATTGTTTAGTACCATAGTCTGATTCAATCGAGTTTCAGATAATATTATAATAAATGTGAGAATTCGTTGGAGATTCTACCAGGGATGTGGTCTCAAGACCAAGGTCTTGGTCTCGAGATCTGAAAACTGCAGTCTTGGTCTTGACTGCATTGGTCTTGGTCTTGGTCTCGGACCCTTGGTCTTGGTCTTGAGACCTGAAAACTGTAGACTTGGTCTTGACTGCATCGATCTTGGTCTTGGTCTCGGACCCTTGATCTCGGTCTTGGTCTTAAAGGAATGGTCTTGGGATTGGTCTCTGTCTTAGATTAGCGTTCTTGGTCATTTGCCATATCAGAGCAATTTTTTATATTTGTCGTTATTTTAGATTATTAGAGACACCGAATGTTTAGGCCCAACGTGATTGTTATCAAATTATGGCATGCTGACCATGTTACTATGGGCAAAAAAATGCATTTGCAACGAGCCATTTCAAAATTTGCTTTCACAAATGTCAAGGTTTTGGAACAATCTAATAATTATGTGGTCGGGCACATGTAGACACTGTTAACCTACAATTCCGAGTGCAAGTACACCATTCAAATGGAACGTTAATCTGCATGTTCAGATGTCTTAAAGTATTTACCTATCATATACTGTAAGTAATTTATAGTGTGATATTCTCAGGCCAAAGCCAAGGGCTGAAGTTCAGACTGGCCGGTAAAACTGTTTTCTGAACCATTATTAGGGGTGTAAATTTTTCTCGGTCGAAAATTGAAAAATTTGCAGCCAATTCGCAGTCAAAAACTCAGAATTTGCAGCGTATTCGCAGTCAAATGTGTAACACAATAAATGAGTCAATAACTGATTATATTCAACGACCATTCATGCCAATAATGGCGGGTGCTGTTGCTGCGATGTCTGCTCTGCAAACACAGCTGAAAGAGCAGGTTGCATTATTTTTCGCTGTACGCCTTTCCACTCTAGACATTCTGTGCTTTGAGCTCGTGAACAGCGGTATAATTTATATGTGCTTTTTGCAACTGTCCCTCCGATTAAATTCAACGGGGTATATTGCATGCTCTGCACAACAGTATGCCTAGATTGCCAACTGCCGCTCGCCTGAATTGTACCGGTCTTAAACTGAACATCTTCCTCTAGCCACCGAATGTTTTCGCACACAAAGTCGTAACTAATGTTTAGAACATTTGCCTTTACCACATCAAAAACACAAGCAGCACGAAAAAGCTGTCAAATTCATGGCAAAACGTAAAAATTGACAGTAGTATTCAAAATTTGCGAATCCCGCGATGACCGCAAAAAATTTACAGCCCTAACCATTATTAAGATTAGTATTCGATCTTCAGCAATAAAATTAATATTTTAAGCATGTTATTCCGTTGTAGAGTCTTAATAAATTGAATTGTTTATAAAAAAGAACATCGGTCTCGGTCTTGGTCTCGAGGTTTTGGTCTTGTGCCCAACACTGGATTCTACCCTAAGAGTTCTGTATAGAACTCAAGGGATGAAGTTCTTGCGTTCCTTAACAGGCAGTGTGAATTTATGTGGCCTAGGTCTAAGATCATAACGACCTTTAGTGACTGGGTTAATAGAGGAAGGTCGTAATCCAATGGTGATTCACAATCACCTACTGCTGGAACATATAAAACTCTAGGTCATGGTGGTGGAAGACCCGTGACTTTGCCAGTTGACGCTGAATACATAGTGTGACTGGAAAAAACTGTCATTTTATTTTTGTGTTTTTATTATTTGGATGTTAATTTTATCCTTTACTGTATTGCAATATTTAAATCCTTAGCAGGTAATAGCTGCTTAACCTCTCTCGGAATTTGAGACTTTTGTAATAAAATTGACATTTAGTTTCAATGATATCTCGTTGGTGAACTGGAATAACTTTAATAACTTTGTTCCTGCTGGAGATATCTACACCAAATTTGGACAGTGCATTTAAAATACCTGCTGCTGCAATGGTGACAAATTTAAGTAAAATCGGTTCAAAAACAATAGCCGTTGCTAAGGAGATTATAAAAATAATATGGCTAAACTTTGCATGCAGTTTTTTCGAATAGCACTTTACGCAAACGGTCACATTGAAAATTATATAGCTTTGGCTGTATGCAAGGCATAAACTAGCTGAAAACGGTTTTGGAAAGGTAAATCTAGCAGCTTCAGGATGGTGCAAAAAACTGGCAAATATATTTTTCATACAAGGGACTGGTTTCGTGCTGACAAGTCACATATTTGAGAATACCCGTTGCCCCACCACGGCAGACTTGGAAAAGACCTTAATTACCGATCAAAATGGAAGAATGCAGGAAATAGACCAGAGGAAACCGAGGAAAGTGATCCAGGACTGGATGATAGAAAAGGGGATACAAGAAGATGAAAGAAGAGGACAAGAATAGAGAGGAGTGTCGACATTGGACATACGAACATGCCTATAGAGGGCAGAAAACTAAAGAAGGCCTTACAGCCTTACAGCTTTTAAGCGCCCTTGTAGCGGCATGGCTGCGTTACGGCGCTTTAGAAATCGTCCGTTTAATAATACAGCTTTACCGATCACTATTAGCCTACATAAAATCTTAGAGATAGAGAAAGTTAGCAACCATGCTTGGAAAATTGTGCGGCGAACAAGATATCACCACATTCTTCAGGCCTATGATTAAAAGCATCTGTAGCCGATACATTGAATGGCAGATCTGTAGACTGGATCCAGGATGAGACAAACTGGCAACACGGCTTACGATTGACTATGTGTCAGGAAAGACTGAACCATATCAACTTAAGAGACTGTTTGGCAGATGTTACTTTAACAATATAGTTACTCTTGGTGCATTGCTCAATTAGACTGTAGTTGTATTTTGTTTGACAAACTTTTTTATATTCTATATAGACTAAATTCAAGTCTAGCTCAATGTTGACTACAGCACGTTCCTCTGCAAGGAGACACAACTCTCTGTTAATAGGGGTAGCACTCGGAGAAAGAGGATAAAAAAATTTTGTGCTTCACACACTTAGAAACTTCATTACCCCAACTTTCAAAACACTGCCCTTGTCAACAATTTCTCAAAGGAAATTAATTCTATGAATGCTTAAAATTACAACAAATATTCATCAACAAATAGTTGACGACAAAATAATGGTTAATGGACAAAAAGCTAACGAATGCTAACTAAATTTAATTCTTAACTTTTGGTACTATAGCATCCAGGTACTTCTTTTTTTTACACTTTAAGCACTGAACAGAAACATTCTGCGTTATATAGGCCATATGGTTCCTTAAGCAGTTTATGCATTTGGCCAATTGTCTAGTTGTGGTTAAAGGATACTTTCCCATGGTAGTTTAAGTAGTCATCTTAGAAACTTTTTCAAGTACCACACATTTCCAGACTCCTCGTAGAATGCCCAAATTATTTTTTTTACTGTGTACTTTCTTTTGTTTCGGCAAATCTGTGTACCAGTGTTTCAAGCACTGCTGCATTTATTTGTTAGCAAGTTTTGATTACACACACTTTCATCAATCATTACTATTAT
Source organism: Bimastos eiseni (assembly GCA_959347315.1). NCBI lineage: Eukaryota > Metazoa > Annelida > Clitellata > Crassiclitellata > Lumbricidae > Bimastos > Bimastos eiseni. Next base: position 5,769,880 of record OY365815.1, read on the forward strand.
TTCCTGTGTAAATTGCAACCAGTTATCACAGAATGGGCGTGAAATTGGAAGGCATAGATTATTAATCTGAGTACATATTAACATTCCACTGTGCAGGTGGAGAAAGAGTGGACACAGATAGTCTGACACATGATGAAGTGGGAGTTCAAACACGTTTCCTCTTGACTGAATTCATCATCAATCGAATAAAAGCGGATGGCGAATTCGATCATAAAGCTGTTGTCAACAAGCTGGTTGAGCCAGATACGCCTCTTGCACCACCTGGTATTCTTACTATGCTTTCTACATGATTTGCTCTGTTGGATTTTGTTCAGCGGTTCCTACAAAGTGTATGTAAGATGTGTAATGTAATACGATGTAGTATAACTAACTGAACATTTATGTATTGAAATATTCATATAATTCACTAATTTATAAATAAATATACTCAGTTTGTTCCATTTTGCACATTTGACAGGTACTTAAAACCCTTAGAGGTTATTTACAAAGGACATCTGCAACGAGGGCTAGGGGTAGGGGAAATGCTGGCAAATGCGGACATGGGGGAGGGGTCATTGACTGTGCGAATGTCCACATGTGACCATGCTAAATTATTGCCAAAATCACATCTAATGGTAGTTACATCATAATCTTAGTTGTTTTTTAGTAGCTTTAGGTTATATTTTCCATTTGAGAGAACGATATACGAAGCATACTTGCAAATAGGCATTTATTAAATAAAAGTTTTTTTGTCAATAAATGTCTATCAAAAACGATGCAGCAGTTGCAATGGTGTCTGAGACATTTGTGATGCGGACGTCTGCAAAGGAGTTAGTGGAATGCAGACAAGGGAAGAAGGGGTGAAAAAGTAAACATTTTTACAGATGTCCTTTGTGGATGACCCCTTATAGTAAATGTCCTGATATACATACAAGTGTCACATATGTATGCATATGCTTGCATCCATGTATTCTTTGGTGTGAAATCCAGTGCAATTTGCTTCAATTTTACTGATTATTCAATGTATATTCTAACGATATATAAAGTGTATCTGAACTTCTTAACCTTTAAAATAACAAGTGGGCAATTAGAATGTACTAGGGGTCGCAGTGAGCGTCTATTATGTACTATGTACGTCCTTATGTACTAGCCTGTAATTGTAATTTGTATTTACGTAAATTTTTATAGTGTCGTAAGTAGCAAGCTACTTCTAAGGTGCTGTACATGTATGTGACAGTTCACTGCAGATAATAATAGTACTAATTCTGAACATTGCAAAGAAAGTACGATTTCAACTGTTTTTTGAAGGCAGGGAGGGTTTTGATTTCCTGGATAGCTGCAGGGAGATTGTTCCAGGCATGTGGGCCAGTGGCCTGTACTATTATAAAAATGATAATGAATTTTTTTAAATTTCAAACTAATAAACCACGGTTTGAGTACAACTATGGTATGAATAAATGATGACAAGGAGTCAAAGTTAACTGTCAACAGCTATGCAAGGTGTCCATTTGTTATACATCTAATTTAACCAACGCCACCGCCTAGCAAAAGCAGGACTACTTAACCTTATGGGGATATAGATATCGAACTCAGTTCCTCAGTGTAACGAAGTATAAACACACTTCAACTTACTCGGCCTTGGTTCAGCCACTCCGCCTCTTCACCTTCATATTTATGAGTTCACTTGAATGTTAATGAATTAACCACTGCTGCAAGCTTTCCATCATCAATTATATTTTTAAAAAAATAATTACAATCAGCAACGAATTTGAATAGAATTCCAAGATATCAATCGAAATATGAACTAATCTAACTTATGACTACCTAGCCAGCCTAGATTAGCTAATAGCGCCTGTAAGGTCAGATATCTACCTCCAATGGAGCAGATCTGCAGTTGGCCAAGGCAGGTTGGAACTTGTGTTGTTTTCTGTGGTGTTCATTTGGATTCTTTCTTTGTATTAATTCTGTCGATTGCTTCTTCTTGGATGACTGTTGCCTCCCACCTCTTCATCTCAAATACTTCTATGCCGTTCTCCACTCGACCTCGCCCCGTCCAAAAGATGAATTGGACTTCTTGTGACACTTTCGCAGCCTCGATTTCGTTGACAAGTGTGTCAGAAGGGATACACTAGAGATGATGATATTCGTCTCTCAGTCCAACTGTATTAGGGGCCGTCCATAAATGACGTCACGCGAAATTGGCTGATTTTTGACACCCCCGCCCCCCCTTGTCACACTTCGTCACAAAAAGTCTGACCCCCCTCAAATATGACGTCACAATGCTCTGACCCCTCCCCCAGAAAACTCCACTTCATTTAATTTCAAATAAAACATAAAAATTAATAATTTACTTTTTTAAACATTGCTGAACTTAGCATAAAAAATCATTTTAAAATAATCGTAGACTCATCGTCTATTAATGCTAAAAAAATGCAATGTTCAGAATAATTTTTATTCTTTTATTTTCTTATAAAAAGAAATAACCTATAGAATTAATAGTAGTAATTATGTATAGCAATATTGAAACTTTGCGGTAGAACGACTTGATAATGTCAATCAGAACGACCGTTAACGACCGTTATTTTTTATAGAGCAAAGTAACACTCAACGTATTATTAACTTTATGTAGATATATTTTTACTGATTTCGCGCCGATTATGCAAATTTGAAATAGCGCATTACGCTGGTATGACGTTACATTATGCAAAACTTTAACATCGATTTTCTCGAAATTTAATGGCAAGTTTTGAGATACGCCAGAATAGTTCTCAGGCAACGTAATAGTGACAGGAATTACAATACTTACGTTTTATAATATTATTAATTCGAAAATAATGCGTTTTTTAATATAGTAGCCTACATTGAACGACTGCATAAAAGAATAATTGCAATTTCCTCTTCCTGGCAGAGTAATAATAAACGTCAAAAGTGAACATAAATTTAGAACCAAAATTTTGTCAGAAATCCTATGCTATTGACATCTAGTGAATAAAAGAAAAAATTTATATTGCTTTATAAAATATTAAAGCACGTGTTTATAAATTGATCAAAAATTATTTTTTTAATGTGACATCACATTACTCATACCCCCCCCTCGTCACACATCGTCACAAATGTCAGACCCCCCTCCCCCTAAGTGCGTGACGTCATTTATGGACGGCCCCTTAACGTGAAAAGACTAATAGTTCGAGAACATGATAACTCCTGATTACTCACGGAGAATACACCCACCGTTACTCGACAATCAAAGTACCGTTCGCCACTACACCGTTTGCACCCCCAACAGTTCTAGATGAACCAGGGTCAAAATAACCGTCCGAACCCCTAAAATTTTCTAGAGTTCGCAACTTGAGAATGATGTACTGCCTTTTTTTAGGCACAAAATAAAGTTTGCCAAAACTTTCTAATAACATAGATGTCCATAACAAACACACATTCTACTCTATACTCTAACCATTATTTACTATACTACTCTTCCTTAACTAACTCCCTCATCACTTACTTCTCACTCTCAATTAGTCTAAGTGATTTCCCGACTTAAGTAATCGGCCACTACATTCTCATCTCCCCGGATGTAGTTTACCCTGAATTTATAATTTTGTAGGGCCAAATACCACCGCATTACCCTGGCATTTCTAATGTTTCCAGATTTAAGGTATTGGAGCCCACAGTGGTCAGTTTCTATCACAAACTCTTTACCATAAAGGTATCTGTAAAATTTCTGAAGCCCCCAGATTAATGCCAAACATTCCTTCTCTTCCACCGCATATTTTCTCTCTCTCTCTCGCTTAATTTCTTACTAGCATATGCGATTGGGTGTAAAACCCCTTCATGCTTCTGTATTAACACACAGCCCATCGCCTCATTCGATGCATCGGTTCTCACAACAAACTCCTTCTCTACATCAGGCAATCTTAGCACTGGCGCTTTGGCCAAACAATCCTTAAGCTCGCAGAATGCACTTTCTAATTCTTCATTCCACTCCACCAACACCCTAGCATTCTTCTTAGTAAGTTCTGTGAATGGCTTCATTAGTGTAGCACATTGGGGTATGAATTTTCTATAAAAATTCACTGCCCCTAAGAAACTTCTTATTTGTTTCTTAGTGGTCGGTCGTGGCATCTCTACAATCTTATCAATGGATTTCTCCTTCGGCTGGATCATGTCTCCACCTATTGTGTGTCCTAGGAAGTCAATTCTTCCATATCCTAATTGACACTTTCTTGGTTTAAGAGTTAGCTTTGCCCTCCTCACTCGGTCAAAGAATCTCCTTAGTACCACTAGATGTTCTTCCCACTCTGGTGTGTGGGCCAACACATCATCAACATAACTCTCTAAATTTTCCAACCCTTCTAGTAATATTCTCATCATTCGGTTGTAGCTAGAGGCACTGTTTACTAATCCAAAAGGTAGTACCTTGAATTTATACAGCCCCTTGGCGCATATAAATGTGGTTTTGTCGCTATCAATTGGGGACATTGGGATCTGCCAATAGCCTTTGCAAATATCAAATTTACTGTAAGCCCTGTCGCCACTGAGCTCATTAAAGACATCTTCATTATTCATCATCAGCTCAGGGTCAAACACCGTTATCTTATTTATTCCTTTATAATTGCAACAAAGGCGATTTGTCCCATCAGCCTTTTTCACTACTACTAGTGGAGCAGCATAAGCAGCGGACAACCTTTCAATTATTCCACATGTTTTCATATTATCAATTTCCTTATCAATCTCTTTCTGTAGACTGTAAGGTGTGGGATATGCTTTTGACTTCACAGGCTCCTCACTGGTTAATTTAATCTCATGTTCCACTAAATCTGTTCGTCCTGGCACATCTGAGAATATGTCGCTGTATTCTTCTAATAACCTCACTTTCTCGCTTATTACTACACAATCGCAAATTAGATCTTCTGTGGTTAAGGAATCTACTCTTGCCTCCATTCTCTGATATAATGACGGACTCATAATTAATCCCATCACCAGGTCCTTCATAACTACCGCTTCCATTGCTCCAGAAAAATCTCTACTTTTCACTTGTATCACTGCAGTGGGATATCGGTCACGAGTACCATTAGCAAACAAGCACGTCTTGTATTTGCCCGTATATTGGCAAGGAGCCACTAATTTGCTCCTCACAGCCACACAGCTTGACCCACTATCCTTTAGTCCTTTAGTTGTCATGCCATTAACCTTGACATCACAGGTATATTCTTCTAACTCCTTTCTATGGCTTCCATTCTCCCTGTGTTGTTGCAACTCACAAAACGATACTATCGCTTCATCTCTGTTCACTTCTTCTGTCTCTGTTTCACACAGCATGGCTATCCTATTACCCCTGTCAGTTTTGTTCTCTCCCATCTTCCACTTATGATCCTCTCTCCTTCCTTGGAGGTTCCACCCCGTTTTAAATTGATTCTTGTAATTTCCATCCTTATACTCTCCACTTCTATCAGATCCAGTCGAATTCCTATTCTTGTATTTATTCTCCGAATCTCTTCGACTGTCTTGGATTACTGTCGGTTTTCTTACTGTTTGTGCTCTCCCTGTGTTCATCAATCTCTTGGGCCTCAATGTAGTTCTGGGCCTGTTCCACCATCTCATCTAGGCTCAGCTTCCCTTTTGACTTAAGTTGAACATGTAACTCGTTCGTTAATTTTAAGGAAAACTGGTCCCTGATGACCAGTGATTCTATTCCCTCATAATCATTCTCAAATCCAGCCATCTTGAGCCACTGCTGGCAGTATCGCCTCAAACGATCCACGTATTGTTTCATAGTTTCACCTGTCTCTCTTTCCGCTGTCTTAAATTTGGTTCTATATCCACCTTCCGTCAGCATGAATCTCCTCAATAATTCTTCCTTTAACTTTGGACAGTCTTCCGAGTTCCTGACTGGCATACGACTATGCACTTCCAAGGCCTTTCCATCTAGGAATCTGGCTAATGTAATAGCCCACAGGTTCTCGGGAACCTCATATGATGTACCCATCCGTTCGTACCGATTAAGATACGAATCCAAACAATCTATACCTTCCCGAAACACTGGTAACTTAATGTGCCTAGCACTTGTACTAGCAACATTGCTCCTCTGACTTTCATGACTCAGTCTTCTCTCATCAGGATGCATATCTTCAAATTGTTCCCTCATTTGAAGTTCTCTTAATCTTATTTCTTTCTCATCAGCCATCTGAATTAATTTAATCCGTTCGGCACTCTCCATTTTTAACCTCTCGTCATCGGCCTTCCTTCTTTCTCTCTCATCCTCTACTTTCAGTCTTTCCATTTCGACAGCGGCCTTCTCTTTGGCGGATTCCAATTCAGCTAATTTTACTCGTTCCTCAGACGCTGCCTTCTCGGCTTCAATTCTCTGTTTGTCTCGTTCCCTTTCAACAGCAGCCTTATGCTTCTCGATTTCAGAATTAAGTTCTGCTTCCTGACTCGTTCTGTTCTTTCCTCTGCTCTTTCATTTCTTTCCATGGCATGGGTCTCCAAAACAAAGGTTTTTAAATCCTGACCCACATATCTTAATTCTCTTCCTACCCTCGTAATTCGATCAATTGCTGTATCCATCGTGGAAAGCAATCAGCGCTATATAAATCTCTGTATACACAAAATTCACTAACGTCACGAGTGACGTCCCTACTGAATAATTAATCAGTTATACTCTCATCCCACAATGCAATGCAATGTAATATTTCTATCTAGCTCGTGTTTCTTTAAGTCTAGAGTTGTCCTTCTACTAATTAATAATAGTAATTAACTTAGTAGATGCTATCCTACGGACGAGCATGCCAATTCAGGTGTAACGAAGTATAAACACACTTCAACTTACTCGGCCTTGGTTCAGCCACTCCGCCTCTTCACCTTCATATTTATGAGTTCACTTGAATATTAATGAATTAACCACTGCTGCAAGCTTTCCATCATCAATTATATTGTAAAAAAAATAATTACAATCAGCAACGAATTTGAATAGAATTCCAAGATATCAATCGAAATATGAACTAATCTAACTTATGACTACCTAGCCAGCCTAGATTAGCTAATAGCGCCTTTTTTTAGGCACCCCAACCACCTTCACTTTTATTGCTAAAACTCTCGCAGCCCGGATGACTCATCCTCCGCAGTCCCGTCCCAGCAGACGACCAGTTCTCCCCAACACCACTGTTACTAATAACTCTAATTTAATCTTATAGCGCATTTACCTTATATTTATAGGCTGGCATTCTAGGCTGGCATTAATTAACTCTTAATTAATTCAAACTAATTAACATTGAGTGCATATTATGATGTTAATAATGCATAAGAAATGTGAGTTTTAATAGGCACATCGCTACACTCGGCATGTTTACTTGTAGGTATATGTATATGTTTGCATACATACACACATACGTGCATACCTACTGATTTGTATGCACATATATTGAAATTATTTATTTATGTATGTATGTGTTTATAATATTATCTATATATATATATATGCATGCATGTATGTACTTACATGTGTATTTTTTTGTGTATGATTATATGTATATATGCAATTATGCATGTATTTCCTCATATATGTTTGTGCATTAAGTAAAGTAACACAGCAGCTAGGTACTTAAAAGTTGAATGACGGTGTTCGCATAGACCCTTCATGGCATAGTTATGCATGTATTCATGCAGGTATGTATTTATTTTGTGTGTATGTGTGTGTGTGTGCACTTGCCATAGTAGTGATTAAAATGCAACAGCATGGATTGTCAGCACGCTGGCTGTACCTATAATCACTGCATACCTATGTTTATACGGAAAGACGAGTGATCACGTGTCCATTGGTAGATTGAGTCTTCATCAGTCTTATTGCCCCTGTTGGACGTCGTCGTCCACTGAGGCAAAAACACCAGATTGAAGGCAACATACACTTGACCTTCTGGATTGCTTGCTTGGATTGTCCAGTTGATTGTCGATGTTGTAAATTGCATGTGGTCATTATGAAGTTCTCTTGTTCCACAATCTTTTTCATGGCTCTGCTGGCAATTGTCAGCCATCACATCTCATGTATGCTATCCTAAGACTATTTGAGCTCTACTTTCATTTTTGAATTCATTTGATGTTGGCTATATGCAAGACTTCTGTACGTAATTGGGTTCCAGATGAGAAGAGAATCAGGTGCCACGTCCTACTTGATGGTAGGTTTGTACTTCTGCCAGGTCGAAGATCATGAAAGTTTGCACCCTGTGAGCACTGCTAGTCCCACGTTTCAGCATTGTTACTGGAGCATAGGATGCCTGACTGAGCATCAAATCATACTCCTGAGACAAGTACTTGCTGAAATTGCAGTTACAGGCTTATACAGATGTTCTGCTTAGCTGATATGTGCCTTTATTTTTTTAGATCTCTCATGTTCTATCATCTTTTAGATGTGTGTGATTGTGCAACAAATTCCTGATTTGTTTTGTCATATTTTTTTTTATACAGCTGCTCAAAGAGAACGCATCCATAACATTGCTGAAGCACTGAAAACGATTGCAGATGATCTCGACAGAGATAGAAGTCTTCAGACGTAGGTTTCAAGTACAGCTAATAAAGTCTCCAATGTTTGCATGAACTAGAAGATAAACTTAACATTTAGTATGTGTAATATCTAAAGCAAATTTAGATATCAGTTTTCCATTTTTAAACTATAAAAGCCAAAATGCTTTAAAGCACTTGCTTTTTATTTGATAAATTGTAAATATATATTTACAATTTATTAATATTTCTGACTGAGATTTATTAACAGTATTCTGTACATTGCGACATATATGTTGTCTTGCTCTGGATGAATGATTGTAAGCTCCTTTTCCTTCATGATTTTACTGTGGCCTAGAATTTCTGAATGACTTACCTTACCGCTTACTATTTACAATAATTAAAACTTTATTCTTTGAGACAATTTCAGTAGTCAGGGACTTAACTTAGTTAGTCAGGGACTTAACTTGCTTGTCTTAGTAGTCAATACTTACCTGTTTTTCTCTAGTCAGGTTATAACAAACTGTTAGCTGAGTTTATGTTATTCTCATTTTAATGTAATTATAACGCACATCTATCTCAGTTTACTAACTAGGGCATAACCGGAAATCGCCACGGACATTCGCCTCGGCCGAATATTGGACTATTCGGAAGTATTTGCCTCGGCAAATATTACACCCGCAAATAGCTAAAAATAACTTTTTTCGATACAAATAATCTTTTGGTATCAAATAATATTTTTTCATCAAATAAATTTAGACTAACAGACTTAGTTATAAGTTATTGATTAATTAAACACGAACTCAACATTCCATTGAATTTTCTTTAAAATAATAATGTTAGTTTATATATTTTAATTTCTTTTTGTTACATTCCGAGGTGGCAACCAAATGAGTGGCATTAGAGAGTAAACATAACTTCATATTTCAAATTTTATAGCAAGGTTTTAAATTTCTTCAAAAATAAAATTATTAAATAATAAATATATTGTTATAACTTAGAGTGCGATGATACGCTATTTGAAGGATATTGCTATAGACTCGACATCGACTATATATAGTTCTCCGTAGCTGTGCACGTGGCAGGTTAACTACACTTTGCCTACAGTTGATACTTGCTGCCAGTCGCTGGCCAGATTTGCCGCTACTATTCGGTTCGTACCAGGATCCGAAAAATAGTTCATCCAAATACTCGGATTCGGTACTCGATGGAAGTTGTCTACTCGGTTATGCCCCATTACTAACATTCTACAAGTTGATCTGATATGTAGGAAGGTATTCTTAGATAACAGCAAATTTCATAATTCTTCAACAATTATGGGCAAAATCATTTTCGATTGGAAATCGAAATCTTGAGTGCACAGCAGCCATTCTGAATGACTGTATCACTGGAATATTTCTTGTCTGGGTCCTTTCATCAACATACTACTCCTCTCTTACACTTGGATATGCACAGAGCTCAATTCAGTATTATACATATTTTTATCTTCATTTATTGACACAAAACCAGATGACATACCGCATCAGAGTACATGTGGAAATAGAGTTAACTGTTGGTATAAGCTCAATTGTTGTGCCTGTATGTCTCTCGATGTTCAAGATCGGTTATTGCAATGGATATAGTTTATGCTATATTCTAGAAATATAAATTTCCGACTATCGCATACTAAGATGTATGGGAAACCAATCTGGCTGGTCGTTAAAGGGTTAAAGTCGTGGGATCTAGCACTCTATCCATTTCCAAAGGTGGAGTTGCAGGACTTGCCATTTGCTGACTCCTTGCACTATTAGCATTTCACGAGATTCCATTGAGATTAAAAGGTTGAATAGGAAAGTCAGAGGGATTGTGTATGCAGGAGAAACGTGCAGGCAGTCCGTCTAATCCATCTGCTGTGTTATGGAGTCTGTCCAACAATCTGTCGACTGTGGTGAGGAACGTTGTTCTTTTCTGCAAGACTGTCTCTGTCTCCTTCATTCTTGGGGAAGGTAGTTGTAATCAGGTGAGGTTTCTGCATAGTTCACGTTCCACTGGGCTGCATTTGACCTGATTCCTTTCTGTCCGAGTTCGTCTTTTTCCATTAACCCATCGCCAGAGTTTGCTGGTTCCAGTCCATGGGTCAAACACTCTAGAAGTCCAATCTGTTATTTTTTTCTAATCGCTTTCCAATTCTTGCTGTGAGTGCTGATGCTTCTTCGATTTGTCTCCCTCTCATCAGCTTGTGCTTTGGTCTTCGTGGTGACGAACAACGGGTCAGTCGGCAACGTTAACAGTGACTTGCCTTATGGGGTAGATCCTTTCTAGGTGGTTGGATGCATCCAGTTTCATGTTTGTTGATTATCTTCCATGTCCAGTACCTCTCCATAGTCATAGACCTGCAAAAGGAACCTAAAGTACGACATGCAAACGCTATGTCAAAATGTTTATGTGGGGTAGTGGAAGACCTAGCTTACAGGGTGGCAAAATGTTTATGTGGGGTAGTGGAAGACCGGGTTACAGGGTGACAAAATGTCTATTTGGGGTATTGGAAGACCTAGCTCACAGAGTGGAAAAATGTCTATGTGGGGTAGTGGAAGACCTAGCTCACAGGGTGGCAAAATGTCTATGTGGGGTATTGGCAGCCGATCAGAAGGATCTGTGACCAAGAATTGGTGAGGCATCTGTAATCTGAGATAGGATGGACCGGTTGCCCTCCATATTATCACTAGATTGTTGTGCTCAATGCATTGTGATGTGAACGTTAGATCAATGTGTGTGCCAACTGCAGTTCAGCGTTATGTTGATGTTTGTGCGCTGTCTGAGGTAGTTAGCCTGATAGGGATATCTCTCTCCTTCCAACTTCTCCATGAATGTTAGCTGCTAATTCTTTATAACTAGTTTTTTTGTAATTTGGTTCGAAATATTGAACTTCTTGGCAAGTGACAGCTTATTTAATGCTTGTTGTGCATTGTCAGGTTATTCTGTTATGTTAAATTGCATGACAGATTTCTTCTTCTGAGCTTCACCTATTTGAATAATTGCAGTATCTTACATTTGTGCACCACCTTTTGGGCAAACCTGTTTTGGATACTTAATGTTGGGCTTCTAACTGTTTAGGCATCAGCGTTTTGGCCAGGATGCTGTGTAAAATGCATATGTTACATAGGATCTGAAATCGAGATAACTGATTTATAACTGAATTTGAGAATTGCAATTGTCAATTACCTGTCTTTGAGTCAAAGACCATGTACGAATAATATCAGGTCCTTGTTTTACCATGCTTTTGCCATCATGGGCCTTCTGTGTGGAGTGACTTACCCCACCTCCATTGATCCATAGTAAGATTTTTGCGGGGATCCCAACCCTCAATCCCTCATTCTTTTGTTGCCTGAATGCTTTCTTATGTCACTCTGGGCTGTCACGCTGAAAGCGCTTCTGAATCACTAGTACTGCATGAAGCGCTTTATGAATTCTCAGATATGATACAGTAACCCTTTGTTTGAGTGTGTCAAGTTAATGGATTGGCATGTATTTGTTCATGCTTTTGAGGAGTTTTCTTGTAAAGGATCTATATAATTGGACATTTATGACTACTATTATAAATGAAATCTGCTTAAACTACGCATCTATTAACGCGGGGTAAATTTTATTTATAAATGAGAAATTATAATTAGCAAAAGTAAATCTGATTTATTGATGAAAACTTTGAGCTAATTATCTGGATATAATACATCTTATATTATTTGTCAGAATCTAATTTAATGCAAGAAACCCAATCATAATGAACTCAGAAATGATTTACCAGGAATCCTTGGGTTTGTAAAGTAATAACATCAACAACAGTGTCCACCCAAAAGGCTGGTGCCAAACACTCTAAGCGATGGTGCCCAAAGAGTATGGTCCAAATGTCACCTCTGTGCACAAGTGATGGTGTGAAAACAGCAGGTGTTAAAGTATCACTGCATGTTTTTAATAGTTGTCACATATTACTTGTTCAATGTGTCACATAGGTATGTTTGTGCATGTCTGACTTAACAGTATGTTCTGTGATGCATGACAGACTGATAGAAAAGGTGTCATTAAAAAATCCTGAGGAGACATTCAGTCAGGTGGCACATGAGATCTTTAGCGATGGTGTCTACAACTGGGGTCGAGTTGTCACTCTCTTCTACTTTGCATACAGGATGATCATTCGGGTAAAGTTACTACTTCTTATTTCACTTAGTTACTCTTGGAGTCGTGTGCCCTGGTGACATTTCTAACAAGAGTGTCTTGATATTTTACTGTCAAGGTTGGAGAAACGACATTAACTGGAGAAACCTTCTAACTCTCCACCTCAATATACCATCACCATCATCCGTTCATTGATCCGTGATGTTTTGTTTTCCATTGTTGCCCCCCTGAATGGACTTTAGACTATGTTTCTAACTTTACCTATTTACTTGAATGCAGTTATTAAAGCTTTGTAGAATTTGTTGGATATATGTTAGCATTTCTTCCATACTATTAAACTGCTGCATGATGTACGTTTTTCATATCACTCTGCCTGATATAAATAAGAAGACAACGTAGACAACTGCATCGTCTGATTTCTTTTTCTATTGCTTGGACTTACATTGAAAACTTAAAAATACACTATATGCCCCAAAGTTTATTCACTAGTAAAACACAGATTGCCTAAAACCAGCCGATACGAATCTATGCAAAACTAATTGGTAAGAAAACAGCAAAATATGATCAAATGTCATTCTTTGTTCATTTTCCGATTTTAATGGAAATTGACACAAAAATTGATTATGTTTTGAAATTTCTGTTATTTGACATATTTTTAATGCATAGCTTCAATGTGTATTTCATGGTTTTTGGGACTTGCTAAATTGTTTTAAATAACTTATTATCATGATCTAAAATTAAGTTAATATCAAAGCCTGAGAAGATAAATTTGTCACATGGTATGCATATAGATATGTTCTCATATTGTGCCAAGTTTTATTAAATTCTGTGCATAGTTGCCTTGATCGCTATGTAGCTATGATCTTTTGCATTTCCTATCATCCAGGCAAGTTGATTAACTTAAGATTTGTCTTTCACAAATTAACAATTTCCAAAGAGTGGACACGTAATCACTCATTAAAATTAGGTAGAACCAAACTTTTTGTGTTATTTTAAGTCAAACAACGTGTTCTTAATATAAGTGTTATACAAAATTATTTAATTTTGTATAATACTCATATTCTAAAATTTGGACATGTGAGGGGTCATTGCATAATTACGTAACACTCGAAGGATCACATTTGGTGGGGTGCTACAAAACTTTACGAAGTGTTACGGGAGTGGGTGGGGGGGGGGTTAGCTGAACGTTACATAACGCTTTTTGTTTTTAAACTAATTAGTAACTGATTTGATTAAAAATACTCAATCTAAACTATAAACCAAAGATCAAGATTTTCTTTGAGTCGCAAAGGCTCGAGTTGGAACGGAACGCTCTGGCAAAATGAAATTTATACAAAATGTTCTTCTCCCAATTTCTCAGCTAGTGTGAAATATATTCAGAAAGGCAGGAGTTAATTTAAAACATCACGCAAAATTGGGGCGAAATTCAATGTGAATGAAGTCTGTTTGATTTGCGTCAATATTATGATCGTCTACATTTAGTTTCCAAAATTTGAACATTTTTAGATTTGATATTAAAACAACCGCTATTTCCAATCGCATCATCTGAAGGCGCATTAGTTAAACACCTTGTGACGACTGACATGCAATTATGGTACTAGTATATGACCACCAAAAACGAACAGGGTTGCCGCGCGAAATGGCGGACCCGCTTCCTAAAGAAGTTTGGTAATGCCTGCGTTAGTTAAGAAAGACACAATCGGGGCACACCAGCCGAGTTCAAAATTCAGTCCCAAGCGAAGCTGGTCTATAAGGCTCGTAGGCCTAGCATATAAATTTGCACTTAACTAGCGTTTAGCCTCATAGCCTACACGCAGCAGTGAAATCGAAGTTCAAACAAAAATATTAAATATTATCTGGCATTGATGGAGGTTAAATTTGGAGACCTGGGACTATATTAGGCCCAGGTAAAACTACACTGAATTTTGTTCAAAATAAATACTTAACGCTCAGGGGGGTCCGTGGAGGGTCTACGGAAACGTTACGATGCGTTATGAGGTAGTGGGGGTTCAAAAACGGCCATTTTCAGCGTTAAGTAATTATGCAATGACCCCTGATCCAGTTTTATCTCTTGCGAGGTCAAGCTTTCGAGACAGCATAGTTCTATGGTTGTAGTAGGTGATAAATTTGTAGACCAGATAATTTTATGAAAATGAGCACATTAAACAGAGGTCTTTTGGGAGTTCGTTCCAAAGAGCTGGTGCAGCATAGACTAAGGAAAATTTCAGAGAGGTTGAGACTGGAGGCTGAGATTGAGCTGGTAAACCTTGGGCAGTTTGAATGGTGAGTAGCTGACAAATGTAAGAGGACTGAGAGGCTTGAAGGGCATTGTAGGTAAGAGATAGAATTTTTTAATGGATGCCCTTCTGATGTATATGGTCGAGCCATGCAGCTTATGTACGCCTCCTGTAGCCGAGTGTTTATGTCTCGGTGGAGGGCGTATGACACGGCTATTGGAGTGACCTCGACCGATCGTTACATCTGACTATTCAATCAACTGATCAACACACGATGAATATCTTTACTAACTCAGACTGTCTTAGTATTGCAACTGCTCATGTATGATAGAAAAGGCATTTATCTTGCCTGTCAAGTGTTGAGACTACTTTACTTCTAAAATTTGGAATTGCTAAAAGAGAATTTGCACAAACTACAAATGGTTTAAATTCTTTGCAGGACCATTGCCAAAACCCCTAAGTGTTAACATTTTCTAACAATATTGTATTTTGCATTGGCTGCCCATCGAGTGTTAAGAATTCAGGTTAAGACCTGTCTTGGAGTTAACAAACATTGCATTCAAATCAGTCGCCCTAATAATCTCCTCTTGTTGATCATCCAAAGGGTGCCCTATTCTTGTGCCTCAAGCAAAAACAGTGTAGGGCTCTCGGTTGTTTTGTTGAAATTATATAGAATTCTTTGTGGAGTTCAGCATCAATCCTTAAGCAAATATTGTTGTTTAACTGTTTTGCTGATGATGAACACATATTCCTTGGAGGATGAGGCATTTGTTTTATTACAAAAGGTCAATTTATGTTGACTCTACTTTATATTTGGCACGATCTGCTATTGATTGCTTATGCAAAAACACGTGACTTATGAAACCTATCGTAAAAGAGTATTCTCCAGAAGTGCATTCTGCACTTTTGTTTTTAGTTCCTTTATCTTTGAGGGGTGTGTGTGGAATAACTGTACTGGTCCTCTGCTGCTGTTGATAGGCCATTAAGAAGCAAGTAGATGTCATCAGGTGCATTGTACGATTTGTCATCCGCTTCATCACAGAACACATCGCTGCATGGATCATCGATCGTGGAGGATGGGTGAGTCTTCACAGCTCCTCCTTCTCCTCCTCCTTCTCTTCCTCCTCCTCCTCCTTCTCCTTTCCTCCTCCTTCTCCTCCTCCTTCTCCTCCTCCTTCGTTGGGCTCTGTTGCCCTTCTTCATACTTTGCTTTTTAGCATATATAAGACATTGATAACAACATATATGATTTATATGAAAATTCTCTTTTTATACATTTTAATACCTGAACAGGTAGAGCAAAAATAATTAACGTATTGGTAGCCATAAATTCATTGTTATAAATCTTTTTTCATGTGCCAAGTTGGCGGTGATAAAGAAAAAAGATTTGAGTGACTTGTAAAACTCAATTTCTTTGGTCAGAAGTAATGAACTAGTAGGAGCTCGTTCCAGATGCCTTATCTAGTTTCAAGCCTAACAAATCAGTACATATTAGTTAACATTATGAGCACTTCATTATGCCCGAAAAGCAGAAATGAATAAGCATCATTTCTGCTTTTTGGGCGTAATAAAGTGCTCATAATGTTGACTAAAATGTACTTGAGCTATATGAACATAATGTCAAATGTACAAGCTACAAAAGTGAATTTATCAAACTAGATATATTAAGGACTAGCTGCTGGGGTACCCGGTGCCCGGGTAAAGACAGGTTTTTGACCCTGGCGAGGAGGAAGACGGCGGCCGCCCCTACACTGAGCGTCCGAGGTGTTCCCCGAGCGAACAGCAAAGGTTTCGAGGGAATAGCTGTAAAACTGTGCAAATGCATAAATGGAGAGACAGACACATACACAGAATCTAGATATACACGTAAATAAATAGTGTTCATAGTACATACCCACGTGACCGACTGCAAATGATACTGTATACCTGGTATGTGTACAATATGTCGCAGGTGACACGATCCTGGCGAATAAGAAGGAAACTTTGCTTTAATGGGTGTGTGAGAGGTGCGCCGTAGGCTTTTGGCCCTGGAGACCAGGAAGAGGGTGGCTGCGGGGTTCAGGAATCCCTCTACGGCGTGTCCCAGGAGCTCTTGAGCCAACAGCTCAAGACACACAGAAAGTCATTTATAAGATGATGATCATGTTCAGAATCACAATGAAAATGCTCACCAAAATAACACCATAAGTATTATAGAGAAAGTTAAAAGTCAGGTGAACTAGTTGCCAAAAGAACATCGATACTGCTATGCTTCTCTATCATGTCATGCTAACATGTATTCCATTCTTCCAAGACTACAGGTGAACCCTTAAAATCCATTTATTAGAATCAACTAACTTTCTACATACAGAATTCCAACATGAGTTTAGTTCATCTTCCTGAGTATGTTAACTGCGGCTGAGGTGTAAGTTAATAATTAATTGGTAAGCAGTTTAGCTTTCTTGTATGCATAGATAAAACCATTTAGCAGCCTACCTGTTGAGACTTTTTGCATAGGTGCAATAAAAGGCAGAGAAGAATGATTGTCACCAGTTCCATATTCAAACTTTAGTGATCATTTATCATGGTTAATCACATCTCCAAGGTATTTATAGATTGCACCCATGGAGTCAAGAATCATGGAAATAATAGCCAATTTACCTACAACAATTCAATAGAAGAGAACATTATTAGGGAATTAATAGCAGTTTTTATATTTTAAAAAGTGGACTTTTACCTACAATATTTTGCCTAAAGCCAAACAAACAAAATTGTTTACTCTTGAACGTGTTATGAGACAGGTTCTAATGATAGGCTTCAACAAAACAAGAGTTTAGGGAAATGGCAGATGGAGTCTAAGTCATAATTTCACAGTAATTAGCATTTTTATTGTATGTGCAAATAGTTTTATTATTTAAGTTAATTTAGTCTAGATTAAAGACACTTTTATTGCAAGAATACACCTGTGTAGACAAACAAGTGATATGAAGAATTCTAGATTCTGCTATCAGTGTAATAAACCCTACACATGTCACCAGCCATGTCAGTCGACTGAGATTTCGCCAGTTGCATTTTGTTTAACTTGTTCACTTGCTATTGAATTTGTTCCAGTATTAAATTGATTTTATTTGCATAGACCTAGGTTATGATTTTATGTCAATGCAATGAAACTGATCATTATCTCTTTGCAGGAATCTATTTATGAATACTTTGGTGCAACTGGATATCAGGTGGCTGTCGTTCTTAGCGCAGGAATAATCATGAGTGTTTTTGTTTATTGGAAGTGTACAAGATCGTGATACATTTTAATGTTCGTGTGCCTGTTGCATCTATTTTCAAGTGTTAAGTGCTTGCACCCCTTGCCCCAAGTTTAGCTCACTAAATGGATTTTTAAAGTACACATAAATGCACTTGTTCTCTTTAACATGCAGAACTTGATATATCTTCACTTGAATAGTTGATTTTAGACAACAAGAACAACAACCATGTTTTATATGTACTTTGCTTCTTGTCAAAAGTAGGAAAAATTCATAGAAATAAGTTGCATGTGAAGATGTGTATGTTGTTGAGTTACAAATCAGTCACTTGTTGAAACAATGACTTTTTTTGCATTGGTGCTATATTCTAATCTTGTTCTGTATAGAAAATAATTTTATAAATTTTCTCCTGTATCTGTTTCTGATACAGACAGAAACATTTTCTGTCTGTATCATACGTGTAGACATTTTATGGTACCATTATCTCTCGTTCTTGTCATAAGAACTTTAATGATTTTGATCTTCTGCGCATGTGATCAACCATTTTGGTCGAGTATCGGCCTCTGCGTCATTTTGACCAATGTTTTAATCTATGTGCAGAATTTGCTAAGTAACTTGGAATTCGCTTGAGTTCACTAGTGCTAAGTTGTGTACCGGACATTTTCGTTGGCTTTGACAAGGAATTTGTGCATTTTATTTACAAGCTGCCTATGCTGTGTGGCTGCATGCAATTGAGTCTTAGCCGTGCGCCCGTTATGCCCATGTAGCGAACTCTTTCGTTTTTTCGGCGGAGGTGTGGTTGACGTGGTCATTGGAGTGATCTCGACCGATAGTAACGGGTGGTTATTCAATCTACCGACCAAGACATGATGAATGCATTTTCGATGTCCCCCTTGTGCCTTGGCGAATATTCAAACATTATCTTCCACCAGTAAGGGACTGTCACTGTGTTTGTCAATTAATATTGGTAGTCCTCGCTCTACTCTTTCTTTTAGCTTACTGTGCACTGTTTCCCTAATTGTCTTAACAATTGTTGAAATGACAGTTAACATTATGTTGTCTGGCGCAGAGAGCGTCTCTGAGTAGACTTCTTGAGAAGAAGAGTCGCTTTATCAAGTTTCATTAATTAAATCACATCCTTGCTTCAGTAATAAGACAGTAATAAGTTTATCAAAGTTATGATTATAGATAATTTAATTTATTTCTGCTATCAATGTAATATTGTTTTAAAGTTGCCAAACATTGTTGTCTACTTTTGCGAAAAGTCATGGCCATGAAAATTGTTGAGGAAATAACACTATTTCATGTGATTATATTGCTCATGGCCTACACCTTCAGAGCACTCGGTTCTGGAATTTTCATTGCCTGTTTCAGTTTGTCCTAGGAAGAATTAAGCTCCCAGAGTCAATTTGTCCTAGGAAGAATTAAGCTCCCAGAGTCAATTTGTCCTAGGAAGAATTAAGCTCCATATGAGTGTCTATTTACCGATGGGAGTGTGTATGTCCTAGGAACAATACACTACACTGCTCGATTGTTCTTAGGAAGAATTAACTCCACCATTCAATATATCCTAGGATAAATTGACCCAGGAGTGTCCGAGACAGAGACAGAGAGAGAGGCACAATAAGGGGTAAAGAAGGTGTACCTCTAAGTCGGCGTTTCTCAACCTGTGGGGCTTGACCCCCACCTTACGATTTGCCAGAGGTTGCCTGGAACCCACAGGAATTTCTTCTATAAAAATGGTTGTCAGCGAAAGTTTCTTCATCTTTCTCAGTTCTATTATTCTATATTTAATAATTATTCAATCATGATTATTATTACACCAATTACTGCACTAGAGCGACTTAAATTAATCTTTACTTTTTGTGTACTTCTTCTTGTAGTTCTCTGCCTCTTTGGCAGGTTCAAATGTACGACATTCCTCTCGCTGTTGCACCTCTTCCTTCAGCTTTCCATATCCATCTGTCATCACCCTGTGAATCATCATCAGTCTTGGTCTTTCTTTTGTCTGCCTCCCCTTCGTTTGTTCTTCTACAACTGTTCTTAGGGATGAGTCTCCTCTTAGAGTGTGCCCAATCAAGTTTCTTTGTCTTGTTCTTATTGTGTTTATCAGTGTTCTTTAATTTTTTCATCGTTTCTTCATTTGTTTTGCGTTCTGTCCAGCTAATTATCTCCATGTCTACATTTCAAATGCCTCGAGTTTTCTTATGTCTTTTTCTCATGGTCCATGTCTCTGACCCATACAGCACCACACTCCATATAAGAATTTTTATCATTTTTATCTTCAGATTCCTGTGTAGCTTTCCTTATTGAGAACGCCTCTTTTCCTATTGCGCTTCTTCTATAAATTTCCCTGTGACATTTGCATCTGTCGTGATCACACTCCCTGTAGGTAACAGAATGCTTTCATCTGTTCTATTTCTTTTCCTCCAGTGAGTATTCTGACTACTGTTTCCTTTCATTTATCTTCAGTACCTCTGTCGTTTTGATGTTCATTTTCATTCCATATTCAAATGACATTTTGTTCAATCTATCTACCATTGTTAGACCCTTGCGGCGTCTGGCCAACATTGCCTGGTCATCTTCAATCTCAGCGTCTTGATTCATCTTCCTCCTACTTTTATAGCCTTCTCCAGATCCTATACTCTGATTCATTTAACAAAATAATTACCAGCAACAAATTATAAATTGTTATGTTAATTAATGAAAGATTGTGCTGTTATGCATCAGATGTATGGATTATCAAATGGTAAGAAGTGAAATGCATGGTACTAAAATTGCGGCCAATGCTGTAACTCAATAAAGTTTTAGTTGGGGGTCGCCACAACTCAGGAAATATCATCAGAGGGTCGCAGGACTAAAAAGGTTGAGAACCGCTGCTGTAAGTATACCTTGAAATTAGTCCTGCCTTTCCACACTGTTGACCACCAGCAACTATTATCTAGACTCTGTAAAAGTTTAAATGTCATATGCTTTCGTAAATTGAACCATTCCAGAGCTTAACCCTTTATTGACTTGCTGGTTGTTAAATGTTTAAACTGGCTAGCTTCTTACCTCTGCAATCAGTCTGTGCAAGTGTGTATTGGTACAAATCGGTTCTTCTCGGTGCAATGTTGTTGGTGTCCCAAAGGAGGATTGGTTCTGGGGCCCTTATTATAAACATTATACCAGCGTTTCCCAAACCGTGTTCCGCGGCACCCTACGGTTTTCCACAAAAAACTCTAGGTGTGAAAAGATTTTGTTTTAAGTTTATATATAGGTCATTTAACTCATTTTATAAAATTGATAAAGTGTCCCATTATATTCTAGCTTGCAAAGTGGTGACATCAATACAAATTATAATTAGATGTAATACTGTTTACTGGCATGTATGATGTAAGCAGTGAAGCAGGTTGACTACATGACGCTGTTGTGATATGCCGGATAAAAGGTTTTTTGAATTTAGAAAAGGTAAGTTTTTAACAAAATGTTTTGTGATATAATATTATAGCAGCATTTTAAACTTGTACTTAAACATCAGCAAACTTTGCAAAGAAACAAAAGCAGAGTAGGCCCAACACATTAAATATTTTAAAACTTGGCACGTATTTTTGCCTATTTTGCGAAGCGGTCTACTTCATAAGTTTGATTGCGAATAATCTTCAAGCAATATAAAATAAATTACATTAATTTTTCCTAGGAGACTTTATGCTTAACATCTGCATAGAATTTTATTTGCAAGAGAGGTAAAATCTTCTTTTAGCATTGTAAATTACCCATGTTAATAAATAGCGTCGTAAGTTATCCATGGCAAATCAGGTTAAGCCTCGTTATCGTCGGTGGTAGAAGCGGGATTGGTGAAAGGATGTTCGTTTAAATGTGAGCTGGATTGATGAAAAGAATCGTGAGTAAAAAGAAGCTGGATAGAAAAGAGAATTTCACTTGACGTGCACGGAGCCTTTCTCATTATTCGCGTTTCCATTTCGGTGAAAATCCTTTCATCTTTCATCAAATCTCAACATCAATCCAAATTCTTGTAATGCAGAATTCATTTAATCGATCTAGCTTCCAGATAAACATTAACATCTTTTCATCAATCCAGCTCCCTGTGAAGCATAATTCTTTTTACCAATCCAGCCTCCATTTGTGCAAGATTCTTTGTTAAATACATGTTTCAAACAGCAGCAATAAGATTTTATCAAAAGAGAATTTATGTGTCATTGTCAACGATATTTGTGTTAGACCAATTATTAATCTAGCCTAATCTAGGCCTAAACCTGTTATTATCTGCATTCTCAAGCGTTCTACTCACAACAGAATGTAATGGTTTTGAACGGGGTTTTGCGAAATATTTTTTAGATCAAAAAGGTTCTGCGGCCAAAAAGGATTGGGAAACGCTGCATTATACGATGTTCACTTCACCAATCAGCCACAATAGTCAGTCACTTGGAATCCAGTTAGCCTACAGCTCAGAATATATTCCAATGCTTTACATTTATCAGTCACCAACGGATCAGTCTAGCAAGGCATCTCTTCAAGAGTGTTTCTCTTCAGTGTATCATGCATCGTTTATTATGGCTCTAAACTCTAATCACTGTGATCAGTCTGAGGAGGCAATGACGTTTGGTTTACACCAATGACTGCTCTCTCTCCCTTCTCATTCCAGCTTTGACCTTGCCGGAACTGTTGTTCTGATATCGAAAACTGTCAAAACACTTGGGTGTCTCTTACATTCCACATTCAGACATTCCACATTAAGCATTGGGCATAACCCCTCCCGATGTCTGCATTTTGGTGACTCCTTCCTGTGGATGTCCTTTTATGTATGACCCCTTGTAGGATGAGCTTACATTTTTAGCTTATCATATATTGCAAAGCTTCTTATTTCCTGTCTGACCCAGTCAGGTCAACAATTATTGCCTTCTAAGACCAACAGGGTGACTGTGAGACTGCCCGATGCTCACATGCAGTGTCAACAATCTTCCTCTGAAAATCAAACTATTCGACCACAAACGGCTCAAGAAATACTTTGCCATATTTTAAGATGAGCTTTGATAGAACCGTTTCCAAAAGTCACAGTGCAGAGCCATCAAGGTTTCTGAATCAATGATCTACATTGTACAATCATATAAGGTCGCTTCGGTAAGCACCTTTCGTGAGGTTCTTGTAGGGCGCTCTATACATTCGTTTGGATACAGGCACACGCACATAATCACCTCTGCTACATCTGAAGATGAGATGGGCCTTCATAAGAGAGTTCAAGACATCAACTGATCATATATAGATTCTGTGTGTGCCTCCAGATATCTGGATTGGCAAGTTCAACAAAATCCAGTATCAATCCACAAAATTAGAAACAGTAAAGATGAGGAAATGTGAAAAAGACTGAGGAACATTGATGTCAAAATAACCAACTTCCCAAAGCATCTATTTATGAATGCACAACTGTAGAAATTTAAAAAAACTAAAAATACAGGGTCAATTTTTATGTTAATTAGCCAAAATCTGTTCAAATCATTACATTTTTAAATTGCACTCAAACATCACCAGATAAGAAACAGAATTAATTGTTTACTAAAATATCGACTTTTCTGTACAGCTGTAAATAATGCTGGCCATAAAACAGTGTTTTGTGCCAAGCATATTCACAATACAAATTAGGGACTAGATTGCCAATACCAAGCCACTTTAAATAGTTGGTGCATTGTGCTGACTAGACTAATGGCCTTCCTGAAATTACTTGCATGGCCTAACTGCAGCACGTAAATCTACCTACTACTGCTTTTATATCACATTAGTTTATGAAAAGACATTTATGGGTATTCAAAAATGCACACACAACAAAACATGTTCACTTTCAAATGCTTATTTAAACCCCTTAATGATGAGCATGTACTAAAATGTATGGGAATCCAATTCAGCTTATATTTGAAGGGTTATTATTGTCTTACAGAATCTCTGTGATATACCAGTTTCATAGATATGCACACATTCACCTATCATGATTATTTTATTCTGAGGAATCTTTCAGCAAGGCATGTATTCATATTTTTTCAAACTACACAAAAGAAATGTTAAACATTGAAATTCGAGCACGTTCAGTTGGAAACACATTCACAGATTTCAGATGAAGTTTTATGACTGAATTGACAAGTTATCCTCCCGAGAAACTGACAATGCTGTGTCATCAATGGGGTTTTATTAGGAGCTATGCTTTATATTTCAGCTCAATATTACACACTCCTTCTTAACCTTAAGGTGGATCTTTTTAGATTCCTTTAAGCAGCCATGTTCATACTGTTCTTATGAAAGGTCTTGACCAGGTTCATATGTCATCATACACATGAACCACATACCTAACTGGTATTTTGAAAACTAAGGTAATCCTAAACAGAACAGACACTTGCAAATCAGCAACTTATGAGTATAAAGTCGGCTATCAATTTACGAGCTGCATCACTGGACTGGGTGAGACACAATAGGAAGCAATCGATAATAACTTAAGTCTTATCACCATGGTAATATTTCTGGCTTAATGCAGTTAAATAGTGATGTTAATAGCATTCTAAATTCTGGTGTTAAATGGTGGCATCAGTAAATGTCATTTTTGTGATAGATTTGTTAATTTTCACGGGCACACATACAGTGCAAAGATGATCTTTTGGATGTGTCTTTACTAAACATAGCTGGTCAGTTTCTGAGATCACTGTATTATATAAAAAAACTTGACAGCATTGTCTCTCGCCATCTTCCTCCTTCCTACATACAGACATTGCTACATATGTACATGCATTGTGCTAAACTTGCCAAACTATCTGCAAGATAACACTACCATACCAACACCTTACATACACAAAGAAATTTGCATATACAGCAAATTTAGGAAATTAACTGTGCAAATAAACAGTAACACAACGGCATAAATGGCAAATACAATTGGCCATTTACAGCTTCACTGTTAAGACCTTCTCTTTTCACTCGTGTTAAGTGATCTTTTACTCTGCTACCTGATGGACGACCCTGCTTTTTAGATGTACATAACATATCTGAACCTGGCAATATGACTTAAATGAATTCAGAAGCAATTCTTTGGTTCAATTCAAACTAAATCCATTTAACCACCTATCATGTAAATATGGGAAACTTCATTCCTGCTAAATGCATGCTACATACAAATTAGTAACTGTCCTAAATTGAAGTCTCTTTCACACTGACCAACCAGAGCATGATATTTTCATGATATTATTCCTCTTGACTTCTCTTCAGATAAATATCCTGCACAAACGAGCCACAATCTAAGTTAGGCATGTAGTCTATTTTAAA
Source organism: Bimastos eiseni (assembly GCA_959347315.1). Lineage (NCBI taxonomy): Eukaryota > Metazoa > Annelida > Clitellata > Crassiclitellata > Lumbricidae > Bimastos > Bimastos eiseni. Next base: position 5,795,276 of record OY365815.1, read on the forward strand.
CTGTACAGAAAAGTAAATGAAAACAGAAATTCTACATAGATCAAGTTCGTATAATCTACATATTCAACTCATAAGTCAAATTCACATATAACCCAGGGATTGCTACACATTCACTGGATTGGATAAAAATAGCAAATGCAATTGGGACACCTGTTTAACCTTTAAACCTGTGTTGTAAAAGATCGATTGCTTAAGTTGCCGGGCGTTTGGATTTTTCAAAAACAGAAGTTATGTAGTCACATGAAAATCATTGTCACTGCACATACATGAATATAATTATGAATATGAAGCACATCTTTCTCTTGACTGCCTCACTTATAAAGCCACAGATCCAGGAAAGACCTACATGCAAGCTCAACAGATGAACAACAACTATAGTAAAACATGTGGGCATAACTTAGTATATAATAGAAATTATTTATAAACAATGCACAGGATCAACAGAAACACGCCTAGCCATATGCACACACAAAAGCAGAAAAGAAGTTAGCCCTTTAGATTAGTACTAGATATTTAAACCCAACCCTTAAATAGTACAGCATATATGGCAAGGGCCCATCCATAAATTACGTATGCAAAAAATTCGTAGGTTCGGACCCTCCTCCCCTGTTGCACCCCTCCCCATGTGTACGTACATCTGAGCTCTAAGCCCCCCTCATTGCAAAGGTTAAATAGCTAAAGACATCTATAAGGCATTGATTTTACCATAGGTTATTTTTTAAGCATCATATTTAACTGCTTAAATTTATTAACCGTTACCATGAAAAAATATACTAAAATAGCCTGCATTTTAAAAGTTTTAATGCTATATAAAATGTAGCTGGAATATAGTCTGTGATTGGGTTTAAAGTTCTGATTTTAATATTCCATAATGTGGATGTCATAATTAGACAGTTATATTTGCATAAGTACACATTTTCCAAGACCCCTCCTCGCCATACGCACTCGTACATAAAATTGCCAAAACTCTCCCTCACTGTGTTTGTAAAATGTGGATGGTCCCTAAGGGGTTAATTAATATCACTAGAAACAGAATTGCAGTACAGCCTGCATTTTACAAAGAAGAATATGCATAGGTTTTAAAACAACTACCTGGTAAATTTTCTGCCATTCACACAGATAAAATCAAATGACCACACAAACTTCAAACTTTATAAAACTTCCCCAAAACCTGATTACATTAAAATTAATCAAATCAAAGAGTCACTAAAGTAAACAATACACGAATATTGTAATATGTACATCTGCTTACACCTTCAACATCACAAAAGAAACCTAGGAAGGAAATGCCAATTGAACATCAAGGCTATGGAAGAAGATAAGAATGTGCATAGTTCATAGTATTGTTTAAAGTCACCACAGACCTCTCTCTCTCTCTCTCTCTTTCTCTCTACCTATAGATTTAAGATTTTAGTCCAGCGGATAAGCAAATGATAGCAACCGGCTCTGAAAATATTGCTTTCATCTGATTCAGCGGTTCTCAACCTTTTTAGTCCTGCGACCCTCTGATGATATTTCCTAAGTTGTGGCGACCCCCAACTAAAACTTTATTGAGTTACAGCATTGGCCGCAATTTTAGTACCATGCATTTCACTTCTTACCATTTGATAATCCATACATCTGATGCATAACAGCACAATCTTTCATTAATTAACATAACAATTTATAATTTGTTGCTGGTAATTATTTTGTTAAATGAATCAGAGTATAGGATCTGGAGAAGGCTATAAAAGTAGGAGGAAGATGGATCAAGATGCTGAGATTGAAGATGACCAGGCAATGTTGGTAAGACGCCGCAAGGGTCTAACAACGGTAGATAGATTGAACAAAATGTCATCTGAATATGAACATCAAAATGACAAAGGTAGGCCTACTGAAATGACAAAGGTAAGTCTACTGAAATGACAAAGGTATGTCTACTGAAATGATAAAGGTAAGTCTACTAAATTACAAAGGTAAGTCTACTGAAATGACAAAGGTTAGTCTACTGAAATGGCAAAGGTAGGCCTACTGAAATGACAAAGGTAAGTTTACTGAAATGACAAAGGTATGCCTACTGAAATGACAAAGGTAGGCCTACTGAAATGACAAAGGTTAGTCTACTGAAATGGCAAAGGTAGGCCTACTGAAATGACAAAGGTAAGTTTACTGAAATGACAAAGGTATGCCTACTGAAATGACAAAGGTAGGCCTACTGAAATGACAAAGGTTTACTAAAGATAAGTAAAGGAAAGGAGCCAGTATTCCGAATACCCACTGGAGGAAAAGTAATAGAACAGGTGAAAGAATTCTGTATTACCTAGGGAGTGTGTACACGACAGATGCCAAATGTCATAGGGAAATTAAAAGAAGGATCGCAACAGGAAAGGGAACACCCCTATAAGAACAGTCGTAGAAGAAAAAACGAAGGGGAGGCAGACAAGAGGAAGACCAAGACAGATGATGCTTGACTGGATGATGACAGATCAATATAGAAAGCTTAAAGAAGAGGCGCAACAGCGAGCGGAATGGCGAAGTCGGACATTTGAACCTGCAGAGAACTAGAAGTACAAGATAAAGTAAAGAATAATTTTAGTTGCTCTCGTACAGTAGTTGGTAGGATTATCATTCAATCATGATTGAATAAAACTATGCCGGAATGAAAAGATAAAGTAAACTACGCTGATAACTGGTTTTTTTTAAATTCCTGAGGTTTCCAGGCGACCCCTGGCAAATCGTAAGACGAGCCCCGTGGGGGTCGAGACTCACAGGTTGAGAACCGCAGATCTGAATGAAGGTAAAGATTCCCAATTTCAAAGTTTTAATTGCAAATTCTGCTTTTGGCACAAACAGCTGCTGTATGCACAAGCAACTGAAGAAACAATTAACGAGTTGTATTAGCTAGGTTGACTACAAATCTGCTAAACTTCCCATAATTAAAAGAGAAGACAAAACATTATGATAGTCCTTTGTGATTCATTTCAAATTATTTCATATAATATATGCCATGTTTTACTAAGATGACTTGAAAGCTGTGTAGCAATTCAAACTCTCACTTCATAAAAGGGCTAATATACGTTTTCTTATATATGAAGGCATTGTAGTTTAGTTCCACATAATTTATGTAATGGTTATTAAATCTCAATGACAACATAACTCTACCATATCAAGCATCTGTTTCTTTAGAATCCTAACCTGCTGTACACACAGGCAAACCAGTGAAACCACTGTTCCACATCTACAATAAATCAACTGATCAAAATTTGATGCCAAGTAACAAAAGTTAGCTCACTGTTCAACTAAAACCTATTTTATTAAATACAGCCTGCATGACATTAACTTCAATGAATGTGTGCTGTGCAGAAATCATTGAAATCAACTGAACTGGAAAACGACAATTTGTCCGGTCCAAAGAGTAAACAGGGTATGGTATATCAATTTAATAATATTTTAAATGCCAAGATTGTTTGAAAATTTTTGTCAATGCCCCTAGCAGTGTACCTAATGACAGAGCAACAATGAATAGCACTAGACACTAATTACACATTAGACATTTGGCAAAAGTTTCAATAAAAGGATGGTCTATTAATTGTCTTTTATTGTATCTTCATTTATTGAAAAGAGAAATATCACTATCAAAATGCAGCAACTTACAGGTTCACAATGTTACAGAGTCATTCAGTCATTAAGTTTACGTTTTAAACCTCTAGTCTTGTAATAAAACACTAGATTGAATCGATGGTAAGTCTAGTTTTTGGCAGCCTCGTTTTTGCTGTCTAGACGAGTCAAACCTACATCCTTGCAAGGCAAGTACCGCACCAATCATCCACCTAATTGAAATAATCTGCAACTGATATAGCTTTAGTTATCACTGCTGTTTATAGATTTTAGAGCTATAAACACTAGGCATCACATACTGAATAGTAGGGGCTATTACCAAATTTATCACACATTGATAATGTGGAAATAAGTTAAGCAGTTTTTTAAAGTAAAATATGAAGCAATCAGTTGGAAATGTTTGTTAGAAATAAGGATTATTCCCAGACAACTGAGGAGATGTTTGACTTTCAGGTTTTGTGTTTTAAACTGATGTCGGTCAACAGAAAAATGCACATCAACAAAATGATAAATGTAACCGTCTAGAATACATTCAGATATACTAACGACAGTATCTGCCTCAATCTGGTCATTCCAGGACTGAAGATCAGGACCTCAGATCACACATCCACTTAAAAGTGTTGCTACCAACATCATCATCATCACCATCACCATCATCATCCCACAGCTGAATACCAACCTCATCTTTCATTCATCATATTGCTATTGTCAACATGAACATTACTTATTTAGCTTATGCACGACATGAACAGAAAACATTGGTTCATGTTTGATTTTGGCTAGACAAATGCTGCAAGATCTTATTCAATATTCCCATAACCATTTGTAGCATATTGTTTGCAAGCTCATTGTGGATTTCATTTGACTGATCTGAAATGGTTGATCTAAACTTAACTAGTCAAGTGTTTCCGAAGAGTTGTTTTAAAGATATTCTCTTACAATGTAATTCATTCATTTACTGACCAACAATCCACGCTTTGACTAGAAATCCTATCTGGTCCAAATTGGAGCAACTGGTAAAAAACCAGTTAGTCAAAACTAAAGACTTGTCCTCATAGTATGTCTAAATGGACAGAATTCCATTCCCTATACAAATCACGTCAGAACAACTCAAGGGCCACAGTAAGTCGAACAATATATTTCAAAATCATTCACTCAACAAATTCGATTGGTTCTGCTTCATAATGCCAACAACAAGCAAACACTGAATACAACAACAGAATTTTTAAGAGAACCCAAATATAAAAACTAAACATGCCATAACCAAATCTATTCCTAAGGAATGTAATTAACACCTGCAAATAGAGGAATGCTTAACTTCACAACATACAATGCAAGTAAAACTTTAATTCAATATTTATTAACATTATAACACCCCAAACAGATACACAAAATGTTTGTGTTCACATATTACACGTACAAACAGTGATGTAAGCATGACTCTTGTGTACAATCTATGCACACACACACACACAAACACAGTCCACTCAAAGTACACAATGCGATGAAATCAGACAGATGCACACATACGATACAATACACACATAATTATTGCTGATTAGGATGCACCTCATGGAATCCAATAGTTGAACCAGAAGAGTAGTAACATCACAGATGAACCTTGTCTCTTCCTAACACAAATATAACCACTATCACCACAACTAACATAAGTGTGGAACTGACATAAAACACACACTCAAGCAAAACTAAATTCTTAACATGTCAGAATGTGTCAGTCACTGAAGATTTGCTTATATTTTGAATGATCAATTTATCAAATTCATGTTTGGTAAATTAATGAATGTCAATTTTCACATGAAAAGTCAAATGGTGAAGAATTTTAGAAGGAGCTCTAAGATGAAATTCCTTTAAACAATTTCAGAGCTACAATCTCATTAATTTGCTCAATGCAACATAATTGATCGTTGTTTAAATGCAATTCTTACGGATGTTTATTTCTCTTTCAAATTGGCTTTGCACAATGATACCACTTTATAACAGGTTTCTATTTGCTGTGTATATCCTACATCAGCTGTATGTGACATTTTGGCACAGGACGTTTTGGCACTGATAAACTATGTCTATAGTCTATAACAGTATGCAAGTAATGTTTAGTCATTTTCATTACATATGTAAAATACAATAATTAGCCCAGTATATGAAGCTTGCAAGAAATGTTCAAAGCTGATACCGTGCAAAAAACTTATGTGCTGCCTTTTGTAAGTTGTACAGCCCATCTCCTCTTCACAAGTCCATATAAAAATCATGCGCTATCTCTCTATGGTACTCGATGTTTCAGACTCAATAACTATCAACAATTGTCCTCATCCTGACATCTGGTGCGATGTATTTTCTGCATTTTATAGACACTTTTATAGGCAGCTGGTCTTCACAAACGAATTTCTCTTATACGCCCTATTTGAATCGCTCAGATTTCGGCTTGCATCTTCGATGGACTGCTTCAGATAGTTGTTGGTAAAGTAATGTAAAGATAGTATATGTCCAGAGATGCCGACTGATTGAAAAGTGAATGAACAAATACAGAGGTAAATATCAAAGCATGTTATGTATTTTATAAGAGATCTGTGCCAAAACGTTCTACTTTGCAGCTGAAGCATTGGACCATATGCCTCTATTAAAACAATTTATAATAACAAAACAACACAAAGTTTTGTTGTAGCTAAAACTCCTCTAAACATATGTGGAACAGTTGGAGAGAGCCACAAAAATATGATTCACCTTCCCCAGTTTGTGGCTAAATAGTAGGACATGCTTAATATTAGCAGAAACAGGTGTCAAGTCATATTACATTAGTGTTCCCTTCATGTTTTTCACTTATACTGCAGCATTCTCAACATATGACCACTTTCAATCTTTTAGGGTCATTACTGTATCACAAATGCACCAGACAGATGCCAAAACTATGCCAAAAACTTTTAACAACATCATCAAAAGCTCACACAGGAAGCCAATATGATAGTCTGGCCAGACATCACTTTAAATAACATGACCAATCAAGGATAACCGAATTCAAATAATTTAAGCAATTATACCTGACTGTAAGGAATGGGACTAGTGTTTATCAGATATGTCACCTGCAAATACACAAACGCTAATCACAGATAAAAAAGACAGTTCCTCCCTCTGCGATGATCCCACATCAACTCAACAAACCAACAAACCAAAGTACAATCATTCATTTTGGTTGTTGCTGAAACAGACAACCAGAACTGTCATGGTTTTCAGACAATATTTAAAAGACAGACAAATTGGAATGTCTAACTGAGATACAACATTATACAAACAGACACTGATCAAATATATATATATATACAAATACAACTTAAATTAATAAATAAATTTAAATACTGGTGCATATCATTTGGAATGTTCAGGAATCTTTAACACAAAATGTTTAAAATCTGTCATCCTTTAAATAAATTTCTGTCATTCTGTGTCCAAAAAGACGAACAGAGTAACACAATTTAAAATAACATTAATAAGCTCTCAATAATGTTTCTAAAATTTAAATATAAAAAAGATATATATATATATACAAAGAAATGATGCAATCAATTAATAAAGAAATTGTTTAATTTATACTTACATTTACAGATTAAACCAAACTATTAACTACTAAATTCACTAGATTGATCTAATACATAATATTCCTTCTATAATCATAAAATTAAGTTAATCCCATTAGCAACATGATCACATGATGATATTTCACATCAGTACTTCAAATGATTTCAATTCTATGTTGAAATACCTCTTAGAAGGCAAATTACTTTAAGTATGTCACTACTATTCAAAAACAAATAACATCTGGACTAGAGCTGTACCAATATCGATACGCATAAGCGTAATCGGGTTGATTATTAAAACAATCGGCAGAATTATCAGCACAGGCAACACTAATTGACGGGACATTAAAAAAATTCTATAATTTTGGTGGCTCACCATTGGCCAGATGATTTAACAAAACCATGTGCTGGCTCATCCATGTAGTGTCATACAGCTGTGGACAGAGAAAATTCTGAAACAAATTTATCTGTTTTAGCACAAAAATCGTTACAAAAGAAAAACGAGGAAAAATATCAAATTTTCAAATAATCAGCTATTCAATAATCAACAATCCGTCATATCAGCAAAAAGCGATATCAGTACGGCTCAATCTGGACACAGCCACATTCGTGATGCATTTCTGTTAAATCATAGCAAAACAACTGATCCAAACCACCATGAAATAAACGCAGACGAATGCACAGTAACTCACGAAATTAAACCCATCTGAAAAAATATTATGTCTTCATGAAAACATACTAGGAATATAAATCACCCATTGGATGAAGGAATTTAAACCAGTTATATACCAAAACCTATGAATGCATATACAATGTGTACCAGTACATATAATACATATACATAAGTATATATATTTGGATAGATACACAGGGTGGGCCATTAAAAAGTAACCCCCTCAGGTTTTTGCTAATATTTCGGCCAAAAGTAGAGATTCGCAAATGAAATTTTACAGGCGAAAAGTCTATTCATGCCTGCATATAATGGCCAAATTTCAATGAAATATTTTAAACAGAGCAAAAGTTATGTCACTTTTAATGAGTCCAACCATGATTTTTTTAAGGTAAAAAACATTCAATGCAGGAAAAGTCACAAAAACGATTTTATGAAGTCACTTCTCAAGTCATTGCAAGCAAGCTTCCGAATTATCATTATTATTCAGAAGAGAAAAGGGGAACCAGTGTATATGGACGTCACTTTGATGTCGTTTAGCGAGCAGACGATCAAACTAGTAAATAAGCATAGCCTTTTCGTCGTGTCACTGGGCAGATTATCATCGCCGAGACTTGAACGCTCCTCAGCACTGCTATGCCGGCTGAATGCTCGCGAGACGAAGCATGTGGTCATCACGGATGAGAAGACCTTCTACCTCAATCCACCAATCAGCAACCAAAACAAACATGTTTGGTCCAGCGGCAAGAAATCAGATGTCAAACTTGGTCGACTGATTGTTAAATGCAAGAAGTTCGCTCCACATGTTATGGTATCGGCTGCTGTTTGCTTGTTGGCAAAAGTCGACTTCATTTCGTTGATGACAAAGACAAAGTGAATACTGTATATTGCGTTGGTAGCTGCTTCCACAATTAATATTCGATTGCAAGCATCTGCTGCCAGTTGAGCTGGATTCATCTTTCAGTAAGATGAGGCCACCAGCGCATACTGTTCGCCTCTTGCAAGATTGACTCAAGGTCAATTGTCCTGGTTTCATTGAGAAGAACCAATGACCCCAAGCTCACCGGACTCTACCCATTGGATTATCACGTGAGGGGAGCTCGAGAAATACCACAATCTGCGACCAGAGCCAAAAGGGATGAGAGAACTGAAGTGACTTTGTAAAATTGTTTTTTAACTATTTCCTGCGTTAAATGCTCTTTAACCGTCAAAAAACCATGGTTGGACTCATTAAAAGTGATATAACTTTTGTTCTGTTCAAGATATTTCATTCAAATTCACCAATTATATGCAGGTATGAATTGGTTTTGCACCTGTAAAATTTCATTTACTAATCTCTACCTTTGGCCGAAATATTAGCAAAAAACCTGAGGGGGTAACTTTTCAATGGCCCACCCTGTATTCATGCACAGACGTTATGGACACAGCCCAGCTGCCAATGAAAATAAATTTGGAATTGTAGAGCCGCCATTTACAAACACAATACTGCCATGGATTTCCTCTGAACAAATCAGTCAGATGTAGATGCTTGCATGTGTGGACATATATTATATACAGTGCAAAACAATTAAGACGAAAATGAATAGGACGAAATGTCGTTCAGTCCTAAATGGAAGCTTGGTCTCTTCCCATCTAATGCATTTTAACCTAAAGCCGTAAACGTAGGTCATTACAAATATGAATGTCGTTCCTGTAAATGGAACTCAATGCAAAGTCCTGCAGATAAGATGAAATGTTGCACAACAGACATCAACAGCACAGGTTGCAGTAAGGTTTCGTTTTTGCACTCTGTATACGCCTACCATTTATTGACATCTTTCCCTGTCTTGCATCTTAACAAATTTGCACTTTACAAACATACATACATGCATAGTTATATACATATCTCATACATACTTATGCAAAGCATATGCCTCACACTTCTGAAAACATCTGTGCAAATATCAAGTAAATATGTACTTAAAAGTGTTCTGTAATTTATGTTACACATGCATTGTGTATACATGGTATGCATACAAGTGAATTTTGGTGTACTCAATTCATAATGCTCATTTGTTCAAATAAGCTACCTTACGTAATAGATACATCTTGCCACTGTCATTGTCTTGTCGTCATCATCTCGTCGTCCAGCGAGTTGGCCGTGCTGCTGACTGCACTGTTGACCATATCTTTGTCTGTTACATCGTCCATGTATTTGTCGACAGACCGACGACGTGCATTCATGAAGAAGTTGACAACAGTCGAGACTTTGAGGCCGAGTTGCTCTGCAATTGTTGCCTGGATTTCTTTGCTTGGACGCTTGATCTCTTTGAAGATGGCCACTAGGGTGCGCCTCTGAATCTCTGTAAACACCATTCGAGGCTTCTTTGCCGATGATGATGATGATGATGACAGCTGGCTGTCGGGGGGTCGAGTCGGAGGGTGTTCTCTGCTTCGTTTGCAAACTATGCACCAGTATAACACATTCACCTTAAGATAACTGCACCATTGCATACAAATCTTACAATGAATAACTATATGCATTCCTCATCATAGCATCAGCTTTGCAGTTTTAGTTAATATCTTGGCAGAAGAGCAATTAAAAATCAAAAGCAATGACTTTCCAATGACTAATAAATAGAAATGACCAATTGGTAGGAAAACAATTCATGGTAAATTTCTTGAGCAAGCAGCATGCAGCAGAGGGAAACAGCATTGCTCTTCAACAACACATTTATTATGCTCATTATATGTAGAGATTCATAATCTCCAGATGGAACTGGCTCCAGCATAGCATACCAGAAATAGTTTATAGTGGCAGAAGTCAAATTCCAATACAATACAGACGCTTTTTCATACTTTCCTTCAAATTCAGATGTAAAAATGACATTCAAAAAATTTTAGGTACTATATTTTCTGGACATCAAGTCATAGCGTTTACATGTGATTTAAAAGTTGTCACATATAGAAAGTTGTGAAGGTTGCAAAAATATTTTTTAAATATATGATAGAGTTATACTTTGCAAAGATACAGAAACCGAAATAAACAATATTTATACAACTCTATGGCGGCCAATGCGGTTGATTTCGAAAGCACACAGAAAAACGCATTCTCTAGTCTGTATTAGGCTATATTTATAGTGCTATTCATATCTGCTAGGTAGAAGAAACATTGCTGAAGTTGAATAAATCCCTTACATGGGTTTTTCCAATGGTTTCGTAATGTCAACAGCACAAATTTGCTGATGTTTTGGCTAAAATTTACATTCAGGCATTTAAATTTAAATACCCACATCCCGACTTTGATTATTGACATCTTCTCTGAAGTCAAATGTGCTTTTATTCATCAACCAAGTTTCCCAAAACTAAATTATAACGTTCAGCGAAAATTTTTAATTTTCTTGAAACATATGACATGTGGAGATTTTGGTTCTGAACACAGAGTCGGCAAGACTCAATCTGTGTCCCTCCCTATCAAAATCAAGATATGACATCCTGGGCCGCTTTTCTGTAGTCAAATGTATTTATTCATCAGCTATGCTCAAAAGCTAATATTATAGCATTCTATAACTGTTGTAAGGTAACATAAATACAAATAACTAATAGACTACATTTGCCCATGAGGCAATTTGGGATTGGAATTCGGTCGCAGTAAAGTTCAGACGTTTTTAGGACCATTGTAATCATTGACAAGAAGTAATATAAGCTCATTTTTGGACAAAATTCTTTATTTTCTAAGCATTTCACCAGTTCCTACATGTTTGCCATACAAATTGCTACATTATGATGTATTTTCTTACATTTATTCCGTTCATGGAATTTTTTATTAATTTATAATTTCCATTAATTTTTATAAAACTTTTAATATATTTATAAATTTTGAGTTAAATGCATCAACTGATAAACATTTTCATTACAAATTATGATCAAGAAATATAATATGAACAAAATGATATATTGCATACGCATATTAGATAAAATTTAAAGTGTTTTCATCTACATAAAGATATAATAGTAAAATTGGTAAAAACAACTTGGCCGCCAAAGAGTTAAATGATGCATAAACCAAAATACACAACATATATTAATTTCAGTTGTATTGTAGTTAACACGTGTTTAGTCACATGTGGCGGTTTAATATTAGTATTTATTACGAAAAATTGCTCACATCCTCATATATTACTCAACAGCAAGTCTAAACGAATGCATGTGGCAATACATCATTGCTTTGTTACAGAAGTACTATATATTATTGTTATTACATTAGCTATGTGTACTTGTACTTGAGACCTAAGTACTTGTACCTGCAACATCTCCTTAATTTGCAAAGTTTGTTGTTTTTGTAAGTTCAACTTACTACTTAAGAAGACCATGTAGACCAGAAACATGGCAAGTACATATGGCTAGTGCAATGGAGTCAACAGATGTCCTATTGTTGAGACTGATCTCTTCATTAGCCAATCACATGTCATGCCTTCACCAGCCTTACTTACTGGTACATTCAGAACAGAACAGGATAAACAATCATGTAAACCGAATCATTTGTGAGAATACCACCACAAAAACAATAATTATTCCTGTAAATCTGTCTATAATACTAACCCAAAGCCTGCTTGATTACACATTGTGGACCACGAGGGCTTAAACTCTCAGGAGAAGCAGCTGGTTGTAATCCTCCTACAATTTATAAAACAAAAGTCATAAGTCATACAACTCACCATACACAAAGCAAAATAACCTCCCATCCCATGTAGTAAAACCTTATAGAATATGCTGCATCTATAAATCTGATGATTGATGAAAAGAAATGCTCTACAATATTATTATGATTAACACATGTATGATGAAATTAGGGCATAACCGGAAATCGCCTCAGACATTAGCCTCCGCCGAATATAGGACTATTCCGAAGTATTTGCCACGGCAAGTATTACACCCACAAATAGCTAAAAATAACTTTTTGGGAATAACAAAAATTTTTTCTAAAATAAAGAATTTTCATCAAATAAATTTAGGACTAACGGACTAACTTATACGTTATTGATTAATTAAACAAGAACTAGAGCTGTACCGATTAATCGGCCAGCCAATTAATCGGGCAGATTATAGAGATATCGGCAATATCGGATATCAGCAAGATAATCGGCGCCGATATTAAAAATTATTTTTTTAATTTGATAATATTATTTTCAGTCTAAAAAAGCAAAATGACGACAGCAACATCACTGGTTCTGTGAAGGACAGCATTTCGTTCTGTTCCCATATCGTGTCGTCTGGCCAATGGTCTTCAGACCAGTGGTGAGACCACCCACTGTGCTAGTATAGACCGTGGGAATGTGTCAACATAGGTCTTGTGCAGAGTGAGTCATAGTGCCTGCTTATGGGCCAAGGAATGGCTGGCCAATTCAACAGAGAAACCGATGAATGTACATCGTGGAGGCATGCCGAATGAATACATGCTAGCTGCCAATCAGATCTCCCCGACACATGTCAGTTGCCTGAGAGGCGGAGACTAGATGGGTGGCTGTGAATAGGACAGCCGTTCCTTGGCCTTTAATTACCCTGGGCACAGTTCGACGGCAGGCGGTGTGTCTAATCTGTATTGCCTGCCTAGGATTAGTCACCAACTACATGCATACGTCTCCTACGGGGGAGGTGCTTGCTTGTATCACAACAATAGGCAGCAGCAATAGGTCTATCTTTTGGAAACGGACATCATGGGAAACACAAAGAAATAATCGGCAAAATAATCGACAAACTAATCGGGTATCAGCAAATGAATAATCGGCAATAATCGGTATCAGCATAATGAGCAAAACGCGATATCAGTACAGCTCTAACAAGAACTTAACATTCCATTGAATTTTCTTCAAAATAATGATGTTAATTTGTATATTTTAAGTTAAGTATGCATTCCCAAAGTGGCAACCAAATCAGTAATTTTTTAGCTTGAATTGGCTTTCAATACAAGAATGTTCTTTGACCTTGTTTAAATTTGATACTACTGTTTATACAGTGGCATAGGGAGGCAAAGCGGCGCCTGGGGCGAAGGTACAAATTGCTGCCCCTGCCTATTTTTGCATCACTTCGTTCTTGTAAATATAGGCCTACCCCAAGATATGCACAAGGAGATAGGCATAGGGCGCCTGTTTTGAGTGCTTTCATTAAGCTCTCATATACATAATGATTATTCTATTCAGTATTCAAATAATTGTAGGGCCTACAGTTAGTAACAGTATCAGCATGCTCTGTCGACATTAAAGCTGTTTGTCCTTTGACTAATTAAAATGTATTATCATCAGATATAAACATATGAAAATAGAATAAGATTGTTTTAATCAAGAAATTAACCAGTTATAAAACAAACAAATAAAGCAAGCCTCACAATAAAGTTACTAAACGTCTTGCAGGCTAGATCGAAAATTATAAAAGTCCCCATAAAATTAAAATAAAACAACACAAATCATAAGGCTTATTCTTTTTCTATACGTATTGAAAAGAAAGTCCTAGGCCTAAACAATAAATTAATCATAATGAGACCATAGTAAGTACGGTACTTAGAATGGATTAGTAACTGATAACTTTGACTAATATGAGCGCTCATGAGTAGTAACCTTGAAGGGGCGCTATATCAATTTTCGTAATGAATGAACTTATCATACGGATTACGGATACGGTACCATACTTTCATTATACCTGGCAACTGTTATAATTTAAAAATTTACTTTTCTTGCTTTCCCTGCAGCAAAATTACTAATAACCCTGTCTAAGTTAATTGTGCTTGTCAAAGAGCGTTCAATTGAAAGTACTGCTAAATTGGAATGTAGTGACACTCTAATTGTGGGTCTTAAGTAGATTTTAATTAGATTATTTCAATTAGTTTTAGTTTTGAAAATCCAAATTCTGTTTAGGGAATAACTCTTTCAACAACCAGATTCTAATTAAGAAAGACTTTTTGATAAATCCAACTTCTATTTAAGTTAGATTTCGACTGTGAATCCAACTTTGCATTAATTTTTTCATCAATCAATGTAGGCAAAACGTCTTTCATTACTCAAATTTCTGTTTCATAAAACTTTATTTGCATCAATACAGGATGCATTTTGCAAGTTTCTTCATAAATCAAATTTATATTTAAGCAGAGATTGTCCCTAATTAATTCAACACTTTACTAGGGAAGAATAATTTTTCATCAATCTAAGAATTTGTGCATTATTATAATTGCAAAATTTATTTCATTTTATAGGTGCAAAAGTCATGGCAAGATAGCCAGGGGCGGCATTGCCATTTTGCAGCGTGTCTATTGACATTAGGTGCCATTCAATAGCCCTTCGGTATATCGTATATGCTAGTTTTAAGTCGAGAAATAGCAAAAAAGCTTTAACTTTAGACAAGAGCAGCAAGAATCTCGAAGAGTGCAAGTTATACAAAATAATTTTTTATTTATTTTTTCCCGAAAATGCCGCCCCTAGGACAAGTGCCGCCTGGGGTGGCTCGCCCCCCCTCGCTTCGCCACTGTGTTAATACATTATGTAAGCTACTGTGCGTTTGCTGGTAGTCTAATAAAGAATATTCTTACTTACTTACTTCCACCTACTTTCCGGTAAACATTAGAGTAAAGGCGTTGTTGATAACTTCATATTTGAAATTTTACAACAAGGTTTTAAATTTTTTCACAAATAAAGTTACTAAATAATTAAACAAGATATTATATTAAACAAGATGTTATAGCCTAGAGTGCGACGATACGCTATATGAAGGATATTGCTATAGACTGCATCGACTATAACAGGGGTCCCCAAAGTGCGGCGGCCCTAAAGCAGGCTCAATGCGGCCTCTGGTCGAATTTTCAAATTTTTACAAAATATACTTATGTCCAATTTTACAAAGACATGGTAACTTTGACATTCATTTCTGCAGCACTTAACATTTTAGCAGTTGAGCTGTTCGGTGGTTAGATCAAGATGCAATCCTAAAACATTTTTTAATCTCAGAAAATGAATCGCGGAATTTCTGAATTAAAAAAACGAAAATAACAAAATTGACGAAAAATGAACAAATTGCTCAGCTTTCATAAAAAAATGTTGGATGGCTGTGTGATTAGGGTTTTTAGTGGGCATAACTTCACTTTTGAACGAACTTAATCTAAACTGCAAGGGTATGAAAAGTTTATTACTACTTTAGTGGACAGTGTGAAATCGTTGGTAATAAAGATAGCCCTATTGCAAGAACAACTGATGGACAAAATTTAGCTCATTCCCCGGCTTGTGCAGAGATTTTAACCAAAACGGACATGTTCTTTAATTTTTTAAGACCATTGACCTCTGAATTTGCTCAATTTTTTTCTTACTTCAGATTACACAAACACTCATTTTCGTTAATCTGTGAGCCAGAAATTGCACCAATTTATTTGTAATAAGAACAAAATTAGGGCATAACAGGAAAGTTCAGAGAGCGAACTTCATTTCATGCACTAAGCTTGATAAAATTTTAGCAATGCCTATTGGTTTCTGCTTATCCAGCTATTCGACAACATGTTCAGCGTGTCGATTCCCTTGTTGGGGCCACGTACATTTGTGAGAAAACATTTTCTACAATGAATATGTAAAAATTCATCAGATGAGGATGAGATTAAAAATTATATGGATCATCTTCAAGCAATCTTTCACACTGCAACAACAAGCCTTGAACCTCGATTTGGTGATAGGTCTATAATTGCCGATAAAAATCTGAACTTCCCAAACTGCATATGAAGTTCATCCCAATGGGTGAATTTTATTTTGACACAAATTCTAAGCTCAATTCTAAATACATTCACTTTTAACTTTGGTACATATTAATTGACAAGTAACAACTGATCTCCCATTTGAGCTATGCTCATTGCTCATGGCCCAACCGTCAAATTTTTATAAGTCCCTCAAGACATTTTTCTTTAGTCATGGCTGGAAGCGCTCCTGAGTAGGTTTCTTGAATGGGCGCTACATAAATGCTCAGAATTAATTTTAAGTTAGAACAAACTCAGTAATTAAATAAAATAAATATTTCATGAGTAACAAAATTCTTAATCATTTTTAGTTTAAAATTCAAGCAATTCATTAGGCCTGCTGTTTATTTAACTTTATTTTATGCTATGCATATAAGTAAGCCTTATATATGTACTTATAAGCCCTATATCAATAACCTAAGCCTGCTTGGCTTCACGACTTCATGGTACCTTGTGGCTCGCAAGCTCTAACTGTATCACTAAAGCAGCCCTCAGTATCCAAAACATTGGGGACCCCTGAACTATAGATAGTTCTTCATAGCTGTGCACGTGGCAGGTTAATTACGCTTTGCCTACGGATGGTACTCGCTGCTGATTCGCTGGCCAGATTTGCAGCTACTATTCGGTTCGTACCCGGATAGTTCATCCAAATACTCGGATTCGGTACTCGGTGGAAATTGTCTACTCGGTTATGCCCTAGATGAAATCACCTTGAAATCGTCTTTGAATATGTTTTTGTGCATACAGAATCTGGGTTTTGAAATAAGACCTTCTTGGCTCCTCACTGCCTGGCAATGTTTTTGGCAAATCTGACTAATTACAGATCATTAGCAAGCATCTGCTTAACACATTGACCGCCTAGTACGAGATAATTATCTCGTATATATTTTCGTCACCTACAGCGCCCAGTACGAGACAACTCGTACTGTTGGATAAAGGAAGCCATGCATAGTATGGCATATCAGACTATCAATGATTATTCCATTGGCATATTGTGTAAGATTATACATTACTTGAGGTCATCTAGCGAATCAATATAAATTATTTAGTGGGATTTTGTCTGAAAATGTATTCATAAAAATGGCATCATCTATGAGGAATTCTAGAAACGGATTTAGTACAAGTCAAGCTCTGTTATTGTTGGACAATTTATCTGATGATCAAGATTTTACTGGTCAGAATTTGGATAATAATTTGAATTCTAGAGTAGATAATGCAGACATTGAGTGAATCAGAGAGTGACAATGAACGTTTGATACAGTCGACTGCATCTTGGGGACGAGACCTAGATATTTATGAATAAGGCTACCCACAGACATATTCCTTTTATTGGAGTCCCCAGAATAATAACAGCAATTTCAGCACAGACAATGTCAACCAAAGTGTCACAACAATTTATTACAGATGAAATAATTAAGACAATGGTAAATAAAACAAATAAAATAATATGCTCGACAGTTCATTAGCAATACGCACTTAGATAAAAGCTTTACCTACGACAAAGTGTGTTGTCTGCAATAAAATGAAAATTCTAAAAGAAGGTTGGTATTTCTGCAAAACATGCATGTCATAACCAGCGCTTTGCGTTGTACCATGATTTGAGAAGTTCTACACTGATGACGAGTTCTAACTATGTTTATAAATTTTGAAAATGGAATAACAAATAATTTTTAAATATTTAAGCAATCTATACTCTACTCTTGCCTAATAAAATAATTGGTATGACATTAGAAAAGACATAAAACATCAAAGTAGCATGAATAACTGTTGTAATTAATAAAATTAGCACACAGAGATATAAAAATAATTGAAAAACAATTATCAGCATATTGTTACATTTTACACTTATTCCATGGCGAGGAGAGAAAATATGTGGTGGCAGTCAATGTGCTAAAACATTACAGAACACTGTGAGTATGTATGTATCTCGTATATATCGGTAGGGCTGTACAGAATACAAATAATTAATTGGATCAACTATTTGCAGAGATGCGGTCTCGAGACCGTGGTCTTGGTCTCGAGGCGGTCTCGAGACAGGAAAACTGCGGTCTTGGTCTCGAATGCATTGGTCTTGGTCTTGGACCATCGGTTTTGGTCTTGGTCTTGAATGCGTCGGTCTTGGTCTTAAAGGAACGATCTTGGGATTGGTCTCCGTCTTAGGTTAGCGTTCTTGGTCATTTGCTGTATCAGAGCAATTTCACTGATATTTGTCAGTTATTTTCGCTTACTTGAGACACCGGTGTTTAAGCCCTATGCGATTGTTATCAATTTAGAAGTGCTGACCATCTATATATATACATGCTACTGTGGGCTAAAAATGCATTTGCAACAGAATCAGCCATTTCAAAATTTGCTTTCACAAATTTCAAGGTTTTGGAACAATCGAATAATTATGTGGTCGGCCACGTGTAGACACTGTCAACCTACAATTCCGAGTACAAGTACACCATTCAAATGGAACGTTATTCTACTTGTTCAGATGTCTTAAAGTATTTACATATCATATACTGTAAGTAATTTATAGTGTGATGATATTCTCAGGCCGAAGACTAGGGCTGAGCCCGCAAAAGTTCAGACTAGTCGGTAAAACTGTTTCTGGACCATAATTAAGATTAGCATTCTTCAGCGATAAAATTAAAGTTTTAAGCGTGGTATTCTGTTTTAGCGTCTTAATAAATTGAATTGTTTATAAAAAACATGAGTATTAGGCCCTCGGTCTTGGTCTCGGACCAGCCAGTCTTGGACCTCTCGGTCTTGGTCTCGAGGTTTTGGTCTCGTGCCCAACACTGATTATTTGTCCAAATACGAATAGTGTACATAATAGGTCTACTGACAACATTCAAAATTTAGAAGGCAAGCAATAGCTATTTGAGGTTTAGTAACTTTTTTTTAAATACATAACCTTTTAAGTAAACAGTTGCTTGCATATAATTTTTCATCCCTCTGTGTAAATTAGGAATGGAACAAATTTAGTTAAGCTTAGAAATGAGACTACTGACACTGATGCAATATATGTTTACAAAACTGTAATAAAACAACACAAAATGTAGGTAACAGTACTGAGCATATAAATTTTTTTACAAAAGTTGAAGACAAGCAATCAATTAGTTCAGTCAATGAATGAGTGTATGTGTCTAGGCATGTGTGCCTGAACATGATTGCTTTTTAGCATGTTTGGGTGGTCTTTGTTAGACAGGGAAAAATTTCATGATGCCAGTGTCGACCTTGTATTTGTTCTGCAATTGAAAACTGTTCAACGCTTGGGGTCATTAATATAGGTGCAGTGATCTCACATTCTAATCACAAATAACAAACCTTGGTAAAACTTTTTTCTATCATATCATCCAGGTTGATAATATCGCGATAAAGTGTAGTAATACTCGGTATCGCTGATACTTTTTTCAATATCACAGCAAGTATCGTGACAGTTTTTTTGCTCGTATCGCATGTTTATCACCAATACTTTTCCTTTGCCTGTCAGTAATACCCAATACTAAGGCATAACCAAGCAGACAATTTCCACCGAGTACCGAGTGCCGGATCCAAGTACGAACCGAATAGTAGCGGTAAATCTGCCCAGCGACTGGCAGCGTGTACCATCCATAGGCAAAGCGTAGTTAACCTGCCACGTGGACAGCTACGAAGAACTAATCTATAGTCAATGCAGAGTCTATAGCAATACCCTTCACAGTGTATCATCGCACTCTACGCCATAACAATATATTTATTATTTAGTAACTTAATTTCTGAAAAAAATTTAAAACTTTGTTATAAAATTTGAAATATGAACTTATCAATGACGTCTTTACTCTTTAATGTTTATCGGAAAGTGGGTGGAGCCAATTCAAGCGGGAAAATTACTGATAAAATTTTTGTTGCCACCTGGCGAATGCAACCAAAAGAAATTAAAATATATAAATTAACATAATTATTTTAAAGAAAATTCAATGGAATGCTAAGTTCTTCTTTAATTAATAAATAACTTATCAGAAAGTCCGACAGCACAACATTGATTTGATGAAAAAATATTTTTAAGGCCATATAATCTTTGGTGCGAACTGGTGGAATTTATTTATGGAAAATTGGAAATGACAGAAAGTAGGCCTATGTGCTTTTGTGATCACTGATAGAAGTGGCATGCCTAATGAACTTTGCAGTGCTTGCAAAGTTAGTTGATATTGAAAATGAATAGGTCTGCAGAAACGAAGATTGCCAATGCAATATCACCACAGTGTGTTCAAAAAGCCTGCCGAAGGCTACTTCAACTAAATTGCCATTGGCCCAAGCAATTCTGAGGGAAATTCCTTACAACTATTGATGCATGAAATGTGCAGAAGAGCAAATTCAGCAAGCCTATTGGAAAGCAGTGGTAAAAATATTGGTATTTTAAGAAATAGTATTGGTATTAGAATTTCCAATACTTTTATTATGAAGTATTGGTATGCTTTACAATACTTTATTCCTGTATTGTCAACAACTCTGCATAATGTGCATATCATATCAGGGCAATATGTCACATAACATTTGCATTTTCCTCTGTTGTCCGGGACCTTGGGAGTCATGTTAGACCAAGAGCTCACCTTTGCCTCTCATATTCACAGTCTTTGCTGTGATTCGTACTACCAGTTGCGTCAGCTTCCAACTGTTTCCCGCTCGCTAACTCCACACGCCACAGCTACCCTTGTTCACACCTTCATTACTACCCGACTGGATTACTGTTGCTCACTCTTCCAGCTGGGCGTTTGCTGTGCCTGGAGCGGGTTCTGCTGCACGTCTTGTTGGACGCAATCCTAAATTTGGCCATGTATCCGGCTATATACTGGATGTGCTCCACTGGCTCCCCCTCCAACAGCGAATCTCATACCGTATCATCTCTTTGGTATGGCAGTCCTTGCTAGGTCTCGCCCCTGCCTATGTTCGTGATCTCTGTTACTCTACTTTAAGTTTACTGGGTCACCACTCTCTAGGCTCTACTGAGCGAGGCATGCTCATTGTCCCATTTGCCCGTACAACTACCAAACAGATTTGTGCCTTCTCAGTGGTTGGCCCCTTGCTCTGGAACATGCTCCCGTTGGTGCTAAGGTTGTCACCAAGGGTCCACTCAGTCTCATTTTATATGTGCCTTAAAACTTCTTCTTAAACGTGCTGGCGTCGGGAGTGCTCCTGAGTAGTAGCCTTGAAGGGGCGCTATATAAATCTCTGTCATGAATGAATGAATAACAAAGTTCATCTACAGACCACAGCTAACTCTCCAACCTGCTCCTGCCTCAATTCCATAAAATTTAGAACTTAGACTTTAAAAAGCAAAAAAACTAATTAACCTAAAAATTTTGACTTTTGAGGTTTTAAGGCTTTTTAAAACCTAAAAACCTAGGTTTTCTAAATCTAAATGTACAAACCTGATTAATTCTGCATGATTTAGTGTCTTAGCCTACCCTTCAACATAGTTCTTTTGCAAGGTGACTGAATGGCCTTGTAATGAGCATCAACTAACCTGTTAGACGAAGCTGGGACATTCGCATTTTTTCTGGCTCCTTCAGCCACTTCCACATTCGTCGAAAGGTTTCACGCCCCGATTTCAGCTTGCTCCAAGGTTTAGGATTACGCAGCAAATCACTAAGTGTTCCCTGGCTTCGACCAAGAATTCGCTGAGCAAAGACGGCTTGTGGTATGCTATACTTCTTCAGTTCATTGCCCACTTTCACTGCAATCTCACGTGTATTAATCTCTTCTAATTCTTGCCTCGAGTCATGCATATCTGTGGACGAACTGGGTTGGTCCTGTGTTGGTGACACACGAATGAGACATTGCTGCATGGGGGGCGATGACTGCTGTGGAGCTGGATGCTGTTGGAGCTCACTGGAGACATGATACACCTGCTGAGGAATTGCTTGAAGAAGGTTAGGTGCCGTTGATGCACTGTGGAGTACTTGGAGACCATTCAGATTCAGAACTTGCTGCATCATTGGTGGTCCAGCCGTCGATGGCTGGAGATTCTTTATCTGTGAGGTGTGAGATGCTGAGATCAGATTGCTTGCATAAGTGTCATATGTCATTGTGATACTGTTGAGTTCTGGCTTGACCTGTGAGGCCATGCTTGACTGATTGTACAAGTGGTAAGATGACTGGTTATTATGCTGCTGTGAATAGTTGTTAGTATTGCTGTTTGCTGCAGCAACAGGAGATCCTGGCTCCGTTGGCATAGGTTCATAACCATCCTGAATAGCATCAACTTCATCTAGCCAACTCTCTTTACTATACTTACATGCAAATGCACCAGTATCATATGAAGTGATAGCCCGTCCATTATTCTGCAAGAAAATGAAGCTGCCACCATTTTCTGCCGCCCCAATTAGGCCTCCAAACTTTTCAGAGACAGTAGAAATCGGTGGCAACGGCTGAAGCGGAGTAAGTGTGGCATAAGTTTGACTATAGCATGGACTTAACCTTCCATTTTGTGGAACGTTATAGCTTTGCATTAGCTTTTGTGACTTTCCATCCTGCACTGCCTCACTGGCAGAAGACGATTTTATTGCATCTACGACAGTTGAACAAGTAATGCTACGCTTTGAGAGGCCCATCTGCGAAGGGTTACTGAACATCAGATCTTCCTCTACAGCCCGCTGTCCGTCGTCTGGAGAACAGCCGTTGCTCGTTTTATGGGTTACAATTCTTCCAGCCACATTCGGCAGCTGAAAGCTCTTCTTATCGGAGGGTGGTCGACACGGATTCTGGTTCGCTTGTTGTTGCCGTCGCCGAGTTGCTGCACATTCGCCATCTACGTTGACAGTTAACTTAGTTTCGTCGTTTGACGCTAGAGGCGCCAATCGATTCAATACGGTGGTCGAATTTTCCATCGATTTACCTTTATCAGAGCGATCGTCAGTCGATCGCAGCACCAATATCTCGACCAGGCTAGCAGGATGATCGCGACTCAGTTCGCTATTAGCTTTGGTTATCGATTCACACTATCCTCGGAAGGTAACAAATCCCGAACGGTCGGCCATTTTTAAATACGTGCAGCGCCCTCTCTGCCATCAAACGTGCTGCCACCGGTCGACGCATACGCAGACCTCTGTGACTGCTAGTTTCTCAAGCAGCTTTGTAATTTTAAGGCCTAATATAAGGTGCTATTTTTTAAAATTACAGTGACTGTGATAGTAGACCCAGTGTTTAATATGTAACGGGTTTAGGTAAATTGCAAGTAAAAGACCAACAGGATTGGAAGGTATATCATATATACATGTTCTATTTGGGCTTTTTGAACTTTCACATCTTTTCAACATGCTGTCTCATCGGCTTAACCCACGGATTTCGACCTGGCACCGGAGTTAAACGAGAGGCTTGGCTATTGGCCTATTCCGGACTTGATTTGGTATAGCGCCGGTGAAAGCTGGTCTCCCTGACGTGGCATTTCTGGGCGCTGAGAAGTTTTTACAAGATTTACATCACATAACAAGATGATTAATTAACTTTTAGCTATGAAAATAAATTGACAAATGTCAGCATAATAAAATAATGCTGTTGAAGGTCCAAAACATCATATTTTCGAATAGAACAAAATTTAGATTGGGGCAACATCTGTGATCAAGAGCAAAAGTTGTACACGGAAATTGAACGAGTAACCATTCCTCTAATATAAATTCCTTAGATGAATGGAAAACTAGAGCTGCATAATACGATTAAAGAAGCCTAGTTCGTCAGGTTTCAAAAAGTCCTGTATAACATCAAAGGTATATTTTCTATTTCTCACCGTTTCAGCTAGATTAATAATTGTATTCATAGTTTATTAGAATAAAGATGTGGACGCTGTAGTTCGGCTGCAGAAACATCGATTTACGATATTAAACAATAACTACTCCGAATGTGTACCGAGCAGTAGTCGAACAAGCCTTGTGTATGACGTCCGTTAATCATATCCATCAGAAGCATTAGTTTACATGTGCGTGTTCTGTGTATACGTACATCTGTCTATAGTTGTGTGGAAGTTTAACTCGTGTATCTGCGGTGTAGTTTAAAATGGTTACTTTGTTGATGAGCGGGAAATATGTTGTCTTTAGCAGTCAAAACTGCCTGCTAGCATATGAAATTTTGTAAGTTATTATTAATGCGACGCAGGGTTCAGCCCATCATTCCCTTCATGCATGCGAATTTAACCACAAATAATAATAATAATAATAATTTTCGTTTAATTTAAAACCGCAGCTTGATGACAAGTACAGTATGGACGAATGACGACAAGCTGTAATGTAATGGATTACTCATATAGCGCCACTCGATATCAGAGGCGCTCTCGATTCAACACATGGCTGAACGGAGATCAGGAAAGTCTTCGGAAGGCAGCAGGGGAAGAGAGAGCAGCTCATCCCAAAGAAGAAGGGAAGGCTGTTCCAGCTGGTGGTAGAGCGCATGCGGGGAGCCACCAGCAGTCCGCGGGCAGAGGAACAAAGGGAAGCCAAATGTGGAATAGAGGAGACCCTAGTGCAGAGGGCCAGAAGGTAGGCGGGCAGACCTAAGAAGACAGTTACGTATCAGCGCAAGAGTCTTGAAACGAATGTGTTGAGGTGCTGGAAGCCAGTGAAGGGAGTCACAAATAAAGAAAAGAGATGTGGCCAAATTTTGGAATTCTGCTGATAACTCAGGCAGCTGCATTGAGGATGGATTGTAGCTTGGAAATGTTGTGACAGGAGAGTCTATTGAAGGCAATATTGCCAAAATCTATCCTGGAAGTTATTGCAGGAGTTGAATTTTAACTGTTGTCACGAATCGTCAGCCATGCAAGGCGCCCTTTACCTGGGACTAATATAGAAGCGATATGAAGTAGCAATGTGGCAGCCAATCAGTGATTATCTTTTCTGATATATTGGTGGACATGTCTGTCATTGGCTATGTAATGAATAATCGACATCCGGGTACTCGGGAGGGAAAATTTAAACGTATAATCACATAAAAGTTCGTTTGTGTTACTTCAGTCAAGAAATCTTCATTTGAACACATGTTATTCATATTACAAGTTCTATATATTAAGTCGTTTTAGTTCGTTAACATAAACAATGCTGATTTGTACTCCAAAAGTCCTGGATGTAGTCACAGACATAATCCATTGCAATGACTCTTGTTTGCTCGTTTCTAAACCAATTCACGAGGCAGTACCTGCACAACTACTGTATGTAGACACATTCCACTGCTTCTGGGCTGTGGCTCAGATCGCTTCAGAAAACCGACCTACCCATACGGAAGATGAAGACAAGCTTCGGTGACAGCGCTTTCTCAGCCGCCGGTCCCAGGTGCTGGAATGGTCTTCTGCTCGCCATCAGACTGGACTGATGGCGGGTGGCACTGGACTGGACTTAGTGGACTCTTTCAAGTCAAAGCTCAATACTCGTCTCTTTTCGAAGGCATATACCGATTGTTAGTTTTTTGTAAGGCTCCCTTGTAGCGGTGTGGCGGCATTACGGCACCATATAAATTGTCTTTATTATTATTGTTTTTTATTTAGTTTTTTTATCATTATTTTTTTTTACAGACTCATTAGTTCATCATTGTTATATGCAAGAGTCAATCAGTCTCTGGTCTCACTATTGTTCCAGTCTTAGCCTGAGGTGCCCAGAACTGACATAGAGTTTCCGACTTGGAGGGCGACGGACAGCATTTGAAATGGATTATGTTCATTAATCGAAGAGAGAAGGAGGCTCACATTATTGGCATGCATAGGCTAGCAGTCATGCTACTGTGTCCACTGTCCATTGGCCAAGAAGTAGGTTAGACAGATGTAATTCACCTGTCCTGTAGTTCCTTCTAGCTAATGACCACATAATATATTTTTTCTGCAACTTTTGTCAACTTTAAACATTGATTTAAGCCCTTTACCCCTAGGTTTGACATCTGCCCTTGGCCCCTAGTGTTGACTTGTGTCTACAATAGCCTGCATTGTGCATGGAGTGAAAGGTAAATTGCTGTAAAAATTGGTATTCATAGTTTGCCATTGATTATTTAGCAAAACTTCATAACATCTGTGCTACATTTGGATATATTTGCTCTGTTTAATGTCTTCATATTCTTTGTGAACCTGCTTGAAGGATGTTTGGGTTAAACTCTGTTCGTCTTTTTCATGTGCAGCTCACGCTGTCACATGTCTCAGCTTGGTCCAGAGATTCTGAAAATGATGCAACCTTTGTCAATTTTGACAAACATCTGTTGATTCATCCACATCTGTGCGTTGGCTTGCCATTGGTGGCTCCTAGTTTACTGTGAATTGTTTGGCTAACCAATGTAATAGTCTAGTTCCTATTGACAGTTTACATCATATCGACTAATGCAGAGTGTGCTGCTGCCTCTGATTAATTTGCTTTTGAGTGGTGCTATATAAATGTTCATTTACAATTTTTTAAAATTATGTTTAAAAGTTGTACCTACTTTTCACTGCTGCTACTAGAGACTGTGATGTCATGTTTTATTTTGATAACTAGATCTGGAAAGAAAGTTACTCTTGAGATGCCAAAGGTTGCTCTTGAGGTGGAGAAAACAAAAGGGTATATTCCTGTCAAACTAATTTGTCTTTAGAGTTGCCAAAGAGTAGGATAATTTTAATATATGTTTAGCAAGCTTGAACTGTGATCTGAAGACAATAAATTGCAAGAAACTTGTAGCTCTTGGAACTGGAAACTGCGTTTGCTAGATTTAGAATGTGTTTACCTAACCTGTATAAGGTGATTACAACACAGGCTGCTAGATTTCTCTGTTGCTGAGCAATCCTACAAGGTGGTATTTGCTCCACAGCTCCAGGTAAGTATGATGTCAATAGGAGAAGTGAAGCTGTTGGGTTTGATGAAATCAGCTCAACTAAGCTAGTTTATAGCTTAATTTTATTATTGATGACTTCCCTAAGCATACACTGTTTATGCACAAGTCATAAAACACGAAGAATCTTGTGACTGAACCAATTCTGTTAACATAAAAAAAGAGCAAGAGAACTAGTCTAACAGACAGTAGACTGATATGTGTCCAAAAGTTATAGTTTGACACATTGTTCTCAACCATGTTCAATAAAAAGAGTTTGGAGGCGGATGATAATCGGACAAATGGTCTGGTTATTGGGCGATATCAGATGAGTTCAGTGGGTGTTTACTGTTGGAGACTGTCAATTTCTCAGCCACTGACAGCGATAATTTGGCTGCGACTCCTGCTCATATTGAAAATCCTACTGCTTTCATCTCCTGACTCTACAATGTCGAAAAGTCATGATCTCTGGCTACTTTCATTGCTTTGGGACCTTCTATTGCCTAAGTAATATTCAGCAGTGAACTAAGAAGTAAGAAGCTTGTAAGAGCGAATTGCTTGACCAGTAATCACAAGATTATTTAGCATCCAAAATGGCTGAATCAAAGGCACCTAGTCGAAACTCATATTCAATGATCATTGAATTAGTGAGAGTAGAGGTTGGGTAAAGTTTGGTAAGAGGTTGATCTTGGGTCGAGGGGGTCAGTCAGGCTGGTATTACTATTTATCATGACAAGTGCTATAAGCATTCATATCTTTTACCATCTGTCTGTTGCTTTCTCTGTTGACTTCCCTAAGCAATTTAAGCACACATAGACAGAAAATAGTGTTGTGAACCTACACAGTGGGTCCTATTATGTTCATGTCAGACTGATGTGATTGTTTGAAATGATTGTATTTATTCAGATGTGACGAAAGTGGATCAGATCAGATTCTTAGTTGTGCGTTTTCCTCATCAGGGAGGTATTTTGCTGCCAGTGATGACCGCAAAACATTGGTCATTTGGCATGTGAATGATTCGTGGAAACTAGTCAGCACAAGGTCAGTTTCCAACATTCTCCAAACTGTATAAAGGTTGAGCATCTGTAGGGCTGCAGTTGTAAATAGAGTAAAAGTATGTTAACCCCTGGTTTACCAGCCTTCACATTTTTTTAAACCTACCCTTATTCGGCCAGTAAATTTTATAAATGTTATGTATGTATATATGTTTGTGTATATATATATATATATATATATATATATGTATACATGTATAATATTGTACATATATGTATGTATATATAATAGAGCTGTACCGATATCACTTTGCCGATTATGGCGATACCGATTATTGTCTATTATTTCATTTGCCAATCCGATTATTTCATTGTGTTTTGTAAAGATGTACTTTCTAAAGATGTACTCACTCTGCACAACAGCTGTAAGCAGATGTTGGTATGACAGTGTCTAGTATCAGTCAGGTAAAGTAGAATGAGCATTGTAAGCTATCATCATCACTATTTTCCCCAAGCATTGAACTATTATGATGGGAACATCTCTAGTAGCAAATTCAGACATACAATCACTTTCGTCTTCTCTCAAACATGCCATTCCCCCCAGACAAGCGGCCCTTATGAAATGCCACTTTGGCCTGAAATAGGGCAACAGTGGTAGTGGCCAGTGGGCCGCCAGCAGGGACGAAATAGCTGTCCAGGGTAATTAAGCAGGTACTGCACAGCAGCTATAGCCTTCCAACATTATTCCACCACTTATAGGAGCTCAATGCCTGCCAGGTTGTCCGAAGTAGTCGTACAATCTCTGCCTTCGGGCTGGTTATGCACGCTATGGGAACGAATTACCCAACTCGGGCTACGCGCTAAACAGGTTAAAGATTAAAAATAATATTACAAAATAAAAATTCTAGTTTTTAATATCGGCCGATACTGCCGATATGTCTGTTAATCGGCCGGCCGATTATTCGGTACAGCTCTAATATATGAATATATATTTATGTATGTACGACGTTAAACGTATGTGTGTATGTATATATGTTTATATATGTGTATATGTATACATGTACATACATATATGTGTATGTATATATGTACGTATGTATGTATGTGTTATATGTATGCATATATGTATGTATATATGTACATATGGATGTATATATGCATGTATGTATGTATATGTACATATATATGTGTGTGTATAAATATATATACATATGTATGTATGTATATATATACAAGCCCCTTTACCGGCCCGTTTCATAAAAGTCCGCAACGAAAACGGGTAGCGTGGTCACCTACACATCTATTGATACACAATAATTGATGATGACACTTAATTGAAAACAAAAGTATGGTCAGCTAAATAGTCATAAATATCCACCATAACGACGTCTTAGCATTTTGGACGAGAGAAATTTGTTCTGCCGTACACTAGTTCACAATATCAACTATCCGATTATAATCAGGACTGCCATTTAAATGTAAATTTTCAAAGCCGATTATAATCGGGACCACTGGTAAAGGGGGTTAAATGCTTATGTGCATACTTGTTGATCCCTGATTCCAACAAAGACACGATTGAGATTAAACTAAACCATGTGTCTGAGTGGGCTGTCAAATGCAACCTATGACCTATAAAAAAATTAAATAAAAGGTGATTATACAACGTCCTCGGGGCGGGGAGGTCGATGAGAAGATCCATTGGAGACGCCAGGACTACCAAGGGTCAAAAGTATGGTTATCCTGGGGGTCACCATGACTGAAAATCTCAGTTTTGAACCTCAAATAAATAGAATATGTTGTCAGGCAAGATAATCAATGCATGCTTTGTACTTAATGGTGGCTCATGGCCTCTCAGGACTATTGTTTTTTGACATGGTGCGTTTGACTACAGTGGAACGCTTGCTGTATGTGGCCCCGACCTGGTTGGGGTATGTGGCGCAGCAGGAGCGTGCCCAGGTACAGTTGGTGATGAACAGATTGATTTGCCAACAACATCTGCCAGAGGATGTTCCTGCATTCGAACACTTCAGCCGGTTGGCCGATACGGGTAAATTCAAAGCGATACTGGAGAACTCAGGTCACATGCTGCACCGGTTCCTTCCTGCAATAAAGGCGACCTTCCACTCCCTACGTTCACGCCCACATGACCTAGAAAAAACCACAAGCAGACAATCTAGCGCGAAAATCCTTTTTAATGAGTATGTTGTATTATTAAATGTATTGCTATTAAAAAGAGGAACTGCTAATCACCACGACCGCATGAATGTTGCAGATAATCTGGAGCGAAATCCTGTTTTAATTGCTTAATTGGAATACTGTACTTTTAAATGTATTGTACACCAGAGTGTGGATATGCAGTTGGTTCAATAAAGAATATACTAACGTACTTACTTTATTATCATTAACATGCTGCAACTCCTGCATGCCTTTCAATTATACCAACCTGGCACAAGGAAATTTTAAATATCAGTAAGCTATGTAACATAGTGATAAGTGAAGCTTGTTTTTTGTAGGCCCTTAGCGTATTGTCACTTTCTGGCTATATTGAAAGATTCACTTGTCTAGCTATTTCCATGGGTTTGCGGATGGGTAATCTAATTATGTTTGTGCAAATGCAGTAAAACTGCTGTGATCAACTGTGTAAAAAACTGCCAGCATCAGACTACCAAAGGAGTAGCCAGATGGTGCCATTTTGTCCAAAAGGTAGTGAACCAAGAGGAGAGTAGTAAGTAAGTAAGTATATTCTTTAATCAGACATCTGCAAACACACCACATGTACAAAGAAAATTTAGCAAGTACAAACAAAGACATCTATATACAGTTATACATAATTTATTGAAAGCATAGAATTTATAAAATGCTGGATAGCAACTGAAGGCTTGGCAGGAGGAAAAGTCTATAAGAATTAAGGTACTAATATAATGGATGAATGATGAATCGACATCGGATGAAATCATCAGCCCTGGGAACAGACCTGTTTTGAGCACACGAACGCAGCTGGTGCTCCTAAGTCCAAATAGGAGGAAGAAGATTCCATAGAATGTGGTCAGGATTAGAGAGAATGGAAGTGAAAAGGGAGACATTGGCTTGTTCGCAGAATTCATCAAAGGATAAAAATTTGTTTAGAGGGGAGCAACAGCATTGAGGCGAGCGCGGTGTAGATGGCAATGCCATCATAGAGGGCATTGTCATGAAGCCCATAGTCTCTTAGAATGCAGAAGGTGTAGATGGCAATGCCATCATAGAGGGCATTGTCATGAAGCCCATAGTCTCTTAGAATGCAGAAGGTGTAAAAGGACTGGTTTGAACTAGTACAGATCAGGTCGATATGTACGTCAGGGCGAAGCCTACAGGTAAGTACTAGCCCCAAAATTTTCTTCTCCTCAATCCCATCATTTCTCCTTGTATCTGATTGATTATTTTTATTTATTTAGTATCTATATGTTATTTGTAACTTTACAATATTTATAGCTTCTGATTATGTACATATCACATTAGTATTGTGTGATTGTAATTGTAATTCAAAATTTATTTAGCACCTCTTCAAAAGTACTCTCAATCTTAAACAATCAAACATTGATGAAACAAAATGGTTGTTTGTGAAAAAGACACAATGAGAGGTTGTTGAGTCCCTGGTCACAGATGTCTCAACTCTGCTGTGCATGATGATGTGGTTGTTCCACTGGCTCAGACTCCCACTTTCCTTGCCTTCCCACTCTCCTGGAATAAATTGCCTAACAAGTTTTGCCAACCTCCTGGAATAAATTACCTGATGAAATGCATCATTTTGTAGGTTGTTATGACAATTTATTCTTAAAATTATTGTTAAGACAATATATTCCAGGAGGATGGGCAAAACTTCTGTGCCAGACCGTGGAAGTCCAAGCCAGTGGAAGAAACATTTTGCCTTGCAAAGCAGATTTAAGAAATCTGTGATGATGCTTGGAAAAATACGAAGACACAAAGCTTCTTAGGACACAGATCGACAGAATTCTGTTGGAGGAAACTCTGGAGGATCCAAACTGGAGATCTCGTTGCTGATGTTGTTGGTCTTGTTGATCAATTACTCTAACTATCACTATCACCATTTTTATGATGAACTGCCATGAATTGGCTGGAAACAATGCATCTGAGTAAACTGTGAATTAGATGAATGGTGTGGATCATGAGAGGATCATAGATACATTGATGCAATGCATGTGAGTGAATTAGATGTTTAATGGGGATCATGATAGGATCATAGATATATTGATACAATGCATCTGAGTGAATTAGATGAATGGTGTGAATCATGATAGGATCATAGATACATTGATACAATGCATCTGAGTGAATTAGATGTTTGATGGGGATCATGATAGGATCATAGATACATTGATACAATGCATCTGAGTGAATTAGATGGATGGTGTAGACCATGACAGCATCATTGATACAATGCATCTGAGTGAATTAGATGAATGGTGTGGATCATGATAGGATCATTGATACAATGCATCTCAGGGAATTAGATGAATGGTGTAGACCATGACAGCATCATTGATACAATGCATCTCAGTGAATTAGATGAATGGTGTGGATCATGATAGGATCATTGATACAATGCATCTGAGTGAATTAGATGTATGGTGTGGATCATGAGAGGATCATTGATACAATGCATGTCAGTGAATTAGATGAATGGTGTGGATCACGATAGGATCATAGATACATTGATGCAATGCATCTGAGTGAATTAGATGGATGGTGGGGATCATGAGAGGATCATTGATACATTGCATCTGAGTGAAGTGTGAATTAGATGAATGGTGTGGATTATGAGACCTGTTAAGTGTTGCTCGGTTCCTTTGCAATCATCTCCAGTCGCAGTGATGTCTGGCCAGGTTCTATGCTTGTCCTCTCATGGAACCTGTTTGATGAAGCACTAGGTGAGTGATATGCAGCTGAGCCACATGATGAAACGTTCTGTTTCCATGATAGCCAAACGTCCAAACAGGTGGTCGTGGTAGAACGAGTATGTTCGGAAACTTGCCTATTCATTAACATTTGAACGAGATCTGATACCATTGCCTACTAAAACATCCGTAGAAAGGTTCATCCTCTCCACGTTTTTCTTCCATATAAAGCAGCTATACAGGGTATCATAAAAAATTTTTCTGTTCAACTTCAAGAGTAAAAAGTGAAGCATCCAGACTTCTCTGTTACATGAAAACATTGTATTTGCATCACCTATTGGTGTTGAAGGGTTCATAAAATGTGCTCTTTAAAAGTCCAGATACATGCTGTCACACTGAATTGTATTAAAGGCAGATGCATAGCTAGGGGGCCAGAAGGGGACATGTGTCCCCGGGCGCCACTTTGAGGGGGCGCCAAATTGATGAGGATGAAAATTATTGTTTTTTTTATTTTGATGGATACTAATTTGTCTGATCCAAATAAGTAAAGTTTAATTTTGGCACCCACAAAATATCCTCATTACAAACAGGTTGTCAGACATTTTGGTGCCCTCGGGTCGCACTGATCCGGGATCACAAATGCCCATAAGTGGCGACGTTATACTTCTGAGAAAATCTTCAATGTATAATATATAAGGTTAGGCGCCAATTCAATGGGGCGCCAAAGTGAGGATTAAGACTATTAATTTTTTTGTTTTGATGCAGACTAATTTATCAGAGGTAAGTTAGTAAAATTTGATTTTGGCACCCCAAAATATCCTAATTATATGATGTGGTCAAGGATGACTTGGCACCCTCGGGCTCCATTGACAGTGATCACTGAGCCTCGTAAGGGACGACATAATATTCATCATATTGATCGGTTCCAGTTCAAGTGCAATAATAATATTATGATCCTTTGTGTACTTAAAGTGGAATGTGGTCTCAATATAATACACACAAATTTGGTATAGTAATTACTAATCTGAGTTTAGAAAACTCAGAAATTTGTTCACAGTATTTATTAGACCGCCAAACATCATCTGTTCCTAGCTCCCCTATCCATCACCTCTGACTTTCCATTCTAAACCTAAGTCTCACCTTTTCAAGAACTCTCTTCCAGACTCTTTACCTGATATTCCACCTGTCAATCTTGGACCAAAATGACACCTTCCTTAACTGCTACTCTGCCTCCTCTGACCTTCTTGAAACCAGCCTCCTGTGACCAATCCTTCTATAAGACAACCACTCTGATTCGATACAGCACTCGTGAATAAGCTGGTGCCCTGCGCTTGGCTTTATAGTGGCCCTTTAGAAGTTTGGAGATCACAATTACGGTTTAAATGCAAACGATTTAAAATAATAAGTCTGTAGTTTAGCTGACATACATGTAGTATATATGTATGTATAAATCCAGAGCAGCGATACGGGTGTGGGGGGTCGACAAGTTCTCCCCACCTTTTGCAGAAATAGGACAAGTTATACATATGTCTCTTCACATTTCCTACCCCTCTCATTGGGTGCCCCCCTCCACCTTTCAAACAAGATCACCGCCTCTGATAGTTATGCAACAAAAATGACAACCGGTATTATTATTTTTTGTGGCACAGCGGCAAACAAATAAAGAATTGTAAATTTGAATATTTAATTATTTACACTGTCTGCAGTATGCTTAATTTGTACTTTTAATTTATATATAGTTTTAATGGGCCTATTGGAATTATCCCGGTATTGGCCTTTCTGCGATTTGTAGTGCATTTCTAAGAAAGGGGTGCCAATTCTGTAGTTTGTTCCCGGGCGCAAAATACCCTAACTACGTCTCTGATTAAATGGTGACCTTACAGTTGGAAATATATGTTATGATCTTCGTTTTGGTTGCTTGCTCGAGCTGTGGGGATTGATTTAGTTCCTGGGTCATTTCCAGCTTTGTCTGAACTTCAGA
The DNA here is from genome assembly GCA_959347315.1 of Bimastos eiseni. NCBI lineage: Eukaryota > Metazoa > Annelida > Clitellata > Crassiclitellata > Lumbricidae > Bimastos > Bimastos eiseni. Next base: position 5,830,523 of record OY365815.1, read on the forward strand.
CCTGTGGATACAATCTGAGTGAAATGATTTAAGTTTGAACTTGTAGAGCATGCTGAGAATAGCTACAACCTGTGAATCATATTCCATTAATATTCCTTTAAATATGTAGTTTGATTAGACTTCATTGTGATGTTTAATTAGGTTATTGCAGAGAAGGTCTACAGCGATAACTTTTGACAAAGCAGAGGTTAATGTTCTCATCGCAGACAAATCTGGAGATGTTCACTGTTTTCTTGTTCTGTCTGCAAATGAAAAGGAAGACATTGAGACTTTGGTGATGGGTCATGTCTCAATGCTGCTTGATTTTGTGAGTAGCTTTAGAATAATATATAACCAGTTGATTGTTTTAGTTGATTGTACATAGTAGTTAATAGAAATGGCACTACTGGCATTCTTCGCCTCTCAGCCATACAGAACACAGTTGATCACGATACACTCACTTTCAGGTCCCACTGCCAGCACTGTGTTTACATATATTATTACCTGGCTGTCCCTATTATTATTATTATTAAATGGACGATTTCTAAAGCGCCGCAACGCAGCCATGCTGCTATTGGGGCGCTTAAATGACCTATGGCTCAAACTTCCACAGTGTTGCTTAGAATTGAATTCACTACAAGTCTACAACATAACAAAGTCAAGAAATTTTTTATAATTTAATAATTCAATTCAGTATTGCATATTCAAAAGTTTTCATTTGCTGTCAAATTTTGAGATACAATAATTTTTTATGAATTGGTGTAACTCTTCAGAAGTTGACAACTGCTCAGGTGGCTGTGTAGTTGTGCGAATTTGAACTTTGAAAGTAAACAGGTCTTTGTGAAATCAAATACCAACTTTAGTTGAAACAAATACCAACTTTAGTTGAAACAAATATCAACTTTAGTTGAACCAATGAAAGTGATAAGAATGATAAATGCGAGTGAGTAAGCAGAGGTCAGCATGAATGTCATCGAATGATCATGTCAAGTCAAAGCAGCATCATGTCTAAAGATGATTATAGGCAAGCAAAGGATGTCAAACAGATGCTGAACCTCAAAAGAACGAGGAATAAAACCTATATAAATAATCTACTTTGCACCGTATGTGTGCATTTGTGTTAAATGGAAAAGCCAGTATAGCTTTTCTTCAAGATGGATGAATGACTTGAAACTGGATGCAAAACATTTTAGAATCTGCTAGTCATCTGTCACACCGGAAAATGTGAAGCTCATCTACAAACTTCGTATAGAAGAAATATTGCAATGAGTTTAATATGCATCTTTGTGATTGTGTGGAGAGAAGAAGGGATCTCACTTTGGCATCAGTCACCAGTTGCCATATCAAACTATTTCTTGGAGTACTGAGTTGATGGATGTATTTATCCATGACTTTTCAAATGTATTGCTTTATGTAATCTCTGCAAATGATCATGGATGGATCCAAGAGTACATCATTTTTCTTTGGCAGACAGCACAGGTGTTATTCTGCAGAGCTTGATGGATGGACTGTGTAATCTACCAGGATGACTAGAATGATTGAAAGGTTATTCCAGTTGAAGTTTGTCTATCTGGAGAAATGACAGCTGATTGAGCAGAGCTCTGTGTTGTAAAGATGAGTACATGTTATTAACCACAGGACCCAATTGTAGCATTGTTGAATATCATTGTCCACACTGCTGGATGACTCTGTGGATTTACTATTTCAGGAAACCAAGTTGGCTAATTGGAAATACTTGGTAAGCTGGATATAAGATATGCTGTTGCAACATTAACGAAGAAATGGTAAAATTTCAGTTACTTTAGATATAAAACTGGTAACATTTTATTATTAACAAAATTTGATACCGCCCTTCTTCCAACATCTTTTGCTCAGAAGTGCACACACACACACCTCGACGGTGCAGTTGTACTGCAGAGCAATGGTGCGCGAAGGACTTGCTCAAGGTCCCTACACAGTGAATCCCGGGCCGAGGCTCGAACCCGCGCGCTCAGCACACTGAACGCCACAGGCTGACCGTTCGGCCACTGTGCCACACCGTGCTTGTCATCTAGCCACCAGTATCTCTTACTGATGTAAGACAACAAGAGTTTAACATGTGCTCCAATGCTTTGTCTGACAAATGCGGTAAAATGAAGATTGAGAACTGGACAAAATATCTCATGAAGTAAGAAGAATTACAAAGATTGAGTTCATGTGACTTACCCTGAGGCAAGCATGGGGTATAACAGTTCTCACTCAATGTCTCTTCTCGATGGATGGAACAGTAGTAAATTAAAAAGAAACTTGTCGTGGATTTTTTCATTAACTTGACACACTGCATTGGGACAACCAAGTAAATGCAAAAACCAGACACGACAAGAATTAAATTTGACAAGCGTAAGAATGTTACAGATATGCTTCTAACGCAAACCATCGAGTTGTGACATGGCACTTCCTATCCTTTTCAGTATGATAGATCATCAGGAGGGGACTTCTCAGTGTGATGGATCATCAGGAGGGGACTTCTCAGTGTGATGGATCATCAGGAGGGGACTTCTCAGTGTGATGGATCATCAGGAGGGGACTTCTCAGTGTGATGGATCATTAGGAAGATTTTTCCATTGCTGCCTGTTTCCTAATTATTTTTTCTTTTTCAATCACCTTGAATGTGTATTGACATTGATTTAAATACATGTTTAGACAGTTTTATAGTCATAAAACTGTCTAAACGTGCATTTAAATCAATGTCAATACAAGAATATTGCTATCTATGATCATTGCCCTGTAAGTGTCTGTTGCTACGACTTTTCAGAATTCCTCTTTCTTGACTCACTTTATGAACCGACAACTGAGGGTTTGCGGACTGGCATCAGTCTACAGACCACAGATTATGAAGCCCTGGTTTAATAGATTCATAGGCATTGTTCAAAACGATCATTGTTCTCTGGAACAGACCACAGATTTGCACCATGACCAGATTGGGGCTAAGGTTGTGCTCAACCCAAAGGGTTCAGACGAGGATGGATAAGCAAAAGAAACAAAGCATAAAGGATTAAAAGTCACAGATAGGTTTAAACTTATGTAATGCGCTGAAAATACACAGTAGAATATTTATAGGATTTCTGTTATGCTTGATGCAGAAACTTATAACAGAGTTGTTTGACTGCCGTTATGTACACCTTGTCACCTTGTGCTGTTATTTCTTGGAAATCTAGCGACCGCCATGACCAATCCTCTCCAGTTTTTTCTGTCCAAAGTTGCATCTCTTAATTCCTCCAGGCTCATTTCAGTTTTTTCATGTATCACATCCATCCATTTTTCCTTGGGCGCCCTCTTTTTTTCCTTCCTCCTCCACATGCCAGCATCATTTCCTTTTCCATTCCATTTGATCGCATAACATGTCCGAAAAACCCTAGCTTCCTTCTCAACGCTGTTTGTTGTAACGTCTCATCATTCTCGACTCCAATCTTCTTTGTTTGTCTTCTTCTCCGTCCATGATATTCTCTGCATCTTCCTCCATATCCACATTTCGCATGCGTTGATTTTCTTCTTCATGTTCTTTGTCATTGTCCATGTCTCACAGCCATATATTACTGTAGGGAAGATCATTGCTCTCACTAATCTTTTTTGTGTCTATGCTCACATGTTTGTCTTTCCATATCTTTTCCAGTCCGTTCAGTGCAGCTTTCCCTATCGCCACCCTTCTCTTCATTTCCGAGTCACATTTTCCCTCTTTTTCTATTAATGATCCCAGGAACATGAAGCTTGTTACCACCTCTATTTCCTCTCCGTCTATCTTGAAACTGTCCCAATCAGCTGTTGTCATTATCTTTGTCTTCTTTAAGTTGAAGTATAGCACTGCCTTCTCTAGATTATTCAATGTCCTTCCTGCTATCTTTACTCCTTCAGTTGCCTCTTCTATTTCTGCCCTCCTCATTATCCTTTCTGCAAACAGGTTGAAAAGAAATGGGGACAGGATGCACCCTTGCCTCACCCCTTTCTTGATTTTTGAATTTGTCTCTGTCTCCAAATTCTGTTCTTATCACCGCCTCCAGGTCTTTGTACAATCCCTTTAGTAGTTGTATCAAATGTTTTGGTATACCCATTTCTATTAGAGTTTTCCACATCAGTTCATGGTTAATGCAGTCAAATGCTTTGCTATAATCGATGAAACATATGTGTATTTTTTGTCCATATTCCCTTTGCCTTTCCATTATCCACCTCATGTTGGCAATATGATCTCGCATTCCCCGGGATTTCCTAAATCCTGCCTGATTGTCCGGAAGCTCTCTCAATTATATTCTCCATTCTTTTATGAATTATTTTGAGTAGTATTTTGCTCGTGTGTGATATCAATGCTATTGTCCTGTAATTTTCACACTCTCTTGCATCTCCTTTCTTAAATAAAGGAATAAATATTGATCTCTTCCATTCCTCTGGCCACTCTCCGGTTTTCCATATGTTATTGCATATTTTTATTATTGTCTTTATCATTGCGTCATCTCCCGCTTTTATCAATTCTATGGGTATTCCATCCTGACCTGGCGCTTTGTTGTCCTTCAGTTGTTTGATTGCCCATTCCACCTCTGCTTACATAACCACCGGTTCCTTGTCGTGTTCTGTTATATTGTTTTGTTCTATTTTTACTCTCTTGTCTTCGCTGTACAGCTCCTCCGTGTAGTCCTTCCATCTTTTCTTCATCCCCTCTTCATCACCAATTACGTTTCCATCTCCTGACTTTAGTGAGCCCATTCTAGGTGTAAATTTTCTCATTATTGCCTTCACTTTTGAGAACATTTCTTTCGTTCTTTCTTTCTTTCCTTCTTCCTCCATTTTCCTGCACATTTCATTTTAATGTTTTTCTTTATCTTTCCGTGCTTGCTTTTGGAAGGCACTGTTCATTTCTCTTACTTTATCTTTGTTTCCTGCACTTTTGGTAGCCTTCCTTTCTCCTGCCATACTAATAGCTTCCAATGATAGCCATTGTGTTGTTGTGAATTTCTACTTCTTTGGGATGTGTTTCTCTGCAACTTCCAGTATCGTTCCCTTCATCTCCTACAGGTTGTTTGTGTCCTCCTCCACCTCCATCACGTCCCGCTCCAGGACTTTGAACCTATTCTTTAATTCCATCCTGTATTCCGGGATGATGCCTTTGTCATATGTGGTCATTCTTTCTCCTTTTTTTAGTTTCTTCAGTTTCGTTTGTAATGTTGCCATTAATAGTTCATGATCAGTTTCACAATCCGCTCCTGGTTTCGTTCTTACATTTCTGATTGTGCTTTTCCATCTTTTATTTATCAATATGTAGTCAATCTGGTTCCTGTATTTCCCATCTGGTGACGTCCATGTGTGTAGTCTTCTTTTTGGTTGTTCGAACTATGTGTTCATAATTCTCATGCTGTTGCCTTCACAGAACTCTATCAGTCTTTCACCTGCATCATTTTGCTCCCCTAGGCCATAGTTGCCCATCGTGTCCCCTTCTCCTCCCGTGCGCTTTCCCACTTTCGCATTAAAGTCTCCTATGATCATTAATACATCTCCTTTTGCAGTTCTGTCCATTACACTCTGTAACTCAGTGTAAAAACTTTCATGTTCCTCTTCTGGTGCTGTTGATGTTGGAGCATACACCTGTACAATCGTGGTGTTTACCTTTCCTCCCCGAAATCTTACACTCAATATTCTATCGCTCACAGTGTCATATCCCATTATTGCATTTGTACTTTTCTTATCACACATGATTGCAACCCCATTTCTTCCTCTCTGTTGTTGGCCTGACATTGTTATCCTGTATCCGTTCTAATTAAAGTGTCCTTGACCTTTCCATCTTGTCTCACATAATCCTATTATTGCTATGTCTAGTCGCTTCATTTCTTCCTGTATGATATTCATCTTACCACTCTGCATACTTTTCACATTCCAAGTGGTTACCCTCATTCTCTGTTTACAGCTCAGGTTAAGTTTTTGCCTTCTGATGCGATCCACCACAGGACATCCTTTCGGCTTTGGTCCTGTTGCTTCATTAGTTCCAATGGCTCTTGACTCACCGTCTCGCTCTTCCCAGTAACTGTTGAGTTGCACTCCGGCCTGGGGGTCTCGCCATCTGCGACTATCGATTGTTCTATATTGATCATTACGGTTTTCTTGGCAGATTAACAAGGGTCTTTTGCCATTGCCTTCCCCTGGGTGTTTTTATTGAGACACCATCTCCTTGCGTTGATGACTTCCACCATCCGTCCTTCAAGATCTTCTCCTCTGGGACTCACATATACCGGCGAGGGTTCGGTCGTCCACCACACACTTTGCTTCCAACAGGGGTACCACGGGTAGGTGGTGTGATGGGCAATTGAGCAACAGAGGCTTTATGAGACGCATGTTGCCCCATTTTACTCGACATTTACTTTACATTTACATTTACTCCCATTTAACTTTGCTGTTATGTACAGCAGAACATAATGCATTTTTTGTATTTGTAGAAATTATGTGGTGCCGACAAGTTTTTGGTAACTTGTGACCGAGATGAGAAAATTAGGGTCAGCCATTACCCAAACGCCTACAACATTAAAGCTTTTTGCCTTGGACATACTGAGTGAGTGCCCTAAATTCGTTTTTGGAGAATTTATTTTATATTATTCTAGAGTTTAATGCCTTCAAAGTTAGTATTTAGTAAATAATACTATCAGCACGATTTTGTATTTAGTTTTTATCCATTTTCTTTGTTTTGTTGTTGATTCCGTTTCTGACAGGTTGATGAGATGGCAATATTTGACAGATGACTATTATATGTCTTTCATAACATATAGATCAGTATTTAAATGTCATATATGAATAATTATGCTTATGTATGTGTACATATATATATATATATATATATAAAATTAATCTATTCCTTTTGTGGGTGTAACTATTTACTCTAGCTACTCATAGGATGTCTGTTGTGTAATTGCTAGTTATGATTATTTTATGAGTGTACATTATTTTACTCTGACTACTTTGAGGATGTCTAATTGCTTGATTGTTTATTTTGAGAGTGTATATTTTTTGAACATTCATATTATGATGTGCCTGCAATGCCTTTGCAAGCGGTTCAATAAAGTACATACTTACTTCTACTTTATATACATGTACACATACATATGCATAATTAGTCATTGGCCATATGCTTTTCTTTTTTTTTTTCTGTTTTAAAGGAGTTTTGTGCATAAGTATAGGGGCTTTTATAGATCACATTTTAAAAACCTCTCCAGGCAATATTGTTTAAAATTTGTGTTCATGAGCTGTCACCAAATTTAAAGTAAATAATAAACACACCCTTTCGACCATTTTGCGTATGGGTGCGTAAGGTGGAGGAGGGGGTCCCGAAAATATGTACATACGCAAATACAATTGTCTAATTATGACATCCACAATGCAGAATATTAAAATCAGAACTGTAAACCTAATCACAGACTATATTCCTGCTTAATCAATTTTATGTAGTATTAAAACGGTTTCAAATGCAAGTATTGTTAGTGTTTTATTTCTTCATAACTAGAGCTGTACCGATATCACTTTTTGCCGATTATTCATTTGCCGATACCCGATTATTTTGCCGATTATTTCATTGTGTTTCCCAAGATGTCCGGTTCCTAAAAGTAGATCTACTGCTACTGCCTATTGTTGTGATACAATCAAACACTTGCTCCAAAGGAGACGTATGCATGTAGTTGGACTAATCCTAATCAGGCAATACAGATTAGACACACCGCCTGCCGTCGAACTGTGCCCAGGGTAATTAAAGGCCAAGGAACGGCTGTCCTATTCACAGCCACCCATCTAGTCTCAGCCTCTCAGGCAACTGACATGTGTCGGGGAGATCTGATTGGCAGCTAGCATGTATTCATTCGGCATGCCTCCACGATGTACATTCATCGGTTTCTCTGTTGAATTGGCCAGCCGTTCCTTGGCCCTTAAGCAGGCACTATGACTTGCTCTGCACAAGACCTATGTTGACACGTTCTCACGGTCTATACTAGGACACTGGGTGGTCTCACCACTGGTCTGAAGAAGCCATTGGCTCGACGACACGATATGGAAACGGAACGAAATGCCATCCTTCACAGACCCAGTGATGTTGCTGTCGTCATTTTGCTTTCATAGACTGAAAATAATATTATAAAATGAAAAAATAATTTTTAATATTGGCTCCGATTATCTTGCCGATATCTGATATTGCCGATATCTCTATAATTGACCCGATTTATCGGCCGGCCGATTAATCGGTACAGCTCTATTCACAACGGTTAACAAATTTTAGCTGTTAAATATGATGCTTAACAAAAATAAATAGCCTTTGGTAATATCAATGTCTTATAGATGTTTTAGCTATTTAGCCTTTGCAATGAGGGGGGTAGAGCTCAAATGTACGTACGCATGGGAGGAGGGGTCCACCAAATGTACGCAGTACAACGGGGGGAGGAGGGTCCGAAAATCCGATTTTTTTGCATACGTAATATGTGGATGGGCCCTTACACAGTAATTGTTGAGATGTATTTTTTAGTTCTCTGCTGTGCTTGATGCAAAATGTAAACTTAAGATTTCTTGGGCTACAAAATAATAATAATTATAGTGTACATAGTAGAATATAATGTATTTTTATTGATTTGTAGAAATTATGATGTAATGCTGATGGGTCTAGGACATTACCCCCCTGCCTTTACCTCTGCTATTACCCCCCGTAGGATGTAATAAATTCGTGTTCATAGTTTAATTGTTAACATTGTTCTTATAAAATGCTACTTATTTATAAGAATGCATACATTAATAGTTTATCTCTAATAAAATTCGTGTTCATAGTTTAATTGTGGAAAAGAGGTAGAGGAGTAATGGCAGAGGGTAATATCCTACGGGGGTAATGACAATTGGGTAATACCCGGGGGGGTAATGGCAGGGGGGTAATATCCGGGGCGATAATGTCCTGCTACCAATGCTGATAAGTTTTCAGTAACTTGTACATTTTTGGCTTACTAGAACTTTGAAATGAAGAAGTGGAGAATAAGAAAATTGCTGCTCAATTTTGTGTCTGGGTTTGGTTTTTGTTTAAATGCAAGTATCAGCATTTTTGCATGTGGAAGTGCAAACACTACCTGTGAAGTGTTTCAAAGATAATTGCTGATGCATAAGCAGCTATGTCAATCTACAGATCATTTGAAGAAATAAATGTGCTAATGATAGGCTTTCTTCATGTTGAACCCTCTGTGAAAGGAATACAGTTGCCAATTGGTTACAGCCAGGGCCGAATTAAGGCATAAGCCAACTAAGCCATGACTTAGGGCCCCGGATTGAGGAGGGGCCCTGACATTCTCCCAAAAATCAGCAAGGAGCCTCCGTGGCCCTGCCATCCCATAAAAATAGACAATGAGCTTGTAAAAAGAAAAAAAGAGTAACAATTATCAAAATTTTAAATGAGTCGGTATGAGAGCGGACACGAGAAAACAGAAAAAGAAACAGTTTGCTGCAAAAGCATTACACAAAATTCTGAAATTTGATGGTTTCCTCAAAAAGAAAGAAGCCAACAATACTGAGTCTGAACCATTAGGCCGTGCCATTTCTACGGTTCTGTGTCTATAGTTCAAAGTTTCAATAGTCTGAAGATTGCATGGTGTCTGGTCGATAGGTGACTGGTGATAACATTGCTGTTTTAATTGTAGCTGCAGGGATTGATGAAAAGAATTATGTTTGGTTAGAAGCTGGATTGCACCATTCTTTTCATTCATTCACCTTCCATTTAAGCACGATTCTTTTCATTTCAATCGAGCTCCCAGTTTTACACATTCTTCAATTTCATTTCATCAATTAATCCAGCTTCTAGTTAAATTAATGTTGGAGTATAGAACCTTTGGTGTATTGAACCTTCGGATTATGGAGCGGACACCATTTCTACCACCGAAGGCGATGCTCAGGATGCTCAGCCTGAAGCTGAGCCTGTAGACAATAATTAGTGTTCAAACCAGCACATCACAAACTTCCAAATCAAATACTTATAGCGGCTGCATGTGGAGAAAGCTACTAACAGTGATTTAATTGATTTAACTGTTGCTAGTGATCGCATAAATCCAAATTGATCAACAGATCCTACATACTGCATGGCTTAACTTAAGTAACAGAGACACTTCATACTGGATTGATAAGGATCATTCTGCCTGCCAAAATTCGTATAGACTATTTGATAAATCTTGTTGACATTTAACTAATCACACAAGACACTGCACAAAAGAATTATTTAACGGAAAGAACGTAAATGGCCACACTTGTAAATGTGAATGGCTGCTCTATTCTCCAAATTCTGGTTCTTTTTATTGCTTTGTATGTAAACTTTTTACAACATCGATGTCTTTATTGGCGTCTGATGAGTTTAGTGACTGGATAAATCCAGATGTTATTCATGATCATGAAAATAGTTATGAACACAGATCTGCTCTTTTGAATTATCTGACTAGACGCAAAGGTTCTGGAGTTGCATCAAATTTTGGGAGAGCAGAGTAAATATTAACAAGAATACTGGCAGTGTGGCACCATGTTCTGGAAAGAGTAGTTGATGTTATTCAGACTTGATCACCAGAATGTGGATTAGCATTTACTATTTAGACTGTGCGATGATTCATTTGTCCCCGTAACAAGGGCCCACATCTGATGCTGGTTTAGGGTACCACTGAACCTTATTCCGACTTGTAACATGTGTAGTATGAGTTCGAGCGACCACTGAGCTGGTCAATGTGTAAGGAAAGGACCTTGAGTAACGAGTGTATACATCTTACTCAAACGCTTAAACAATAATATCTTTCTGTTAGTTTTTAATTGCCGTTTTTTGTTTTCACTGCAGCTTCGTTAGTCAATTGTTGTACCTTGAAGACGTAGATTTGATAGCATCTGGTTCAGGGGTAACTTCATGAACTTTGTTTCATTATTTATTAGGAATTCTATTTTATATGTTTACAGATCTATATAATAAATTTTATGAAATATATGAATTTACCATTTGATCGAATACTACATTACTCAAAAATTAATAGTTTATCTCTAAACGAAACAATTGTCTACTGAACATATAGAGAATGAGGTCCTCACCAGATCAGATCATTTTCATTTATTCCTAGAATAATAATTGACTTGTGCCCATAGGAAGGAGTTCGGTCTTATGAGCACTGAGGAGTTTTTTATTAGTCTTCCCAGGCTGACAATTGCCAAAAGCAAGCAGTTGGAGGAGTGGAAGTCAGATGGAAAGCTGTTGAATTAACGTATTTTATACAGTCTCATCTCTATTATGTTCTTGTAGTCTAGAGCAGTGTAGTATAGAGAGTGTAGTCTAGATGATTCTCATTGAACAGAAGTGGTCCATTGCATAGACAGGAGTCAGCCTAGTACAGAACCTCATAGAACACTAGTTCAAGACTCAACAAAGTGAGTTGATTAATACAGACGGATTTAATACAAGACGGACCAACTGAGAATGGGATCTGGAACACCTGAACAGTGTTTGAAATGGAAAAGGGGTTTATCACAACGAATGATACTCAATAAATGCTTTTGTGGCACTTTGAGTTCTGCTCTCAGCCAGGGTTTTGATGGTAATGCCATAAATACTTTCGGCTGTAGTTTCGGCTGTAGCTAATTTCACAGGTACATCTACCAAAGCCAGCATTATCTACCAAAGCCAGCATTTATCGCAATGAATTCATCACAGTGCAAGATGCAACAAGTATTAGCTGTTGCTTATTAGCAGATGACCTCTCACTATCAATCAGACATTTTAAGGACAAGTATAGTGACATGCACTATTATTCCCACAAGCTGGACTCCTCAAGCGATCAACCAGTCTTATGTGAACTGGTGTTGATTGTTTTACAGGATGGAACAGTGAAGTTATGGAGCTACAGAGCAGGAACAGAGATCTCCAGTGTGGACTGCATGTCGTATGTTGGTGACGTCGGTGCTCCTGTGATGCCACTGAGTAAATGCCGGAGTACAGGACTGGTGGCTGATACATGTTGTCGAGGAGTAGATGTGAAGTGCCTCGTCTACTGTGAACAACTGAAGTTAATTGTTGTGGCACTGGAAGGGTGAATATCAATCAATATCTCTCAATGTTTCTAACATTTAAACTTAATTATCAGAATTATTATCACATCTAGTGACAACTATTAAGACCTATTGCATCGAGACAGAGACAGACAGAGAGAGACCGAGAGAGAGATACAAACACACAGACAGGCAGAGATCGAGAGTGACAGAAAGAGAGAGAGAGCGACAGAGCCAGAGGACTATGCATATTTCACCTTCCGTCACTTTCCATTTACATTAATTAGATTTACGTAAATGAATAAGTGGGTATGTGCACGTCAAAAGTAGAAGATTCTCAAATTTCACATGATAAAAATCTAACCCAACCGAGTCGTCAATCACAGAGAAAGGTTCAGCTGCATTCTGGACTAAGGCGGAAGAGTCATGAGTGCTGACTGAAAATGACAGTAGTAACATGACACGGTCTGACATGCACATTGTTTAACATTTTTGTTAAATATACACACTGGTCAGGCGCTTCAAATTCATTGGTTTGTTACGTTGCAAGGTCACTCTGTTACATTATGCTCACTAGAACTTTTTCTTTTCAAATCTATACTCATCAGTTCTGCAACTTGTTACTGATTTAAGTTACTGAAATTCAATTCTCTATCGGAGACTCTTTACTCTAGAATTTTGTTAAATTACGGTAGCCTTTATCAGCAAAATGTTTTAATTGATTGTTGTTTGCTGTAAAGTAAAACCAAAATTATGTGGTAGGTTGAGTTGAATGTTTGAATGTTTTAGACTTTCAGTAATTCTCTTCTTCAAGATTGACTTTGACAAGGGAGAAATGGTATTATCATTTGCACACAGAACGTTAACATCAGGACCTGTGTTGGCCATCTGTCTTGATAATACTACTAATAAGTTACTAACAGTCCAAGGAAGCAAGGATGTCATGGTAGTGATATACTCTTTAGCTGATGATGATGATGGTCATCTGCAGGTGAGCAACAGGCTTTCTTAAGCACTTTATTTACACTGACCTGTGAGAGATCTTTATTAAATTATGTGTAGAAATTAATAGCCTGCTAGTAATCAAGCTGTTGAGTGGTAATAAAGAAGTTGTAATAAAAGAAGCTATATGGACAAAACTGGGGACACCTCAATAAGATGGGCAGCAACCTTCTTGCAGCAGGTATGATTGGAGGCAGAAACATATCGTGCAGCATCTGTGAGTTTATCTAATCGCTGTAATTAATGTCTTGTTAGAAGCAACTTAATGTTAAATTCAGAGTTTACTGTTGAATCGTCTCAATCTGGTCATTTCCAAAATGAATTCAAGACTATTCAAGACTGCACAAAACCTTTAACAAATGAGTTAAACTAAGCCGTTGTTGAGGGTCCTTTTCTCTTATCTTTGGAGGTAGTAATTGTGCGATTGTGATTGGTAAGTAGGGTATTTTCAGTGGAATGGTACTTGTGGTAGGCAGATTGGAAATGGAAGGTTCAGGTTATGGACTGAGAGTTGACAGCTCAGGTGATTAGCAACATCATATCTGGACATGAAATTGAGACCAGAGATGGGGCAATAGTTTCATAAGTTTAACAAGGGAGAGAGGGGTGGCGTAATAACATTATAAACCATGGTATGAGCAAAACTGGTGGGGAAACAGCTGATTTGAAGAGCAAGGTTAACAATTGATATGATGATTAGGCCTAAGGAATCAAGACGTTCTCTTAGATGGGAAACACGAATGGAGTCTAATGCACATTATTGCTTAGAAGAGAAAATACGAACCTAAGTCAGGGTTGTTGTTTGGAATGGGCTAGTTTAACCCTTTAATGACCAGCATTATTGATTATGCCATTCACTTTACTACATGCTGGTCGTTAACGAGTTAAAACACACAAGGAGAACGAGATATTGCTACCTCTGGTTACTATTGTCTGTTTACCGCGAATTCATCTATTCACATATTTTTTTATCAGAAATAACTGCGTAAAGCTCATGTAATTAATTCAGAAATGTTGAAATTGTCGCCTCACTATTTTGGCCTCACATGTGACGAGTGTCAACAACGTGCTATGTTGAACTTGATGTTATTGGTGGTGCTGGTTAAGCCAAGGCCTGCAGATGGGTGTTTAAGGGGAAAATCCAACCAACATGAAAGTTCACTTGTCGTCATTATTGATCATAGTGTTACAAGAAGCATAATAGAGAAGGAACTGTGTAGGCATTGCTTGCATTTTGCTGGTGTTTTTCAACTAGATTTTTATTTATTTTTCTGTTTGCAAGGTTTTGCGATTAACTGATGGTGTCTCATCCTCCTCATCGTCTGTGGGTTTATCACGAATTGTAGAACAGGTCAACCAAGAGACGGAATTCTATAGATGTATGGACAAATGTTTTGCTCTTTTGTTAAAATGCCTGTGCATTAAAACTGATCTTCCTTGTTTTAGTAATCTCTTAGGTTTATGTCTTAGTATGCCACTGCCAAGAAGAAACTCAGATGATGATTGGACCTTGCAGACCAGAGGCAGCTACTGTGGCTGCTCAACAGGGGGACTCTGACTGCTGCATATATAAGGCCCAATGATATCATTAGCTTTCCATTGACAATGTTTGCTTCAACAAGTCTAGATATCTTCGAAACAGAGAACTATGCAATAAAAGTAGTCTCTTCGCGATCTATTTCTTCTACCTGTACATCATCATCACAATGCAAAATAGCAAAACTTTAATTGTCTACTCTCGTAATATTTCTTCTACATCATCATCACATTGCATATTAGGGTAATGTTCGGGTAACAAATATGCTCTACCGGCAGACCTCTTATTTATACTCAGACTTGACTTCTGCCATTTGAATCCAATGCCTATGATAGCATTTAAATCTTTTCTACATTCTGCTAAAAGACTAGTTGTAATCTTTGTTTTGTGGGCCATGGTTGAATTTCTTTCGACATCCTCCCTCAGTTAACCTAAATCTTTTTAAGGGTATCAGAAAATCTCCTCTCAGGTAATTTCCCCCACCCATAAATCCCCAAAAATCTCCCCCTTGGGAATTATTCCCTCGGAATTCCCCCCTCCCCAAATCAACTATTTCATGTGTTCTCATTATGCACAAGCAACACGTGACCAAACTACTCTCTTACACTAAACTATTCATGTGTTTCTCGTTCACACCAACGTTTGACCTGCATTTATGGAACGTTTACATTCGTGTAACGCAGGATCTTATAAAGAACAAATAACACAGTCAAGGGTTGGAATCAAAAAATGCAGTCTGCTGTTTCCTATCTATACCCAAACCTTG
The DNA here is from genome assembly GCA_959347315.1 of Bimastos eiseni. NCBI lineage: Eukaryota > Metazoa > Annelida > Clitellata > Crassiclitellata > Lumbricidae > Bimastos > Bimastos eiseni. Next base: position 5,845,843 of record OY365815.1, read on the forward strand.
AAATATCTTCAACATCCTCAAATAGGAGCAAAGTCTGAATAATGTGGCAATCGACCAGTTGCTTGTTGGTCACACTTCTCAGCCTCCAAGAAGATTGCAGTGAGCGCATTTACAGCATAACTCTTCCACTACTTACAATCCAACAATGCCAGTCTCAAGCCAGGAAAAGGAGGAGCGCGATGCTAATGATCTTTTTATCACACAGTTCCACGATCATTCTCAATCCGTGACGGTTTGTTTTCTCATCCACCAAACAAACAACGACGCTGCTTGATGCTTAAGAAATATATTAATATCACATATACGACTATCTATCTACACGTAACTTAGAAATTAACTAGACAGAGGCTGACTTGGTTCTCGAAGATCGTCACGTTCTACGCCCTGTTGTTGATGGCCTCCGACGTCTTTAAGAGTCCAGATACTCTATGCTGTACACCGTCCTCCGCCATCGCTCATGTGATGTGGACTACGATCCTGCTGTCCCATTGGTCCACCTAGACCCTCACTTGCCCACCCCTCGACGCTGATTTGTGGGATGTCCCCTCTACTACTAGTATACTGTTAATGGCCTTTTTAGAGGTCCGTTGAGATTAAAGAGTTATTTAGCGTCAAAGAAGATCATAGGCCTCTGGGGATTAAATTCCTGCTCCGCCATCTACCCATTAATATCCTAGACGTCTCTTCCCCCTGCCGTCGGTTTATCGGACGTCGGAACCAACCAGTTCAGACCGGTTGCTTCGGTCTCATATTTCCGAGCGCTGCCCTGGCTGCTGGAGGACTCATCGCTAAGTGACCGCTATCCCTGGATGAACAGCTAAGGGATTAGATTCAGCCTCTGGCATCGAATTTCGTCTTCGTGGTGATTTGCATGGATGGGCTTGTCGACGTGGTGAATTGACGCCGGTCGCTCCTTAAGTACATCTTGATAGTCTCTGAAGGCGTATAGGGTAGATGCCCCCGCTGTTCTCCCTCCAATTTGTCATTAGCTGTCCTCCATGCAGCCTCTGAGTTCCAATGCATTTCTTTGGCGCCTTTGAAAAACTCCAGTCGTGACACACAGTGTCGTTAAACTGCAACTACCACCATTAACACCCTTGTTGCAGATTTTTCAAAGCATAACATTTTTGACTATCTCAAAGGCATAGCTCAGAATATAAGTTTCTAAAATATGTATTTATTTCTTAAGACTTGTAATAACAATTTTTCAAAGGGAAGCATTTTTGACTATCTCACACTAATGCTTTGTGCAAAGTATTCCATGTGTACTTATAAGCACTAAGCTATCCATGTTAGTCCCGTAGTGCAGTTGTGTGCCAGCATTGAATGCACAGTGCTGGCTTGCTTGGGCATGATGTACAGATCATCCTAACATCACGTCGGACTCCGTTCTTGGCACAGACACGACACCGTGCTTGTGGCTTGGTCCAGGTTGCCGTTAGCTGCAGGATTTCTGGAAAGTGACACTCAGTCAACAAGAGTCAATGCTTCATTCAATGCTTGACGAGAGTCAATGCTTCATTCCTATCGGCTTTTAGCAAACCAAGTCAAAGACCACCAGTCTTTGTTCATATCGCCATCCTTGTCTTGTGGCGCCCGATTGTCATCTTCATTTATCACTTGTCAACATCAGCTCCAACTCTTCGCTCTCTGACTTAAAATTCTCATTGACATCATCTCCATTGGCTTCAAAGTCAATATAATTGTCACTTTTCAACTGTTCCACAACTTCTTTGAGTGTAAAAGATTTCCTTTTACTTGCCATATATTCATACAAAGCCTTTAGAAATATAAATGTAGTCACAATCTCGTTTTTGCGAAAATCTGACGAAAACCCAGAGGCAAAATTTTGGGGGGAGTTTATAAAATCATAGACATCAATACACATAATCTCAGATACTGTGAACATCGTTTTCCCGTGTACTGAGGTTATAAAGCAGACATTGTAAAAATGCCGTATATACATTGTGTCCGGAAATAGAAGGACCCCTAAGGATAATATGAAGATAAATAGTAAATATTCGTTGATTTTTTTAAATTTCAAAACTATTTTAATCCTGACATATTTATTCACAAATTTGTAATTTAGGAACACATTGGTTAAACAGGCACGTCATAGTGATGTCATTGAATAACAAAGTTAAAGCCTGGGTAGGATTTGATCAGCGGGTCATTGATGCTGCTATTTACCAATGGTGCACATGCTTGAAGCTAGTGTTGAGGGCTGAGGCGGATACTTTGAACACACCTAGTAGTCTAATATCATTCAAATACAAGAATAAATTTTAACTAAATTCATAAGTGGTTATAGACAACATTTAAAGATGGTTACAAATTCTGTAGATGAATTTTAGGCCATCCTAAGAACTGGAATGTTGATGCAATTGACGTCATTATGACGTCATTACTGGATGACAGGATCTATCATATTTTGTGCAGTACTAGATAATTATGTCAGGACTGAAACGGTTTTGGAATTTTTAAAATTTACAATTATTTACTACTAGCTCGGCATTGCCTGGGTTGAGACAGGTTTTTTGCCCTGGTGAGCAGCAAGACGGCGGGATTCACCAACCCCTCTACTGGGTGTTCCAGGTGTTCCCTGAGTGAACGGCGAAGGTTTCGAGTGGTTAGATGTAATGTGTGCGGAAGCATAAACGAGCAGACAGACACGCACACACAGATTCTAGATATACATGTATCTTCAACTTTTCCTCCTATTCCTTAGTGTTCATCCTTACTCACCTTCCTCCCTTTTTCTTCTGATTCCTGGCATCATCTCTTCCCACCACTTCATTACGTGTCATTGACCTTTCCTCAATCTAATCCCTCCTCCTCATCTCTAATTCTGCTTCTCTTTCTCCATCTTCTCTTATTTCTATTCACGGGAGTTCTCACTCACCTTTTCCCAACTTTGTCCCCTTCCTCCTCACCCTATCCTAACAGCTTCCTCCTCCCACCCCATCCTCCTTTTCACACACCTCACCCTCTTCTTCACTTCATCGTGCACTCATCGTCATGCTTCACATTTCCCCTATCTTAACCATCTTCATCATTCTAATCCCTCTTGTTCCTCTGCTAGCCCGAACCCTCTGCATTCAACTCACTTTTAACGGCGAAGGTTTCGAGTGAATAGCTGTAAAAGTGTGGAAATGCATGAACGGAATTGTGTATAGGCACTAATGCGTACAAAGTACATACCCACTTCACCGACTGCAAACAATTGCCAACTATATACCTGCTACCTGTATCTCTCAAACCATCCATTCGTGAGAGAAATAGGTGTGGCAGACAGAAATGACGTGCCATGTACAGCATTCGTATGTCCTGGACCAACGTGCATCGATCCTAGCGACTGAAAAGGAAACTTTCCTTGGGGATCCTGAAATTTAACCCCCTCAACTGCATGTGTTAGGTGTTCCCTGAGCCAAAGGTGAAGGTTTCTAGTGAACAGCTCTACAGCTGCAAATTCATCACTGGACAAAGACATGCGGACAGAATTATCTCCTTATTTATATAGATTTATTTTCATATTATCATTAGAGGGTCCCTTTATTTCCGAACACAGTGTATATGGCGGTCTAGGTAATAATAGAGAATTTTTTCCTCATAATATCCAGCGCTCTAGGTAGCGAAAAGGTTAACCATCTTGCCAAATGACAACAATTCAAAGTGCCAGTTAATCTATGAATTAATATTGACTGGTTTCTCTTGTCCAATATCTCGATAGTATAATTCACTTTTAGGGCAACCAACAAAGCAACTTATTCAAATCCCAGTTACCGGAAGATATGACATTCCTGGATTTTACCTAACTCACTTGTAATCAGTCCATTCATAGACACAAAGTCACAGGCAAAGCTAAGTTTAAATGTTTTTAGGTTCAGTTTGCAAAATAATCTCATTTAATGACTATGTTGAAATTGCCAGTAGACCTGTTGACAGCTGACACGCAAATGGGTCTCTTTTATCTTGAGTTATCTTTCTAAACTTTTCTTTTACTTCAGGTTTGGTTGCAGTTGAGAGCAAATTTCCTGCACTCCACAAAGTTCGTATTGACAACATGAAGGAATACATCAGCAGGAAGCAGGATAGACTGCACCAAGAACAAGAGACGAAGGAGAGGCAAAACAATAAAACCACTTCAGCAAATGACAAATCTTTCTCAGCAGTTGATACAGATGGAAACACTAGAAAGAAGACTCGGTTGAATAAGGAATGAGTTCCAGTTAAAGAATATTTGCTGTTTGAATTACTTTCTACCCCAACTTAAATAGTTTTAACATTTAAACTACAAGAGTTTACTAAAAGCGACTTGGAAACCAATGCAGCTCATTGTTGAAGTGTTAAAGGCATTCATTAAAAGCACTGCTAATGATTTTTTTTCTTATTACTAAAAATGATGACTGATTTCATGTATAGACTTGCAATTAGTTTCTGCTAGTTCATGTTGTAGCAGTTTTGACCTAAGCGCACCACAACTCCTGTTCTATTTTGCTAGATTAGTTTGAGTTCAGACTTGTTGAATTTTATTCTGTCTTTTCCTCAACCTTTAAGCCACCCAAATCAAAAGTCAACAACTCATCCATAACTCGCTAGCCAGAGCCATCACCAGAACACCCAAGCATCATCACATCCCTCCATTCCTCAAATAACTCCACTGGCTAAAAATTCCAGAATGCATTCATTTCAAAGTACTAACACTAACTAGTTAAATTTCATACAATACTAATCGGGTCACATTAAAAGAAATCCTTATACTACTCAGAAAAAATTGGCAACAAGTTGGAATTAAAAAAATAATAATGATATAATAATAATGTAGGTAGAAAATGGTCCCCAGCCTCTCAGATCTGAAGGGGGTTATTTTATAAAAGAAATTTGAAGGTATTAAATTATTGACATTTCGGCGCTGTGTACCGCGAATATTTTTTTTACAATCAATGTTTCCGGTTACATGTATGCATAAATGAACTATAGAATGCTGTTAATTTTTGGTGCTAGTTGTTGTATTTTCAACTCAAGATCTAGCATTTATTGTATATGGTGTGCTAGCATGGCTTTCGTGCTTTTTTAAAGATTCTTGTGTGATTTGTCACATTCTCTTCAGTGATGATGCTAGCGAGAAGCCTAATCCAGTTGTGACCGGGCGTAGTGGGGGACCTAGACACCCAGTCATTTCAAGTTGATGCAAGTTTGTATTTTGGTACCAAATTGAAGATCTGTTGATCAATTTTCGTCCGAGGGAGATCAATCCAGTAGGAAATGGAGCTTGGGGCTCGAAATTACCCCCGCAACCTATATAAAAAATATTGAAATGGTTTAGGCGAATATGGAAACCGCTAAAACTGTTGACGTGTTTGTCCAATATTAGTATATTTCGTGTGCATGGATTCAGAATCATTCAGGGCTGTTAACAATACTTCAAAAAAGTATTCCAATACCAATACCAATACTTCCTAATCAAAATTATCGCGATACCAATACCAATACTTTTTCTGAAAAGTATTGCAATACCATTACTTTAACCAATATTTTTCAATGGGTCGTGGACAAACCCCCTTTGACAAAAGCCCCCTCTGACAAAAACCCTCTGACTAAACCTCTGCCTAAGTAGGACAAACTCCCCCTGAGCATAAATTTTTTTACCTTTATTATTTAGAAACGTGTGTATACTTTAAAGTCTGAAGTAAAGCATGTGTCATATGTGTCATTTCAAAGTCTGATGCGGTCACTCAGGTTTCGTCGTCCAATAGTTAAATAGCAAACAGTTCATTAGTTCCTTGGTCTTTTTGTTGTTAATGTATGATAGGTCTATGTACACTGAAGGCACTGCTGTGCGTAAAGTAGGCTACATGTATCTGGCACGGCTAAGTGTGTGCAGAGCGCGTGTGTTATCTGTGACACGATTTATTATATAAGTTAGACCAGGGGCGGCAATCCCCCTCTAACTGATGGAGGCAAACAGTCTGGTTCCAGATGTCAGGTAGTCAAGATATCCTCCCTAAGACTCAAAAAATATCCCCCACACCTATCTGGACGCCTCTGAGTTAGACTAATAGTCGTACTGCGTGTCACTTGTAATGTTGTGCAGACTTTGTTAGTAGTGTCAGTTATTATGGTATGGCTTTTAATTGCAGAAGCTAGTTAGGGCAAAAGGGGGTTTTTGTTTTGGGGGGGGGGTTTTGTCAGAGGGGGTTTTGTCCTACACCTCTTTTCAATTTCCTTGCTGAATTCGATCTTCGCACAAATTATAATTCATGCACCGATAGTTATTAAATTGTTTCCAAGGAATCGCTAGATAAGAGGAATGGTTACTCGTCATATTTTCGTTTACACGCTTTCTCTTAAACACAGATGTCGCCCTAATCTAAACTTTTCTTCTTTTTGAAAATAATTATGGTGTTTTGATCCTCTAATGGTACTTTATTGTGTTTTGCTGACATACCCGATAGTAATTCGTAAATTTGGCTTCAAGACTAATTAAAAAGGTTGATGAATTAACTTGTTGTTTTAAAAGGATCTAAAATTTCCGGCCTCTGAGTATCACCCAAAAACTGTTTACACGAAAGAACATGGGGACTATCCAGTCCTGTGCATATTGGTGCTTCGGCAAATCACAATGCCCTTCAAGTAGTCTACAGACACGCTGCTCGAACACAATGCTCTGATATCGCACTGGCAAGCTTCGTTTCTTCAATCCTATTCATTTTCAAGATCAACTAAATTCGCAAGCACTCTAAAATTAATTAGGCAAGCCACTTATAAGCTTACTGTGGTCATTTCTTTATTTAAGCCTATAAGATATTCCATCTATTTGCACCAAGGTTTATATGGCCAAAAGAGGCTATACATGTAGGCCTATATATATATATGCCTAAATTTTTATCAAAGCGCAATGATTGACATCGCATATTTCTTGAGAAACCATATAAATTTCAGTGAGAAAAAGTATTGGTATCGAGTATCGCTGACAGGCTAAAAATAGGTATCGCGATACACGTGCGATACCAGCAAAATAAAACTATCGCGATACTCGCTGCGATACTGACAAAAGTATCACGATACTTTAGTATTAACTTTATACTTTCATCAAGAGGAGGCGAACTTTTGTATGCGATGACGTATGCCAGGGGGTGTTCGAGCATATGAACGAGTCCTGATCACTACGCCGATCTTGCGGTTTGGTTTCCTCCAATTGACTTTATACTTTAGTATCGCGATATTAACAACCCTGGAATCAATAACTATAAGTCTAGAACATCTAGCACAACTAACTCCCCATCAACAGAATAGGCACTACCTGAAATGGCTTACAGGATATAAACCAACAAATCAGACTTTGTACAGGAGTGGAAGGGAAATTGAGACAATTCATGACGAAACAATTCCTATAAATCCGTTCGTGGCTGTCCAATACAAGAAAAGCTTGCCCATAAAGCTTTGAGTTATCTTTGTAGTGTTGCATTTTCACATTTATTGTGGTCTTCCTCTGCATTTTCTTCTCGTGAAACTATAATAAGTTGTTTCGCTTAATGGGTGTCGTAAGAAGTTTTTGATTTGACTCAAGCACACTTCCTGTAGTTGCTGTGCTGGTTTCCTCCAATTGACTTGATTTCATGGACAGATAGTTATTGATGGTGGAGTTCTGATACATTCTGTTCCTTATTAAAATATCCTAGGCATAACCTTTGATTCCTATTTCAATAGGTGCTTCTGCCCAAGGATTCGTCACAAATTGAAATGATCATCAAGAGTAGACATTGTTTTTGACCAATCAAAAGAGGGACAAGACAAATCTAGGAACAGGCATCCAAGAACAAGTATCTGCTACTACCAAGGTACCAGAAAACTGTCAGAAACAATGGAACCATAAAGAAGCTGACACACGTGTTCTAGTACATCTCTTGCATGCACTGCAAACACGGTCAACTAAGATGATCCATACGGGAGATACTCATGTTGTCATAATCTTGTTGAGTAACTATCATCATAACTATTGAGGCTATGAATCGTGACGCTGAAATCTGGATATCGTTCAGACCAGGAAGGACAACAGTACTAGAATGAACAACTTGAACACTGTTGCTTCAAACCTGGAAATGACAACGTGCAAAGAAATGGCCACCACATACACAACAATAACCCCTCTACTCAATACACCAAACCCCTTTTTTGTACAATACATAATGTACCCTGCATTATTAATGCATTAATGCAATACATAATGTTCCCTGCATTATTAATGCATTAATCCACCAAACTTTGCTATCAGATATACTGCTATGGCTATGCATTGGAATAGGGCGTCTTCCTATGTAGGACCCCGGCCCGCAAATAGAGGCCATCCTTTTGATGCCAAAGGACCTTCACAGCCTCGCTTGCTCGCAGAATGGCTATTAAATCTTCGACCCATGATCTTACTAAGTTCGGGGTCTTCTCGTTGTGTCCCTGCTACTCGCTCTATAGCGTCGACTTCCGAGCCCACTTGAGCTTCGTCAGACGCTTCCACGACTGCCGCTGTCATGCTCCACTCCTCCGACCCACATTGTCGGCAAGGCTACCATGACATTGCATCGGCGTTTCGGTGTTTCCTCCGGGGCCGATGGACCACTTCGATTTCATATTCAGCTAGCCTTTCCAACCACCGACCTTGTTGGTCAATCGGCTCCGGTGTACGCAGGCGCGACTGCAGGTTGGCGTGGTGCGTTCGCAGCACGAACGGCCGCCCCAGCAGATACTGTCGGCAAAGATTGCAAAAATAAACTATCGCTAGTAGTTCCTTTCGGGTCACACAATAATTTCTTTCGACCGACGATAGCAGTCTACTCTCATACACGATCATCCCCGTCCGTCCGTTCGGACAACACCGCCCTATGCCTGCGTCGCAGGCGTCACAATCCAAAACGTGCGTCCCTTTGTAAAAGCCATTATTTGAAATTGATGCCAGAGAACGCCACTGATGTCCAATAAATAGCTAAGGATTAAAAGGATGCTGTAGATCATGTCTGCAGAAAGCTCTGATTTTTATTTCTTTACCTGCTCTTTGCATGTGAAGAGATCTATAAGAAAAAACACATCATCGATCGGTGAAAAAACTTAAGAAATGGGACATCGATATTACAAAATGCAGAGGCCAAAGCTACGACAACGCAAGCAATATGTCAGGTGCATGCACCGGATTACAAGCTCGCATTAAATCCAAAAGCCCAACTGCTGAGTATATTCCGTGTTCTAACCATTCACTGAATTTAGTAGGTAATGCTGCGGCTGAGTCATGTACTTCTGCAGTGGCATTTTTTGAGTTTGTACAAAACTTGTATGTGTGGTTTTCTGCGTCAACCCATAGGTGGGCTATTTTGGAACAACATCTTAAAATTAATTCTTTGAGTGTGAAAAGAATTTCTGACACACGATGGTCTGCCAGAGCAGATGCTGTTCTTGCTTTAAAGAAAAGCTAAATCGAGATAAAAGTAGCTCTTATTGACGCAAGTACGGATGCAACCCAAAAACCAGTTGCCAAGGCAGAAGCTAAAGCGTTAGTGAAAAAAATGGAGTGGTACGAGATAGCTCTAACGTCAGTATTATGGAATACGTTGCTACAGAGAATTAATGCCACCAGTAAATCTCTACAAAATCAAAAACTATGTTTGTCGAAGGCGGCTGAATTATTGAATTCTTTAACTTTATTTGTCAAAAACGTCAGAGACAATTTCGCCAAAATAGAGACGGAGGCAAAGTTTCTACTTGGTATTGAAAATGACCATAACATTACATACGAAGACGAACAGCCACAGCGCCGTCAAAGAAAACGTACTTTATTTTTTGATGAAACTGCGCAGAATGACGTCATATTGACAGGACGGGAAAAGTTCATTGGTGGCACCTTAAACGTTGTTTGCGACAGATAAGTTGTGGAACTCGGAAACCGCTTGAAAGCTTATGAAGACATCAATAGCCGGTTTGGATTATTTTTTGGCAATGACCAGCCTAACAACGGGAATAATATACACATGATAGCAGCTTTGAAGGATACATACAAAAATGATATTGACTGTGACATGTTTGAGGATGAGCTTGCTCAGTTATTGGTTCTCGCCAAAAATGAAAACGTCACAAATCCCATCGATATGTATCAACTGGTGATACGTGGTCTACAATCCACATTTCCGAATGTGGAAACAATTTTGCGTATTTACCTTACGATACCAATAAGTAATGCTTCTGGAGAAAGATCGTTTTCTGTACTTAAAAGAGTGAAAAACCATATAAGAAGTTCAATGGAACAAGATCGACTAAGTAGTTTAGCTTTAATTTGCATCGAATCAGCTGAAACAAAGAAGACAAATTTTGACCAACAAATTGATATTTTTGCTAGACTCAGATGCAGAAAGAAAGCCCTGTAGTGAGATGACTTAGAACAGACTGAACAGTGAATATATGTTTAGGATTAAACATTTTCTAGACGCTTATAAATTTATCTTGAATCTTGTTTATTTCTATTATGCTATTCTTGCAAATTATTTTTTTGATTATCGTTGTGAAAAAGTTATCACAGATGGCGCTAAATTTGGCATAATTATTTTTATCTTTTTTATAAAATATATATCATATTATATATCCAGTAGTCTATATAGAAACACTTTTTACATGACATTTATATACTGTCCAATTAAATTTTTATAGTTTTACTTCAATGGTGTACCACAGTAATTAATGTCTTTACTTTTTTTACACGTGTTTGATAACATTTAGGAAAAAGTGTTCCATGATTCCCATCCCAGTGCTCGTTTTCCAGGTCTCAATGTTTACAAGGGCCTCCATAATATCTGCGCCTAGGGCCCCCATTACTGTAAACGTGCCTCTGGAACCACCCACCATCAGCTAAGGCATCCAGGCATTCGTCTATTCTGGGAAGCGAGTTTTTCCTCGTCCGCTCATTTAATTGCCGGTAATCCACACAAAACCGTAAGGTCTCGTCCATTTCACGGGCTAGCAATACATTGGACGACCACTCACTAGCAGAAGTTCTATCCGCTCAGCCGCCAGCAAATTATTCATCTGTTTATCGATCGCCACTCGATGGGGAAGCGACTGTCGTCCTTGAGGCTGCCCCGACTGTCGTCCTTGAGGCTGCCTCACATGGGGCGCATTCCTGGTGACAATCTTATGCCTCAGGACCGAAGTCCTTCCTAGACCTAATTCCCACTCAGAAAGGACATCGTGAAACTCCCGCACCAGCTCACCCAACCGCGACCGAACATCAGACGTTACCTCCTCTGGAAGGTACGACAATATACCCTCAAACGACGGCGCTTGGCCACCCGGACGTTGGCCTACCTCGGCCACCCGACTCATCTCAACCTCCACCAGGCGAAGGCCCGCGATTACCTGATCCTTACCGAACCGGACAGGCTCATCACTTAAATTAACTACTCTCACTCGAGTTGTGTCGGCGCTATCTCCCACAACAACCTGAGCTAGATTAGCACCCGGCATAATTTCTTGGGCCTCAGTCATCCAAGCCGGCGTTACAGAAGCCAAATCTCCGTACATCGTACGCACGGGCACGTCGCTCTTAAACGGTATCAGGACAAAATCCCCTGGACAATCTCCCCGGACAATGTACCCTCGACAATCTCCCCCTGGACAATATCACCCCGGACAACATCCCCCCCACAATATCTCCCGGGACAATCTCCCCCGGACTATCTCCTCGAATAATCTCTCCCGAACAATAACATTTGTTTAGTGTGTTATTTTACTTTAAGGGTTGATGTCACCCTATTTCTAATTTAAACATACTACATGCAAGTCAATGTGATCACACTTTTGGGCCACTGCAGCCAATTGGGCAGAACGCTAAGCTTGTAGAGCAGAAAGAATGGACTCGAGTCTCGCCCCATATGACAATGCCCTGTGCTTCTTGAATAAATTTTCCACAAGTTCACAATTATCTTCGATCTATGCTTAGTTATAAGAGACAGGTGCTAAATAAATGTGTTGTAATGATAATGACTACGCTATTATGCTAATTTTCAACAAGTTCACAATTATTTTCGATATTATCTATGCTTGGTTATAAGAGAGCGGTGCTAAATAAATGCATTGTAATGATAATGACTGTGCGATTTTGAGGCACGAGCCCGCTACGTTCCAGAGGCTCATGGATATCGTCCTGTCCGGGCTACACTTTGAAGCATGTCTAGTGTATTTGGCCGATGTTATTACTTTTGAGAGGACGCCCGATCAACATTTGGAAAGATTGAGGTTGGTGTCGAGCGCCTGCGGGGACCGAACCTTAAGCTGAAGCCAAGCAGGTGTCGCCTGTTGCTCAGGTCGGTCAAATTTCTTGGTCATGTCGTGACTCCGGAAGGAGTGGCCATGGAATCGACATAGATCAGCGATGTGGTTGAGTGGTCGGTCCCGCAACGCTTAAAGGATGTGCTATCTTTTCTTGGGCTCCTACTTCCGCAGGTTTATCCGGGATCTTTCGATGCTGATTTCTCCCCTGCTTAAGCTCACCGAGAAGAGGCGTTATTTTGTGTGGGACGACTGGCATGCGTGGTCCAAGATCGGCGCAGTGGTTAAGACTCGTTATTATGTTCGAACGCCCCGTTCAAACATATGAAACGAGTCCTGACCACTACGTCGATCTTGACCCTGCCCAAGGACAAAGGGACGTACGTTTTGAATTGTTCGAACATATGAAACGAGTCCTGACTACTACGTCAATCTTGACCATGCCTGTAACATATGAATGACTGACTAGATTCGGGATCTTTGGTCTCTTCCGGTAGAGTGAGCTCTGAGGACCAAAAATTAATGGATGACACTTATACTGAACAGTAATAAAGATTTTTTATGATTAATGTTTTATTCAAACATAACATGGCGCAGTCGACTTCGCATTTTGGTTAAAATTCTTATACGAATTTTGCCGTTTATGTTCTTGTGAAACGAAAATAAAAGCGGACAAACATTGTACAAAAACGGACGCGTCCTACCAAGCCTTTCCACCGCCTGCAGCGTTGAAACTAGAGGGTGCAAATACAGAAGAAGCGTGGAAGGTGTGGCTACAGAATTTGAACTATTCGTTCTTGCTTCTCGATCGGATGAGTTTCCGTTAAAGATTCAGGTGGCTATATTCCTCAGCGCGATCGGTGACGACGCACTGCATGTGTTCAATACCTTCAAATTTGACCCGGAAGAGGAAAAGGTAAATTGGAGGCAATTAAAGCTAAGTTTCACGAATATTGCACGCCCAGAAAGAATGTGGTGTTTGAACGTTTTCAATTTTGGAGGTGCTCCCAGGCTTCGGGAGAGTTTATTGATGGCTTTGTGACAACCTTGCATCTCTGTGCTAAAACCTGTGAGTTTGGTGATCAGGAGGAATCGTTAATTCGTGATCGGGTTGTCCTCGGCTGTATCGACTCCCGTCTGCAAGAACGGTTACTCAGAGAGCCGGACCTGACCTTAACAAAGGCACTCCAGATCTGCAGAGCATCTGAAGTCACAGCAGAACAACTGAAAACCATAAGAGGTGATGAAGTAACTGCAATACATGCCATTAAATCAGTCAAAGATAACACAAAAGACCACAGCCCGGACAGAAGCACATGTACAAAGTGTGGAACCCACCATAACCGAAGAAGTGTCCAGCCTTTGGAAAGAGTTGTTATAAATGTCAGAAACAGAACCACTTTGGCAGCATGTGTAAAGGTTCAAGACAGTTGCATGTAAAGAACCAAGCTCAAGACAGGTCAGCCATCAATTCCTTAGAACAAGATATTAATGATTTTGACATAGGACAAGTCACAATAAATACCTGTTCTCAGGATCAACGGCAGCAGACTGGTTGGTGGAAAGACATTTTTATCAGAGGCGTTAAAATCCGATGCAAGCTGGACACCGGTGCTGAAGTGAATGTAATGCCTGTTGCAGAGTATAAAAAGATTCCCGGCAGACTCATGCTACAGAAAACGAAAGTGATACTGGCAGGATATAGTAATAACAAAATTAGGCCACTGGGAACCGCAGTAATCGAGGCCAGACTGAATGACGAGAAGCACATTTTACAGTTCTTCATTGTCGAGATTAAAGCACCCACAATCATAGGGTTGTCCTCTTGTTGTCACATGAATATATTGATTCATGTACTGCTGGACTTGACATGAACACTGTAAATAAAGTACTTGAGGAATTTGAAGATGTGTTCAAAGGAATCGGACAGCTTCAAAGAGAACATCATATCTCTTTAGATCCTTCAATTCGCCCAGTGATTCATCCACCCAGACGCGTTCCATTTGCTCTTCAGCCAAAACTAAGAGACAAGCTCGAAAGTTTGGTTGCAGGTGGTATCATCGAAAAAAGAGATGAACCAACTGACTGGGTAAACATAATCGCAATGACCCATCTTTCTTTTCTACGGTAAGCTTGCTTATCGTAGAAAAGAAATATGGGTCATTGCGAATATGTTTAGATCCCAGAGACTTGAATAAAGCAATTAAGCAAGAACATTTTTGTATCCCAACGTGTGAAGACATTCTTCCAAAACTCCATTGAAAGAAGCTATTCAGCATCATTGACATGAAAGATGGTTTCTGTCAAGTGAACTTAGATGCAGAGAGTTCTCGACTCTGCACTTTTAATACGCCTTTTGGACGATTCTCATTTTGCAGACTTCCGTTCATAATATCCTCAGCTCCGGAAGTGTTTCAGAAACGAAGTCTCGAGATCTTTGCGGACATCGATGATGTTTTATTGTTTTTGATGAGTGGAAGATCACAAGGAGGCCCTTGCAGGTAAAGAGGACACCAAAGTGAACTTGCTAAAATAGCAGAATCCAAATTCCGTTTCTACATCTTACACAACCCCAAGCATGTTCTTCACCAACTCCAACCTTCACTTCATCACCTCCATTCACCAATTAAGACTTAGAGCACACCCATGTTCTCCCACCCAAAGACAACTATCAATTTATCGCAAGATCATTGCATAAAAACATTTGCTGGTACTGTATGTTATTATTTCTAGCTACTTTTACTGTTCACGGTCAGTCATGTTATCATTTCTGCTTTTCTGTCATATCGATTTCTTTCTAAATAAACAAATATTTGAAGCCATTGAGAATCGCAGTCTTTGCTCTGTACGCGTTCGTGAATATGCTGAAGCGTTGGGCTCAGCTTCAGGCAGAGGTCTGCGGGTATACCCGTACCCGCGGGTTATCGTACCCGCAGGTAACCCGTACCCGACCCGTACCCGCGGCTACGGGTAGGGTACGGGTACGTATTTTACGGGTCGGGTCGGGTACGAGTAGAATAATCACGGGTACGGGTATACCCAGCTTTACCCGTGCTAACGGCAGGATTTAGGGTTACAATGTCACCTCCTGTTCTTCTTTTCCTTTCTTCCCATCCACTTCCTTTTTTTCTTTTCTCCTGCTTCCACCGCCATCGCTACACCACGGTTGCTGTGACCGTTAAATATATAGGTAAATCTTGCATCATCAAAGACTTTATTACTGTCATAGACATACTCATAGGCACATTCGAAATCCAAGTACTAAATACCTGCATGCAATACCTCCCCTTCTCTTTGTATGCTTGGTAATCGCTGTTTTCTCATTCTTCTTCCTCCTTTTCCTGCTAATCGTCCTGCTGATTCTTCTCTACCTTTCCTCCTCCTTCACCTCTTCTTTCTCCGGCTCTTAATTCATGCTCTTGTGCCTCCTCCTGCTCTTAGTACAGGCTCTCACTCCCTCTTACTCTTCCTCTTCTTCCTCCTCTATTTCGTCCTTTTTTCCTCCTCTATTCCGTCCTCCTTTTCTTCTTTTCCTTTCTCCCCCTCCACTTCCTTTTTTCTTTTCTCCTGCTTCCACCGCCATCGCTACACCACGGTTGCTGTGACTGTTGTCGTTGTTGCTGCTACTACTCGACAACAGCTTAGTAAGTTATGATCCCATTAGCCTGGCAGGCAGCAAGACTATGAGAAGGTATTCTAATGACGTCGCAGGTACGGGATACCCACGGGTCGGGTCGGGTAGGAATTTTGAGTACGGGTCGGGTACGGGCAACGGTCCTGGGTTACGGGTACGGGTCGGGTAGCAAAAACGTACCACCCGCAGACCTCTACTTCAGAGTCTAAATTTTGAGCTTAGGTCTTTGTCAACAGCATGGATGATGGGTCTTGCTAACGTCTCTGTCAAAACATACTTCATACTTACACAATGTCAGTAAATACTAAATAGAGACATTCTGTTATTATCGACTAACCAGAGTTATTTATATTAGAGAAATAAGTTTGAGATGAATAAAAAAATTGGCGATTAAGAGTACTTCATAGTTAACATATTTTGATAAAGACCAGTGTATAGTGCCTTACATCATTCGGTGCGTATGTGAAATGAACGATGCAAAAAGATGAACCTTCTAGACTAAAAGACAGAGGCCTACACTTCATTGATAATTTTCTTCTGCGCTAGTAGACATAATTAAGTATTCAGAAGGTACATACAGTATGTGCACATCATGTTTTCGTATGGTAATCTTTATCGCAATCAAACATCTTTATGACCGCACTATATAGACCTAATTATAGCTCATAGATCTAATAGGATAGTGAGCTTGGTGAGGCTATTTATCTCAATACTAGAGGTAAAAACTACAAGATAGTGCAACAAGGGCAGGGCTTATATATGAAGCCATACCAAGGATCTGGATTAAACTGTGTAGGAGAAGGTCTGTATCTGAAAAGAGGTAATGGGTTCGTAAATGGGGAAGGACTTATACTATGGCCAGATTCGCCATTTAAAAACATTCCGCTTCTCGGATTGTTACTTTAAAAAATATATTGTATATATAAAATGTCTCTATTTCCGATTCATAGAATGGGGTGGACGAAACCCAAATATGTTTCAGAAAAAAGAACTCAACCGAGATCCGTTAGGTGGAAGGCGTGTGAAGGCATGTGGCATGTTAAATATAGACCGCAAAGACAAATGGGAGGTCTAAGGTGGGAGTTTTTTGCTCAAGAAGAGATAACTATTCATTCACAAGAAAATGTAGTTTTACCGTTATTCTTAGGTGTCCGAATGACGAAAGGATCGTGTAAAATTTCGCTCCATCCAGAATTTATAGAAGCGGGATGTCGCCTGCTAAGCGATACCGTTACTGGATTCGCGGAAGATATTTTACTCGATATTAAGAATTTTAGAGACTCGTTATGTTATGTGAATTACGAACAAAATTGAATTCCATTTAAAAAATAATCGTTATAATAAAATGGAATTGAACAAAGCAGAAGACACTTATCGCATTCAGAGAATATCTTAAATTCAACAGGAAATCTTAACGAGAACGTGAAAAGAGAGATATAATCTGTAAATAATATCAAAAGAGTGTTAAAGTAGTGGAAGCGTTGGGGAGTTTGTTAACCCTTACATCTTCGGGGCTCGGCGTATTAGGTGTAACTTTTCTAAGTTCAGTCGTAGCCGCACCGGCCGCAGCCATCGTGGTATCTTTATCCGCTGGAGCTGGAGCACTATCTCTGATATCTACCCAAGTCCGCCGAATATTATCGCTGCGGCAAGAAAAACATGCAAAAATCAGGACAATAGCCGAAGGGAAACTCAATTCGATCAGCGACCTCGTTTCGAAAGCTTTAGATGATAATAATATCTCAGACTCGGAATATTCTGTTATTCTCAGTGAATCCGATAAATTTAATAAAATGAAGGAAGAGGTTAGAAGCAAAAGCAATGCCAACATAGATGAAGCGACGAAACAATTAGGCAAAACGAATTGAATATAAAACGAACGTAATATTTACGTTTCTATGTTTCACGTTTTTACGTTTAAATATTATGTTTCCAACTTAAAAATGTCGTTTCTAAAAATTCAAGACCCAACCAAACGTGATTTTATCGTTGAGAACTTTCTCAAGATGAAGCAAAATATTAGACAAGACTCGTTATCTGAGAAAATAGGAGACATATCTCTTCAGCGGGAATTGATAAAGGCGTACAAACCCATAATCGACTCGCAGTCTGGACTATCTAAAAAATTAGGCGCGATTGGGGAAAGCACTACTGCGACTTGTACAGCTCTTCGAGCATTGCCGGCATCGTTGAAAGCGATTCAATTGCCCAGCATCCCTCAATAGACGGTTTGGTGATGATCCAGTATCAGATATTAGAACCTTAATATCCTATTAGATCTATGAGCTATAATTAGGTCTATATAGTGCGGTCATAAAGGGTCATAAGGTCATAAAGGCATCGTTCATTTCACGTACGCACCGAATGATGTAAGGCACTATACACTGGTCTTTATCAAAATATGTTAACTTTGAAGTACTCTTAATCGCCGATTTCTTTATTCATCTCAAACTTATTTCTCTAATATAAATAACTCTGGTTAGTCGATAATAACAGAATGTCTCTATTTAGTATTTACTGACATTGTGTAAGTATGAAGTATGTTTTGACAGAGACGTTAGCAAGACCCATCATCCATGCTGTTGACAAAGACCTAAGCTCAAAATTTAGACTCTGAAGTAGAGGTCTGCGGGTGGTACGTTTTTGCTACCCGACCCGTACCCGTAACCCAGGACCGTTGCCCGTACCCGACCCGTACTCAAAATTCCTACCCGACCCGACCCGTGGGTATCCCGTACCTGCGACGTCATTAGAATACCTTCTCATAGTCTTGCTGCCTGCCAGGCTAATGGGATCATAACTTACTAAGCTGTTGTCGAGTAGTAGCAGCAACAACGACAACAGTCACAGCAACCGTGGTGTAGCGATGGCGGTGGAAGCAGGAGAAAAGAAAAAAGGAAGTGGAGGGGGAGAAAGGAAAAGAAGAAAAGGAGGACGGAATAGAGGAGGAAAAAAGGACGAAATAGAGGAGGAAGAAGAGGAAGAGTAAGAGGGAGTGAGAGCCTGTACTAAGAGCAGGAGGAGGCACAAGAGCATGAATTAAGAGCCGGAGAAAGAAGAGGTGAAGGAGGAGGAAAGGTAGAGAAGAATCAGCAGGACGATTAGCAGGAAAAGGAGGAAGAAGAATGAGAAAACAGCGATTACCAAGCATACAAAGAGAAGGGGAGGTATTGCATGCAGGTATTTAGTACTTGGATTTCGAATGTGCCTATGAGTATGTCTATGACAGTAATAAAGTCTTTGATGATGCAAGATTTACCTATATATTTAACGGTCACAGCAACCGTGGTGTAGCGATGGCGGTGGAAGCAGGAGAAAAGAAAAAAAGGAAGTGGATGGGAAGAAAGGAAAAGAAGAACAGGAGGTGACATTGTAACCCTAAATCCTGCCGTTAGCACGGGTAAAGCTGGGTATACCCGTACCCGTGATTATTCTACTCGTACCCGACCCGACCCGTAAAATACGTACCCGTACCCTACCCGTAGCCGCGGGTACGGGTCGGGTACGGGTTACCTGCGGGTACGATAACCCGCGGGTACGGGTATACCCGCAGACCTCTGCCTGAAGCTGAGCCCAACGCTTCAGCATATTCACGAACGCGTACAGAGCAAAGACTGCGATTCTCAATGGCTTCAAATATTTGTTTATTTAGAAAGAAATCGATATGACAGAAAAGCAGAAATGATAACATGACTGACCGTGAACAGTAAAAGTAGCTAGAAATAATAACATACAGTACCAGCAAATGTTTTTATGCAATGATCTTGCGATAAATTGATAGTTGTCTTTGGGTGGGAGAACATGGGTGTGCTCTAAGTCTTAATTGGTGAATGGAGGTGATGAAGTGAAGGTTGGAGTTGGTGAAGAACATGCTTGGGGTTGTGTAAGATGTAGAAACGGAATTTGGATTCTGCTATTTTAGCAAGTTCACTTTGGTGTCCTCTTTACCTGCAAGGGCCTCCTTGTGATCTTCCACTCGCGGCCTTCTCGACGTTCCCCGCATGCTCGCTGCTACGGCCCGGTCGAAAATCTTTGCCTATGTTGGCCCTTTAGCTTGGAACTGTTTTCCGCAGTGCCTGCGCCTGGAATTACTTACCCTCTCACATTGCCAGTTTCGGAGACGCCTCAAGACTTTCCTGTTCCCTCATCCAAGCACAGACGCCCGTTGAGAGCGCTGTTGATTTGAGCGCGCTATACTGTCGGTGCTTGATTACATTACATTCAAAGACTGTTAGGAAGGATTGGCAATTCATAACGCTTTGAGCGGCCAATAGCACCTTGATCAGATAATTTTTTTTTAAATAATGAAAATGGGGCAGGCCAGGTTTGCAACAATACCTTCATAGCAATCTCAAGCTTAGCTCAAGTAGGCCTACTGCTCTTCCACCTAAACCCCGACATTTTAAACTAATTATAAGAATCTGCTTATTGAATTTTGACATTTGCCTTGTTTTCACCAGCCAAATGTACTCGACCATCTTATAGCCACATTATAGTTGTTTATAGTCATTGATTAAACATGAATTCCTGATAAAAAAACTCTACCATATTAAGTAAGCAATTGTGAAGGAACTAGAGAAATGTCTGTATACAAGCATAATATTAGATCTAAACAACTTATACGTTGACATGAATCTTGCGGCAAGTTAAAGCTGAAATTTGTTTGGCATCCAGCCTATGCGCTGTTGCAATTGTTACAAGCCTCGTGATGATGGAAAACATTAATTTTCATGCAATTTTACTCTATATTGTACGAAATAGCAGGCCTACTTTATAGTGTATATATTGAAAGCGTCCTGCATATCTCATTTCTATGGAGTAATTATGATAAGATGACCTTTGGTAAGATTATTTCTGCCCTCCATTCTTCAAATTTCTTGGGGGGGACAAAATTAAAAAAAGTGGAGAAAAAAAATTTGTTTGGCGCTTCGCGAAATATTATCATAAATTATGCCCCCAACTATTTAAAACCTTGTTACACCTATGGCCTCTGGCTGATGTATGGCGAATACAAATGCTTGCTTAGTGCATGAATCTACGTATTTTAGGTGTTGTTCATAAATAAGGTCCATTTCACTGATGCAATATGCCACACGCTTAACGGAATTATCCTTTAAATCTTTGCACTGACTTCCTGTTCAACAAAGGCTTTCTTCAAATTTTTAGTTGTCTGGCCAATCACAAGACTTAAAATATATCCATCGGAGTAAATTAATTTGTGTTAAAACCTCTAGGTATGTATTAAAGCTATATTCACCTACCTGCAGCTTGGTTTTGGCGCGCCGTCGATTATTACTATCGTTACTAATCAATTAATAATGCTGATGATGATGAGGATATGATGTAATTATGATGATAATGATGATGATTATAATAATAATTATTATTAGGCCTACTACCACTTTGTATTATTATTATCATTGTCGTCGTTTTTACTTTATGCATTAGCATGATGCTCTAATAAATGTTTCTTGCTGTCTTATTTTGAAATCAAATGCACCGATTAACGTGCATTGGCCTAATTGACAAGACCAAGCAAGTCATTTCTTATAATTATCGACTTAATCAGATTTTTCAGATTTAATTGATGACAGATTCGTAGGTGCATGACTAGGATTTAATTTTTAAACCCATAGACATTCAGGACCAGTTTACTTGGGTTCGAAGGTCATAATTTGGGTTTATCTTAGCTTGCAATTCCTCAAGATTAGCCACGAAAAGGTTTGAATGAAAATCTTTTAGCAAGGTTTAATTTCTACAATTTGTGATGGAGCCTAATTATTAAGCAATAAGAGCCAAATCAAATTAATTACATGCATGAACCCCATGGCCATGTTTGACATGATCCGACTCAATGAAGAACTACAATGTATATATTAGTCTTCTGAGCAACTACTGAAGAAGCTGTTATGTGGCGGACAGGCCACAAGGCTTGAATGAATGATTTATTTAAATAATCGGCTCGCCATAGTGTTATTTTACGTCTATTTTTTTACAGTGTTGCGCATAGGAAGGAAGACCGATCGGCGGTTTTTAATTGAGTGCATAGCTTGCAGACGCATGAATTGGCTTGAGTATAGCCTGACATGCGGTGCATCGCTATATATGTGGAGCAGTGGTTCGTACTGTTTCATATGTAGAGTAGTTCTCGTACCGCTCCAGGGATCGTTGAATGTTGCCATATAAATACGACCTCTAGTGACAGCCGCTCTCGCGGTCAGGCTGGTGCTGCTTTTCGCTGATCTGGTGGGGTGGGCCCCTCTGCCGTCGATCAGGGCACGGTCCGTGCCCTGATCGTAAGAGTCAACAGGCTGACAGAGAAAGTCCGATCGTGAGAAATAAATGAATGAATGACAGTTCTGTTCGGAAATACGGGGAAGATGGTGACCCCGTTGGTGGCCGTGAGTGATACAGACTGGGTGAGTCCCAGAAGGGACCGACGCATATAGCGAGAGAGGCCTCGGCGGCCGACAGAGAGATAGACTGGGAAAAATCCCCGACCGTGCAGACCGTAGGAGTTCTGGTGGCCGAGAAATATTCTGGTTGGCTACCTAGATCGGTCATAGTTACTCCTCGCAAATACCAGCAGGTTGTCGGATACGTGACCCCGTCGGTGGCCGTGAGAAATAGAGATCGGGTAAAGCCCCGAGCAACCGAACGCTACATCGAGACAGATTATGGCGACTGTTGAGACAATTTACGGGAAGAATTCCCCAGTGTACACGTTGGTTAAAAGACGGGGAGGGCGGACCCGTGAAGCCGTTGGAAACTGACTGAGAGCTACCGGAGAAGCCGTTGACAAATACTGGAAAACATGAATACATTCGATAAATACGGGGAGGGTGACCCCATTGGTGCGTTCGATACAGGGAATGTTCCCTTTGGTGCCGAAAACCTGATCAATGTGGGCGTCTCCGCATATTCTTTTCTATTTACGGTTTTCCGTAAATAGCTATACTTGGCTACCTAGCGTGGTCATACTTACTCCTCCCGTTTACCAGCAATCTGTTGATTTGCGTGTCTGATCGCAATGTCTTAGGTCGCGGTTTCCCCGCGTATCTTTACTTGAGTTACTAAACGTAATATCTGTACTTGCGGTGTCCCCGCAGTATGTCTTCTTGATTGTCTTACGGTCTTTCGGTAAATATTCTTACTGGCTATCTATGTTGGTCACAGTTACTCCTCTCGGTTTTTCCAGACATCTATTCACTTGTGTGTCTAGTTGCAATATCTTGGCTCGCGGTTTCCCCGCGAGGCGTCTACTAATTTCTTCTTGTAGATCTAACTACATAATCTCTTTTCGAGGACTTCCTCGAAAGATCTGCCAGTGGTTCGTTCCAGTGTATAAGAGACAGAGTACAATTGCTTCAGAGAAAGTGATTATAATAATACAGGTCTGTGTGAAACATAGAGGTAACGTGGTGACACTTACCTCAGTTGGCTGTGAGAGAATCGAGTCTGAGAAACGAGAGTTGGTGCATTACCGTTGGTCAGATCTCTAGGTGACGAATACAAATATGTTCCTACGATGGGATGAATAAATGCAGTCGATGAGAGTTAAAGACATGTGAGAGTCTGGGTGATCGGATATTAAAGTATATGACAGATGCAAGCAGGCCGAGGAATATACTTGTTGGCTACCTAGTTGGGTCATAGATATTCCTCCCGTTTTCCCCAGGTTGTCGGAGACATGAAAATTCGGGTGGCCGCAAGAAATACAAGCCTAGTAGATTCCCGCAGTAGCAGCCGTACAAACCGAGAGAGCTGCCGGTGGAGCGTTGGCACATACGGGGAAAGTTCCCCATTGAATACGCTCGATAGAAATATCGGGGAAATTCCCGAAGGACCCGCTGAAATTACACGTGGAGGGTGAACACGTTAGAAGAGCACGTGACAAACAAGAGAAAACACTGGTGCCGATTGATACTTTCAGGTTACTAGTCAAGTAACTCTTCTTGATGGTTTTATAGTCGTTCGATAGATACTCTTGTTTGTTACCTATGTTGGTCATAGTTACTCCTCCCGGTTTCCCGAGTATCAGAATATATTACGGTGTTGGCGGACAATTGCCAACGCAGAGGACGGTCAATCGTGTGCCTGATAACTTATGCGTGTGAGGCCAGTATGCCACACACGGAAATGGACCAAGAGCCGACGTGAAAGTCTGTGCAGTCGGAAACCCAGGGTAAAGTTAGTAAGCAGACCAAGAATTGATCGATGCGTAAATATTACTGTTGGCTACCTACGTTGCTCATAGATACTCCTCCCGTTTTCCCGAAGTGTATCTATTTGCGTGTCTGATCGAAGTGATCGATACGAGTACGTTTGGGTAATCGGGTACCCAGGTGAATACATGGTTGTTTGTTGTCACACACAGTTCTGAGAGCTGACTAAAGTGCGAGGTCGGGCCCCCCCGTGCGAAGGTCGGATCGAAGATCTGTGTGCAGATAGCGAAGGTTATAGACAGAAGACCTTCACTATCAGTGTCCGTGAATACCATGCCAGTGTCATTTTTATCGAAGCACAATATATCAGTGTTGGTGGGTAACTGCTAACACAGAGGACGGGAACGTAGTCAGTCAAATGTGCATGACAAAATATACGTGTGCGGCCGTTTATGCCATACACGGAAATAGATCGAGAGATACGTGTTGAACAGAAGACGTGATAGCTAAGTGTCTAGCATGATATGACGAAGTGCTGTGAGACTGGTGTGTCTAGGACGACAGAGGTTAGAGAGTTGGGGACAGTAATGTCTAAGAGTATAAGACGTTGGATTTAGCTACCGATAATTGTATAGGCCGAAATGGCTTATGGACTTGTTTCAAATATGTCTGAACCTCGTAACTTAAGAGAACGTTTGGTGTCCCTAAATGGCGATAGTTTCGGAGTCACAAGATGCTGAACGGTACGACATCAGGTAGAGGAAGACGAGGCTAGTAGCTTGGAAGGTATGCAAGGCGAGGAAGACTCCTGCCGGTATGATTATGAACCCTGTTTTGAGTACGGCCATCCTCAGAACGTTGCCCATCCGGCGACCGCGGACTAGGCAGAGTCAGACCTCGTTACTAATTCGAGCCGTGTTACCTTTCTTGGGCAAGAAACCCGTCCCTAATCTTGCCTGGTGATAGTGAACATCCTGGTAGATATAGAGAGTAACCATTAGCATTGAGATTTGGTAAGAAAGTGACTCGGGCGACTTCAGACGTGTTCGCAAGCTGGAGTCGACACCGTCCGTTAGCGCTAGGCAGGCGCTCGGGCGGCAGACCGCCACAGTTATTCTACCAATTTGGCGAATACAATTCTACAGATATTCTTAATAGTCAGGTGAAAGGAATCTCTTGCCTATTAAACAGGTCTGTGTCGAAAAATACCGACAGTTTCACACGACATGGCTCTGACGTTTCAAGATTCTTCGACAATATTCATAAAATAGACAACTAGAATTGTCTTTGCACGTGCCGTCAAAATCACGCTGCATTGCGTTGCATAAACGTGCTGTAGGTCTAAGTGTGTAGGTAAGCATTTTTTTTAAATATGAAGGCCTGCAATCACACGGCATTAACATGTACAACCAAACATTTGACAAACACTGTACATATCACATTATACTATAGCAAAAGCTATAGTAGAAGAGTTGAGTTAATGACAAGAGATGAATCTCATAAGCGATTCATACTCTAATAATTTTCACAGCGTGTGAAGTCATCCGCCCGAGGGACGAACGACCCTATTGTGAGCACGTTGGTTTACAAGCTGAGGCATTATTAATTGGTGGAAGCAAACCTCCTGGAATATGGTCGGAGTTTGTTACAATAGATGTTGTAAGTTCCTTTCGCTAATATGGCTTATCAAATCACCAGTTGAACATCTTCAGCAGGTATTGAAACTCAGCAGAAAGCTAACGATTGCATGTGTGCGATTATAGCCAACATCAACATGTTTCTTGTGATCGATCTTTATCGGTTGTTGGTTCAATGATTTCTTATGCTCAGCCTCTTCCATCATTTCGGTAGTTCTTAAGGTTATCTTCAGGATATTAACATCCTATTAATTCTAAGTATACCTTTATTTGTCCGCTTTATTTGTCTGTTTTGTTTCAAGCTGTTCATTTATGATATGACACAACTCTACCTTACGAAATTATCTTCAGGATATTTCTTCTTATGGTTTTGTTTGATTGCGCCATCGCTTGATATCTTGTGAATAAAACATCTTACGCACTGGGGTCTGGTGTATCAAAATATATTATATGGATTGAATTATCTGCAGCACTTAGAACCCTTCCTGTGTAGACGCTTATCACAATGGGCCTGGATATGATTTTGATAGCTGTTGAGGTTTGCGACACCTGTTTGTGTTTGCCATTGGGTTAGCATGACCCCGTATTGTTCGTCTTTTGGAATGTGTGCTTCTACCAGAATGGAGGACTGGAGAGGGGATGCCCGCGGCTGAAGCCAAAAAGGCGGGAAGTGCCAGCGATGACACCCTTCGGATACCAAGTCCACCCATTTTAATGTGTCCATTGTAGCTCGGTGATGACAGTGTTCAGAATCAGCTCGAGGCCCCTGTGTATGAGAGAATCATAAACCTCTAGGCTGGGGTGGTTGGCACATGGAGAGCAGCGCAGTATGTGCAGCAGTTTCGTGACCCCAAGGAGCTTCTCAAGATCAAAAGGGCATCCTGTCTTGCTATCAGTGACAGTCTGCTCAGCGTCCGGTCAAGTTCCGAAATACGGAAATCCAGAGTGGATTACAGCGCCTCATCGACCGAAAGCGGGGCACCCAACAGAGTAGCCGATGCTGGTTTGATGAGTGCAAACTGATGCGTGCAAAGTGTGTTGTGTTGGTTTTCTGCATAGTCATTTGCGATGCTCGCATTTTGCTCTGTTGAAATTTAAACCCAATTTAAACCCAAGTCATCGAGCGATGCTGTTCCAGCTGGAACAGCATCGCTCGATGACTTCCACATCTGCGGCAACTGATGCAGCCTCTCCACCCAGGGTGAGGTTGTCAAGGTAGCCGAATTTTAGTGGCGGTCGCCACGACATAGGCTAATTGACAGAATGGTGCAAGCTCTGTTATAATCTCATTGACAGATGAAAACATAAAGTTTCGATATAAGCTGTTAAAGGAGTTCGACAGATCCACCAACTTCACCAAAATGGATCCCTGCTCCATGTTGTCCATGAAGCGTCGGGTTGCATGGATCGCTGCCTCACATCCGCCAGGTGTTCCCACTCCTAATTGTTTTGGGGTGAGATAGGAACTCACTCAGAGGGCAAGCCAATAGTACCCGATTACGATCGGGTGCATTTATTCTAATTTTTTGGGAGGGCAAAGAGGGTTCCTCCGAAGAAGACTGAGTGAATCCGCTGTGGGCAGGTTCAAGCCAAGAGGAGATTGACCAATGCGGTAATGGCCGTGACCAGCTCTGGGCCTGCGTCAGCACAGCTCATCAGTTCCAATATGCGCATGAGATTGCGCACTTCCGATTCTGTTGTCTAGAAAGGCTTCTCCGGTGGCAGAGGAGGGATTGGAGGACGACCTGGTGGTGGAGCAGGATGTTTAGTCCTCAATTCCTTCAGCGTTTCTTCGCAGATTGGGGTAGGTGTTTTGCTGGAGCACAGAATTCTTGATGCTGCCCTGACGTTTCCATCCTCCAGATCGGCCGCGACCGCTGCAGCAACCGTCCACTCATTGTTTGGCATACTCCCAGCTCTTGTTGGTGTTGACTGTGGTTCCATCGCGAACATGTCCGCTGATTTCGTTTGCCACATGCTTGGGAATTCTACCACTCAGTTTTTGATGGTAGATGTAGTAAGGTTGTGTCGGCTTCTCCTCTCTTACTGGTTGTTCCAGTATTGTTGCACTGAATGTGAGGAGACTCCGCCAATTGATGAGATTTGTGGGATCAGATATGACCTGATTGATAATATTAGTCAATAGCCAGCATGTGCTAGAAATTGCTCCATTTGGAATGTGCTTAAGCAGCCTGATATGTAACGAGCGATGTTGCAAGTGACTGAGTGAGTCTTTTTTGGAATCCGATCTGTGTGTTGGTCTGTGTAGAAGAACTGAGAGATCCTGACGGCACTTGCGTGTTGTCTGTGTGTGAGACATTCTGGTCGATTTAGAGAGAAATAGGTGGGGTTTCTGAAGCCGGTGGTTTAAGTGAGCCGGGGCAGGAGTTGGATCTGGGTCCATGTACATGGACGTTGCCATCTTTGTTGTGTAACTGTGGTTGTTCGACAGTCGCTACAAATACCCTTAGCTTTCTGTAAGGCCTGACTAGAAGAGCTAGAGCTGGAATCATTAACCAGGATATCCATTAGGAAGAAAATGAACCTAGGCGTTAGAATGCACACCTCTGAAGTTGAATGACATGGCCAGACTGCCAGTACTCAAGTATGCCGATAAAATCAGCAGAACCAACAGAAAATAGTTAAATTTTAAGTTATGGCACAACCTAACCCGAAGACGCTTCTCAAACCTCACACGGAGAAAAGTACACTATGTCAAAAATAATTTACAGGTTAATATAAAATCAAAACATTGCCACTTAAACAGATTAATATTATTATTATTACTATTATTATTTATTATTATTATTATTGTTGCTACTGCTGCTGTTGCTTTTACTGGTGGAAAAGTGCTACAAAAAGCGACTGAGTTGAAGCGCTGGACAACCATTGACAAGCGCCGATACCGTTTTTAGAATTAATGGATTGGTTGAGGAAATCATGAGTTTCAGAATTTTAAAGAAGCTTAAAATAGCAGAAATGTAAATATTTATTTTGACGGATTTTAAAACGTCTGCCACTGGCTTACCTTGATCACTCCTCCTTTTGCAGACTGATTGTCTTGAGTCAAAATTCTGGCAAGCAGCTCCTGATTGGTGAAATCCTTCTGCAGCTTCTTAAAACTGTCCATCACATCGGCCGTATCTTGTAACTCCTTTTCAACGAACACCTTCAATATTCAGAACAGGCAAAATGTTTCATCTACTTAAATAAGATTCCAAATTAACACCAATGAATGAATGACTGCAACATGCTCAAAAAATAAACTCAAAATAATCAAATAGAACATAAGTCTTAGTCTGTAAATCCCATAGCCTTCGACATTAGAGTCACAAGATCAAAGGGTTCAACTTTTTTGGCAAGTGCACGAATGCATGTGTGTGTAGTGGTTATATAGATGTTACCATGGTTTGTGAATTTGATGTATCAGGATGTTGAAGATGATAATTTTCATTAATTATTAAGACAAGGTTGGCAAACTAACAAAATCAACAGGCGCCTGTTGACACGGGAAAAAATGGTGCAGAGAATGTGGTACTCGTTCCGGATAACAGAAGATGTTTTGTAAAGTGTAGCAATTGCTTTGTTAGCTGTATCTCATTACAAATTGTCATCAATTTTCAGAGTCCACAATGTACGGATTTGTTTATAGAGTCAGAAGATGTTGATTATTGCAAGTACTTCAAAAAGTTAATACTTTTTGAAGTACTTGCAATAATCAACATCAAATAACAATTCCCTCATACCATCATTATCCTTCTGCAATGCATTGCCATTCATCCCTATCAACATCACTACCACCACTGTCCTCAGCATCATTATCAAGCATGTCATCATCATCACTTCATCATCATGTCATCATCTTCATCATCACCATCATCATTAATTAATTAATTAATCATTAGCCCTACAGTATGGAACCAGCTGTCTCCTTCAGCATGTTCCTCCTTACTAACTTCTTTATTTCAAAACAAATTTCTATTCTCAAGGACTAACTGACTTCTGGCTGACTGACTGACGAACGAACCGAACCTACTGATCGACTGGTCGGTTGATCTTACCTTTATTATCTGATCCTGTGCCTCCCGATATTTCGTCTCTATCTGAGTCTGTTTCGTGTGCTGCTCATTCAACTGAGTCGTCAGACTCGTGACCTCTGTGACCTTCAGATTGTCAGTTGTCTGTTGTCAGTTCTTCATTGACTCTGCAACTCTGCAATTCTGTTCAGGTGGACATCAAATTGACAGCAAATTTATGACCATTTATGACCTTGGTGATTAATACTAAACAGATTACTAGATAATGTGTCTTGTAGATGTTCCGACACCATGGAGTCTAGATCGAGTTTTGAATTCCATAAATACCTGGATTCTTGATCATAGTTATTGTAACACACAGATTCTACATATGAACGATTTTGTAGTTTTGCAAAATACACAGATTAGAATAAAAGAAGACCAAGTTAAAGTAAAAACACGGGTTTTTCGGGACCCTCTTTTTTTATCTGGTAGATACCCGAAACACTGACATTGACGGGAACATACCTGAAAAAGAGTTGAAAGATGTCCGACTGCGATAAACTTTACGCAAGCCAAGTGAAATGAAAGAGGTAACATTTTTGGTATGCTTTGTGTCAATTTTTCAGTTATATTTTTTTCAATTTTTTCAGTTATGTCTGTCAAAATGTGATACATTGCATCATTGTCATGCAAGCGTAAAATGTGCGCAAAATATCAGCTCTCTATGTCGACAGGAACATACCTGAAAAAGAGTTGAAAGTTAAATGAAAGAGGTAACATTTTCGGTGTGTTTTTGTCGATAATTATTTTTCAGTTATATTTTTATCAATTTTTCAGTTATGTCCTTAAAAATTTAATACATTGCATTGTCATCCAAGCGTGAATTGTGTGCAAAATTTCAGCTCTCTAGGTCATTGGGAACATATCTGAAAAAGAGTTGAAAGATGTACAACAGAGGTCCCTACCAAACGTGTCGAACTTTACGCAAGCCAAGTTAAATAAAAAGGGTAAAAAGAGCTGTCCCTTAATCTTAAACTAACCCTGATGCAGCCATGGGTATGTGATTTGTTAGCAACTTCATTTTCTTAGCCTTGGCATATGAGGGTGGATGGCCAGTCATCTACCTCACATCTCATCTTCCCCCAAACATTGCATAGTGTATACCCATTATAAACCAAGTTGGATATACATTAGATAGGGTTGGACTTAGAGAAAAAAATTGACATAAATTTCTGCACTGCTGTGATTTTAATCCATCCTAACCTCTTGTTTTAATGTCAGTCACACTAACACTAGACCATGTGGCCAAGGAGGACGATCATGAATTTGAAATTCAAACGTCACTTACTGTAGTCTTGGTTGTGAGTGGCCAGACCCATACACAGCGCACACAAACACACAGATCAAGGGTTGGTAAACAATAATTACGCTCGTTTATATACCCTTCTTCCTGTCCAGTAATGGCAGTTCCTTGTTCTACTAGCTTTGTGAGATTGGCAACTTCCTTCTTCAGGTTGACTGTTGTGCTTCGTGCCAGAACCTCCTTCTCGTGAGCTGCCTCCACCAATCCCCATGCTTTTTCAACATCCTATCATAGAGTAAAGAGAGGTTTATCATAGACATATCAATGACGACAGTGTACAAAAAGCAACTGGGAATGAGAATGAATGCAGGTTGCCGTTAATCATAAACAGCTCTAGCACCAAATATCTTTGGAAACAGAATTGGTTTAGACTTTAGGGGTTCAAATTCAACTTAACAACACAACAAAACGGTGCAATTATGCAAAGAACTGAAATGATACAAATGATACAGACCAGACGATAAGCAGCCAAAGAAGCAGCCAAGACATAACTGTGTCTGTGTCTGGACTGTTAAAGAGCATTCCGAAAACCTCTTAAAAGCGCCAAGAACGTGGCTGTACAAGGGGTCAGGTTGACTTGAGCACAGCTCGAATGTCAGCTGGAAGACTGGTCCAAAGAGATGGACCAATGCAGGAGTCTATAAAATTCTATGTGATACATCAAAAACATTACTCCTACTTAACAACTTCCTCACTGAATAAATAGCACTCATTATAGCCCGCACGACTGATTCTTTAGTCGACCACTTCATACAGCAAAAGAGAAATTCTTCTGCACAGGTAGCCTTGATCAGTCTAACGTCACAAAAGACTCTGGTGTTTCTCGAGTAGGCCTCCAATAAGTGCTGAATAAATTCGTAAAATAACCCCAAATCTCTCGATTATTCATTACAATTCTTTGATTGTACAAAAATCAGATAAAACTGGATCGCAGCGAATAGATTCAAACAAAATCTTATAGCAAATGTGAGAGGAACGCACTACAGATAGCAAACTCTGCCTGTATGTGCCTGCATTGCGTGCGTATGCGTACAAGTGTTTGGAAAGAGATACTGCATACATGTAGACTGTGGTGTATACTGTTGCTGTAGAATGTAGATGATGTATGTTTGTTTTTATCTTTTTATCACTTATAATGCTCGTTACAGATGGATTGACAGACAGACAAGACAGAGACAGACAGACACCGTAGGGCATAACCGGAAATCGCCTCGGACATTTCCCTTGGCCGAATATCCCGTTTTGCCTCAGCAAATATTACACACAAATAGCTAAAAATATAAATTTTTATTTTTTAATTGAATAATTTATTTATGAACATTTAACAATCTAAAAACGAAGATTTAAAGCCATAGGACTATTAGCAGTTATTACAGGCAGAAACATTTATTTTGCTAATTTTTCATTAGCCTATGCCAAACGGCGAAAGTGACGAAACTTAAAACTTTTAAGCTTAGCATGCGGATGGTACTTGCCCAGAGTTACCACTACCATTCGGTTCCTACTTGGATACGGCAAATAATGCATCCAAATACTCGGACTTGGTACTTGGTGGAAATTTTATACTTGGTTATGCCCTAAGACACAGACAAACGAAGAGACACCCACTTAGAGGAACAAAGCTATAGAGGTGCAGAGAACCTCATCGGCGCCAATCGGCCAAGCCTTCTACGTAATAATTATATGGATGGGCCATTCGCAGATTTAACACTTCAGACAAAAGTTCGACCAAGGTGAATATGTAAATGATGATGAATTAAGTAATTTATCAAGTGACATATCTTTAGTATAACCAATGAAACTCTAAAGTTGATTGATCCAACAATGCCAAAATGAACCATACATATTAGCTATATTCTACACCTCTTCATTACTTCAGCGTTTCCGTGGTCACATATATTCCATGTGTTTTAGTCATTCTGCCAACACTAAATAACTAAAGCTTGCACAAATTGCATTATTTTCCATAGCCTCCACCCAAATCTAACTTTCACAGTTTACCAAAATTAAAGCACCATTACCACATTATCATATCATTGATAGATACTAAGAATGATGATTCACAAGCACAATCAAGTTGGAATTCAAAACCATGCAAAAGATATGTAATATCTAACTATGGGCATAACCATCTGTTTCTCTGGTCCTTCAGAATCGACTGTAATCTGATGTCCCCATTGCTGAATATGGCCAGATATCAGTTTATATCGAGCCATGTTTGTTTGCAAAAGCTCTGAATGGCTACAAAACAGCATTAAAGACTGAAGAAAAAATTTTTTTTTCCAAATGCAACTGAAATCTTGATATTTTTTAGTATATCGTAATTAAATTCTGTTCAGATTGTTCAAACCTGAAGTTATATAATATTAAAATCAGAATAAAAAACCAAATCACGAACTACTGTGTATTCCACTTTATCTAAGTTTGTGTAGTATTAAAACTTGTTGAAATGTAATTGTCAGCATTGTTATTATATATAGCACCCCTCAAGAATTCTACTCTGAGTCGCTTCCAGCGCTAATCCACATGATGTTAAACTCAGTAATAATGATCTGGAAACATTCAGACGTAAATGAACACACTCGAACA
Source organism: Bimastos eiseni (assembly GCA_959347315.1). Classification (NCBI taxonomy): domain Eukaryota; kingdom Metazoa; phylum Annelida; class Clitellata; order Crassiclitellata; family Lumbricidae; genus Bimastos; species Bimastos eiseni. Next base: position 5,879,553 of record OY365815.1, read on the forward strand.
ATATATGACAAGAAGAGTCACTATTAGCAAGCTCCTGCAAACACGAAGAGCCCAGTCAACAGAATCTCATCTGGAACTGATGATTGGAACGTCATTCGAAGTTCAAATATCCTGGTCCTCGTAACTTCGAAGTATAAGAGAGACGAGGGTTGCAATACATGCACCTCGACACCATGGCAGTCACTCACAGGTGGTAGGAGACGTTGCGTCCCGTTGTCCCTCGGGCACTGGATCTGTAGAGGACGATATTCTTAGCAGCCGATAAATGGTCGAATAGTTGCACAGACGTAGAATGGTCAGCACCAGTACTAAAGACATTTAGGCTTTTGTTGCAATAACCTGAAACCCCTCAGGCCTCAGTTGATGACTTGGTTGGTCGAGCACAGATTTTACTCGACTAATTTCGTTATTCGATTTCAAAAATGGCTTCGATGGTAAACGTCCGAAAATCGTCCAAAACACTCAGAAACAGTGGTGAATGAGACAAATACATCCATGGACGCATACTAGACCATTTTTGAAATCGAATAACGAAATTAGTCGAGTAAAATCTGTGCTCGACCAACCAAGTCATCAACATTGACAAGCGTAGAAAAATGCAAAGACAATTATTGTTCAAGAGAAAAATATCACTAAAAATAAGTTTAATATTATACCAGAATCTGTTGCAAAAAAGATTGGAAACACTATTCTGTACAACCAATTCATTCTTGCTTCAAACAGAAGCCAGAAAGTCAAAAGAGGTGATAGAGGAAAGAATCAGTTTTAAACTCAATCAGTATGTAAAACTGAATCAAGAAGTGTTAGAAGACAAGAGTCGGTTTAAACCTGATCAGTAAGTCAAAAGATCTGCTAGATGAAAAGGACCAGTTTTAAACCCAATCACTACTATGTAAAACTGAATCAAGAGGAGTTAGAGGAAAAGAATCTGCTTAAACCTGATCAGTTAATCAAAAGAGGTGCTAGAGGAAAAGGACCAGTTTTAAACCCAATCAGTACTATGTAAAACTGAATCGAGCTGTGTTAGAAGAAGAGTCAGTTTAAACCTGATCAGTATGTCAAAAGAGGTGCTAGAGGAAAAGGATCAGTTTTAAACCTGATCAGCAAGTAATTCTTCCCAGGTTACTAAGTTGAGATGGTAGTGCAGTCATTATAGATTATAGAATTGTTACTGCATTCTTCACTGAAAGACACGTGCTAGCACCTGCACTCTTAATGACTGATCTAGTTACAGACTTGGTTTGACAGATAAATTGATTAGCAGCTCTTCCTCTGGTAGATTACATGGTACTGTATAATTTGTAGCTTAAATGGTACTGTATAAGAACCACCTTCAAGAAAGTGGAAGATTATCTGGATTAAATTGGGTATAAATTCTGAGTTGCAAGAGGCAGTGACTGTTAAGTGCCCTGAAAGCTAAAGCAGCAATGTTCACAAAGTACCATGAGGAATGGGTTGAAATGCACAGTTAGCCAACATTAATAAGTTAAATGTAAACAAGGTCTACTTGCAGGAGACTGTAGTCGTAACAGTCATTCAATGCCGCAGGCACAGCGTCAAACTGATGATACTCAGCGCTTAGGATTGCTGGGTCACTCAGGGTCAGTCCAACAAGGTAACACTTGAAATTGGGTGCCTATCTTCAGCCACTGCCAATCCTGTTCAATAGTTTGGCAACAATCCAGACTAATCTGAGGCACTAGTGAGGCAGTCATGCTACCTCATGCAGCGACTGTGCTCTTTCCCTTCTAATTCTTGCATTGATCTGGCTGGCACTGCTGTTATGCTATCAAAACCTTTAAGATACCATAGGAGATATTGGACAGTAATACTGTGTGTCAGGAACACATTAATGTAAAGAGCCTTTGCAAATCTTGTTTATGTCAAGTCATGGTATTGGTCAGCTGCATTGGCTTCAAGCACCCTTACACTGAGCATCCCAATTTACCTTCTGAAAGCTACCTGCAATCTTTGGGCACAGCCACAATGCAACACTCTCATGGGTGCCAGTGCATCCAATGTTTCTCCTGCAAGTCTTTCTGTTGCAGGCCCATACTCTGGAACTCTTTTCTGTTCTGGCAAGGTAAACGTTCATTCTGTAGTCGATGCTGGCCTTTGCATATGAGGTAAAACCTCACCACTTTCCTGGCTCTATATTGGCTGTTGGCAGGTCTTTTCTGAATTCCTTTTTGCCATCTGGCCAGAATCACCTTGAAATTTGGTTGCCCAACAGTTTAGTTAATTACAGACCATTGAGACCACAATAATAATGCTCAAGCATCAATCAATGGATTGGTATCCTGAGCAATACAATGTGGTTCTACGTTTGATTATCATTATTATTGCAACTATGCTCATTAAATTATATAGCACCTCTTCAGAAGAAGTTCATCAAAGGAAGACACTCTCGACTTGATTACACAAGAACCCAATCGAGAAGAATTATACTCAATCATTTGTGGAAAAAAGCATGGAAAGTAGAAGAAGCTCATGTCGCAGATTGCATGGATGTTATCCAACTGCCATTTTGCATTGTGATGATGATAATCATTGTTCTGGAATCAAGGCTCGTCGAGTAGTTTCCAAGGACAACACCCTAGCATGTCTATAATCATTATTAGAACTTACAGGTGTAGTCAACAATTGCTTCTAAAAAGACCATTCAGTCAAAAGAAGGTATATGGAAACAGTTGAACAAAAGGATGATGTCCGTTAAAACAAAAGGATGATGTCCGTTCTCTGGCAAATAGGATTCAATGACCAACTGCCAATTTCAAAATGAGCCCGCATTTGAAACCTAGGCGCAATGGCATGTTTCTTTATCATAAGTTCAATAATTCAACAGAAACATCTAGGTTTGCCTTTGCCACAATATCACAAAGTTCTGCAAGTATGCAAATTAGATTCATGAGATTTATGGATCCAATCAACCAGGAACTAATAACAGATTCAAAATAGGCTCGTCAAGTAGTTTCCAAGGACTACACCCTAGAATGTCTATAATCATTATGAGAACTTATAGGCAAAGACAACATATAAAACAAGACACCAGAGAAATTTGAAACAGAGCAGCTAAAAGCTCCAAGCACATAAGCAAAGAACTCGTCAGGTCTGAGGTACTCTAAAGAAAATGCAAAAAAATTAAGAAGACATGTTTTAGTCAGACGAATCTGAAAAAGCAGTACTTGGAAAAGTAACACAAGTTGTATATGGAATGGAGGAGATTCAGTTGTCAACACAATGAGTCTAGCGTTTGAGGTCTTTGCGCCTTTGATGGAGGGTGGTAGTTCATTGATTCATTCATTCTGAGCATTTATATAGCACTCCTTCAAGATCCTACTCAGGAGAACTTCCAGCCCAGCCACGACTAAAGAAAAAAGACTTGAGGGACTTGTAAAAGCCTGACGGTTGGGCCACAATCAAAGAGCAAAGCTCAAATGGGTGCTCATGCCATATTGAAGGGCCCACAACTGAGAAAGCACGGGGCTGCCTAATAATCAGACAATCCCGTGGAACAAGAAGCTCACACCATGTTGCAGAGCGAAGCACCTGACGCGCTGCAACGTCAGACACTGGGTGACAGAGATCGTGCAAGTAAGATGGAGCACAATCAAGAATGCAATGCAAAACCAAAGCTGCAATGTGACATGAAATTTGTTGGGAATCTAATGCAATGCAATTCATCGCACATGTAAGCAGAAACAGAGGAGAAATTAGGAAATCGCCTAATAAGCCAAGTGCAGAACCCAATCCAACCGCCACAAGACCGCAAGTATGGAACAAAACAGTAGTTAACACAATAGGCCTACTATCTTAAATCACAATAGTCACCAAAGCAATAAGGTATGTGAATGCACCCACACACAAATATAGACATTGCAAAATGTATCCCAGCATAAGGGAAGGTAGGGTGAGTGTTCAATCAATGGACAACTGGCAAAGGAGACCAAATACCTTGGTTGGTGCTTTGTTTTTATGAATTGTATCAAAAGATGTCATAAGAACTTCATGTAGAGCAAAGAAACCAGAACATTAAGAGCTACACACTTTCACAGTCTTGTAGTCAATACATTCAGAAATTGGGAATGCAAATCAGTTAACGACCTGATCAGAGGCCGTAATCTCGTTTGACAGGTGGAGGGGACACCCAATGAGAGGGCAATTCAGTGTGTGTGCACAATCATTTCAGCAACTGATCAGCGAGTAGTAGGAGAGTTGATTCAGAACAACAGAAATTGATGATGATCTCTTCGCTTATTATTATACCAGCTGACAAATCGCAAAGATCTTAGCAACCATTACTAGATTACTCTGCAACTCTGCTGGGCAATAAAGGGCTATATATTCTGTAACAAATAAAGCACATGACATCAAAATCAGTATGCTACTTAGCAAATAATGGCAGTGGCAGACGGGCCTTTTAAATCTATGTCATTTACCTATCAAAACATTCATTGCATATTTTAGCAGTGCAAATCTTGACACCACATGCATTAAAAGTCATTTTTCTCCAACTAATTATTTGAATTCAACATTTTTTATTTCAAATATTGAACGAAGACAAACAGTGGGTTTTGACCTCTTGCCTCACATATGCGTCGATTTCGTTCTATTCACAGTTCCCTCTCACTTCATGCTATCACGACTTCAGTCCATGCCATGATATGTACTCGGATGGACTTTGGAAATGCTGTCTGTATACATTGGTTTTTCTTTTTCCAATTCTCTCAAAATTCAGCCAATTCTTAATGCCGCTGCTCGTCTAATAGGTGGCATTCCAAAGTTTGCCAATATTTCATGCTTCATTCGAGACACACTTCATTGGCTCCCTGTTCAACAGCACATACAGTTTAAAACCATTTCCTACTTTGGGTGGCCCCGACTTACCTAAGATCTTTCTGCACTTCGGTGTCCTCCTTACTTGCAAGAGCCTATTTGCAATCTTTCATTCGCGGCCTTGTTGTTATTCTGCGCATGCGCTCTGCCATGACCCAGTTACAGAGCTATGTCATTGTTGGCCCTTCAGCTTGGAACTGTGTTCCACAGTCCCTACTTCTGGGATTGGGATTACTGACCCTCTCACCATGCCAGTTTCAGAGAGTGAGACGCTTTAAGATTTTTCTGTTCTCTTGCCCACCCACAGACGCCCGTTAAGAGCGCTGATGATTTTAGTGGCATTATATAAATGCTTGATTACATTACATTACTTTATGGAACCTCTGAAAAGCACCATTAGAAGTAGCTAATTGATTGCAGGACACAACTGCTTACGGACTTATCTGACCGAATTGTAACAGAACACCGCACTTGTTCAGAATCTCTCAGAAGCACTACAAACAAGGCTATCATTCAAATAGCAAAGAGCCCGTCTATGAAGCGCTTGCAAAACAAGAGTCCTCACTCTGCATTAGACCTAAAGGAAATAATGTTAATGAGAAGAAGTTGTGACCACAACAAAAGTCCAGTACAACAGAAGCTTGCCTGTTTACAAAAATGGGTGCAAAAACATCGAGGTCACTACTCCACAAAACAAGCAATTGAGGACTAGGCTTTTGGAGACAACATATAGGTCACAGGTACATTTCTGGAGCAGCATCCTTACAGTGTGGAAAAAACAAAATCGGCATTGTATAGTCAATATTGGCCTTGGCCTGGGACATATATCCTCATATGAACTCTATTTAGTTAAGTCCAGAAGGGCATGAGCTGCTGATCAATATCTGTTCATGAACTTCTTTGCTGGCAAGAGTGTAATAAAAGTGACTGGGTAACGAATGCAGCTTGTCGTTAGAGAGTCAAAGGCAACCACCATGGCCAAGCAATCTCAAGCATGACACATTATCAAAAAGTCAGTTAATTGTATAAGGCCTACAGACAAAGAACTTTTTATGTTGAGTATATGGCATCGCATGTTTGCAATCGTAATATAGCTGGAGCAGGATTTAAGAAATTATAATTCAGTTGTAGAATTTAAAAGTGGATGACCAACCAAAACTTGTCCACAGGGAGCACTTGGAACAGCCCTCTCTGTAAGAAAATGAGCAAAGTGGTGTTTACGATGCATGGTTAAATGGTTATGTTGGCATGTGCGTGTGTCACACTCAAGACTGCAGACAGCCTCAGTCATATGTCACCAAAGAAAGCTTACCATAACCCACACTGGCTGCACATCTGAAGTCCCTGTTCTGGGGTCACATCTCATAAGCCGTGTCAAAATTCCTAGCATATGCAATGTATGGATAGACAGACGGTTAAACTGACTGCTGAAATATTTACCAAACACAAAAGAGCACACGAAAAATGAGGCTACAAATACCGGCCAAAAGGCAAATGTGTAAATTTCAAAGTGTAGTTCACTTTTATATTTCCTTTTTCTGTTTCTTAGTTTCCACTAGAGTTGAAGGCAATGGTAATGAAAATGTTGACAACGAAGATGATGACGACGTTTCTGACGAGAATGATGATGATGATGAAGAGGATAAGAAGCAAACGGAATGGTACTGACAACTTGGATATAATTACTAAGGTGAGAATTTAACTCTCAGCTACAGTCTATTAAAAAGTCTTAAAACTTAAGGTGCGACTTCTCATGGCTATAAAAACAGCAAAATATGATCAAAGGTTGATTTTGGTCATGAGATGACAAATGCACCCAGAAGCTGTCCCAGAGCTTTAAGCCGGTGTGAAGATCTTCGAGATATACTGAATTTGCTTTCTGCAGTTATTCGAATGATAGTATCATGTAATATTATATCCTGGTAGAAGGCTGTCACAGTAGACCAGTAACAAATCGCTTTTAAATAATCTGAAACTCTTACACTGGCATTTTGTGGGTTTACGACAGATAAACACGGTATTCCCATGGAAGCTTTGGACCTGTACTTTATCCTAGAAGGTTTTTGGTTATTGCCCAAGGGTTATTAGTTCGACACCGCTACATGGATGATTCAATTATGTGAAGTCAAGCACCCGCTTCTTTTGGGATTATTCTTTGTAATGTGTATTGTCCTAATTCTTTGTAGCCAGACCTTGAAAAGTACCTGAACAATATTTTGAAATTAACTGAAATCGATCCAGCTGTCCTGGGACACGCCTACAATCAGTTGTTAGGACATTTAATCTACGGCAAATCAGGTGAGCTTATGTGATATAACTCATCTTATTATTTACCGAGTTAATTACAAAAAACAGAAGTTTCTGCCAATCAAGCCAAGACTTTGAGAAGTTACGTGACAATGTGGATCTAATCCGAAACATGGAGCAAACGTCTAGTTAAGCGATTAAATGGACTTCTCTGTTAATACGACAAATATGACTGATGACAAGCCTTTCAAACAGATTTCTAGTAGAAAAACAACCCGGAAAGCTTACTTGCCAACGAATTTATTGACATGAGATTCTGATGAAGTTGTACTTGGATCATTTTGGGGTCTTGCAATTTTGATCTTGTAAGAGGCCTGGGCACAACCTAGTCCTTTCAATATAACAATGAATGAATCAATTTATTTTAGGCATATTTTTTACATAGTAAAAAGAATTTTAGTATTGATAACGTTATAAATGAATATCCGCGTCTCAAGCATTGCTGCTATTGTTTAAGTTTAGTTTAATATACTATTTTAATTAGAAATCAATCAGACTCTTTCCGACTGTCCCCAACCCCTCTGACATGACGCTTATCATGTTATGTAGAGTATATGGCATCGCATGTTTGCAATCAGAGTGTCAAATGCAACCACCATGGCCAAGCAATCTCAAGTATGACACATTATCAAAAAGTCAGCTAATTGTATAGTGCCTACAGACAAAGAACTTCTTATGTTGAGTATATGGCATCGCATGTTTGCAATCGTAATATAGCTGGAGCAGGATTTAAGAAATTATAATTCAGATGTAGAATTTAAAAGTGGATGACCAACCAAAACTTGTCCACAGGGAGCACTTGGAACAGCCCTTTATAGTTATTTTTAAACACCTTAGTCCTACGGAAGAAATACACTTAACTGCAGTTCAGCCATAGGTACTACATTTAAACCATTTCAGGGTGCTTTGTTATATATTGACTAGAATGGAGAGCTGAGTTTAATTCAAGTGACAACCATGTTCATGTTGCACAACTCTTCTACTCTAATCCAGCATCTTAAACAGTATCTCTACTTATCTGATGGTTTTTAAATAGTGAGACAATAACTGTCACTCAATTAACTTAAAAATTACAGACTTTTCTACAATTCATGTTTAAATGTTTATTCCTTTGTACCACATAACTACAGGTTTTTGTTCAAAGTTACTAAGAACATTCATTATGTACAGTATTAATAAGCACAGTACTAAATATACTATTTCAGTTCATTGCAACACAGTTGATTAAAGATGTCACTGACGGAGTTACAAATTTGTACAGAATACTGATCAGAGTATTATGATCATAGACCAATGTTTTCCAATGCAGACAGGTGCAACAAAAGTGTTTACAAATTTGAATCTTCCTCTCTTTTAACTCTTTAAAAAAATCCTTCATTAATTGTATTGATGAAAATCACCAATGATGACGATAACGATAATAATGATAACAATATATTGAAAAACCCTCGAGATTTCAGTGCAGATACAAGAATAGCTTTCAACAGACCATATAGCTTGCAGCTATGAGATATATAACCACGTAATTAGGGAGCTAAATATGTTTCAATTTCAAAACTTTTCTTCTCCTTTTTGCAGAAATTGCTTTATTTGCAGACAAAGTTTGTTCAAGAATCTGTGGTAGTTCATAATGCAATCTTGTAGTAATATAAACAGTTAAAATGATTTCATGAACAGAGGGGCAAAGAGAATTTTTCTCTTGTGCAGCACGCAAGACATAAGAATGTCCTGTTTGATGTTTTGCAGAACATGAGGTACATGTAGATGAACATGCTTTGTAAGACTTACCATGATTCCACATCACACAAATATCGAAGCAGCTCTGGCTTTGGAAGCCTTAGGTTACCAAAATCACCAGAATAAAGAGCTGTAAACTGAACTAAATACAAAGATGGATTGGTAGCAAGTGCACTTTTGTCGCACAGAGAGTCCAGACACGTATCACATGGATGCACCATGTGAACCCTTTTTGCCACATAACCACCAATAATATGTCATAGCATTTAGAGTGGCTAAATTGTAAACCCGAATGTTACTTGTGGATAAGTCAGATGTTGAAGGTCAATATTCAATGACTGGTTCAGTTGTTGGTGCCAACTGACTGACTAACTTGTTTCACAGGGCAGCTCGCTAATTTCTGAAGACAAAGTTAAATTTCATCATCATTGCTCTCACAGTTGCCATTAGCATAACTTGACAAGAGATTATTTGCCACACCCTGGCACATTACACTGCGAAAATGACAGGCTGAGAGATTGTCACGAAATCCACCTTTTTGTCGAATGGATGCAAATAGCTTTCAAGGCAGTCCTGAATCCTGATTGCCAATTCTATAACTGGAACTTGATCCTGCTGAAATATAGAATAGCAAAGAGGCTGTTTCCAATGAGAAACTAAACCTTTCACCATGAATACCAGTGCCTCCGTTCAAGGCTTGTGAGATCGATGCACACCGTAATCATCAAAGCCATGAACCAAATCTCTTCTAAACATTTAGTAAAGGCTTCAATGAATTGCTATATTACGCGATGCATGTTTTTTCCAGGAAAACCCGTTAATTCTGCCAAGCAAGATCATATTCCAACGCCCTTCTTATGGCCATTTCATCAACACAGTTTATACAGTATCGGTCGGTGTCTGACCTTTGCATAAATTTAACATTCAGGGCCATAAATACACTTTGGAAAACCCAGGTTCCATGTTCGTTCCTTCATGCCGAAGCCGTAATGATCGTTCAGTAGGTAAAAAAAATACGGACGAAGGAATCTATATGCAGTAGATGATTTATAATGAATGGATAGAGCCAGCAGCCTGTCTTCGTCCATCCAGCGTCTACCTTTTGGCTTTTTGCCGGAACATCTGAGCTGACAGTCCAGAAATTTTAACGACGGTCCACTGATGTATTTTGATGCAGCCTCAACAATTTCTGTCATTGACATGGAACGGAATGTCTTTTTTCCTCGTAGTTTTCCGACCTGTCGGATGAAGTAGGAGAGGCGTTCGTGTGGACTGCAGATCTTGCTTGGCAGGATTAACGGGTTTTCCTGAAAAAACATACATCGCGTAATATAGCAATTCATTGAAGCCTTTACTAAATGTTTAGTTTTCTACATATCACTGTCAATGAAGCACATGTGGAACCGTCTGTATGTTATTACACGTTTATTTATGTGCAAGGATTGAAATCCACTTTCTTATAAATATCACGTTACAAGCAAAATTAATTGCATAAAACAAGAGTAACAATTTTTGTATAACAGTTGCCAAATGCCACAGTTGCCACAGACATGTCTTCAGCATCAGGGCCGTAGCAAGGTCCTTTGGCGCCCAGGGCAAGGGGTGGGTTTGGCGCCCCCCCCCCACAACCCTACCAAAATACTAAAAACGTAATTCCTGAAAATAGCAACTAGCCAAAAGACCTAAGATCTTGCTACGGCCCTGATAAATCAACTTGGAATTGAGAATAAGCAAGTGTGTCTTTAAACTTTTGTGAAAAATGTAAATTTCGGCTTTCCTTAGGAACACGGGATTTTTTTAAATTTTTTAAGTTAATTTTTTTTTAAATATTCCAATCCCATGAGATACATTGACAACACAAACACCGTGCATTTTACTTTTGTAAATCCTATGTTTCGTAAAATTGAGGCGGCTATCGAGTTTTCGAGTAAAAATAATTGTTTGGAATCATATTGAGAATTTTTGGCTCCATTTAAAAACCGAGATTACGACTCGCTATGGGATTTTACATTCGCGCATTCCAAATTTCATCGAAGAATTTGTGTTCAGGAAAAATAACATTGATAAAGTGACAGAAACAGTATTTCGAATGTTTTTATATTGGTATTGAGAAAGATTCTCACGAATTAAATATTATATTTCAAAAATTATTGTTTCGATTTTTTTTTGCAAGGGGGGAGCTTGCCAATAAAAATCCCGTGTTCCTAAGGAGAGCCTAAATTTCGTTTAATATAATAATTATTGTTTTGATTATTAAAATTATTTTAAGTATTCGATCAATCGTTCGTCTGCGGTTATCAAATTGTATTTTAGTCAATGACGTAGTTAAGTAAATAATTCAATTTAACGTTGTGAGCGTCGGAGTAATAGCTAACTGAGCGAGTTTTCTTTAAACTACTGACATCTTTTAGCGCCCCCTATGCTCCTGGAGCGCCTCGGCGCCCAGGGCGACTGCCCTATTCGCCAGCCCCTAGCAACGGCCCTGTTCAGCATGTGCACAGCACTTTGTTGCCTCAATTTATTTGTCTATTTTAACTCTTTTTTAACTTGATATAATTCACTTGTTATTGTTAGCAATGTGTATATTGTGATATCTCACACATGTAAAATTCACATTTCAAAGTTCAAGTGTAAGACATTTGCTAAGATGACTACACTAAATGCAATGCCTTCAGAAGGTGAGGAAGATCATACATGAAAATGATTCTGGATCAGTCATTTGGAAACTAAATGTACATTATCATGACTTCCCTTGAAATGAACACATCTAAGACAGGTGAAGTCAGATGTTAAAGTTTCAGTGCATTTGATCTGCGTGCATATGAATTTAGAGATTAGCTTTGACTGTAGCGAAGTGAGTTGCGCCATCACGACATCATTTGAGCCAAATGGATCTGTATTAAAGATACAAAAGGGAACGTAAGATGAAAAGTGTCCCGCTGAGCAGAGCCACCTGCAATCTAATTTCTAGCTGCACCAGTACAGTAACTGTTGTTAGATATTAGCAGTGGCGGCTCTAGGTTTGGCTCTCGGGAAGGACCCTGGAGGGGGGCAATCTACTACCCGAATTTGTCGAAACTGAGAGTGCTAGGCAGAGGTGTAACAAGCGCCCAGTTTTAAAACTGGGAGGCAAAGCTCCCACTTTAGTGATCACGTGCCCCCCTGTGACCAGCAAATCTGTTCTCTTTTTTATGTTTCTCTAATCGCTTTTGATATTTAATGATTGTGGGTGAATAAATTTTCAACAGTCCAAAAGAGAACAATGCTTGTTTGGTTATTCATTCATCTATAATGTATAATCCTACTCAAAATACAGAAAATTTCTGACAGTCTAGTGGTTGGTCTACAATCATGAAGTCGGGGTTCCTATCCCTAGGGCACAAATTTCATTGGAAATGTATGTTGGGACATGCACTTCCTATCATGAGAAGTTCCCAGCATGGAAGACTTGCGTGGAACTGCTCTCTTGATGATGTTTACTGATGAAAGAGGTGATTGAAACATCATTTCCTAATTGGAAGGTACAACGCGTCGTCCGGGACCTGGGAGTTCTTCTGGATGAATTAAGACCTGTCCTTGGAAGAACATGTCAGTTCCCTGTTCAGGTCTTACTTTTATCAACTACGCAAGATTAGAGTCATTCGGCGCAATCTGTCAATTATAATAATTAATGCCGCTATGACTCTTGTTCACTCCTTCGTATTGACTCACCTGGACTACTGCAATGGTGTCCTTGGGGGTCTGCCAAAGTTCCAGATAAGACAGCTTCAATTCGTCCTCAACTACACAGAGACCTCGATCATGACTTAGACTTGCAGTCTAAGCAGGACAAAAATCGTATCCCGAGAATCCAATTTAGGAATCTAAAGTTGTCCCGTTTACCATGATGACCCTGGAAATTGAATTGGACAACAAATTCACCCATTTGGAAATTGGCAATACTAAATTAGTTTCTGCTATTGACTGTAATGTGTTAACCAAGTGATCTTCAATAAACGAATGTTACACTGACCTAACCCTTCAAGCGGGAAGCTCCGAGAGTGAGTGAGGAATGGTTTCCACCTTCATATACAGAGGCCATGGAAATTATGTTGTAAGTACTTCATACGTTTATAGCAATCTCAAGATTAGCTCAAGTACTGCTCTTCCACCTAAATCCCGACATTTTTAACCAATTAAGAATCTGCCTATTTAATTTGACATTTGCCTTGTTATCATGAGCCAAATGTAGTCGACCATCTTATCCACATTGTAGTTGTTTGTAGTAGTAGTCACTGATTAAATATGAAATCCGAATCAAACTTCTGTCATATTAAGTAAGCAATTATGAAGGCGCTATACATGCTTATCAAATATTAGATCTAAGTAACTTATACGTTGTTAAAATTCTTGCGGCAAGTTAAAGCTGAAATTAATTGGGCATCCAGCCCATTCGCTGTTACAATGACCATGTTACAAGCCTCATGATGATGGAAATGATTAATTTTGCATGCAATTTTACTGCATATTGTACAAAATATTAGACATACTTTATAGTATATAAATTTCTGGGTCAAAATGAAATAAGTGGGGTGGTGGATTTTTTTGGGCGCCTCTTTGAAATTATGCCCCACACTTTTCAAAATCTTGTCGCACCTCTGGTGGTAGGTATAGCTCCACGAGTGAAGGACATTTGCCCCCGGATATTTACCCCACGTCCATTTAATAAAGGGTAAAGGTCAGCCAGTGAGCAGCTACAGTTGGTTAGCAAACCGTCAGTGACACGCGATAATCAACTCCCGTTAATAAGAGCGAGAGTGGGTGAATACCTCTATATAGATGATGGCCCTTTGCTCTCCAACTTGCTCTTTGATTGTTACTGGCTGCCATGCAATATCTACAAATTCATAGACAAAAGAACCATACGTTACATCACATAGATTCTTGCATATTGTGGCAGAGCCCAACCAGTGGCAGCTCTCAACAAGTGGAAACATACAGGGGCTGGGGAACCTGACAAAGGGGCAATGGGTGAGACTAGGAGTTCAGGACTGCTGGTGAGACTGGGAGTTAGAACAATTGGTGAGACTGGGAGTTAGGACTACTGGTGAGACTGGGAGTTAGAATAACCGGTGAGACTGGGTGTTAGGTCGACTTACGACTGGGTCTGGCCATAATTTCATGTGAGCCGCACGAGTGTGCATACGAGGGAATGTCGTGGTCTGTCATGTTGTTTGGGATTCTGTCGATAGGCCAGACATAGAATCATCGATCTACATAGCTATTATAGCTATAGCCCCTTTCCCTTGAAAGACCTAATAATTATAATCGTAGCTATTAGCCCGCTGGGAGTTAGGACTACTGGAGCTAGGGCTCAATGGAGCTGATGTATACCACATCATCAAAGAATCACCTGGCCTGACCAGATTAAACGAGAAGAGACCCAACGGTCAGGCTCGGATATGGGACACCGTTGCCGCGCCGCCGTGGTTAACGCCTCTGTTATGTTCCCCAGACCGCGACCGGTTAGGGGCGGCGGAGCAAGCAGTCACAATGAAGCATACGGGTTCGACCTTCGTCCGAGGCGGCGAGGCGTCAGTCACTGTGAAAGAATCTTGAGCAAGTCTTTGACGGACAATTAATTGATCTGCATTAGGCTACAACTGCAACTGCGCCGTCGAGGCGTGTGTATTACTGCTCCAGACCGGAAGTGTAGCAAGCGGGGGGGGGGGCAGAGGGCACCGGCCCCCAGTTTTGAAACTGGGGGGCAAAGCCCTCAGTTTTAGTAGTGCTCAGTGCCTCCCATGTGCCCCCAAATCGGTTCTTTTTATGCTTATCCAATGGATTTTTAAGAATACTTTTGTTAAGATAATTTGTGCCCCCCCCCCCATTTTTCAAATTTCTGGGGGGGGGGGGCAAAATTAAAAAAGTGGGAGTTATTACAATATTTTTTAAATTACGCCCCCCCACTTTTCAAAACCTTGTTACACATCTGCTCCAGACTTGTATTAAAGATAAGTTATGGGCGATGCCACGTAGATAGTCCAATATAGGACGATTCACACAATCGGCGACAAAGGCTTTGATATTCGACCCGCGGTGTCTTTGCTCAGTTAGGCTACTTCAAAATAACTTAGTGTTTACATTGCAGAACAAACTTCTGTTCATAAACATGCGAACAGATTATAGGCCTGCCCAATTTAATACCCATAGGCCTATCATCCCGTATGATCTAGAATTGCTCAGTTACTTCAAAGACTTCAAGGCATATGTATACTTTTAGTAACAATACAATAATGTTGTGATAAATATAAAATCTACTGGTTCATTTCTATTATGCATAATAGAAATGAAGAAGTCGGTGGACAATTAACAAGGCCTCTGTAAGTTACGCAACGCGCAGTTATGATCTGCGCGGTAATGAGCCAAGCACGGTTATTGGCCGCGCGACTTTGTGCGCGTGGTTATTAGTCACGCGGTACTGCGCGCGTGGTAAACGATGTAAATCTTGTTTGAACTGGCCGCCCATCCACCATCGACGCGGCGCCAATTCTATTGGCGACGTATCTGTAGACCTATCGCCTTTGCCCCAGTTCGTCGCTTCCCGTGGACGGGGAAGTTGTTCTGTAACCTTACCTCTAGGCCCTGGAGTCAATGGGATTAGGCCTACACAGTCAAAATATTTAACGGCTATACTGCCAATGCAACAAATAACACAAGAATTAATGATAAGAATCAACCGTCGTGAGAACAATACATATAGGCCTAGTTCTGCACGCCTCGTACTTAGTCAAATGCTTCAAATCGGAAGCTTGCAAAAACACATGATTCATACATCCATCCATTCATTCATTCGGTCATTCATCCATTCATTTATGAATTATCTAATCAATCAATCCATAATATCTTGCCCGATTCGCTTCAGTTACGCGAGTATTCGTTCGCTTTGGCCATGGTTATAATTCTTAAAAGGGATCTTAAATGATGCATCGGAAATTTTATCAGAATTAGACATAGAGTTTCTTTAAGCTCCTATTTACGAAGAGTCGTGGACAGAGTTTGCAAATGAGTTAGTTCCATTTTCCCCAAAGGCATTTTAATCCGTTGCATCGATCATGAATGGTTTGTTGGTGTCGCCGAGTGTTGGTGCATCTTCTGTCGACCTATCACATAATGACCGCGTCCGGTGTTTTATTCGAGATAATCTACTGACAGCAGCCCCGCCCCTTGAACTCTGCCCTGTGGATTGTTGTCAGTTTCCGTTGACTTTACGTGCTCATGTTGAATTAACCCTGTGAGTGACCGCGCTGCTTTGGTTCTAGATGGCCTGATGTTGTAATGACCATCGGCGATAAATGCAATGATATAATGTCTCATGCACATTCTGCCCCTCATCTTCTCTTTCCCTCCTTCCCTCTCCCCTCTCCCCCTCTCTCCCATCTCCCCATCCTATCCTCTCCCCTCTTCTTTTCTCCCCATCCTGCCTTCTCTCCATCCTACCATCTCCCCTCTTCTCCTCTCCTCTTCCCATCCTCTCCACTCCCCATCCTCTCCACTCCCCATCCTCTCCACTCCCCATCCTCTCCACTCCCCATCCTCTCCACTCCCCATCCTCTCCACTCCCCATCCTCCTCCCATTTCCTCTTTTACATGTTCGGTCACCTTTGACTGGGAGCTTTCGTCGTCAAAGCCGTTAATCGCCGTCGTATTTTCTTAGGCTGTCGAACGAAACGCCGCCTCCTGGGCTTAGGTCCGAGTTATTAGAGCTTTTCACTAATGAGGCCGAACAGACTCTTTGCGTATAGTTTATGCCAACTGTGCTTCCTTCTGATTTGGGGTCTGTCTCATCCTATCAGCAGAATGCATACTAGATAGCGGGATCTTTCGGCTAATGGTCGCCCCTTCCGATGGGTGCAGTATATACGAGCTTACGCAGCGTCAGTCGTAGTATATGCAGACCACCCACAGAATCAAGACCTCTGCCTGTTTGCGTCAGAGAGAGACAGACAGACAGACAGACAGAGACACAGACACATACAGACAGAGACAGAGATAAATAGATAGACAGAGACTGAGACAGAGGAGGTGGGACGGATGACGAGAAAAGAGTGCAGACAGGAAACGGAGAGAAGGATAGAGAGAATCAATAGAGGAAAGAGATAGAAAGAAAGGAAGAAAGAAAGAAAGACAGAGAGAGCCAGAGGGAGAGAGAGAGAGAGACAGATGTCTGCTTCGATTACATTTATCATTGGTCTTAATAATCATGAAATTTCGCCAATTAAGTCGATGTGTCTAACGTCAAGACTGTCCTTCTGTCAGGTCTTCGTCGTCGCTTAATGATTGGACCCTGATGCAATCTGATACGCTCACGTCCGTCCAACTGCATCCAACTAATTTGCTAAGCAGAAAAAACAGTTTCGAAGGATGGGCCTAATGGATAGGCGAGGGGTGCGAAATAGGATCGGTCTAAGTGTGCTTTTCCATTCTTAACTAGACCTGGGGTCGACAGATCCGTTGACTAGTTCGAGGGAATAAAGGATTCTGGTAACGATTTAGTACGTATACCAATATAAACCTACACGACTTCGTTGAACAAAATCGTGCGACAGGGATATTCCAGGATCTGTATCGTAAATGATATGAAAAAAGCGTTGCAAATTAGCGGGCAACAAAAATCACGAGAAGGAACAATTTACCCAACAAGTGAATAAATGTTCTGCGCGGATAGTCTATGCCAATAAATTTTATGTTTCCATATCATAAATCTGTCCTCACACATGAAGTAGGCCCCGAATGTAACATGGCCTCATCCATGAAGTAGGTCTAATGTTATCTTGGCCTCATAATATACGCTACTAGTATATATTATACTATATTGCGCTACTAGTATATTATTTTATATATCATACTATAGGCTACTATTGTGGCGTTCTGCCGCCCGAGCGCCTGCCTAGCGCTAACGGACGGTGTCGACCCCAGCTCGCTGACACGCCTGGAGTCGCCCGAGTCACTTTCTTACCAAATCTCAATGCCAAACGGTTACTCTCTATATCTGCCAGGATGTTCACTATCACGAGGCAAGATTAGGGAAGGGTTTCTTCTCCAAGAAAGGTAACACGGCTCGAATTAGTAACGAGGTCTGACTCTGCCTAGTCCGCGGTCGCCGGATGGGCAACGTTCTGAGGATGGCCGTACTCAAAACAGGGTTCATAATCATACCGGCAGGAGTCTTCCTCGCCTTGCATACCTTCCAAGCTACTAGCCTCGTCTTCCTCTACCTGATGTCGTACCGTTCAGCATCTTGTGACTCTGAAACTATCGCCATTTAGGGACAACAAACGTTCTCTTAAGTTACGAGGTTCAGACATATTTGAAACAAGTCCATAAGCCATTTCGGCCTATACAATTATCGGTAGCTAAATCCAACGTCTTATACTCTTAGACATTACTGTCCCCAACTCTCTAACCTCTGTCGTCCTAGACACACCAGTCTCACAGCACTTCGTCATATCATGCTAGACACTTAGCTATCACGTCTTCTGCTCAACACGTATCTCTCGATCTATTTCCGTGTATGGCATAAACGGCCGCACACGTATATTTTGTCATGCACATTTGACTGACTACGTTCCCGTCCTCTGTGTTAGCAGTTACCCACCAACACTGATATATTGTGCTTCGATAATAAATGACACTGGCATGGTATTCACGGACACTGATAGTGAAGGTCTTCTGTCTATAACCTTCGCTATCTGCACACAGATCTTCGATCCGACCTACGCACGAGGGGGCCCGACCTCGCACTTTAGTCAGCTCTCAGAACTGTGTGTGACGACAAACAACCATGCATTCACCTGGGTACCCGATTACCCAAACGTACTCGTATGGCACCGAGAAGCCTTTCTAGACAACAGAATCGGAAGTGCGCAATCTCATGCGCATATTGGAACTGATGAGCTGTGCTGACGCAGGCCCAGAGCTGGTCACGGCCATTACCGCATTGGTCAATCTCCTCTTGGCTTGAACCTGCCCACAGCGGATTCACTCAGTCTTCTTCGGAGGAACCCTCTTTGCTCTCCCAAAAAATTAGAATAAATGCACCCGATCGTAATCGGGTACTATTGGCTTGCCCTCTGAGTGAGTTCCTATCTCACCCCAAAACAATTAGGAGTGGGAACACCTGGCGGATGTGAGGCAGCGATCCATGCAACCCGACGCTTCATGGACAACATGGAGCAGGGATCCATTTTGGTGAAGTTGGTGGATCTGTCGAACTCCTTTAACAGCTTATATCGAAACTTTATGTTTTCATCTGTCAATGAGATTATAACAGAGCTTGCACCATTCTGTCAATTAGCCTATGTCGTGGCGACCGCCACTAAAATTCGGCTACCTTGACGACCTCACCCTGGGTGGAGAGGCTGCATCAGTTGCCGCAGATGTGGAAGTCATCGAGCGATGCTGTTCCAGCTGGAACAGCATCGCTCGATGACTTGGGTTTAAATTGGGTTTAAATTTCAACAGAGCAAAATGCGAGCATCGCAAATGACTATGCAGAAAACCAACACAACACACTTTGCACGCATCAGTTTGCACTCATCAAACCAGCATCGGCTACTCTGTTGGGTGCCCCGCTTTCGGTCGATGAGGCGCTGTAATCCACTCTGGATTTCCGTATTTCGGAACTTGACCGGACGCTGAGCAGACTGTCACTGATAGCAAGACAGGATGCCCTTTTGATCTTGAGAAGCTCCTTGGGGTCACGAAACTGCTGCACATACTGCGCTGCTCTCCATGTGCCAACCACCCCAGCCTAGAGGTTTATGATTCTCTCATACACAGGGGCCTCGAGCTGATTCTGAACACTGTCATCACCGAGCTACAATGGACACATTAAAATGGGTGGACTTGGTATCCGAAGGGTGTCATCGCTGGCACTTCCCGCCTTTTTGGCTTCAGCCGCGGGCATCCCCTCTCCAGTCCTCCATTCTGGTAGAAGCACACATTCCAAAAGACGAACAATACGGGGTCATGCTAACCCAATGGCAAACACAAACAGGTGTCGCAAACCTCAACAGCTATCAAAATCATATCCAGGCCCATTGTGATAAGCGTCTACACAGGAAGGGTTCTAAGTGCTGCAGATAATTCAATCCATATAATATATTTTGATACACCAGACCCCAGTGCGTAAGATGTTTTATTCACAAGATATCAAGCGATGGCGCAATCAAACAAAACCATAAGAAGAAATATCCTGAAGATAATTTCGTAAGGTAGAGTTGTGTCATATCATAAATGAACAGCTTGAAACAAAACAGACAAATAAAGCGGACAAATAAAGGTATACTTAGAATTAATAGGATGTTAATATCCTGAAGATAACCTTAAGAACTACCGAAATGATGGAAGAGGCTGAGCATAAGAAATCATTGAACCAACAACCGATAAAGATCGATCACAAGAAACATGTTGATGTTGGCTATAATCGCACACATGCAATCGTTAGCTTTCTGCTGAGTTTCAATACCTGCTGAAGATGTTCAACTGGTGATTTGATAAGCCATATTAGCGAAAGGAACTTACAACATCTATTGTAACAAACTCCGACCATATTCCAGGAGGTTTGCTTCCACCAATTAATAATGCCTCAGCTTGTAAACCAACGTGCTCACAATAGGGTCGTTCGTCCCTCGGGCGGATGACTTCACACGCTGTGAAAATTATTAGAGTATGAATCGCTTATGAGATTCATCTCTTGTCATTAACTCAACTCTTCTACTATAGCTTTTGCTATAGTATAATGTGATATGTACAGTGTTTGTCAAATGTTTGGTTGTACATGTTAATGCCGTGTGATTGCAGGCCTTCATATTTAAAAAAAATGCTTACCTACACACTTAGACCTACAGCACGTTTATGCAACGCAATGCAGCGTGATTTTGACGGCACGTGCAAAGACAATTCTAGTTGTCTATTTTATGAATATTGTCGAAGAATCTTGAAACGTCAGAGCCATGTCGTGTGAAACTGTCGGTATTTTTCGACACAGACCTGTTTAATAGGCAAGAGATTCCTTTCACCTGACTATTAAGAATATCTGTAGAATTGTATTCGCCAAATTGGTAGAATAACTGTGGCGGTCTGCCGCCCGAGCGCCTGCCTAGCGCTAACGGACGGTGTCGACTCCAGCTTGCGAACACGTCTGAAGTCGCCCGAGTCACTTTCTTACCAAATCTCAATGCTAATGGTTACTCTCTATATCTACCAGGATGTTCACTATCACCAGGCAAGATTAGGGACGGGTTTCTTGCCCAAGAAAGGTAACACGGCTCGAATTAGTAACGAGGTCTGACTCTGCCTAGTCCGCGGTCGCCGGATGGGCAACGTTCTGAGGATGGCCGTACTCAAAACAGGGTTCATAATCATACCGGCAGGAGTCTTCCTCGCCTTGCATACCTTCCAAGCTACTAGCCTCGTCTTCCTCTACCTGATGTCGTACCGTTCAGCATCTTGTGACTCCGAAACTATCGCCATTTAGGGACACCAAACGTTCTCTTAAGTTACGAGGTTCAGACATATTTGAAACAAGTCCATAAGCCATTTCGGCCTATACAATTATCGGTAGCTAAATCCAACGTCTTATACTCTTAGACATTACTGTCCCCAACTCTCTAACCTCTGTCGTCCTAGACACACCAGTCTCACAGCACTTCGTCATATCATGCTAGACACTTAGCTATCACGTCTTCTGTTCAACACGTATCTCTCGATCTATTTCCGTGTATGGCATAAACGGCCGCACACGTATATTTTGTCATGCACATTTGACTGACTACGTTCCCGTCCTCTGTGTTAGCAGTTACCCACCAACACTGATATATTGTGCTTCGATAAAAATGACACTGGCATGGTATTCACGGACACTGATAGTGAAGGTCTTCTGTCTATAACCTTCGCTATCTGCACACAGATCTTCGATCCGACCTTCGCACGGGGGGGCCCGACCTCGCACTTTAGTCAGCTCTCAGAACTGTGTGTGACAACAAACAACCATGTATTCACCTGGGTACCCGATTACCCAAACGTACTCGTATCGATCACTTCGATCAGACACGCAAATAGATACACTTCGGGAAAACGGGAGGAGTATCTATGAGCAACGTAGGTAGCCAACAGTAATATTTACGCATCGATCAATTCTTGGTCTGCTTACTAACTTTACCCTGGGTTTCCGACTGCACAGACTTTCACGTCGGCTCTTGGTCCATTTCCGTGTGTGGCATACTGGCCTCACACGCATAAGTTATCAGGCACACGATTGACCGTCCTCTGCGTTGGCAATTGTCCGCCAACACCGTAATATATTCTGATACTCGGGAAACCGGGAGGAGTAACTATGACCAACATAGGTAACAAACAAGAGTATCTATCGAACGACTATAAAACCATCAAGAAGAGTTACTTGACTAGTAACCTGAAAGTATCAATCGGCACCAGTGTTTTCTCTTGTTTGTCACGTGCTCTTCTAACGTGTTCACCCTCCACGTGTAATTTCAGCGGGTCCTTCGGGAATTTCCCCGATATTTCTATCGAGCGTATTCAATGGGGAACTTTCCCCGTATGTGCCAACGCTCCACCGGCAGCTCTCTCGGTTTGTACGGCTGCTACTGCGGGAATCTACTAGGCTTGTATTTCTTGCGGCCACCCGAATTTTCATGTCTCCGACAACCTGGGGAAAACGGGAGGAATATCTATGACCCAACTAGGTAGCCAACAAGTATATTCCTCGGCCTGCTTGCATCTGTCATATACTTTAATATCCGATCACCCAGACTCTCACATGTCTTTAACTCTCATCGACTGCATTTATTCATCCCATCGTAGGAACATATTTGTATTCGTCACCTAGAGATCTGACCAACGGTAATGCACCAACTCTCGTTTCTCAGACTCGATTCTCTCACAGCCAACTGAGGTAAGTGTCACCACGTTACCTCTATGTTTCACACAGACCTGTATTATTATAATCACTTTCTCTGAAGCAATTGTACTCTGTCTCTTATACACTGGAACGAACCACTGGCAGATCTTTCGAGGAAGTCCTCGAAAAGAGATTATGTAGTTAGATCTACAAGAAGAAATTAGTAGACGCCTCGCGGGGAAACCGCGAGCCAAGATATTGCAACTAGACACACAAGTGAATAGATGTCTGGAAAAACCGAGAGGAGTAACTGTGACCAACATAGATAGCCAGTAAGAATATTTACCGAAAGACCGTAAGACAATCAAGAAGACATACTGCGGGGACACCGCAAGTACAGATATTACGTTTAGTAACTCAAGTAAAGATACGCGGGGAAACCGCGACCTAAGACATTGCGATCAGACACGCAATTCAACAGATTGCTGGTAAACGAGAGGAGTAAGTATGACCACCGTTAGGTAGCCAAGCATAGATATTTACGGAAAACCGTAAATAGAAAGAATATGCGGAGACGCCCACAATTGATCAGGTTTTCGGCACCAAAGGGAACTTTCCCTGTATCGAACGCAACAATGGGGTCACCCTCCCCGTATTTATCGAATGTATTCATGTTTTCCAGTATTTGTCAACGGCTTCTCCGGTAGCTCTCAGTCAGTTTCCAACGGCTTCACGGGGCCGCCCTCCCCGTCTTTTAACCAACGTGTACACTGGGGAATTCTTCCCGTAAATTGTCTCAACAGTCGCCATAATCTGTCTCGATGTAGCGTTCGGTTGCTCGGGGCTTTACCCGATCTCTATTTCTCCCGACCACCGACGGAGTCACGTATCCGACAACCTGCTGGTATTTGCGAGGAGTAACTATGACCGATCTAGGTAGCCAACCAGAATATTTCTCGGCCACCAGAACTCCCACGGTCTGCACGGTCGGGGATTTTTCCCAGTCTATCTCTCTGTCGGCCGCCGAGGCCTCTCTCGCTATATGCGTCGGTCCCTTCTGGGACTCACCCAGTCTGTATCACTCACGGCCACCAACGGGGTCACCATCTTCCCCGTATTTCCGAACAGAACTGTCATTCATTCATTTATTTCTCACGATCGGACTTTCTCTGTCAGCCTGTTGACTCTTACGATCAGGGCACGGACCGTGCCCTGATCGACGGCAGAGGGGCCCACCCCACCAGATCAGCGAAAAGCAGCACCAGCCTGACCGCGAGAGCGGCTGTCACTAGAGGTCGTATTTATATGGCAACATTCAACGATCCCTGGAGCGGTACGAGAACTACTCTACATATGAAACAGTACGAACCACTGCTCCACATATATAGCGATGCACCGCATGTCAGGCTATACTCAAGCCAATTCATGCGTCTGCAAGCTATGCACTCAATTAAAAACCGCCGATCGGTCTTCCTTCCTATGCGCAACACTGTAAAAAAATAGACGTAAAATAACACTATGGCGAGCCGATTATTTAAATAAATCATTCATTCAAGCTTTGTGGCCTGTCCGCCACACTATTGCGTAACTTGTATAGGCCTAGGCCTACTAAATAATAAAATGTACAGAGTACCAAAGCAGCATAATCATTGCCAATGCTTTTTTTCTGGCTGAACGCGCCGGAACGGCGTTTCAGCACTTTTTTCGATTCTTGTTTTTTTGATTTGACCGCCAAAATGTTTTGATAGTAAAATATTCGATTTAATTTGTTCTCTTTTTTACTAAAAAGCGAGCATCGTGATGGTCGGTTAGGGTTAGTTTTAGGGTTATCGCCGTTTATATATATAGCGTGTCAGGGTAGGGTCGTTATGGATATTGATTGATAGTGCTTCGCGTGTAATTATATGATTTCATATTCCTTCTTGGCCTATATACTTCATGAGAATGTTGCATTTGGAATTTTAAAAACGACATTAAAAGTCGTTAACTCTGACCCTAAACGAGCCTCACAATGCTTAATCTGACCCTAACCGACCCTCATGATGCTTAACCTGACCCTAGCCGGTCCTCATAAGGCTTAACCTGACCCTTATCGACACTTATGATGCTTAACCTGACCCTAACCGACACTTATGATGCCTAACCTGACCATAACCGACACTTATGATGCTTAACCTGACCCTAACCGACACTAAACATTTTGGCGGTCAGATAAAAAAACAAGTACCATTTTTAAATTACTAAAAAAATATACATTGTAGTTGTGCAAAACTCTAGAATTTGATATAAAACTTTTACAATTTCAATTTGTTACAATCAAAGACAAATGTAGGGCCTATAGATTGTGTCCTTTAAAAATTATTATATTTGTTAGCCAATTTAAGCGTCATTTCTTTCGACAATATAGACACGTCCCGGCACAGAAAAAAAGCACTGAAGGGTATATAATTACACAACATTAATTTTGTGAACATAAGTTTTGGTATCTTGTATTTTTCAGTTAGGCCCTACAATATAAATAGGCGCACAAACCTCGGCTTTCTTCCTCTCTGACTTTCGTCCAAAACTTCAAGCGTGTCACTTAACGATTTTCTGACACTAAATACATCGTGCAAAATTGTTTCTGTCAGCACTTCGTCAAATTTCAACCAATTTTAACAACTTTTGGTAAGCAGATGGCACAATGGCTGAAATTTTATGCTATATATAAATTGTTCAACTCACGTGACTCGTATCACCACAGATGTACCAATTTTGTTGGCCTATTTAGGGCCTAACGCCTAAATTTGATTACTTCTGACGACTGAATTAGCACGCAGTAAAGTAGAATATGGTTTACTTAGCAGAGTTTTTAATTGGTATGACAGGTCTGCTTAAAAGTAGAGCTGTACCGAATATTCGCTTCGTATATACTCGCTTCGGAGCCGAATAGTGGGCCAAATAACTATTCGGTATTTGGCCGAATAGTAGCGGTCGGACCGAATAGGCCTACGAATAGTGGTCACGCGTTTCTGCACAGGCGTCTGCTGCTATATCGAGTAGACTGAAATAACTATCCAATGGTTGGACCACCGTATCTATACAGTAATCGTATTAGGGAGGAGTACCGAATCCGTGCACTATGAGACCCCAAGCCCAGCGCTTGACACAACCATCTAATTTCTAAGTTTAGTCAAATTTGGTTCCATTCCTAGTTTACACAGACTGACAGAAGGAAGCAGAATTACATGTAGTTAACTGTTTACTTTTAATTTCTGTATTAAATTTACTGAACTGAGACTTTTGCTCACATTTAAAATTTTGAAATTTTTCGGCAGACCTAATTTTGTACACTATTCGCCTTCGTATTCGACCAATTAGTTGGTTCAACTATTCGTATTCAACCGAATTGTGAAAATCACCTATTCGGTACAGCCCTACTTAAAAGTGTTAGAATTGGTGCTCGAAATTTCCCCCGCTAACACGGGCACAAGCGCTAAGACGGTGACGCCACTGGCCGATAGCAGCGTCAACGATCGAATGGTCAAAGCGCGCCCACTGGTCAATCAGACGCGTTTTGAGTTTGTTGACGTTGACTATTCTGGAGCGGTAAACCTTTTCCTGCACTGACCTGCAGCGCACTCCATATGCCAGGGCTATTCAATTAGATTTAGTCAAGGGCCAAACTAGAGAAATCTGGAGATGGTGGCGGGCCAGAGGCTCAAGGAGGGGTTTGGGGAGGGGGGCTGCTGAGCACCCTCCAGTAAATTTTTTTAAATGATACATTTGCAAAATATATAATATAATTCAAATAATTATAATTATAATAATAATAATTCAAAAACATAGATTTTAAAAAAATCCTTAAACTTTAAAAAGTTTGGCATAGGTCCGCGGGCCAGTTGTTAGGCCTTCGCGGGCCAGATTTGAATAGCCCTGCCATATGCTATAGTATGGCGATAGTATGCCCCATTGACTTTGACTAAAATTGACTGGGTTAAGATCCGGTTTATTCGGCGGCCAAATTGTTGTAGAGATAAGTCGGGCGTCTCTCGCTCCAGGAAAGAGACGGTGTCGCGTGCTCGATGCGCCGTCCTGCTGAAGAAGAAAAAACTCGCCCTGGGATATCCGGCATAGCGGCGTAGCCTACGTCTGGCCGTAGCTTCTTGGCAAGAAGGTTGTCGCGATAGTATGCCCCATTGACTTTGACACCCGGTTCGATTAGATGAAGTTCAGTGCAGTCAAGTAATAAAATCTATGCGTTATACCAAAAATGGGTATATCTGTATTTAACAAGGTGGTGCGGTGATATGAGTCAGATGAGGTGGACAATTTATGTATAGCATAAAGTTTCAGCCATTTTGCCATCTACTTACCAACATTTATTAAATTGGTGGAAATTTGACGAGGTTCTGACAGAAACAATTTTGCACAATGTAATTCAGGTATGTATGGCGCAAATCGAAACTGATCTTAGAACGAGCGTATGTTCGAATCCGCTCTTAAACACGAAGAAGGCTAAATCTTGCCTCACACATGATGTAGGCCTAATGTAAATCTGGCCTCATACGGGAAGTTAGCCTAATGCAAGTCTGGCCTTATACATGATATATATAATGTAATGTATGTAATCTGGTCTCGTACGTGAAATAGGAGTAATGTAAATCTGGCCCCATGCATGAAGTACGCATAATGTAAATCTGACCTGAGTGGCCTCACAAGTTCAAGGCAGATTTACATTACATAACTGCCCACAGAAGTTCTTCAAACAGACCTGATAACTAAGACTCACAGAGACCATGTCATGGTTAGAGTTTGCAATCAGTTCACTGGCTAATTAGCGGCAACTTCAGCATTCAGTCACGCAATTGCTGCGTCCAGATAATGGTGTTTCTTCGGAGATCGGAAGGTCATTCAAGGTCACTAAGGTCTACGTCATAGTCAGCTGCGACTGATGAGGCAGAGGCCACGAGGGCTAGGGAGGGCTAGGGAGAGTGGTGGTGATAACGACGACCAGAGTGATGATGGCGAGGACTGTCCCAACGTACAGCCAGAATGGCGTGTCTCACGCAATTCGCTGTCCGTTTAATATCCTACAAAGCCTGAGATGCGAACGAAAAAGTTTTCAATCTAAAAAGATGTCATTCAAAAAGTTGTCATTCAATAAAAGTTGTCATTCAAACAAGTTGTAATTTCAAAAATTGTCGTTTAATAAAAGTTGTCAATCCAAAGAGTTGTCATTTTTTTAAAGTTGTCATTCAATGAGATTTGTGACAATTGTCATTCGAATAAGTTGTCATTTCAAAAGTTGTCATCCAATAAAATTTGTCATTCGATTGAGGTTGTCATTCGAAAAAGTTGTAATTGAAAAATGATGTCATCTCTATCGATATATATAAAGAAGAGATTCTGTACCGTCTGTCTGTCTGGCTATGCATTTGCACAGTTTTACAGTTATTGACTCGAAACCTTCGCCGCTTGCTCGGAAAACACCTGGGACACCCAGCCGAGGGGTTGGTGAATCCCGCGGCCGCCATCTTCCTGCTCTCCAGGGCAAGAAACCTGTCTGAGGACCCCCAAGGAAAGTTTCCTTCTCAGTCGCCAGGAGCGGGTGGACGAAACACTTGCTGCACATTTGCCGACATGTGCTGTTGTGCACGTGATATCTGTCTGCCACACCTGTTCTTCTTTTACACCGTTATGAATGAGTGGCCGGTTTGGGAGATATCGTACAGGCAGGACGTATACACTAGTTATTTACATGCAGCTGTTGACTCAAAACCAACGCCGTTCGCTCGGGGAACACTTGGGACACCCAGTAAAGGGGAACACTTGGGACACCCAGTAAAGGGGTACACTTGGGACACCCAGTAAAGGGGAACACTTGGGACACCCAGTAAAGGGGAACACTTGGGACACCCAGTAAAGGGGAACACTTGGGACACCCAGTAAAGGGGAACACTTGGGACACCCAGTAAAGGGGAACACTTGGGACACCCAGTAAAGGGGAACACTTGGGACACCCAGTAAAGGGGAACACTTGGGAAACCCAGTAAAGGGGTACACTTGGGACACCCAGTAAAGGGAACACTTGGGACACCCAGTAAAGGGGAACACTTGGGACACCCAGTAAAGGGGTACACTTGGGACACCCAGTGAAGGGGTTGGTGAATCCCGCGGCCGCCGTCTTCCTGCTCTCCAGGGCCAAAAACCTGTCTCAACCGTGCAACGCAGGGTCATTCAATAAAGGTTGTCATTTTAAAAGGCAGCCATTAAGAAGTTGTCTGCCAAAGAAGTTCTCATCAAATAAAGTCGTCAATCGAAAGAGTTGTCATTCGTTGCTCGGCGTGTTCAGGGTGTCAGAGACGACAAAAACTTGTCAATTAAGGTTTTTATTGTTGCGTTTTTCGCTTTTTCTTTCTACCTTCCACTTCCCTTGTGAGGGATTGAATCGTCCTTTTATAGCCTTCTTCGTGTTTATAGCAATGTTGTAAACATGTTATTTTTTTTGGTTATGGTTTTTTTGGCCTTTTACAAAAACAAAAGATACGAAAAATGACATGACAATTTTTTAGGGGATTTAAAATATTTTTATACAATTTACTGATATTACTATTATATTACTAATTGTGTGTTATCAGTTCGAAATCAAGCTAAATTAATTAAAAAAACGAGTTGGAGCTCTTTTTCCGGTTGTGTTTGATGCTTTTTATAACTACCCTCCACAGCAGCAGCGCTGCTGATGCCCAACATATCAGTTGTGCAATAAATTACATTACAATCGCTTTTATGGGATTACACCAGGCGCTGTATAAATTCATTGATACCTACATACAAATGTATAGATTCCGATAGATACATTCGTACGTAGGCTTACGTATTCTTCATATTGGACATTCTCATAGGGATGCACACAGACCTAGGCCTACATTAAACGTAGGCCTATAGGCCTACCTATATAGGCCTACCTATATAGGCCTACCTATGTATGGACACATCCACCGGAATACACATGCAGAATACATAGGCCAAAATAAGCATATGTTTGTATGCCTTTGCACATAATACATAATTATGTATGTATAGAATGGGTTCAGTTAAAAACGAGCACAACAATTTGCACTGTACGTTGATAAGCACTGGCACAATTAACTTCCTCATGAAATCAGAGAAGACCTGGTAACATAATAAAATATATTATAAGCTCAACCAACAAGACGTCTATTCAAAGAGGTCTACGTCACATACACTTGTACGACTGTGAAAATCGTCGTTACTGCTTATGACAGGTATGGTTTCCACCGCGCGGGCAAAACACCATCAGCGCCGTCTACCCCTACTCTTAAGACTTCTTCTCTCGCGGGTGTTTCGCATGGGAAGTAGACCCAGATTATGCAATGTAGATTGTTGGATGTCTTCTACGTACAGATGGTCATCAACAGAGGACGATTCTATGAGATTGCGAAATGAAGGAGGGAATGGAGATGGTCTTCAACAGAGGACGATTCTATGAGATTGCGAAATGAAGGAGGGAATGGAGATGGTCTTCAACAGAGGACGATTCTATGAGATTGCGAAATGAAGGAGGGAATGGAGATGGTCTTCAACAGAGGACGATTCTATGAGATTGCGAAATGAAGGAGGGAATGGAGATGGTCTTCAACAGAGGACGATTCTATGAGATTGCGAAATGAAGGAGGGAATGGAGATGGTCTTCAACAGAGGACGATTCTATGAGATTGCGAAATGAAGGAGGGAATGGAGATGGTCTTCAACAGAGGACGATTCTATGAGATTGCGAAATGAAGGAGGGAATGGAGATGTCCACGCTTTCGACACGATTTCTCTTCTTGTTGGTACATTTATTTAGCGACGCACACATACCCAGAAACAGAGATGCATTGATACATACATACATACATACAACGTCATACATACATAGATACATACATGTACGTACGTAGAGACAAGCAGACAAAGAGACAGACATACATAGAAGCCTCGTCTTATAAATGGCAGTTGTATTATACAGCATAATGAATCGTAATAATAATAATAATACGGATGTATAATCTATACTGTAATAAGTGCTCTTCAAAATTGCTTAACAATGTTATTCGATCAATTTCTGCGATGAGCTTTCAGCCACTGCAGCAATCGCCACCACTTGTATCGAACAGTCAAGAGGCTCCCTCCCCGTCCCTCCCTTTCCAATATGATCAAGGACCAGCCTGAAACACACGTCGTCGAATCAAGACCAGTAAATATTATTAATTGCTGTGCAATCGTAACAAGTATCGGTAGCACTTCAAGCAGCAGATGGTGTTCAATGGGCTCTCTCTCTCTTTATATATATATATATATATATATATATATATATCCACCTCCACTTCCTCCTCCCTATTTCCTCCGATCTTTTTCCTTCTCTTGCCTGCTTCTCCTCTTCCTAATTACATTGACGTAGCATCGACTGATCAAGAACAATCGGTAGCCACTAATCGAACCTATACTATGTGGCTGTCTACGTGTCTATATATACGTAAAGCAATAAAGGTTCTAATCTGTCAGTTATAGACAGCCACATAGTATAGGTTCGATTAGTGGCTACCGATTGTGTATATAGTGTAGAGCAATAAAGGTATTGTTCTTGATCAGTCGATGCTATGTCAATGGCGCTCAATAAATTATTGCCGACCTCCTCGGCTAATCGATCTATCGCAACATCAGACGCCGCCGCCAGACACTCAATGCTACTAGGATCGGTTGGCATACATCCTAATTTACAACTACGCTGTCAACATAGAAACATTATGTGTGTGAGTCTGTGTGTAGGTGTGTGTTTCAGGCTATCAACCTTTTTTGAGCATTGTAATCGTCGATTGTGGACCTGTGGAAATTCGATACAGCTATTCGACGAGGAGAGACACTTAATCTTCGGCCGAAGGGCAACAGCCTTCTTCAGCCGCAGCCTTCTTCGACACGAACAGTCGAAACGAAGGCGCTTTAATGGATGTCAAGTGAGACGTCGAAATTAATCAGCGTAATTAGGAAGAGGAGAAGCAGGCAAGAGAAGGAAAGAGATCGGAGGAAATAGGGAGGAGGAAGTGGAGGTGGTTGGAAACGCAGCAGGAGTTGGTAAGGGGAAATATGTATCAAGGAGAAGGTCAAGGATGACAAAGGAAGAAAGAAATAAGACAAGGAAACAAAGAGTAGGTAGGAGGGAGCAAGAAGACTTAGCGGAAGCTGAAAGAGGAAGAAAAGAAAGAGAAAGACGATGAAATGGACGAGGGAGAAGCCAAAGAGCGAAGAAGGAATTATTAACGAACCAAGAACACAAAACAAGAGTCATTTATGATTTAAGTTCTGTAGTCTATATAGTCTGTAATTAAACTTGTTCCTTGGCCAAAACGTTTTTAAAATAAGCAGCCATAGAAGTTAAATTCAGTATGTATTGTTAACTGTATATAACAGTGGCCTACTGCTAAATTATTTCCTTTCAAAGTTGACAAGGTATGGAATTAATTACAAAGAAAGACTCAGGAAGTTGAAGGAGGAAGAGAAGATAGAGGAAGAAGCAGGATTCGGTACATTATATATGACAGATTTTACAATTTATGCGAGCTTGTACGGAAAACCAGCGTAGTCCACAAAGGGTGGGGTAACGTGATCACGAGAAATTAAGCTTTTTGTAAGCGTTGCAGCTGTGGTAAAAATTGGAGAGTAGAACAGATGTACTGGGGCCATAGCCTCGATGTGAGGCTATGGCCTCACATCGAGGCTATGGCCTCGATGTGAGCAGTTGGATTGGAGAGTGGAGTTGCAATAATCAATTCTAGATATTGCCAAGTCCCGTATTAGTGTACGGAGACCTTTCGCATAGACTTTCCTTGACTTGCAGCATGCGTCTGAGATGGAATAAGAGGGACTTATATAACTGTAACGGAACGGGGCCTATTCGACAGTGACCAGGATGACGACTTGCAGCCCCGTCCGATGTGGGGGTAGTTCGTGTTACAGTCCGCTGAGTAAGGCTTCAGTGGTTTGCTGAAGACTAACCATTTAAGGTTTAAATAACTCCTTTCTGGATGACGCATGGAATAAGACACGCTTGTTCGATAATCCTCTTTTAATGTACAACGGAAAACAATACTTCTGTAGCGCCCATTCGGAAACAGTCCGTATCTCACCCCCTCAATACGCCCTACGTCGATAACTAACGAGTAATTGCAACGCTACGTCAATGGCTGACGGCGACTACTATGCTACGTCAATGGCTGACGGCTACTATTATGCTACGTCAATGGCTAACGGCGACTATTATGCTACGTCAATGGCTAACGGCGACTACTATGCTACGTCAATGGCTAACGGCGACTATTATGCTACGTCAATGGCTAACGGCGACTATTATGCTACGTCAATGGCTAACGGCGACTACTATGCTACGTCAATGGCTAACGGCGACTATTATGCTACGTCAATGGCTAACGGCGACTATTATGCTACGTCAATGGCTGACGGCGACTATTATGCTACGTCAATGGCAAACGGCGACTATTATGCTACGACAATGGCTGACGGCGACTATTACGCTACGTCAATGGCTGACGGCGACTATTACGCTACGTCAATGGCTAACGGCGACTATTATGCTACGTCAATGGCTAACGGTGACTTTTATGCTACGTCAATGGCTGACGGCGACTACTATGCTACGTCAATGGCTGACGGCGACTATTACGCTACGTCAGTAGCTAACGGCGACTATTATGCTACGGCAATGGCTGACGGCGGCTATTACGCTACGTCAATGGCTAACGGCGACTATTATGCTACGTCAATGGCTAACGGCGACTACACTGCTACGTCAATGGCTGACGGCGACTATTATGCTACGTCAATGGCTAACGGCGACTATTATGCCACGTCAATGGCTAAAGGCGACTATTATGCTACGTCAATGGCTAACGGCGACTACTATGCTACGTCAATGGTTGACGGCGACTATTATGTACGTCAATGGCTGACGGCGACTATTATGCTACGTCAATGGCTGACGGCGACTACTATGCTACGTCAATGGCTAACGGCGACTACTATGCTACGTCAATGGCTAACGGCGAATACTATGCTACGTCAATGGCGGACGGCGACTACTATGCTACGTCAATGGCTAACGGCGAATACTATGCTATGTCAATGGCTGACGGTGACTATCGCAAATCTACGAAGACTATATCCACGACGACTATTCGTGCTTCGTAGGAGCCGAGACTGCAAGGCCGAAGTCGAACCTACAAGGCTCCCCGATGACGATCTCCAGACGACGACGACGATTCCGATCTTCCAGGCGACGACTCCTCTTCGACTGACTATCCGAACTATCGCTCTCTTTTATACTAATTTGCTGTAGATAGTAGATCATACACAGTAGATATAGTACAGTAGATAGTATATGGACTACAGTAGATTATAGTAGATAGTAGATAGATTACAGTAGATAGTAGATAGACTACAGTAGATAGCAGATAAGCGTATACAGCCGGTAGATACCACAGTAGAAAGAACACAGTAGAAAGGTGTACACAACAGGCAGACACTACGGCAGGCAGACACTAGGTAGGCGTACCCCTAAACCGTTACATAGCTATGGAAGATATTTGACTTTTCACAGACAGAGTGCTATCAAGGAGAACACAAAAGTCTCGGACTACATTTACAAGTTTAATGGGGCAGTCAGAGCCGAGGTTGTGGAGCATGTCAGTGTTGTGCGACGGTTGAACCGAATGATTTCTGTCCTATATTGAGTTACGCAGGCGCACGGATGCATTGCACCATGTTTAGATGTCAGAGAAAGCGATGAATAAACGAGACTTATCAATGCCTTTCAGTCTCTGCCAGACTGTTTGATGCAAGCATACACATATAGCTGTGTATCATCAGCATTGAGGTGCATAAAGACATTTTTTAAGCAACGTGAACATTGTTGGAGGTGTAGTGAATAAACAAAAGAAGACAAGAATACATCCTTGAGAAACATCAACAGGATTTTGAATTTCTTTGAATTGTTGGCACTAACTGTGAACGATTAGTCAACAAATTTGGAATACAGAGAAGGGCAGAGACCGTGATATCAAATTGCAATCCAAGCACTTCATGGAGAGTAGAACGATCAGCACAGTCAAAAGCAGAATTATATCCAGTAAATGGCAAGCAGCGATGAAGCCAGAACCAACTGCTAGGGTTATGCCATCATAAACTTTAAGAACAGCTGTTTCAGTTGTTTAGAATATAATTATTATTATTCATTCATTGCGAAAACTTATATAGCGCCCCTTCAAGGTTACTACTCAGGAGCGCTCCCGACTCAACGGTCTCAACCCCGGCCGAAAAGAAACGTCTTAAGGGTACTGTAAAATGCATCTGAATGAACCCTAGGCATACGACGCGACACAATAATGGTAGCGCATTCCATGCCATTGGGCCAGCAACAGAGAAAGCGCGATGCTGTCTAATTGTAGTTCGCGCGCAGGGAACAAGGAGTTCAACCTGCGTAGAAGAGCGGAGAGCACGTCGTCCCTGCACGCCCGTGGTAGAGTAACAGAGCTCTTGTAAATACGTGGGGGTGGCACCTAATAGGCACCGCCACACCAAAGCAGAAACGCGGTACACAAATCCGTTGTGGGATAGCTAGCCAATGCAGGACACCCAGCATATAATCAGCGACATGACCGAACTTTGGGATACGGCCAATGAGGCGCGCGGCCTTGCACAGGATCCGCTCCAAGCACTCCAACCGCCCACCGGGGAGGCCTGCGTAAAGCACACAGCAATAGTCAAGGCGAATGACAATAAAAGAATGTATCAGGGTAGTGGTCGCGTTGATGGTAAGAGAACGGGAGACAATCTCAGCTGGCGCAGCTGATAGTAACAGCTGCGACAGAGCTGATGAATGTGTGCTGTGAATGTGAGTTCCTGGTCTAGGATGACGCCTATATCCCGTACAGTTGTAGAGAATGCAACGTTTTCAACGTCGTTCATTGCATTTTATGATGAGGTATATCATCATATAAGATTTAAAGTTTTCAACGTTGTTAAGCACATTTTATTTTGAGATATAATTATAATTTAACTTTGTTCAATACATTTTATATTGAGCTGATTGAACCATAAGAGTTCTGTTTGTTGGGCTAAATGTGTGAGCGTGGGTTCCCACTGAAGGGAGCTCTTATTAGAACTTTCTGAGCTTTGTTTTGTTATTGGCTAAAATTCTGTTCTTAATTATATCTAACGCCACATATCTATAGTGCAGGAAGCGCCTCAGATGATTTTTGGCTTTAAGTGGTGCTATATAAATTTTCAATATCCATAAAAATCTGATATCTTTTAACCGGTGCCCGAGACCGCAGACCGACCTAACAGTTCAGTTTACTACAGAGATACACAGGTCAATTGCAGCAGCAGCAGCAGCAGCAGCAGAAGCAGCAGCGGTCGCCTGCTGCTGCAGTGTCTGATGGTGAATCTCAATCTAAACCTCTGAGTCTAACGGAATCAAACGATACCACTAAGTGACGTACGATAAAAGCCACGCAATTCATTGTCTGTCTCCGGTCGCGGAGTCTGTGATGCCAACTTCGATTCTTCAGATAATCGAACGAAAGGTCGCCTCTTCTGCAGCTGTCGTCTGCATGAAATGTAGCAGTTGGCTGATTGCAGTTGAAACACGGTCAATGACAACCACGAGGTGACACGATGGATTTTGCGCTCAACTAGCACACCACATTAACATAACACATTATGTGGTTGGCATAACGCAGAAACTCCCAGCATTCGGATGCCCATTCTTAGCAATCTTCTCCTAACATCAGTTATTCTGGTATTGTGATATGGTGAGTGCATGAATCATAAAGCCTCCTCAATGTAGTGGCTGCACGGTTTAGAAAATAATGTCGGGATGAACCCGTTGCCTGATCTCTGGCTCTTTTCAAAAGTCGCACATTAATTCTTTGCATAGATGAGTCTACTCTCTGTTTGATGCGTTTAATCGATGAAGATTCAATCTAGGATCTATAATTATATCAATTAATCAGTTACAGCAATTCTAGCAGCAGCAGCAGCCGTATTAGTAGTAGAGGTAGTTGCTGTTGTTGTTGTTGTTGTTTCAGCAGAACCAGTAATAGCACATTATGTAATGTGATATTACTAGTAGTTGCAATATTAATAAGAGTTATAATAATGATAACAGTGACAATAGGGTCTACCCTGTCCCTGGCATGCGAGCACGACTCACACCTGGGAAGGAGTAACTTCTTGTGACACCTTGTTGGTTATTCAAGTCTGTCTCATACCGCTGAATCTGCAGGTGCTGAGGCTGAGATGAATGGCCAAAAATAATAGTAGTAGTAATAATAGTAATAATAGTAGTAATAACTATTATTATTGTTACTATTAATACTTTATTATTATTATTATTATTACTAGGCCTACTCCTACTACTACTACTACTACTACTACTACTACTACTCTCCCTACTCCACCTACTACTCCACCTACTACTACTACTACTACTACTACTACTACTACTACTCTCCCTACTCCACCTACTACTCCACCTACTACTACTACTACTACTACTACTACTACTCTCCCTACTCCACCTACTACTCCACCTACTACTACTACTACTACTACTACTACTACTACTAGCTGTTAACCCGTGAAGAATCACGGGTCGGATAATATTTTAGCTCACGATTCAACTGCAACTGGCAATGCTCTAGCTGTTAACCCGTGAATAATGACGGGTCATGCTTAACTTTAACGTTGCTATAGTAGTGGTGAAGACACTTTGACGCAGAGCTAAAATAGGCCTACACGTTAATTAAACGAAACGGTTGACAAACTATGTGTCACCTACACTGCAAGTTCGCAGCGGTCAATACTAAAATACGCAAAAATACACATTACCCATTAAGTTTCCGTTTAGTTTTAATAATTGCAAATATGCTTACATTTCACGATGAATTTAACTTTGATAACTGCATATTACTTACATAGACGCGAATAAAAAAATTTGAAACGCGAATCGAACGTTTGTTTACGGTGACTTTTGCGCTCCATATTGGTCACCTGACGTTTGCGCTGCAAATATTTAGGTCAACTTCTGTCCAATCACGCTGCAAATATTTAAATCGATATTTAATATTTAGGTTAGTTTCTGTCCAATCACGCGCCTTAGATATGACGAACAAAGCACGTGACTTATATAATTATGCAGATTATCATTATTATTATTATTATCAATATTATTATTATTGCATTTATTTTTAGACTGTCTATTCTGGAGTTACCGCTAAGCGACAAATCGAACTGGTCGATTGATACATAACTTCTGGAGGTCGACTACTTACAATGCATTGTATATTGATGTGCGCGAATGCCTTGTTCGGGGCTTCTTTTCGTTCTTACAATTAATCGATGCATACGAGGTGCCTGCCTGCGTGTTTGGGGTTGCTGAACAGCGGCGATGATGATGATGGTGGTGGTGGTGGTGGTGGCGTTGAAAGGACAGCGTCGCTATATAAATGGCTTGTAAGTTGACGGTAGAGGAGTCCTACAACTGCAGCCGTCGTCAACTGCAGTCAGAAGAAAAAAGACGAAGAAAAGCAGAGAAAGAAGAAGAAGAAGAAGAAGAAGAAAAAGAAGAAAAAGAAAGAGAGAAGGTGACGACAGAGCAGACGAATTAGGAAGCGGAAGAGCAGAAGCAGGACAACCAGGAAAGAACTAACAGAGCAGGAATAGAAGGAGGCGATCAGCATATCGACCAGCGGCAGGTGATTATGAACTTATTCTAAAATATATCATCATCATCATCATCATCATCATCATCGTCATCATAATAATCATCATCATCATCCTCACCATCATCCTGAGATTCTTGCTGAAGTCAATGACAACGTAATCGTCGCCGTTTCAGTCGATGCCCAAACGTGTTTCATTTCATTCACTCATTTTCTCTCACTTTCTTGACGAATTCCATTCTCAACCCTTTGGGGCTTCACATACATGTACGGTGACTACACATTTTTCGCCATCAATTTTTTGCCAGTACACTTTTTCGCCATCATATTTTCGCCATCGTTTGTTCCCCCCGCTATATATTCTGCTGGGGTCAGGATTCTGAATAATAATTATCTACGAATGAAATATTATCGTCCTAGAATATTTTAGAGTATTGCATCGCACCATTGGCTCGGTTGAGCAAAGCCTCCTTTATGTTCCACATGCGCGCACCGTCATCAAGCAGAGCCGTGCCTTCTTGGCAACAACAACAAAAACAACAACAACAATAACAATAATAATAATAATACGACCCAGTTAGACTTCTTCAGGCTATGCTCTATATATTCTGTGACATAGCTGAGCAGCCGGCCAAGAGTTGATGTGGCGAAGAATTTTATGCGGCAAAAATTGATGGCGAAATATTTACCTACGATGTAGGCTATACTTTCGCTCCATTCTGCCGATTCCACTGAATCGCATTTTTTCGTTTCTCTCTTTAGTTCTTTTAAAGTCTCCATCACTTATAGCTCTAAGTTTATTTACAGCTTCCCTTTCTACGGTCCTTCTTACTTTTTTTCTTTAGCTTTTCCTTCGTTTTGCCTTTCGTTCCTCTTTACCCATCACAAAAGATCACTTCGCTTCTCTTCACCCCTTCCCTTTACCTCCGTCATTTAATGTGTATAATATGACAACTGACGACCAACGACATTTGATGACGGCTTCCCTTCCTCCACTCACTTCGTGCATTACCTCTTCTCTTCATTTGTCTAAAACTGCTTTAGTCACTGTTCTTCATCGTTTACGTCTTTCTTGCATTGTTCCTCAAATCTCTCCTAACTGTCTCTCTCACCCTCTTATTCTCCCTTATCTCTCTCTCTCTCTCTCTCTGTCTCTCTCTCTGTCTCTCTGTCTCTCTCTCTCTCTCTCTCTCTCTCTATATATGTATATATATATATTATATATTCATGTATATATATATTATTTGCGTATATGTGTATATATGTATTAAACTGTACGTAGATATGTGTCTGTGCTTCTTTCTTCTCCGTCTCTTTCATCTATCACATTTAGCAAATCAACTTCTACTATTTGTAACTGAGTTTCGTCGATCGTCTCTGAAAATCAGATCCAATCAATCATTCTCCTCTCTTCATTTGAGGATCGTTAACGAACTTCTCTCATATCATCAATCGAATAACTAAATTTTTCTGCAGACTTTCAGCCTCATTTCAATCAATATATTAATCTTAAAGTCTTCATTCGATTTATGGTATAGCATCATCCTAAACGCTTGACACAGAAAACATCTGAATTCACACACACCATTATTGCTGTTTTACAGTTCATGTGATTTAATCATATGTTAGATTGTTAATGCAAGACTTTCATTGTCAAACTGTATAGATCACACGCTTTGTCTTGCTTACTGTGCTCAAACGACTGCAGCTACATACTCTTCTGCTGCTTGGAAAATAGTTTCATTGGAAGTTCGATCAGCAAGGTTCATACCAACAGTCAGAAGAATCGGGCGATAAGTTTCTTTGACCTCTGTCTGTCTGTCTGTCTGTCTGTCTGTCTGTCTGTCTGTCTGTCTGTCTGTCTGTCTGTCTGTCTGTCTGTCTGTCTGTCTGTCTGTCTGTCTGTCTGTCTGTCTGTCTCTCTCTCGTTCTCTCCCCTGAAAACAGAACTTTTCAGGCTCTCTCTCATGCTTGCGATCCTGGTTCATCCAACCATCACCCAAACCAGAACAGAACGGACTAAATAATCTGAATCCTGTGAACTTGATTCGATGATATGGTGCTTGTGGTCAACTGGTATTCCTGGCGCGGCTTTCGTGTTAGATTACATCTGGATCAGACTCGATAACAATACGTGAATCAGCTTATTCAAAAGCGAATGTTATCGTAAGCAGAAAAAACAATGCTTGCGCTCAATTTTCCCAAATCGTTCCTTGTCGCTCTCCCTCTTCCGTCGGAGTTTCAGTCGAGAAGGCCGACTTTCAATCTCCTGACCTCAACAATTGCTATGCAATCCGCCGTCCACTCTTCTGTCCCATCTTTGTATTGTTGTTATTATTAATCCCAGATTTATATAGCTTCTTTTCAAGGCGCTATGTAAATTCATTAGACCCTTAGCCACAGAATTTAAGGATCGAACAGAATAATTATTAATAAATAATGGGCAAAGTAAGCGGAAGGTGCTTGTGTCACTGAGTCTTCCTGAAAAATCATTCAAGAATAATTGGACAGATCTCTGCGGAGGTTCCAAGTTCGGACCAAAGGAACAACCCGGTCACCCTGCAAATTCATTACACAGAAGGGAAAATCTACGGCAGTGCTTAGATGAAACGTAACTCTGACATGAGATGTATCACAACCCCAAGGAAATTACACGCAGCAGTATGATCTTTAACTTATGATGGTAATCGATGATAGATCGAAGGTTGCTGAATATCAGCCAGTTTCAATGCAACGGTTTGAAGCAGCGGAGAATATAGATGATAGATTGTTTCACTTTTGAAAAAATAACG
Organism: Bimastos eiseni; assembly: GCA_959347315.1. Lineage (NCBI taxonomy): Eukaryota > Metazoa > Annelida > Clitellata > Crassiclitellata > Lumbricidae > Bimastos > Bimastos eiseni. The sequence continues at coordinate 5,920,907 of OY365815.1, forward strand.
TTTTGGCACAGATGATAAATTTTTGTCGCCCATTTCATTCCGAAGACTATGTTGTATCTGAAGAATTTGTTTGTTCAGACGTTAGAATCGAAGCCTAAGGCGGCAACTGTCCACCATCAAAAAATGCCACGTATGGCGTCATTTGAATTGGGTCGAGTCGTTACCATTCTCTTCGTATTCGGAATGGTAGTGGTTCAACTGGCAGACGAAGCGGAAGCAGCGCAGCAGCGGATCAACGTCAACAGAACGAAAGACAACAATGATCTAGAAGAAAGAAGTTGGCACAAGATGGCAGTGTTGCCTTATCGTCGTATGTTGGGTGTCGAGAGGAGGCGGCGAACGACGAGGGTAGAAGAACCCCATTTCGCCCCATTCCTCGCCTCCTCCTCCTCAATCGACCAAGAGAAGCGTGGAAGGAGTTCGTTTCGAGGAGACCTAGGGAAGCGGATGATGGCCCTGGCAGATGCCATGTCACCGGTAGAGGACGACCTATCGACACAGGTCACGTGGCTTGCGGTAAAGAGGAACAAGGCGAACAGCAGGTTCCGCGGGGATCTTGGAAAGAGAGCGAGAAGTTCATTCAGAGGTGATTTGGGGAAAAGAGAGGAACAGAGGGCAGAAGGAGAACACGTTCAAGAACAAGATCAACAGGAAGTTCCACAAACTCCGCTAATTGACGACAACATCGGTCAACTGTCACCGTTTCTATCGAGTGAAAGGTATGTCATTTGTCTCCATCCGTCTGTCCGTCCGTCCTTCCGTCCGTCCGAGCCTTCTGTCTGCGCGTTTATTTAATCTTTTCGTTCGTTTCACTCTGTCGGTCAAGTTGTATTCATGCATGCATGAATCAAAACACTTTTGTTTAAGCATGTTTAACATGTCTCACAGAACCTCCGCTTGAATTAAAGAAGCAGTATGAAAATGGAGAACAACAATAGAATGCAACGGACGACTGTAAATTTATGGTCCCCTAGGAAAAGAAATCCCGAGGCCCTGACTAAAGAAATTTCTGATTCCCTATGCAGAGAAATCCCAGGCCTCTGTAGGCAGACAGTATATACATACATGAGCATTGAGCAGTTACAACTTCTTAGACGGAAGTTGACGTATTCTATCGCACAAATGATAAATACGGTAATATTATTCAGATGCTTAAAGTTTACATTGATTGTCAGTAATTTTGTGCCTTGAAAGGTAGAAATCGCATACTTTGTGTAACTGATCATTATAATTTCATGGGTTGACTGCCCCAAATATCTCTGGGTCTCTTGGCAGTTGCCTTGTCCCACATCCCCTTCCTCTGTTTCGGCAGACCTGAGGTTCTATAGAACCCCACGAAGGTCGTGTGTGTGCAACAATCATCGACCGGAATGAATCGCGTTTTGTCAGCCGTCAACTCTAATTAGCCAATCTGATTCCGTGAACTAATTGAAGAGAAAGGTCACCAAATGATCTCATTCAAATTAATAGCTGAATGTCACGTCTATCCATCAGATTAAACCAGAAAAGTTTTGTTTTAACTTATTAAGAAATCGTCCATTTCGACGTCGCCTATACACAATGCGCAAGAAATCAACCGAAGTCCTTAGCTTTGCTATTTCATTCGTTGATTTGCCCAATTATTATTGATATGTGGGCTGTTACAGAATGCTGTTTAAACTGAGGCAGACTGAGTGATAATATAGCCACGACAGATCGGATATTACGATTCCGATTACGACAATTTATATGGCGCCGGAACATTGATTTTCCATCGTCAGAACAACCCTGACACACATGATCAGAGGGCTTTGTGCTTCTGCCTCCAGTCGACGCCAGAGGCCAAATACGCTTCAGGCTTCAGGTCAAATACGTAGCCATAATTACATTACAATTATTAGCTGTAAAGCGACGTGGGTTGCTGAGAATGAGAATTCACTCTGCTATGCGATTCATAGACCTATACAGGTTGTTCACAGACCTAGATGAACATAGTTTCTTGGTGATGTATGTGGTTCTTATAACCTATTTAACTCTTCATCAATACATTGCCTTGGAGAAAATGAGGGTTTCGCCCGTGTATATCCGTCATCTGGTACCACTGTATGTACTGCAATCATAGCTTGTTCCTTCTCCTCCTCCTCTTCCTCCTCCTCCTCCTCCTCGTCCTCCTCCTCTCTGATCTGTTTCTGCTGAATGTCTCCTCTCTTCTCCGAGACGATATTATTGTTTACAATGCATCCATATTCGCTCTAACATCCGGGTCTTGTGTCTTCCATCTTGCAGAGGTAACGACCCCTCGAGATACGGACCAACATATGGTGACGCAGACGACAACGCTGAGCGAAACAACGGTTACGACGCTGCTGCACGTGACAGGATGACGTTTGGCGACATGACCGCAACAGTGACGGCGGCGGAGGCGGAGTCACGTCGGTGGCACCAACCATCGTTATCACGATGGAGATACATCTGAGAGCAAACAGGTAGTTGTTCGTCAATTCAGACGACCTTTCTTTACTTAGGCCTACGTATCATCAGATATCGTCTGGTCTTCGATACGATTGAGTCGGATTCTGCACCGAAAGACACCAGAACGAGAAAGACATCATTGTTAAGATATGACCACGATATATATATATATATATATATATATATATCCCAAATTCTGCAATCGATGCGTCCTATATGTTGATATACGAAAAACTATGACGATCAGTCAACGAAGTCTATGTCAATTGAACACGTTTAGTGCTAATCAGGACACAAACGTCAACCATACAAGTAGATAGGATGAAAAATAGATACGATAAACCATAGATACGATCAACCATAAATAGGATAAACCATAGATCGGATGAAAAATAGATACGATCAACCATAGATACGATAAACCATAGATAGGACAAAACATAGATAGGATAAGCCATAAATAGGATAAACCATAGATAGGATGAAAAACAGATACGATAAACCATAGATACGATAAACCATAGATAGGATGAACCATAAATAGGATAAACCATAGATAGGACGAACCATAGATACGATAAACCATAGATACGATAAACCATAAATAGGATAAACCATAGATAGGATGAACCATAAATAGGATAAACCATTGATAGGATGAACCATAGATAGGAAAAGCCATAGATAGGATGAAAAACAGATACGATAAACAATAGATACGATAAACCATAGATAGGATGAACCATAAATAGGATAAACCATAGATGCGATAAACCATAAATAGGATAAACCATAGATAGGATGAACCATAGATAGGACAAACCATAGATAGAATAAACCATAGATAGGATGAACCATAGATACGATCAGACATAAATAGGATAAGCCATAGATAGGATGAAAACCAGATACGATAAACCATAGATACGATAAACCATAGATAGGATGAACCATAAATAGGATAAACCATAGATAGGATGAACCATAGATACGATCAGCCATAGATACGATCGACCATAAATAGGATAAACCATAGATAGGATGAAAAATAGATACGATCAACCATAGATACGATAAACCATAAATGGGATAAACCATAGATACTCTGAACCATAAATAGGATAAACCATAGATAGGATGAACCATAAATAGGATGAACCATAGATAGGATGAACCAGAGATAGGATAAACCATAGATAGGATAAACCATAGATAGGATGAACCATAGATACGATCAGCCTTAGATAGGATAAACCACAGAAAGGACTAAACATAGATTGGATAAACCATAGATAGGACAAACCATAGAAACGATAAACCATAAATGGGATAAACCATAGATACTATGAACCATAAATAGGATAAACCATAGATAGGATGAACCATAAATAGGATAAACCATAGATAGGATGAACCATAGATAGGATAAACTATAGATAGGATGAACCATAGATACGATCAGCCATAGATAGGATAAACCATGGAAAGGACTAAACATAGATAGGATAAACGACAGATAGGACAACTCAAAAATAGGATAAACCATAGATAGGATAAGCCATAGATAGGACAACTCATAAATAGGATAAACCATAGGTAGGATAAACCACAGATAGGACAACTCATAAATAGGATAAACCATAGATAGAATGAACCATAGATAGGACAACTCATAAATAGGATAAACCATAGGTAGGATAAACCACAGATAGGACAACTCATAAATGGGATAAACCATAGGTAGGATAAACTACAAATAGGACAACCATAGATAGGATAAGCTATAGATAGGACAAACCATAGATAGGATAAACCATAGATATCATAAACTATAGATATGACAACTCATAAATAGGATAAACCATAGATAGGACAAACCATAAATAGGACAACTCATAAATAGGAAAAACCATAAATATGATAAATCATAGATATAATAAACCATAGGTAGGACAGACCATAGATCGGATAAACCATAGATAGGACAAACCATAAATAGGATAAACCATAGATAGGATAAACCATATATATAATAAACCATAGATAGGACAACTCATAAATAGGATAAATCATAGATAGGATAAATCACAGATAAGATAAACAACCGTGGATCTGAAGATGATTCTCACTCAATTTTGATAACTTAATCAAATGCTTGTTAGCAAGTAAAAAGAGCTGACTATCCTATCCTAAGCGATAATTACAATTAGAAGAAGTTCATCCGTAACCAAACAATGCTTATAAGGGTGGAATTGGCAAATGCACACGTAGGAAAACACGTTTTATGGAGAACTGACAATGTTGGTCAGAGTTCAGAGGGGGAGGAAAGAGGAAGAGGAAGAGGAGGAGAAAGAAGAGGAAAAGAAGGAGGAGGAGGAACAGGAGGAGAAAGTGTAGGAGAAGGAGGGAAGGAGGAGGAGGAATGAATAAGCGATGGCACAATCCGTTGCATCTGAATATCCAGAAGGTTATATCAGACACGAATGAAAGAACAGACATTCCAGGGCAATATATGGCAGACCACAGGAGTGGATTATTGACGCTTCCCCGTTGAGAAACCAGAGATTCTCCCATTTATAAGACAGTCTTTGCAAGTCTCGTGCCTGACAATGTTCAACTAGGAATCAATCAATCAATCAATAAACTCACCGCCGTAAATCTATCATTTCAAAATATAAACGAGAAATTCGAGAATTTCGTCAAAACCAAGGAGAATCTAAACGATTAGCTCTGGACCTCAGATACGTTATACATCTGAATAAACAAACATCATTGAACAAATCCCTCTGACTAATCCCATTACCAATCCTATGACTAATCCTAGTAATTATCCTATGATTAATCCTAGTAATTATCCTATGGCTAATCCTAGTAATTATCCTATGACTAATCCTAGTAATTATCCTATGATTAATCCTAGTAATTATCCTATGGCTAATCCTAGTAATTATCCTATGACTAATCCTAGTAATTATCCTATGATTAATCCTAGTAATTATCCTATGGCTAATCCTAGTAATTATCCTATGACTAATCCTAGTAATTATCCTATAATTAATCCTAGTAATTATCCTATGGCTAATCCTAGTAATTATCCTATGACTAATCCTAGTAATTATCCTATGATTAATCCTAGTAATTATCCTATGACTAATCCTAGTAATTATCCTATGATTAATCCTAGTAATTATCCTATGACTAATCCTAGTAATTATCCTATGATTAATCCTATGACTAATTCTCTAACTAATCCTATGATTAATATTCTGACTATTCCTATGACTAATCCCATGACTAATCCTATGACTAATCCTATGACTAATCCTATAACTAATCCTATGACTAATCCTATGACTAATCCTATAACTAATCCTCTGACTAATCCTAAGACTAATCCTATAACTAATCCTCAGACTAGGCTTATAACTAATCCTCTGACCAATCCTTTGACTAATCTTGTAGCTAATCCTATGACTAATCGTAGTCGTTTCCGCCACTGAGGTCGTTTTGCTATCAAGACGAAATAACAGAGCACTGGGGTGAACTGGGGCGTTCGAGCGGCCCGCGAAAAGAAATAAACAGCGCCCCTATCTTACTGTTATTTTTTTGATGTCAGTTAACTCGGTTTCTAAAATTAATGTAAGGTGGGATTGAAGTCTGCTGACAATACTGAATGCTGATTGTAACTGTTGTCATCATCTAGCTTATTGTCATCCATCCAAGCCTGAGGCCTCCAAAGTCACGGGTCACTTTACAAATTACAACATTAATAAAAAAAAATTATAAAGCACAAATATAATTTTTGATTAGATATAAAATATCAAGAATTCATTTAAAGTTATAAATCAATTTCTTAGATAGTCACTATAATGATGGTCATAGTATAGGAATACGCAACTTCTTTAGGTCTAATTAAGCTGGGTGTAATTTCGGCCACAGAATGACATCCAATTCCTACTGATAGGCCTACCATCGCTTCTCAAAAATACCCAATAGGCCTACGCATTTTCTTTTCAACCTGTATGCAGAAAGGATAATGAGGAGGGCACAAGTGGAAGAGGCAACTGAAAGAGTAAAGATAGCAGGAAGGACATTGAATAATCTAAGATATGCGGATGACACAACACTACTGGCAGGGAAGAAAGCAGATCTGGAAAATCTGATAAGAAGACTGAAGAGAGAAAGTGAGAAGGCAGGCCTATACTTCAACTTAAAGAAGACAAAGATAATGACAACAGATGATTGGGGCAGTTTTGAGATAGACGGAGAGGAAACAAAGGTGGTAACAAACTTCACGTTCCTGGGATCATTAATAGAAAAAGAGAGAAAATGTGACTCGGAAATAAAGAGAAGGGATAACTGCACTGAACGGACTGGAAAAGATATGGAAAGACAAGCATGTGAGCATAGACACAAAAAAGATTAGTGAGAGCAATGATCTTCCCTACAGTACTATATGGCTGTGAGACATGGACAATGACAAAGAACATGGAGAAGAAAATCAACGCATGCGAAATGTGGATATGGAGGAAGATGCAGAGAATATCACGGACGGAGAAGAAGACAAACGAAGAGGAAGATTGGAGTTGAGAATGATGAGACATTACAACAAACAGCGTTGAGAAGGAAGCTAGAGTTTTTCGGACATGTTGTGCGATCAAATGGAATGGAAAAGGAAATGCTGCTGGCATGTGGAGGAGGGAAGGAAGAAAAGAGGGCACCCAAGAAAAAAAATGGATGGATGTGATACATGAAAAAACTGAAATGAGCCTGGAGGAATTAAGGGATGCAACTTCGGAAAGAAAAAAATGGAGAGGATTGGTCATGGCGGTCGCTAGATTTCCAGGAAATGACAGCACAAGGTGACAAGGTGTGATTAATTCACTCGCACTCGGTTGTATTTGGCGAAATTAAAAATGATTGTAAAGTATTCTGTCGATCGAGGACGTTTGAAATAGTAGGCCCTATAGGCCTAATGGGTGTTTGTTTTTATCATCGATAACTGAAGTTTCTGAACTGGCATTTTCGTTATTTGGATCTGCCAGCGTTGTTTTCATAGATATTGTGTTGTCAGTTAACTCAGTTTCTAAATGTAAGGTGGGATTGAAGTTTGCTGGCAATACTGAATGCTGATTGTTGTCATCATCTTGATTTTCTTCGGGTTGTGCACTTGTTGAAGGTGTTTCTTTAAAAAAATGTAAAAATGGTGCCATTGGTTTGAATCGGAGTGCCTTTAAATAAATCGACTAGATTTTGGCATTTGCCATTTACTTCTGTCTTTAACCATAGTTTTCAGGTTCTTATCTCTTACTTTCTGCGCATCACCCTTACATTTACGTTTCAACTTTCAAATTTATACCACTCACAACCGTAAATTATTTTGTTAATTTGATATTAATTATTGCTAACTAGCAATAATAAAGAATCTTTACCAAAGCAGCCGAAGGGGTAGTAGAGAGCCTAATTAAGAGATTAGAGAGGCATATGACAATTCTAGCATGCCAGCCGTTGACTCCGCGACTGTCATATGTTACTGCCTAGATAGGCCTACTAAAACAGACTAAAAATAAAAATAGTCGTGGAAACTTATCCGATAGCCAGCCGTTGGCTGCAAGGCTGCTGTAAGTATGAACAATAATTATTACCCACCGTTTTGGTTTGGTAGTGCTTCTCACAGCATTGATCATGGCGGCCCACCGGGATTTGTCCCGGCGACCCAGTCCACCTCTGACAGAGCAGTCCCTAAAGCTGACTCTCATGCAGCCATGGGTGTTAGCCTCGGCACATGAGGGAGTGTAGTCAGTCCACTACTGCACCCTCCCATCGTCCCACCGAGAGCGTATACGCCAGCGTACTTGCAATGGCTTTATTGGTTATGGGTGCAGATGGAGCAGAAATCTCGAGCCAAATGTTCTGCCAGGCCGGGAATGTCAACCTCTGACCCATCATATGCCGGGGCAAAGAAAATGAAGTGGCCAGACTTCACACCCGTGGCAGGGCGCTAACCACTCATCTATCACCCCATGAAAGCATGGTTAAAAGAGGAGGAAGTTCTTGTCTCATTGTAAACAGAGCGGTCTCGTTCATTTCATTCATTGGACGAGCAAATTAGATTCGTCCGTTGGATCCCAAAGGACCGAACCAGACGATAGCGTAATTATGTTCAATTAATGATTCAAGCAATGATTTGCTAAAAGTAATTTGTTTCATTTCGAAACATAACATGCATCGGTGGAGCTCCTTGATGCATTTAAGATTGGACGAGGGTCACTAGCGGCTCAACCGAGAGATACAAGACTGACCTTAATCTAACGTATAGCTTATTGAAGTATAATCTATACGTATAGAACTAGGCTCATTATTGACTTATTCAGTTCATTCTGTCACATAAATGTCTAGTTACAACATAATACTAGAGTTTATATGTTCCTACATCACGAGATGTGTCATCCTCCTTACGGTTGAAAATTGACGATGTTTGATGTCATCTTTCAGTGATCTAGCTAAGGCAGTCCATGATCGCTTAGAAGGACTTAAATTAATGGCGATGTACGACGATGTCACTCAACACATCAAGGGCCCTTCAACCCTCCTTGAGCTCATTCAGCCACGTTGGATTTGACCATCATCATTACTCTTTAAATGACAACATCAATTTATCAATTTGTGTGTTGCAATTAGGTCACAGATAAGAGCAGAAACAAATAGAAATGCACTTTATACAATTTACATTTTACCTAGTTATAATAGACCTCGTTCACGTGACAATATGCCTTTGGCCATGACTTTTCAAGCTAAAGATGACTCCCAATGATAAAAACAATATCATATATGAATTTACATATTGGAATTAGTAACATTAGCGGCATTACACCTGCATATGCCTAATATGCCGTAAGAAACAAATCAGATGAATTTTACAATATTACCGAGAACGGCCATATTGGATTTGACCATAACGTCATGCATCACGGCCGATAAGCACTTGGGTGATTTTTCATGTCTAGGGACCCACTGACCAAGTGGAAGTGAGAAACTCCCCAACACCATTTTGCAAACGGATCCTCAAGCCATGAATAGCTGGGGTAAGCTGGCCCTGTAACAAGCGCTTTTTAGATTCTCAGATACGATACACAGATACATACATAATATTATTATGTCGTATTATTATTATTATTTACCCTATACGTCATGCAGAAACTAATAGGACGTAAACGATAGGCTAAATCGAACTATTCAGATATCGATTACTAGTGTAGAACGTAGTTATTGCTCAGCCATGGCGTCGCTAGGATGAGAGGTCAGAGGAGGCAGACTGGATATGATGGAGGTAGGAGATGGCTACTTTATTTCCTTCCTAACCCAAGATTTTTTTAGATAGTAATCGTTTTTGACGACGTCGTCATAATCATGCAACAGTGGTAGGCCTACACAATTAAAAGCTTGAAGTACATTAGCCTGCAACAAATGAGAACGCTCCTGCCGGTGTAGTAGGCCAAATACACTCCCATTTTGAAATACTCCTGTGTTAAAATTGACCCGGAAGCTAATTCTTCCTAAGAACAATTGATAAGTGGAGTGCAATGTACCTAGGACATACACACTCCCTCTAGTGAATAGAGACTCCCGTGGAGTTAACTCTTCCTAGGATAAATTGACTACAGGTAAGTCAATTCAGCCTAGGTTAAATTGACTCCCATATTTAATGCAATAGGGCAGTTAATTCTTCCTAGGATAAATTGATTTCCATATCCAATGCAAGAGGGGAGTTAATTCTACCTAAAACTAACTCCCAGGGTGTTAATTCTTCCTAGGATTAATTGTCTCTCATACCTAATGCAATAGGGGAGTTGATTCTTCCTAGGACAAATCGACAACAATAACAGCAACAACAATAATAATTGCAATAAAAATAACAATAACAATAGTAAAAATAATAACAATGACAGCAACAACAATAATAACTACAATAACTACAATAGCAATTGCAATAACAACACAAACAATAACAA
>OY365815.1:5936369-6081735 GCA_959347315.1 Bimastos eiseni
TGTCTTGGTCTCGAGGTTTTGGTCTCATTTCCAACACTGGCTAGTTGTATCTCCTCCCGAACCCCGAGATTTACTTTTGAATAACAGTGTAACATAAATCATTTGTTGGTGACGATGCCATCTGGGACTGAATTCGTGATCATACAATCCAAAGTTAAGGTCTTAAATGCAATAGTTGTTTTTATTCAAAGCGGAAAGTCACCGTCTATATACATGTAGATCATGCATACATTTGACTAATGCAAGTTTAAGCAACGAATATAACGAGTGAAACTCTTGCCACCGCCGAATGATTAGGGCATGGGTCCCCAAGTTTTCGATACCGAGGGCCACTTTAGTGATACAGTGAGAGCTTGCGGGCCGCAGGGATGCCATGCGAGTCCCGAAGTCTTTTCAGGCTTGGTTTTTGATTATAAACTAAAAAACGTATAAGAATTTCGTAGCTCATTAAATATTTATTTATTTATTAATTATACTCCAACCTTAAATGTTATATGGCGAACCTCCTTTTCGTCCAACTTCGGGCGCCTAGAACGAAAGGACGAAAAGGAGGTTCGCCATATAACATTTAGCTCGATGGCGGGATCAGACGGCGAGGAAGTATATTTCGGCAGAATAAGAAGCACAGTTCAAGAGTTTAACAACGTTTCTTCTCAACAGCAACGAACAGAATACACGGAAAGTTCGTACATCATCGACTATGCAGACTGAACCCATACTAAAACTCAGACTGGCTCTGACTACGCACTCAACTCTACTGAATTCCAAACACAGACTGACTGCCGACTGAACTCCGACTGACTAACCTGTACAGAAATGTGCTCTTATTTATAGCCAAGGACCTTCCCATAGAGCCCTCCAGGAGCCTACAGAGTCCCCCGGACTCTACAGCCCATATAGTCCCCCGGACCCTTCCGAAGCCCCCCCCGGACCCTACAGCCCATAGAGTCCCCACGGACCCTATAGAGTCCCCCCGGACTCTATGCGCAGTTAAGCATGCACAGCTGTAGAGTACATCAAAGGGTTCGTCAATACGAGCAGATCAAAAGACCCATAGCGGCAAGCAGCCAATTGTAGGCACATCAAAGAACTGATAGCGGCTAACAGATCAAACGGACCCTGGTCGGCGGCAAGCAGCCGACGGCCGTTGCACCAAGGGACACATAGCAGCGAGCAGATCAAAGAGTCCCTAGCGGCAGACATACCCCATGATCCTTAGCGGCAAACAGACACAGCAGGCAGATCAAAGAACCCATGACGGCATGGCAAAAACGCCACAGTTATTTGTCAATCTATTTGTAATAAAGTTAAAAGTAAACGTTTTTAGAATTTAACTTAGAATTTGTGTCAAAACTAAATTCACTTCATGGGATGAACGTCATGCGATTTGGGAAGTTGAGACTTTCCCAAATCGAATTTCAAAGCTTGTTATTGCAAGCATGTTGTCAAAATAGTCGGATAAACTCAAAGGGCGTTCAATTAGTTTCTGCAATGTCTACAAATAGTCGGATAAGCCGAAACCGGTTGGCTTTGATAACATTCAATCAAGCTTAGTGCATGAAATGATGTTCGCTCCTCTGAGCTTTCCTGCAAGTCACTCAGTTCTAATTGCAAGTCAATTTACGCAATTCTTTGCTCACAAGTAAACGGATTCTGCAAAATGGCAAATGACTGTTAATGCAATCTGAAGTCATAGAAACGTCGGGCAAATTCAGATAACAGGCTGCCAATGATCTCGAAATATTTGGCAGAACGCAAAAGTGCAAAAACGTGTCCGTTTTTGTTTTATTTCTCTGTACAAGCCGGAAAAGAACTAAATTTCTGTCCTTCTGTTTTTTGCAGTAGGTCAGCTTTCTTACGAACGATTTCACAATGCCCACTAAAATATAGTAGGCCTAATAAACTTTCCAAACCATTGCAGTCTCAGATAAAGCTCATTCAAAAGTGAAGTGATGTTCACTAAAAACGCTATATCGCACAGCCATCCAACAGTTTTCAATAGAGTTAACCGATCTTATTAAAATTAAAAGTCGTTTGTCAAATTGGACATAGCCTAAATTTGTTTATTTTTCAAAATTCGAACATTCGACCAGAGGCCGCATTGGGTCTGCTCGTTCGAGGGCCGCATGCGGCTCGCGGGTCGCACTTTGGGGACCTCTGGATTAGGGCCTACAGTAAGCTGTCAGCAGTTTCTGCGGTAACGCTATCAATGTCGGGCGACTCAGGTTATTTTTCAATGGGAAAAATGTTTCAATGGAAATAGTAATTTTAAAAACATGGGAGGTACGCACCTTTGCACTATAATTGAGTTTGATTGTTTTTATAACGCCAAGCTGAAACTTTTGTATACTCTTATTCCTGTCGGCCAGGCAGTGTCGAGAAGATAGTTATTAGACCCTGTAGGCAATAATTATGTTTGTTTCGTACCTTTCGTTGTTCTTTCTTGAGAGGTGACATACAAATGTGCCTCTTTGATGATCTTTTATACTCCTATGCTCCTATAGTCTATTGGCCTAAGTCACAATAATGAGACCAATTCCGTTAACAACGGTTGATGAGGTTTGTGAAAGTTGAACCTACACAAAATTATAAAATGGATCCGTGTCTGCTATGTATTTGCAGAGAGACTGCGTCAACGCTCGCGTCCTCTTGATCACAGATCGAAATGACAGCAACTGCGAATTGAAAACGAACTAAGACCATTGATAGACAAAGAGACTGATGAGGAGAAAGACTTGAGACTTCAAGTGCAAACTTAATACACATCATTGAGAATTATTCAGTGTTAATTGTTTCCTGGTCAACTCTTGATTCTCGTTCTCAAGACTAGCATACACGGGTGTAACAAGCGGGGGGAGCAGAGGGGGCACCGCCCCCCCGCTTCAAAACGGAGGGGGGGCAAGGCCCCCAGTTTTAGTACTCAGTGTCCCCCCATGTGCCCCCAAATCGGTTCTTTTTTATGTTTGTCTAATGGCTTTTTAAAGTGACTTTGGTTAAGATAATTTGTGCCCCCCATTTTTCAAATTTCGGGGGGGGGGGGCAAAATTCAAAAAGTGGGGGACAAAACAAGTTTTTCTGCGCTTGACGCAATAGTTTTTAAATGACGCTCCCCCACTTTTCAAAACCTTGTTACAACTCTGCTAGCATACAATCTAATTCCATCATTCTATGTTAGCCTATCTGATTCTATGTTACAATCATAACAAAACTAGTGATTCAATTGGTCCTACCCAAAATTTGCAATGGATCGATCCAAAACCCGCTCGACCGACCGGAGGGGTATCCTACCGACTTTCAAATGATTCGCTGGAACAATGACGTGGTCCATCAAACAATGTGATATATAATGATAGGATCGCGTGGCTACAGTTCTCAATAAGAACGACTTTAAAAAAGGATGAAGATGATGACGATGCCGTCAATGGACGATGTATACAATGAATAATGTCTAATTGAAACAAGAGTGTAATGCCTTGATATTGGAAACTAAGCAGAGGCAAAATAAGCTAAAACATATAATATCTTCTATGGTTAGGCCTATAGGTAATGCGGCGTCGTGGTCTACATACATTAGCGATGTTATGAGAGTGTCAGATTGGCATTCGTTCCACAACGAAAGACTGGCAGTGGTTGGCTATAAGACGTACAGGGTCGGCGGCGGACCCCATGGAGCGGCAGCGGCGGCGTACGATCACCACCACGGCTTGTCACTTCTTTCGATGCTGCTACGGCGGATGAGGAGGGGGGACTTTCATTCGGCCGACAAACGCAGCAGGCATTCCATGCTAACGGTCGAACTTTAATGCAGCCACTAATGGATGATGATTATGAAGAAGACGCTACTCGTCGCCGTCGGAAACAGGACTACGACGACGACATAATATTTTTTATAAATTAGTGGCAGTGGCCACGTCACGTGTATCTGTCAGCTCCCAGTGGACGCGTAGGACTATACTATAGTATTGAGTAGAGGATAGGCCTAGAGATCAGTAATGTCTTCGATAACTTAACATTACAAGCTCAACAAGTAATGTGTGGTATGGTGGGTCATGGTGGGTGATTGGTTAGAGCGGTCGTAACCCTCAGTGTGCGCTGAGGGAGCGGGTTCGACTCTCGTCCGAGGTGTCACTGTGTAAGGATCGCACACAATAATTGCTCTGCAATACAACTGCAGTTGCGCAGTCGAGGCGTACGTGTGTGCACTTCTGAACTAAACTGTATGAAGGGCGATATCGAATAACAATTATATTGTATTGTAACAATTAAGTAAACGAAAAATAAATACAATGTCAGGTTAGGTTAGTTGCAGTTTAACGACTTGTGTGATAGCAAAGATCAAGTTATTCATATAGCAGCGATCATTATGATGAATCCACACCAGATAAAGTCATCCGCTCAAGGGACGACACTATTAATAATGAGCATGTTGGCGCAGATGGTGAGACCTCCAAGAATGGGGTCGGAATCTGTTACAATAGATGTGAAGAGGTATTCGTCAGCATGCACGATCACAAAGATCATCAAATGATGGCTGATCAGGAGGGAGCATCCCATTTCGCACCACCTTATGCAAAACAGCATTTAGTCGAGTACGATGGGCAGCATTAGTAAAACCGTACCATGCAGAGGATGCATATAATAGTCGGGCTAGTGTCGGGTCGAACTGAGAGGCCATGGGCAACTAAAGCTCTAAATGCGTAAAAGGTGCAGACTTGGCCAATATGCTTATCCAGACGTAATCGACTGATTAGGACAACCCCAGGACATTCATCTTATCCACCCTGTGTATACCATCCACACGGGGAGAAAGGGCAATCCTCCTCATATTGCTGCGAACGATCATTTCCTTTGATTTGGAGACATTTGGTTTGAGATTGCATTGTCTGGCCCATGACTGCAGATGGGCAAGTTCGGAGCTAGTAGTAGCTCTAGCTGAAGCAGGAATTAGTACTTTACAGTCATCAGGGCCATGTGCACGAACTCCCTTTAGTCGGTCTAAGTTCAAGTCCGGACCAGTTTTCGCTGTAAACCCGACTAGAGAACTAGATCAGCGTGCACGGAGACGCCTAAGTTCTCTAAAAACCGACTAACGCTAGTCCACCTGGCAGGCAGAAGTAAACCATAGACATCATAATATATGATGTCTATGGCGTAAACTCACTAGTCAGACTTAGCTTGAACTTGAAGTAAAATGGCGGCCGCTTCGACGAAGTTGCCGACTTCAAGGAGGATTTAAGAGAGATCATAGTTCACTCTGCTATTGACGGACGATAAACTTAATTGTGTTCTACGTTTTCGCCGTCACAAAATTATGATAATAATAACGGCGATCCTCGTTTAATCGGGAGTTTTAACACTGGTTGAAACATCGAAACGCCGAACACACGCTTGCAACGGTCGAGCTAACTTTTCCCACATGCAAGTTCAATAATAGTTGAGTAAGGCAATCTTGATCTATGCATAGTAATTTTTGCGAAGGATTAATATTGCGATAACAGTGAGATTTGTGTTTTAACAAAACCATCTGTTAATTAAACAATGAGCATAATAAATTTCTTTGCCAGATCAAGTCCGAAAATAGCCTATAAATAGCTTGCGCATACGCAACTAGCCATAATCGCGCGAGCCATTAACGTTGGGGTTTCCCCACCTTCATCCAAGTCTCTGACCAGCAAGTCTGCGACCAACGGATCTCTCGTGCACGCTATTTTCCCGTAGTCTCAAAAATCAGCCTACGAAGTCTATCTTTGGGCCTAAGGCTGGACGAGACTTACGACCGACTAAAAGGAGTTCGTGCACGCGGCCCTGTATACTTGAGCAGTTTATTTATGCTATGGAGAAGATTTAAAACAGAAATAGTGACCACGAAATTAGGTGGACCCATGCTAGATCTCTGGGGCGGTATTCACAGGACAGAGTCAAGGTAACACAGTATTAGAGCCTATTCGGGGTTAGCTATACCCTGGCTAAAACTAACCCGTGGTAGCTATTCACGAGCGCGACTTAGCGGGCGGAATAGTTAATCTGGGTATAACTACCGTATAACTGTAGATGACGGGCTACTGCGCATGCGCAATAGTGTTTATGCACTATGAACTGCTAAAGACAATTAAGAACGTTCACAAGCGTAAAGAATTTTCTTGATCAATACGTCAACATGAATGACTGCATCACCCGTTTATTAAAACTACATTTGTTTGGAAATTGCCGAATGCGACGAAGCGCAAGGGCTGCTTGTTTTTCGCCTTTAAGCTGGTATTAGCGGACTTAAACCTACCTCCAAGAGGGATTACACTTATATCCCGACTAGAGGGATAAGGGGCCGTCCATAAATGACGTCACGCGAAATTGGCTGATTTTTGACCCCCCCTCCCCTCCTTGTCACACTTCGTCACAAAAAGTCTGACCCCCTCAAATATGACATCACAATGCTCTGACCCCCCCCCCAGAAAAAACCACTTCATTTAATTTCAAATAAAACATAAAAATTAATAATTAACTTTTTTAAACATTGCTGAACTTAGCATAAAAAATCATTTTAAAATAATCGTAGACTCATCGTCTATTAATGCTAAAAAAATGCAATGTTCAGAATAATTTTTAGTCTTTTGATTTTCTTATAAAAAGAAGTAACCTATAGAATTTTTATAGTTTTTATTGGTGAGCGAGGGGGGGAGGGGGGAAGGGGGGGACCAAATCTTTTCTTCTTAGAATCTTCTGAAACCTCCAGAAAACTAAAATTTCTGAAATTGGACCATAAATAAAAAAGTTGAAAAATGAAGACTAAAGGAGATTAAAAACTTGGAAAATTTTTGATAAAATACAAAAATAAAAATATCTCCGGAAGAACTGAACCGATTTTTACCTTGTTCATCTCGTTGGAAAGTGCACTGAAAGCCACTCAAAAATTCCTAATTGCAAAATTTAATAAAATGACGCATTTTTACAATTTGTAAAAAACGAATTTTTTTGTCGATTGATAATCATAGAAAAATCAAAGTATCTTCAGAAGGGCTGAACCGATTTTCATTGGGTTAGTGTCGTTTGAAGGACCATAAAAAGCCGCTCAAAAGACTTCTTACACAAAATTTCATAAAAAATCACCGTTTTTTTTTACAATTCTTGAAAAACGGATTTTCAAACGTATTGTGTCATTGTTCTGTGGTGCATTTCTGTACTGCTGCATTTCTCTCTGTTGCATTGTTCTTGCTATATTGCATTCTGCTGCATTTCTCTCTGATGCATTGCTCTCTGTTCCACTCACACTGCGAAGGCTCGCACTCTGCGTTTATTTTACATTGCATAATGCCAGTTATTTTTACCACCATAATTATTAACTGCTAGAGTAATGCTTTATACAGTAAGGATTCTTCATAAGCAGAATAAGATACAAACGATCATCTGGAATTATACTGCTCAATGTCAATTAGAACGACCGTTAACGACCGTTAATTTTTATAGAGCAAAGTAACACTCAACGTATTATTAACTTTATGTAGATATATTTTTACTGATTTCGCGCCGATTATGCAAATTTGAAATAGCGCATTACGCTGGTATGACGTTACATTATGCAAAACTTTAACATCGATTTTCTCGAAATTTAATGGCAAATTTTGAGATACGCCAGAGTAGTTCTCGGGCAACGTAATAGTGACAGGAATTACAATACTTACGTTTTATAATATTATTAATTCGAAAATAATGCGTTTTTTAATATAGTAGCCTACATTGAACGACTGCATAAAAGAATAATTGCAATTTCCACTTCCTGGCAGAGTAATAATAAACGTCAAAAGTGAACATAAATTTAGAACCAAAATTTTGTCAGAAATCGTATGCTATTGACATCTAGTGAATAAAAGAAAAAATTTATATTGCTTTATAAAATATTAAAGCACGTTTTTATAAATTTATCAAAAATTATTTTTTTAATGTGACGCCACATTACTCATACCCCCCCTCGTCACACATCGTCACAAATGTCAGACCCCCCTAAGTGCGTGACGTCATTTATGGACGGCCCCTAATACCGTCTCATGAATAGCAATATACCCCACTAGTCGGGTGTAAGCCATATCTGATACGGGTATTAGCGTTAACCCTGTCTTGTGAATACCGCCCCTGGGGTGGTATATCGCTATTCATGAGATGGCGGCCCTTGTGCTTCGTCGCATTCGACGTCGATTTAGACGTTGAAAGGTGTTTGCGAGGCACTATAATTAACTAGCCTCTCTCACTTAAGGCCAAAACTATATTGCTTTTAATTTTTGAGTCAAAAATGTTTCAAATTTGACGAGATGCCTGACGATATTGCATTAGAAATGTCGTCACTGTAGCGCAGTGTGTATAATAAGGATAGGCCTCATTTTGGCTGGGATTGGTTTGTTCTCACAACAAGTCTACAGCGTAGCACCTGCTTATTCACGAACGCTGCGTCTAATCGGAGGGGTTGTTCTAAGGGTAGTTCCGATAATGGTGAAGGTCCGGTTTCCAGAGGGGTCAGAGTAACTTTAAGGCGAGAGTTGGGAAAGGGGGATATCATTTATTGTGCTCAAGTCACTGCCGATAGTTATAGGCAATTTCCACACAAATACAGTTTTAATAAGCGGGTAATGCAGTCGTTCATGTTGACGTATTGATCAAGAAAATTCTTTACCCTTGTGAACCTTCTTAATTGTCTTTAGCAGTCATAGCGCATAAACACTTTCGCGCATGCGCAGTAGCCCGTCATCTACAGTTATACGGTAGTTATACCCAGATTAACTATTCCGCCCGCTAAGTCCCGCTTGTGAATAGCAACCACGTGTTAGTTTTAGCCAGGGTATAGCTAACCCCGAACTATAGGCTCTAATACCGTATTACCTTAACTCTGTCTTGTGAATACCGCCCCTGGATGATACCTGTATTGATAATACATAGAGTTGATGTACACAGTACTCATGAACTTTCGTTCATTCATTAATTTCAAAAATGTATATAGCGCCCCTTCAAGAAACCTACTCAGATGCGCTCTCAGCCTTTCTGCGGCCGAACAAAAATAACTTGAGGATACGATAGAAGGCTGGCAGATTGTTCCTAGGGAGTTTGCGCAGCGCTAGTGGAACTCAATTTCAAATGGATGGTCCTACAATCGAGAAGGCTCAGTGCTGCTTAATCGAGGATTGAGCTCGATAACCAGTAGCTCCCCCTATCCGAGTAACGGAGAGCCCTACGGTAGGATATAGATCTATATAAGCTTAAGAAACCATGCAACAGAGACTACTTAAATCGGACGGATCGAGCGCTACGAACGAGGCACCGCCAGACAAGCGCTTTGTAGCCTGCTATGACAGCGATTTGAAAGTAGTGAGATGATGCAATTATATGCCTACAGGCCTATGCAATCAGAAATTTCAAGCAGGGCAAGTTGCTCAAACAAATAGGAATGCGTGAGAAGTCAAGTGCGATGAGGCGTCATGCACGTATACTACATAGGGCTCGGCGATATCGATGAGCAAGTCTTGGATCTGGTGGATGAAAGAAACCAATGCAGCGGTGGTAGACCCATATGGGTGAAATGCGTATTGATAGAGTTAACCAATGCATCGGTAGGCCTAAAGACGGGGTAGATGAATCGCCTGACCACAAGTTTTTCAATGATAATGCAGAGTTTGGACTTTGGAGGGGATGGAGATAGGTAGAAGGGCGGGTAGTGTTAGGCACAGGAGTAATTCTACTGGCTCGCCATTGAGGCGGGGTGAAGGAGCCAGCTAGAGAGCGGTTAAAAAGGATTGCGACATGGAGGGAGTTTGTCCCAAAGTGGACAGTAGTGGCTATTGAGCGACTTGAAAATTTGAGTGATGAGGTGACAGAAGGACGGAGCAGCATGAGGGTGGAAGAGGAACTGGTTGAACGATATGGTGTAACCGTGAACAACTGACGGAGCTATGAGGGCTGTGAGGATTGGAGTGTGTTGTGGTTGAGTGATATGGCTTTATACTCAACTAGTTCCGGTATTTTGAGCCAGTGGAGTGGTTTGAGGACAGAGGTGATGTAGTGGTTTTGAAAACATCACTGGCAAAAGCATTTTGAATGGCTTTGAAGGCGGTTTAATTGGGTCCAAGATGTAATTGCGCCGTGTGGCTAACAATAATCTGGCGCTCCCACAGTGTATTGCCTATCCAAACATTATGACCATTTATAGGAAAACAAGAATAGGAGTCGCTTCCTCTGCCCTGCATGCAAGTAAGTTATTCATTACTCTACGCGCGCACCCCTCTCACCCAATATATATGTTGGCGATGTCGTTGCGGATCGAGTTCAAGGACCAATTCACAAATAGCGAAACTTCGCATGCACCTAATTTATAATGTGGCAATGTTCTCAGCTGATTCCAAGCTGATTCTCATTGGCGATCCTTCTTGCCACTATCAGTTTTCTGACTTTTCGCATTCTGATCAGTCCGTGGACATCCCAGCAGCTGTTGTACCACCCGTTGACGGGCCAAGGAGAATATCGCACTCGATCATTCAAAAACCGCCCAAATATCGCCGCGAAGACTAAGGCGAAACAGTGCACAGGCAATTTCGCGCTAAAGACAAAACAAAAAAGGAACAGCAGTAATGTAGTCCTTTAGAACCATAAAACATTATTTAACTTAGCCCAGGACTAAAAGACAATTAATGGAAGAGGGATGTGAAGGGATCTGATTGGCCGGCATAAGCCACGCCCAGTGGTGCCGACGGATGGCGCTTAGGACAGTGTAACACGCCCACAGACACTCACTATACGTGCATCTTAGCAACAGATTAGACATTGTATCTACATCCGTGATCTCAATAAAGCGAGTCTTTTATATAGCACATTGCACACTTTACACTATGCCGTAATGTTGTCACTATGCAGAACGAAAATACTATACGCTATAGCTATAGTAGCCTGCGCCTGTAAGACCTAGGTTACTAGGTAACAGTATTGTGTTATAGAGTATACTACTTAACACTTGGAAAATATTTTGCTCTATCGCATGGCAGTTCTTTCGGGGAAACTGGTCTTCTTCAATTATTTTAATATATAATGACAACCACAGACCGGACCAAAGCCAAATTTGTACCAATATCATTCATTTGACTTGCGCATGTCTGACAAATATCAGGAAAATTGTGAAATCTTTACTGAGAAAGCGCATTTTTAAAACGGTGAACGAACTTTTATGTCACCCTTTATAGTTCCATTTGCCTTGATACCCCTCTCTCTCGAATTAAATACTTGATCAGTCTATTACAATCTTTGCATGCTGTAATTACATTGTCTTTATGTATTAAGCTTGCATAACTGTGTTTTTCATTTACTAGTGCATGCATTTGCTTACTTATGAGTCGGATTATATATTGAGGAGGCACTTACAATGCTCACATTCACTTGTTTTACGTCATCAGCAAGACAGCAATGACCAACGAATTATCTAAAAACCTGCTAAAACAAAGTGATATACAAATCTATAGACGTCACTAAGTCTTACGATCACATGGTACCGTATCATTTGACAATTTGACATAATTATTTAGATCTGCATGTAAAACGTTTCTTCCAGAACCGGAAGTCGTAGCTGGCTGATCCAGAGTTCCAGACAGATGCTTTGTCAATCACACACTATTAATAGACATAATTATTGGGTCAAGTGGGCGGAGGTCCATAATAGAAGCGAGCTCGACACTGATGTGGTCTCGGTTGTTATTATGAAGTTTTTAATAGATGTTATGCCGCATATGGTGCCTTAAGGTAAGATATTTGACAACAATTAGACACGGAGTGGTTTCTGAAATTGAGACTTACATTATTTAGTTCATTAGTTGCTTTCGGTTTTCTTTTGATATGGGTTTCTGTATGAGGAATCGGAATCCAGCTGTAGTCTCCATTTTCTGTTGTTGATAGAGATTTCTTAAGACCAGCGTCACATTATAACTGATTATAACGGTGTTTGGGCCATTTTACGGCAGCTATGAGCGTGCGCGTAATGGAGATATGGAACCAGAATAGGTAGATACGGATTCATGTTTCTTGTTTGGGGAAGAGACCATTTCTAACATAGGAAGTAACTGGTGATGGTTTTGTTGTCTCCACAAGATTTTGAGTATTTCCAACGTGACTAGTGACACAGACGTCAATGGTTCCATTAATTCCATGTTGCACTCGTGGTATAGATAGGAAACCCACAAGACTTTTCGAGGGACACTACACACACACACTTTGAAACCTATCCCTAGACAAGGATACCGCAGGCTCACAACTTCTAAAGTGCCACACTAAAGTCTAGTGCTGAACACAAGCTAATTCACAAGCGCTATCTACTGTCCAATTTCCAAACCATCGCTCCTCTCTAACTCAGTATGAATGCTTTGCCATCTCTCAACCTCTGTCTATCTTACCTCTATGAGCTTACTAAATCTCAACTAATTTTGCTTGCACTAAATCTTCCTCCTGCACGACTGCTGTCCTCATCTTGTTGTGCAACACACTCGACTAAGCTTGCAAGTCTATTGGTTCTGTCTTGTAGACATCTCTGTTGTCTTAGATATCATAGATCACAGAATTGTTATAAGAAGCCTCTCTTCTGTCTTTGGATGCCTAGGTGGTGGGATCTGTGCTGCTGAGCCCTAAAGTCAAAACAAGTTACTAAACTACCATCTCATAGTAACTATTTAACTCAATACTTTTCTCATTGTTTATTTCCATGTTTGACTTTGCCAAAGACAGAACCAACATCTGCTCATATGGCATGAGTTACAGTGCAGTAGGCAAATCGGTCAAAGTCCGATCATTAGTTGTTACTTATTACCTGTCCGAGTGGTGTCTGTAATGGTGCATGACATTGTGCAATCGTTAAGATTGAAAATGGCATTTATTTGTACAAGAAGACATCATGTTGAAAATATGTTGGTTTCAATTGTATATGATCTGTCAAAGTAAGTCGTTAAGCCAGTCGCTAATTTATTAAGTTAATTGGTAATTCGTTAGCGACTGATTCATTCATTGTCATCATCAGTTCATTATACTGGTTATTTGAAGACGATGGGTATGAACAAATGACTTCCGTTGTCCTTGTGCCCTTGATGTCCGTCCAAGTGATGTTCTGTCCTCATTAATAGTTTGCAGCTTCTAAAACGTCTGTGTAGTCTTAAAGACTTTGTTGGTTCAGTGATGAGTGGAAAACAGCAGAGGAGAGCGCAAGCAGATTAAGTGAAGAGACAAGTTAGGACGATGAGCATATGGGCAGAGATATTTTGTGAGTTCGTTCCAAATAGCTGATGCAGCATGGACGAATTCAACCTGATGATGCAGTGAGATTATATGATACAATTGTAACAGGAGTTGAATTTTACTGTATGACCATCCTATTGCTCATTTTATAGTCGCCGCTAGAGAGTTGAAAGCGGTGCAAACCTTATGGGGCTATTTGGTATCAGACCCATGTCCTTCTGATCTGCTACAAATGTGTGTTACTGTTTAACCATCTCCTTTGTGCCCCGACAAAAGAGCCACCGACAAAAGAGTGCCCACTCCCCAGTGCAAATGATATGAGGTGATACAAGAACAAAGATGCTCAGTTGACACAGCTTTGACTCTTGTCCACTCTTTCATGCTCACTCTCCTGGACTACTGCAATAATGTCCTTGCACGTCTGCCAAAGTTCCAGATAAGACAACTTCAATCTGTTCTCAACTGCGTCGTCCGAGTCTTCACCAATGTGCCAAAATACTTGGATATTTGAAGCTATATGCATGACACATTGCACTGGCTCCCAGTTGAAGATAGGATCACAGGATGTAAGATTATCCTGATGGGACGAATATGGGTGGTCGGCACGGTTCCAGAGTACATCAGAGAGCTCTGTCTTCCAGTCTCCAGCAATCCAGGTCGTCGATCTTTGCGTGCTGTGGCTTGTTGGGTCTTGATGGTCCCACACTCAGGTACATCGATGCGGACAAACCGTGCCTTCTCATGCATTGGACCATCATTCCCTTACAAATTCGCAACATTGCACCGCTTGCAGCCCAGAAAACATTTTCTAAATTACTCAAATCGCATTTGTTTAGATCTGCTGGGTAGCTATGTTTAGCACCTTCGAGAGGTTTTTATAAGGCGCTTTATAAATAGCCAGATACATACATGCATACAAAGATTAACAAAAATGAAATGGCAATGTTGTTGTGATGATGATAATTGGAAAGCTGAAATAATGTGTAAGACAATTACATGAAAAATATGGTGTCAGATAGCAAGAAGTTAATTGGTTGGGTTCACAGCATGATGTAGGATTACGATGAACTTTAATTGCTGCCAAAAATTAATTAGGTATTCAGACTCAATCTACAAGCTTCGACCACTTCATCAGCAGCTAATGATGATCTTCTATATTTATTCTGGAGGCCTCTTTACAGTTGGCTGATGCACTTCTTGAGATTTTATTCTCCTTTCAGCATTGACCGTATCAGGTGTGCACACAAGATTCAAGTTGTGACACACCATGCTCATGTTTGTTGAGGAAGCTTGTTGACCTTCTATTCACTGTTGCTGAGAGTGCGCTTAATGTTTAAACTGCTTTTTATCAAAATTTATCTTGCTAATCATCTTCAGGTTGTCCAGAACTGAAATGCTCAATCCGTTGTCTGTCTTTTGGTTTAATTTTTTTTGCCTGATACAAATTAGGTATGAATTTCTTCAAGAGCTGCTGCAGGTATATCATGCGTATGTGAAGTTGTGAACCCTTTAGTGTTCATAACGTTGCCTTATAAACAGACTGTCGCTCTAATGATAACTTATGAATTCATTGACTGTCACTTATGGAAAGGTCTTAACTGTTTGGTAATCCACCAGCCAAACTATTTGGTGACTTGAGCCCTGTGAGAATACATCTGGAAGCATATTGTTGTGTTTCAAGCAGTGCTACATTTGTCCTTCGCCATTTTCACCATATTTCATCCACAGTGCAAAAATGAAACCAGAACTTCAGGAACACTTCCAACTGTCAGACTTAAGTTCTGTGTCACCACTAATCTGGAACTAATAGTAACTCTTTTGTTAAATTCTTTACAGACCTGTCTCAGTTGTTAATATTAATATTGCAGTTAGTTACAATTTACCTTACCAGCATTCCGGTTATACAGATTCAGTGCATATTTCAACTGACCAGCTTGTGAGACCTTGACACTTTAACATTGGATGTTTACATTATTTTTGTCTGTTAGTCCTTATCTATTTGGAGGACTAGTTGACAACCAGTATCGATTTGCATCCGTTGAAAAATGGGTGGATTATTCAGCAAGAAACCCAAGTCTCGCGTAACAGAGCAAGACAAGGCAGTTCTGGTAAAATTGAACTTATGTAAAACAGATTTTGTCATGCTTTTGAACTCTTTTGAAAGTCTTGCAATAAAAGTACTAGTTCACTTTGGTGAGTCAGCATATTAACATTTTGACACGTGATGGTTTCTGGAAACTATGTAGCAATTCACAGACAGAAGAGCAGAATGACAATCATCAACTTAGATGAAAAGTACTGTCTTTCTCGAGAAAGAAAGTTGTGCTTGTACTACTGATGGCAGTGATGGTCACTGCAGTCAGTGCTGCCATTCATATTTTATTTCACTAATATTTGATTTAGTTGAGAAACAATTTCTAGGAGCTGTTTCTAGTGCAAGCAGTTTTTATTTCCATTTCTTTCTAAGAGTTGATTTTGTTATAGGAATTCTAACGCATAAAAATTATGGCTGTACCGAATTTCCGCTTTGGAGCCGAATAGTGTGCCAAATAGCTATTTGGTATTCAGGCGAAGAGTAGCGGTCGGGTCCAATACGAATATGTATAGTGATCACGTGACATCTGTTTCTGCACATGCAGTTACTATATCGAGTGGACTGAAGTAGCTCTCTCGTTGACATAATAATGATAATAATAATAATTCCCGTATAATTTCAAACTGACAAATCGCAGTATTATTACAAGTACAGTATGAACAAATAATGATGAGTTATTACAGGAGTTGAATTTAACCGTCGGCAGCCACGAAGTGTGCTCATTATGTTATACATCTCATTTCTAAGAAATGCTGATGCCTAGCGAAAGATGTCAACATTACGGGTATATGGGTCTCAAACTCTGTTCCTCAGCTCGGCATCCCAGTGTGCTCTACGGCCCCTGTATGCTGTGGTTGCAGCCTGGCGCTGCCTACTGCCTGGACCACGATATCGCAGTGTCAGCTGTCTCATTTTCTAAGCTTAGCTAAATTAGTTCCATTCCTAGTTTACACAGACTGTCAGAAGGATGCAAAAATTACATGTAGTTGACTGTTTGGATTAGACTCAATACCTCGTTTGCTGTTCATTAACAAGCATTTGTAATGCTAATGTGTGTCATGTAAAACATATTGTATTGTGGATTTATGAACTGTTAATATTGAAATGAGATTTGATTTTCATTTGGCTCTTATTTGTAGCAACTGAAACAACAGAGAGACAAACTAAAGATGTATCAAAAGAAGATTGAAATGAAACTGGAATCCGATCGACTGACAGCAAAACAACTTCTTGCTAATGGAAAGAAAGAGTTAGACTTTATTTGAAACATTTGACATCTAAATGGTGCTCACTTTATGCATAATGGCAAGACAAATTATTAAGATCATAAGGAGCACAGAGTTAGAAAATGATATCAGAAATGGAACTACCATATAAATAGAATTGTAGTATATTACATTAAGAGGGACAGGCCCAGTACCAAACCTTTGGGACATAGTTGTCCAATGCAGGTAGGTGGCAGATTATTTTATTTAGTACGAGGGCCAGACCAAATGTGAACCAGCTGAGGATGGGATCAGAAAGACTGAACTATCATGTTCAAGATGGTAAATGATTATATCGATCTTAATCCATATTAGTAAAAGTCGTTTATAGGAAATGACAGCAGTGTTGGGTTTTTGTCTGCTTCATTAGAATGGTATTAAGCAGTTTAGACAGATAGGTACAAGTGGTTAGAGAACGGAGAGTACAGGTGGTTATAGAACAGATAGGTACAGGTGGTTATAGGACCGAGAGGTACAGGTGGTTATAGGCCAGAGATAAACAGGTGGTTATAGGACACTAGCTGGGGTACCCGGCGTTGGCCCAGGTAAAGAAGATTATGGGGGCACCTTGATTGAGGATGAAGTTGTGGGGAGGCATTCCTGTTATTGTAGCATCTGCAGCCTGTCGTTCCTGACTGGCCTGAGGGTCTCTGCAGCCTTGGAGGCTGCCTGTCTGGCAGAATTCACTTTTCCTCAATCTGATCCCTCCTCCTCATCTCTAATTTCTCTTCTCTTTCTCCGTCTTCTATTATTTCTATTCACTCCCTTTTGTTCTCACTCACCTTTTCCCAACTTTATCCCCTTCCTCCTACTTCTCATCCTGTCCTAACTGCTTCCTCCTTCTACCCCATCCTCCTCACCCTCTTCTCCACTTCATCACACACTCATCGTCACACTTCTCCTTTCCCCTGCTCCATTATCCTTTCCTATGATTTCCTTCTCCTCCTCAACAATCCTGCTTTCCTAACCCCTCTCTTTTCTTCTGATAGCCCGAACCCTCTGCATTCTCACCAACTCGCTTTCAACTGTGAAGGTTTTGAGTGAATATAGCCGTTAAAGTGTGGAAATGCATAAACGGAATTGTGTATAGACACTGATGCATACAAAGTACATACAGATCTGACCGACTTTTCAAACAATTACCAACTCTATACCTGCTACCTGTATGTATCTCCGAGACCGTCCATTTGTAAAGAAATAGATTTGGCCGACAGAAATCACGTGCACATATACAGCATTCATTGGTCAGGAACCAACGTGTGTCGATCCTGGCGACTGAAAAGGAAACTTCTTGGGGGGGGGTGAAACAGGTGTTTGGCCCTAGAGACATGGAAGATGGCATGCGCGGAATTCATTAACCCCTCGACTGCGTGTATCAAGTGTTCCCTGAGCCAACGGTGAAGGTTTGAAGTAAATAGCTCTTAAACTGTGCAAATGCATCGTCTGCCAAGGACACTCAGACAGACAGAGAGAATTGTTTCTTTATTTATAGAGATATAGGTACAGGTGGTTAATGGTTGTAAGATGGAGGTACAGGTACAGGTTACACAGAGGAACCTAAAGGGGTCATAGACCCCTTTAGGTTCCCCTACATAGAGGCCCCTATGTTGAATTTATAAATTTGCAATCGGTACCAATGTTAATAGAATTCACATATCAGGTAAGTAAAAATAGATAGAAGTTAATCTTAACTAAGGGCTCATTGCATCCACTGAATAGACAGAAATACAAACATTCAATACTTAGAGTTCTCTTCAAGCAGATAGAGGCAAAGTTTATTTTTAAATAATCTATTTCGAGTTTCTTGTTTGATAGGAGTGCCGATCAGGTGAGGCCAAAAAAGTTATTAAAAATATGTGGTAATAAGCCATAATTATATATACATAAGCTCTCCAATCCCTCTGATTTTACCAACACTCAATAGCCCATATTTTTGAAAATACTGAAAAGCATGTGCTCTATAAGAAGTGTTTGCAACATATCTGACAGCCTTTTTTTGAAGGGTGGTTAGTTTCTTAAGAATAGAATTATAGGTGGAGGTCCACGTTAGATTGCAATAAGTTAAGCATGGATAGATGAGAGAATAATAAAGTGTAGTCCGAATAGAGAGGGAATCAATTTGGATGAGCAAAAGAGTATTCCAATATTTTTTGAATATTTTGTTAGAGATTATAATTTATGTGTTCTTTCCAATTCATATGCTGATTGATGTATACTCTCAGGAATTTGGTAGAGACTACTTGGGTGATGGGGCCCTTCAACAATTAAGATGAGATTTTCTGGGGGACATTTTTTTCTATGAGATCTAAACAGGATGTAATTTGTTTTATCTAGATTGAGGGTTAGTTTGTTTGACCGCAACCAATCAGCTACTTTGAGGAGTTCAGAATTAACATTTTGAAATAGAGTATCAATGGATTTGTGAGAATGAAATCATCGGCAAATAATATAAAATACATAGAAGGTGATACATTGGGAAAATCATTGATATAGATCAAAAACAGGAGTGGGCCAAAATTAGAACCTTGAGGTACCCAATAGTAAATGGGTCATAATCCCGAAAGATACAATTTGAGAGCGATTTTCAAGATAGCTTGCAAACCAATTTAGCTGTACACCTCTAATTCCATAGGTTTTGAGTTTTCGGATTAAAATGTTGTGATTCACCGAATCAAAGGCTTTAGCCACTTCGAGCAACATTTCAAGGCAATGCTCGTTATTTTCAGTTGCCTCATAAATTTTATGCTGTATGGTTGATAAAGGCATATAGGTGGAATGGTTCTGTTGGAATTCATGTTGAGATGGATATAACATCCCTTCTTTTGTTATAAAACTATCTAGGCGAGCATACATTAATTTTTCAAATACCAGATATAGTGTATGATAATCAGTGATGAGAGAAAGGATAGTTACAAGTGGATCAAAAGAATATGAACCTCTAACACATGCCATTGCTCTGTGTAGGAAGAAATGCATAAAATGTAGCAGGACTCCTGACTAATTTCTCAGAGTTCTGTATCTGGGACTCATGAGTCTCACATCTTTTTTAGTCATCAGTCCCATATCTGTCATTAACCACAACTCCCAGATCATTCATAATCGTTAGCCTTGAGTCCAAGATCTTTCTTTGATCACGAGTCACGTATCTGTTGCTAGCTATGAGTCTCAGATCTTTTCTGGTCTTCAGTCCCAGATCTGTATTAGCCATGAGTCCTAGATCTTTCTTTGAGCATGCCATCAGTCCCATATCTGTTACTAGCCATGAGTCCCAGATCATTCTTGGTAATTAACTATGAGTCTCAGATCTTTCTTAGATCAAAAGTCCATAATCTATAATTAATCATGATTCCCAGATCATTCTTGGTCAGTAGCCATGATCTGGGACTGATCATCTTTCTTCATGATCAGTCCCAGAGCTGTCATTACCTATGAGTCCCTGATTATAATTCTTGGTCATTAGTTCTGGCCTAACATTAGCATTGGAGCATTTGTATTGTTACAGACGAACTATGTTTTTGAGTCTTCACCGAGGTGGATGCAGTGTGTAGGGACCTTGGTTGGGTAAGTCGTTGATGCATGAAGCAATCAATGTTCTGCAGTTTGATTGTATGTGCCCTTCAGAAGGACAACATAATCAAGTGCAGTGGTATTGTATATAGCTTGCACGCAACATACTGTATTTCTTGGACTTGTTTTACTTCTTGTACATTTCTGTTACTTTTACTGAACATTATGCATAAATTCTTTTCTTCATTAGCCGAGCTAAGCTAATCCTTAGGAAGAAAAAATTTCAGGAGTCACTGTTGCAGAAGACGGATGGACAGCTAGAGAACATCGAGCGGATGGTGAGTCACTTGTTAGCTGCTTCTCCTCACAACTTGTCAGAGTATCAAAGAGATCTTAAAAGGTGTGTCTTAGACTGAAGATATTTTTGATTTTCATTGAAAAATTGTCCAAGAAATATTGTATTGTATTTAAGCATTTATAGAGCATCTCTAGAAGCGCTGCCAGTGCGCAAGTCCCTGCGAGAAGAAGTAGCTTTTGAGAATAGTGAAGGAGGAAGAGGAGAGACTGCCATTTAGAATTTTAGAGCAAACAGATGTTCTCAGGAAGTCAGATATGTGACAAATAGAAGAATTTCAGTTTCAGTTCAGTTTCATTTAGCATCCAGTTCACAGAAGTGACTGTCACAACTGGAGCTTTTCGCAAAGGCGCTATAGAAATGCATCGGAACTCAAAGGCTACGTGGAGGACAGCTAACAACAAATTGGGGGGAGGTTGGCGGGGGACATCTACCCTATATGCCTTCAGAGACTATCGAGATGCACTTAAGGAGCGACCGGTGTCAATTCCCCGCGTCGATGAGGGCATCCATGCGAATCGCCACGAAGACGAAATTCAACGCCAGAAGCTGAATCTAATCCCTTAGCTGTTTGTCCAGGCATAGCGGTCACTTTAGCGATGATTCATCGACGAGAGTCCTCCAGCCGCCAGGGCAGCGATCGAGAATATGAGACCGAAGCAACCGGTCTCAACCAGTTCCGACACCCAATGAACCGAGGACAGGGGGAAAAGAGACGCCTAGGACATTAATGGGTCGATGGTGGAGCAGGAATTTAATCCCCGGAGGCCTATGGTCTCCTTTGATGCTAATAACTCTTTAATCTCAACGAACCTCTAAAATGCCATTAACGGTATACTGGAAGTGACTTGACTTTAGTAGTAGAGGGGGCATCCCACAAATCAGTGTCGAGGGGTGGGCAAATGAGGGTCTAGGTGGACCAATGGGACAGCAGGATCGTAGTCCGCATCACAGGAGCAATGGCGGAGGACGGGGTTTATCTGCTATAGCAAGGAGGGCTACAGCATAGAGTGTTCTGGACTTGGAACAGGGCGTAGAACATGACTTTCTTCGAGAACCAAATCGACCTCTGTCCAGTTAATTTCTAAGCTACGTGTAGATAGATAGTTGTATGTAGAATATTAATATATTATTAATATATTAATATATATGTTTATTTCTTAAACATCAAGAAGCGTCATTGTTCGTATTTGGTGGATGAGAGATCGAACCATCACGGGTGAAGAAGGACCGTGACAGTGACTGCTGTTGCTTTATAGCTAGATGATAGGAGATGTATAGCAAGATTTATTGAGATGAAGGAACAAATGCTTGATGCAATTTAAGACTGAAGGCTGCAATATGAGTTTGCCTTACTGTAAAATTAATGTACTATTAATTCTGAATGTTCATTTATTTGGTTCTATATGCTAACTGTTTCAAAATATTTTAAAACAGATAAAAAGTAATATTAGATTAGTGAAGTGAGTTTCAAACATTTTTACCTCTTATTATTTGTAATTGTTTTACATGTGGTGTGTGGAGTCCTTCGTGGTTAAGTCCAAAGGCTTCTCCCTCAAATTTTTTATCTCTAGCCTACAAGGCGAACTTTGTTTTCTGTCCAGACCAATTTATGTGCAATATACAGTAAAAATTGATTCACAATTTGGAGTTTTGTCTTGTTGGTAGAACTTAAAAGAATCGTATTTTGTGTTTCAGGTGCATGATATTGAATTTGCTCAGATTGAGATTCAAGTTGTTCAAGGACTTAAGTCTGGAAATGAAGCATTGCATAAGTTACACAAGGTTTGAAATACAACAGATACACAATTTAACTAATTGTATCAAATAATTTGCATTCAGTGATTGTAGGAACATGCCAGATGTTACACATTTGACATTTTGATGATAAGTATGGACTAGAGGTGACTGGGAAACTTATATTAAAGAAGTCATTAATGCTCATGTTGTCAAAGGATTAAATAGCATTTTGTATGGCATATCATAACAATCTTTCACCACCAGTCATAATTTCTTGGTCAATCTTTACAACAAGAGATTATTTGAGTATAGTTCATGTTGTTAATGGATTTACTACTCAATAGAAAGGGTAAGCTCTCATGATCTTATGATCTTCTGATTAGAGTGTTAACCAGATACAGACAAGTTTTGACGAGACTTGTATGCGAGACTTGGAACTTCGAGACCAAGATGAGACAGTGACATACCAAGACCGAGACCGAGACACTCGGCTCAAGACAGTACAAGACAGTAAAAGACAAGTGATCTTAAATAAAAGGCTGTAAAATACTCATATATCTTGCCATTGTTTGTCAATAACTTAAAATTGCATAACTGCAAGCTTCACAATTTCAGGTTCTCTCTCAGACATTTTTCCACTTTAAGAAAATCGAAATGATTTCAGCATCATGTGGTTCAATCGTTAACCAGAATGACTGTTTTTCATAGCTTACGGTTTGAGTTTATAGTGCAAGATTTTTAAGACAGTTAAGACTTATTGAGACCGCTTGTTCGAGGCAGAACAAGATTTTCACTTGAAGACAGTTTCTAAAATTTGTAGAAACTACTTTCTGCGAGACCGGGACAACAGGTTCCCGAAACCGAGACACTGAAAAACTATTTTGAGACGTCTTGAGACCAAGACATTGTCTCGAGACCATACAACTCTGGTTTTGACCAATGATGGGCTGTGTCTGTCTTTTGCATTATAAGATAACTTTGAACTGTTGCATTTTCTACCATATGCGAAAGGTCATTCAGCATTGAGGTCTGTGTGTTGTAAGCCTTGTCGCTTTGTCATCGCTCATCTTCTTTGCATTATGTACTACATCTGACTCTCAGACAGTAGACTATAACATCTAGCTAACCTGAATGAATGTTGCACATCAGATTGTCAATCAACTGTTGAAATGGGTTACACAGGCTTTTCTGGATCATGTGTTGGTGAAAATTGTTTTGCCATTGGCACATAGTCCATAAAGTATTCCACAGGGCTCAATCAGCGTTCCCCAATCTTTTGGCCGTGGACGGTGGAACCCTTGTGATCTAATAGCTTTTGGCGGAACCCTGTCCAAAACTGAACATATTCTGTTGTAGGTAGAAACACTCAAGAATGCAGATAATTATCGATTTAGACCAACATTAAGTTAATAACAACATAAATATCGATGACGATGACATATAAAGTCTCTTGCATATAAAGTTATATATAGATTTTAGACAAAAAGCCTTCTATGAAAAATTCGTATACATTATTATAAATTGTTTTAGGCTTATTGTTCACTCTGAAATTTTCCACGGAACCCTTGTCTTCACCTCACGGAACCCCAAGGTTCCGCGGAACACAGTTTGGGAAACGCTACTCTAGAACACGTCATCATTACCCTTGGTAGCATTGGCAATGATGGCCCTATAATGCTAGGACAAGGAAGTCATTCAGATACATTCATCTGTAGTATGTTATTGAAGCTATATGGTTAAAAAATTCTCTTTAATTGTATTTTGTAGCTGTTGACAATTGATGATGCTGAAAAGATTATGCAGGACACACAGGAAGCCATCAGTTACCAACAGGTCTCCTATATTTATATACCTAAATTCTTCAAACCTTTTCTCTTACTTTGAATTCGCTCCCTTATCCTATGGCTGGACTTTCTTCACCAGTTTCTCCACGATCAACTTCTTGGCTCACTTTAGCATATGTTAATACTTGTAATTTTTTATTTCTTGATCCGCACAGTATGTGACAAAAAGACAGAGGAAAACTGCAAAATTGGGAACATGGTTTTAGCTGTTGGTGTTTTAAAGCAAAAAAAAATCCACGAATTTGTGTTTTCAGGCACATATGGATGAAGGAGCTCCAGGTATTAACAACAATATGACAGGAAAGAAATATTTATGGGCATAGTCGAAGTTTTGTCAGTTTTTAGCTTGGTTGATTTGTGGACTTTTGTGACCTCCCTCCTGTCAACAAAAGCAAATGGCCATATTAATAAATGCTCAATTAGTATTAATTTTGTCAGCTGTTGATTGCTTCGATTATTTTAATTTTATTTTCTATGAAGACTTAATTTACTGGTATTATTTTTCAGGAAATTGATGAAATTCTGGCAGGTGGTTTGACAGCAGAAGACGAAGATGATGTGTTGAAAGAATTAGACCAGCTGATCAAGGTCTGATTTCATTTCCATTTGTTCTCAGTGCAGCAGCAGCAGCAGCAGCATCACTTATCCCCAGTACATCAATGCATGTCATTGTCTGCATATTGGACAGACAAGCCATTGTCAGTTACATCTCAATAGAGCTGGACATCATTGGCATCCTGATGAAGCCATCTCTTTATCATGGTTGCCCCCATGTACATTAGCAGCCCAAGAACTGAGGCACTGAATGTGTTGAGTGTTGCCTCTGACTAGTCTGAGTAAATTACTACCATTATTGTTCACCCTTTGAATGAAGGACAAAGTTACTCCAGTCACTTCTCCATGAGATGTGCTAACTCTGGTCCAATATATCAAATTCTACTTCTTGTCTGGGGGGAGCAAGCAGTCTAACCTCTTCTAATATCATTGGTGTCGCAGACAGGTAATTCATACTAGAGAATGTTATATGGAGGTAATTCAACAATGTTTCTTTCAAGAACTGTCTTAGTTGAAGTGTCTTTCCTTACATCTGATTGTGCATCTGGTGGCACATTTCTATAGTTTACTTGGGACTTGCCAAGCTTAGTATAGTTTAGTGCAGGGTTATCATACTTTCTTAATGGTGGGTCGGTGGTAATATGTTCCAGCAAGTGACTCCTTACCTATGAGGGCAAAGGCATCTGAGCAAGATGCTGTGGATATGGGTGAGGGTGAGGCTTTGGTGATCCTGTCACCAGAAAATGTCTAAAAACTGAATCCTTTTGACTAAGATGTTAGTACCAGTCTACTTACTGATCTAGTCTGTAAATTGATTTGCTTTGTGCAGGAATCTCTGCCAGATGTTCCGTCAGTCGCTGCCAACGAGGATTTGCATCTTCCTGATATTCCAAAACATGAATTAGTGGCTGGTAACTTCTTTCTGTTACAATTGATTCTCTATCTATGAAGTCGTCTCAGCATTGCTCCCTACAAATTTTTTGGAGACAGAAATCATTTTTATGCAACATTCAACATTTTTTTGCACAAATCCAAGCTGAATGCAATGATGGTTAAATAAAGACCATCTGAAAGTTATGGTGATAAGTTCAGATAACCTAAGAAAAGTCAATGTCTAAGATGTTTGTGTCTTAGAGCAAATGATGCATACATCGTATTGTACGTAATTGTAATTAGCTTTAAATGTATTCTTGCAATTTTCTATTCTGCCCAACAAAATATTGGTTTACAATTCATCTTAACATTTGTTTTTTTTCAAGATAAAAGTTTTTTGTGGCACACTAAATTCTTGTGTGCACTGGCTTCATGGCCCGTGTGCATGCGCACAGCTTAGAGGGAACACTGGTGGTCTTAGTCTGAAATCCCTTAGATTTAACTTTATTGATTGGAATTTGACACTTTTAGGTGTAAGTTGGTCTAGCATGAACAGTGTGTTAAAAAGTACTGTGAACAAACGTGTGGAGGACACTCAGGTGTCAAATGAAACCATGATTTGAAAGATTAAGGAGTTGTATATTGGGGAGTAATACTAGAGAATATAATATGAAAGTAGTTCATACTATAGAGTATTGTATGGAAGTAGTTCAAGGACCAAGCCTAATTCATGTTAAAGCAATAATATTTTGTAATATCACACACAAGTACTTTAACAACTTAATGATACCATATATACTCGTGTATAATCTGCGTATAAGGCGAAGTGTAATTTTTTGACAAAAACAGCGTCCAAAGTCGACAACTCGCATATAAGTCAAACTCATAAACAAACTCAAAGCGTGTGGTGACGAAAATTCTCCCGAATATACAAACTCTAATAAAATTGTGGTTGAAAATCATTCTAAATGTTATAAACAATCAATATGTAAATACAAATGGATGACTTCCGTCCACTGGCTCCAGTTTGTATAAGAAATTTAGTAAGTAAGGGAGGCATCTCTTGCATGGCATTCGAATTTCCATGCAGTTCAGCATACTCAACAACTTTCAACTGGAAGTCAGTTTTGTAGGAAGTTCACTTTCTCTTCAAGTCGCTCCTTGTGGAAAGTATCTGTTAGTATTTTACTGCACTAATCTCAAAACTTAGAACATAACATTTTTCGAATAGAACACTATAATAAACTTATTTTCATAGAATTATTTTTTGATTTTAACTGTGTAGTCAGTAATTTGTGGAACTGTGATTTATTGTGAAATCGATGTTAAAATAGCCAGATAACTAAGGGTTTAAGTTTTGAGTTCGTTTTCGTAACGCGTGCGTATTTGGTCGTCTGAAAATCTTTAGTCTATTTCACGTCTGGCGTATAAGTCGAAGGCCGTTTTCGTCGTCCTAAAATAGCATTAAATTTCTCGACTTATACACGAATATATACAGTAATTAGTTCTGCATCTCTGTATTGTTTCTTTGTGTTATAAAGCACATGTGAATTGATGCCAGAAAACTCACATCACACATTTTGTGTGATGTGAGTTTTCTGGCAGAAATGGAGATTCCTGCACGCATCAAAGTGTTTAATTTTTACCGTTCAAAATAGTTTTCTATATTACATGTAGCTGTTCGATTTTTATGTTTTTGTACAGATGATGCAAAGAAAAAGAAAGAACTTATTTCATCATCTTAGGAACAATTTGCTTTTCAGAATTTATTTCTTCATCATGACTTGTGACCTAATTTCTATTCGTGGTAGACATTGATTTGTTTATTGTAAAAGAAATAGGGCTCTTGATCCTTGGGGGGACAAGCGTGTCTGGGTTGGGGAAATTCCTATGGTAATATTCATCAGGATTTTTATATATTCCTAATTATGTTATTATTTTTTTTTTTATTATTACTACTATTACTGTAACTACTGCTACTACTATTAAGCAAGAACACTCCAGTCAAAGTACCCTGAAGTTGAAGTTTATTTCTCAGACCCAGATTAGGCAAAAGAATGAATGTCTAGACATTTTCATTTTGCTTGTGAGAATATTTTTACCTTGGGTAAAAAGTAACATTGAATGTGTTGTCATTATTCATTAATAAATTATGTGCCATTTTTACTATATCCAAGTCTCAATTATGTCATGCTTAATGTTTCTATGGATGAGTAGCTGTTAAGGTGAGTATGGGTGTCGTTTATAGAGCAAGAGTTATGATCAGCATGAGTTAGGATATGAGCTCTTGAAGAAAGGACACTTCAGTTTTGAGTGGAAAGTCATGGGCAGATGATAGAGATTGATTGGCAATAATGAAGGAATAGAAAATTTTTCGGATTTAGAGGCGCGATCATTCCAGAGGTGTGGGATTTGAGAAGTTAAGATAAGTTGTGACTGGTGGTCTAAAAAGACTGATAAGGGAGGAGGAGGATCGGGTAGAACGGGTTTGCAGGATAGTGAAGAGTTTTCCAAAATAGGTGGAGTTAGAGTTTGGATTTGTAAGTTAGTGATAGGACATTGAAGTGGATTTGCTCTGGGATTTTTAGCAAATGGAATGATTTGAGGATAAGATTGATGCAGGTATAATATTGTGGAGAAATTGCATTGGCCCTTGGCACACTATCAACTTAATGTAG
Source organism: Bimastos eiseni (assembly GCA_959347315.1). Taxonomy (NCBI): domain Eukaryota; kingdom Metazoa; phylum Annelida; class Clitellata; order Crassiclitellata; family Lumbricidae; genus Bimastos; species Bimastos eiseni. The sequence continues at coordinate 5,964,524 of OY365815.1, forward strand.
AACCTACTTGACTCAACACGATCTACGTATGCATACTTTGAACACTATCTGCTTAGCCTACTGTCTGTTTAGTCGTATGTCTGGCAGAGGCACGTGCCCCTCCACTTTCTGAAACTTAAGGAGCACACTGTCGCCTGGCTTTGGCAGGTCTTTGTATGCTTGATTCTGACATAAAAATACAAATATTTTATGCATACAACAATTCTAGCTATGACTAGGACATGCTTCCCTGCAAATGGGGGAAGGCACTTGGAAATAGATGAAGTTACACACAAAAATTTCGCTCTTCACTCATTTATTCACAATCTTATTTTTTGCCCGCTATCCCCAACTTTAATAACGCTGCCAATGCCACTGATTGTGAGGTGCAGCTGGGAGCCAAAATGTATTAATTAAAGTTATTCGAAAAAACTAAACCCCTCCATGAAACCCCTACTCCATCCCTTAGTTGTGTAAAATAATCTGAGGATGGAATTTTATAATCACTGTCTGTATGCCATTAGCAACAATTGAGATTTAGGTATCAGTTTTGCAATCAAATCATTGAGCTGGACTTGAAGCACGCAGATGTTTTTAAATGGTACAAGGCTCAAAGGTCGATTTTGACCCTACTGTGTCATTTTCATCCATTCAAGTAACCCACTGAATACATAATCAAATTACTGATCAATTACCTTATTTACAGTGGCATATGGCTAACTAACGGATTGATAGCTTGTAACTACTTTTAAATGTATATTCTATCTATACCTTTACTTTCATAGCCTTACTTTCATAGCCTTACTTTCATAGCCTTACTTTCATAGCCTTACTTTCATAGCCTTACTTTCATATGTGTGCAACATTCTACCTATCTACTGACAATGGAGTTGCTATTTGGCATGTACAACTACATCTAACGTAAGGTCAAGTCGCCTGACAATTTACGCAAGCTTATCTACTAGGCCCGCTCGCGGCCTGACACTTTCTTCACAGTATGCAATTGCATGATGAATCAATAGGATATAGGGGCCCAAGCCTGTCGTTGGAAGGCGTACCTTTCACCTACGACCATCAAATCATGCTTATCTGATAAGATTTTGCGCATGACACAATGTTTGTCATCAAACAGTACAAAGGGTAGGCTAACTGATTGAAAGACTATACCTGATTGAGCAATTAGCCTACAGGTGTTTATTAGTGAATTGTCCTGTGATTTTCTATTAGCCTTATACAAAACAGTTAAGAAACCGTTGAATCCGTTAACAAATTAACGAAATGGATAAAATGGTAAACTCTATCCACAAGAGCATGGATTCAACCATGGACACTCTAAACGTCGAGGTGAAAGGGTTTCTGAGAAAACGTAGAGTCTATTGTCAGACATGGCTGTGTTTTCTGCTTCTTGGCGTTGCAAATGTTCTTGGAATTGTGGCATTCTCAACGCCTGGCTGGGCTTGGACAACTGAAATTGCTGGAATTATACAGATAGCTGGAGAATATTATGGCCTCTATGGCATTTGGTATATTTGTTGGATGGACATGGAGACCAACAACTTAAGAGTATGTGATCCATGGACGGATATCAAAGCGGAAAACACACCCGGTAAGAAGCTCTAAGTATTGGTCTCAATGGTCTGTGTTACAGAAGTTTGCTGTCTTACGTAATACATAGCCTATGGTTCAAATCGATGAGGCCTGGGAGCCAAGGCGTCAAGGGCTTCCACAGTTTGGGCTCTGGGACGCCCACAAGGCCATACTGAGTTGCTCACAATGTTCTGGCTGGTGCTTTGTATTTCATACCACATTCATTAGTAGCTAAATGCCATATTTAGATGCTTTTTATTTTTCTATATAATAACTTTTCCAGTGGTTGAAAAATATTTTGTATGAAGATGATTACCATTATGTACTGGATATAATGTTTAATTTTATTCACCGTTCTTTACGCAGGCTGCTTGGCTGAGTTTGGCTCACACAAAGCTCCATAAGAGGCCTACATAATTATATTTCACATAGGACTATGATAGGAGGCATATTCACTGTGTTTTAAGGAGTTCCCAGGCCACTGGTAGGGTTCTACAATAGGTGTACAAATATCTCAAATAGGACTGTGATAGGAGGCCTGTTCACTGTGTTTTAAACAGTTCTGAGGCCACTGGTAAGTTGTATAATAATATGCCTACATATATTTCGCATGGGACTATTCACTGTGTTTTAAATAGTTTTTTAAATAATGTTTTAAATGTGTTTAAATAGCTCCCAGGCCACAGGTAAAGTTTCATAATAATATGTCTACATGTGGCGTTCTGCCGCCCGAGCGCCTGCCTAGCGCTAACGGACGGTGTCGACTCCAGTTTGCGAGCACGTCTGGAGTCGTCCGAAAAGCTTCGCTGTCAAATCTCAATGCCAAATAGTTACTCTCTATATCTACCAGGATGTTCGCTATCACCAGTAAAGATTAAAGATGGGCCTCTTCTCCAAGAAAGGTAACACTGTTTGAATTAGTCACGAGGTCTGACTCTGCCTATTCCGCGGTCGCCGGATGGGCAACGTTCTGAGGATGGCCGTACTCAAAACAGGGTTCATAGTCATACCGGCAGGAGTCTTCCTCGCCTTGCATACCTTCCAAGCTACTAGCCTCGTCTTCCTCTACCTGATGTCGTACCGTTCAGCATCTTGTGACTCTGAAACTATCGCCAATTAGGGACACCAAACGTTCTCTTAAGTTACCAGGTTCAGACATATTTGAAACAAGTCCATAAGCCATTTCGGCCTATACAATTATCGGTAGCTAAATCCAACGTCTTGTGCTCCTAGACATTACTGTCCCCAACTCTCTAACCTCTGTCGTCCTAGACACACCAGTCTCACAGCTCTTCGTCATAACATGATAGACACTTAGCTATCACGCCTTCTGCTCAACACGTATCTCTCGATCTATTTCCGTGTATGGCATAAACGGCCGCACACGTATATTTTATCATGTACCCAAAATTGACGGAGTAAGTTCCCGTCCTCTGTGTTAGCAGTTACCCACCAACACTGATATATTCTGCTTCGATAAAAATTACACTGGTATGGTATTCACGGACTCTGAGAGTTAAGGTCTTCTGTCTATAACCTTCGCTATCTGCACACAAATCTTCGATCCGACCTACGCACGAGGGGGCCCAACCTCGCACTTCAGTCAGTTCTCCGAACTGTGTGTGACGACAAGCTACCATGTATTCACCTAGGTACCCGATTACCCAAACGTACTCGTATCGATCACTTCGATCAGACACGCAAGTAGATACACTTCGGGAAAACGGGAAGAGTATCTATGACCAACGTTGGTAGCAAACAGTAATATTTATGCACCGATCAATTCTTCGTCTACTGGTCTACTTGTTATCTCTAACCTGGGTTTCCGACTACCCAGATTCTAACGTGCTTCTTGGTCAATTTCCGTGTGCGGCATACCGGCCCCACACGCATAAGTTATCATGCACACGATTGACCGTCCTCTGCGTTGGCAATTGTCCGCCAACACCGTAATATATTCTGATACTCGAGAAACCGGGAGGAGTAACTATGACCAATGTAGGTAACAAACAAGAATACTTATCGAAAGACCATAAAACCATCAAGAATAGTTATTTGAGTTGTAACCTGAAGGTATCAATCGGCACCAGTGCTTACTCTTGTTTGTAACGTGCTCTTCTAACGTGTTCACCCTCCACGTGTAATTCCAGCGGGTCCTTCGGGAATTTCCCCGATATTTCTATCGAACGTATCCACTGGGGAACTTTCCCCGTATGTGCCAACGCTCCACCGGCAGCTCTCTCGGTTTGTACTGCTGCTACTCCGGGAATCTACCCGGTTTGTATCTCTTGCGGCCACCCGAATTTTCACGTCTCCGACAACCTGCGGAAACTGGCAGGAGTAGCTATGACCGAACTAGGTAGCCAACAAGTATCTTTCTCGGCCTGCTTGCATCTGTCATATACTTTAGTATCCGATCACCCAGACTCTCACATGTCTGTAACTTCCTTGGACTGCACTTATTCCTCTCATCGTAGGATCATCTAGATACTCGTCACCTAGAGGTCTGACCAACGGTAATGCACCAACTCTCGTTTCTCAGACTCGACTCTCTCACAGGCACCTGAAGTAAGTGTCACCACGTTACCTCTATGTTTTACACAGACCTGTATTATTATAATCACTTTCTCTGAAGCAATTGTAATCTGTCTCTTATACACTGGAACGAACCACTGGCAGATCTGTCGAGGAAGTCCTCGAAAAGAGATTATGTAGTTAGATCTATAAGAAGAAATTAGTAGACCCCTCGCGGGGAAACCGCGAGCCAAGATATTGCAACTAGACACACAAGTGAATAGATTTCTGGAAAACGAGAGGACTAAGTGTGACCGACATAAGTAGCCAACAAGAAGATTTACTGAAAGATCGTAAGACAATAAAGAAGACATACTGCGGGGACACCGCAAGTACAGATATTACGTTTAGTAACTCAAGTAAAGATACGCGGGGAAACCGCGACCTAAGACATTGCGATCAGACACGCAAATCAACAGATTGCTGGTAAACGGGGGGAGTAAGTATGACCAAGTTAGGTAGCTAAGTATAGATATTTACGGAAAACCGTAAATAGAAAAGAATATCCGGAGACGCCCGCAATTGATCAGGTTTTCGGCACCACAGGGAACTTTCCCTGTATCGAACGCACCAATGGGGTCACCCTCCCCGTATTTATCGAATGTATTCATGTTTTCCAGTATTTGTCAACGGCTTCTCCGGTAGCTCTCAGTCTGTTTCCAATGGCTTCACGGGGCCGCCCTCCCCGTCTTTTAACCAACGTGTACACTGGGGAATTCTTCCCGTAAATTGTCTCAACGGTATAATCTGTCTCGATGTAACGTTCGGTTGCTCGGGGCTTTACCCGATCTCTATTTCTGACGGCCACCGACGGGGTCACGTATCCGACAACCTGCTGGAAATCGTGAGGAGTAACTATGACTGATCTAGGTAGCCAACAAGAATATTTCTCGGCCACCAGAACTCCCACGGTCGGGGATTTTTCCCAGTCTATCTCTTTGTCGGCCGCCGAGGCCTCTCTCGATATATGCGTCAGTCCCTTATGGGACTCACCCAGTCTGTATCACTCACGGCCACCAACGGGGTCACCATCTTCCCCGTATTCCCGTACAGAACTGTCATTCATTCGTTTATTTATGTCAATCGGGTCTGTACGCACTCTCGAACGGTACCCAGACCTGAGAGCATTTCTCACGATCGGTCATTCTCTGTCAGCCTGTTGACTCCTACGATCAGGGCACGGTCCGTCTTGCGATCGACGGCAGAGGGACCCACCCCACCAGATCAGCGAAAAGCAGCACCGGCCTGACCGCGAGAGCGGCTGTCACTAGAGGTAGCATTTTTATGGCAACACGATCTCTGGAGCGGTACGAGAACCACTCTACGTATGAAGCAGTACGAACCATTGCTCCACATATATAGCGATGCACCGCATGTCAGGCTATACTCAAGCCAATTCATGCGTCTGCAAGCTATGCACTCAATTAAAAACCGCCGATCGGTCTTCCTTTCTATACGCAACACTGTACAAAAAATACGTAAAATAACGCTATGGCGAGCCGATTATTTAAATAAATCATTCAATCAAGCCTTGTGGCCTGTCCGCCACATACATATATTTCCCATAGGAGGCCTACCAATCACTGTGTTGCACTAACGCTGTATAAGGTATGTGGGACATGCCTCCATCCAAGATTTTCGGTGACACAATCTTAATGCTCATAATTAGGCAATTCATTTTAGCTGCTATAATTATACTCTGTTAGACGTATTTGCATATTATGAGTTTGAATACAGTATTTAGTCATGTGTTTATTTCAGTTTGGTTAGCTGGATTTCAGGCAGCATCCGTTTTGGCATTGGTATTTGGACTGACTGCTTTCGCCATACAATTGGCTTGCATCTGCATTCCAACACTTTACAGGAAGAAAGTCTTACTCATCAGTTTCATCATTATATCATGTCTGGCAGGTAAATTTAATTCATTTACAAATACTTGTTGCACAGATCACCAGTATTGTAGCGAGAAGAGCAAGATCATCATTTATCAGGAATAGCTACGTGAATAGGAACATAATGGGCCATTACATGCGACAGGGCCTAAAATGCCTCTTCATCTCTCTGACTATGTCTCTCTATCTCTGTCTCTCTTACTCTCTCTGCTTCGGGCAAGCTCAAGTCTACTACTACTACTACTTCCACACTACTACTGTTAATAACAAAAATAATAATTGATCATTGACACTGGGACTTGCCTTTCAAAAGGAAACGTTTTCGACAAAAGCGCTTTGCTATTTAAATGTCTTATAAACAAAAGGGTGGTATAAGCAGCTTGCTGAAATAAAGAATATATTTACTTAATTGCTTATCAGCAGCCTATGCTGGTACCAAATTATATACATATATATATATGTTTATGCAGAGGTGCGTTTACAGAAAATGGGGTCCTAGGCGCAAACATTCTGGGGGGCCTCTGAATTTATACACCTAAGAGGCTAAGATCTAAGAGGCCGTCTATAAATGACGTCACATACCCATTGGAGAGGTCATACAACTGTGACGATTTGCGACGAAGGCAAGGGAGTCTGAGATATGTGAAGTCACGTCATCGCATCAAATATCGAAATGTGCAACCTAATTTATTTTAAAATTTCAGTTAATAAAACAGTGAGAAAGCTTCTGGTGACGAAGAGGCTCAAAGCACGCAGTCTTGGCTCTTACCAAAATAGCTAATCGAGCCAATTGATATTCACATTAATAAAATAAATATAATTATGAATTGCCACACTACACTTGTCATGTGAATGCTTAGCTGCAAACATAGAGATTGTAAATTATTATATTTAAAATATTTCAGGCATGAGACATGTTATTTTGTATGAAAGTTTTCATTTATTCGGGGGTCCCTCACTGTCCCTGAGTTGTTATTTTGTATGAAATGTTTCCATTCATTTTGGGGCCCACCTGAGATGTCATGTTTTATTTAATGTTTTCACGCGTTTGGGGACTCCCTGAGACGTTATTTTGTATTTATGCTTTCATCACTTGGGGGCCTCTGAGTTGTTATTTTTGTATGAAATGTTTCCATTCATTTGGGGCCCACCTGAGATGTCATCTTCTATTTAAGATCTGAGATGTTATTTTGTAGTTAATGTTTTCATTCATTTGGGCATCTGAGATGTTATTTTGTATGAAATGTTTTCATTAATTTTGGGGCCTTCGAGACGTTATTTGCATTAACTCGCATTTTGTATTTAATGTTTTCATCCTTTGGGGGCCCCCTGAGATTTGGGGCCCTAGGCAATTAACCTAGTGTGCTTATAGGTAAATGCACCACTGTGTTTATGCATATACATATGTACATACATATTACATAAAATTATGCACATTGAAAAGTCCTATATAGTGAATGAGGGTTCACGGGCTTTGTTAAAGCCTAACCAGCCATCTATATGTTCTTTCATTTGGAATGGAACTCCTGCTGTTTGGACACATCGTTCGCAGCACAGGTGCCCCAAGATATATGCACGGCCCCCCTTGCATGCGTCATCTCTCGTCCTCCGCCCTGTTGCTGACATCCTCACATGAACAAGAACTACGGAAGCTGACCTCCAAACACTGACCTCCTGGGTTGCATTCGACCTGGAGACTTCCCAGAACAGACAACTGGTTGTGTGTCATGTAAATGGCAGCACTTAACAGAAGCAAACCTCCGACAATGATGAGAATTGATTCAACCCTTTCTCACAAAGGCCATGACGAGAAACTGATGCAAATATGGCAAGCCAGAGTTTTCATCAGTTTTAGGCCGACGTTATAATGGCAGACTGTTCATGGCCACAGCTGCATTTGCTGTGTGAGCAATATGTGAGGTGCTCCATCAAAAGCAGGATAAAGTTGTATTTTGGCAAAATTGAGGTTTTCACGACAGTGCTCAAATTTTAAAAAATTCGGTTATTGTTTTGGCCGGTCTACACAAGCAATAAAATTCTATTTTTTTATTTTTTATATCCCTGTATGGTATACATGACTTGAAACACGCTAATTTCTATTATATTATTTATTTTATTAGTATGGAAAAAAATAACAAAGTCCTAATTATATAACAAATTTAAATTGTCCTTTCCCTTGCTGAGTTGATACAACGTTACGTTTTATTGGTAGTTGAAGTGCTTTAAAGAATTTTAATAACTTTTATACTTAACCTATATTTGGCCAGTGTTCTATACGGTTTTCATTAACTTGTTAATTTAATAAGTAATTAAAAAATAAGTTTAACTTCTGTCCTAAAAATATTTTTACATCTGTGGAATAAATTGAGAACTTTGACTTTTGAATTGACGTCTTGGAAAGCAGGGAACCAGCCTATATTAACCAGCAAGAGACCAATTTAGATGTTTGTTTATGTTGCCAATTTTCGGAAATTAATCGTATAACATTATAGTATATTAAAGATCCACAACTCTGTTACCATAAGTACTAAATTATGCGTATATACATTTATGTTTTAACAAATATGATGATATTGAAACTGACAGCCTGAACTATAGACTGATTATTACTTTTATCTCAATTTAACCGAGCAGTGTGGTGGCTTTATAATGAAGAATCTGCAACTCTGTTATAACAACCCCGATACTTTTCCTGAAGTAACTGTGTTGTAATTTTGAAACAGAGTGCCATGCTGCTTGGACTCCAACATGTCCGACTGGGACCCTTTCATTCATAAATACACACACACTCCCAATGCATAGACATATACAAACACAATCAAACATATATATAGACGTGTACAAGAAATTCAACACATAATTATAATTGTATATATAAACATACAGATATATGTTTGTGTGTGTGTATGAATGAAAGGGCTGCAGTCCAACATGTCCATAATAGAGAGTAACTGTAGGTTGACAATTAAAGCATTAATTAACCAAGGTAGTAACGGAGTTGTAATTATGTGTTGAATTTCTTGTACACGTCGATATATCTGTTTGTTTGTGTTTGTATGTGTGTATGCATTGTGAGTGTGTGTGTGTATTTATGAATGAAAGGGTCGCAGTTGGACATGTTGTCCAAATAGCATGGCACTTTGTGTTCACAATCTTTACCTCAGAGAGGAGGTAAACCAAGCAGCAGCTGAGGACAGGGAAGAAAGAAAGAGTAATTGGACTTAAAGAAAAGAAACTGTTTCTTTTGGAAGGTGTTAAGAGGACGTTTTTTAAATTTTGATTGGAATGTTTTATCACATTAATGTTCTGGCACCTCAATGTAACCAATGAGTTCAAGATAAGATTCGATGGATAGTTGATCATGGTTTACCACTGCATTACTTTAAATAAATGAGATTAGTTCATAGTACAAATGAAATAATTTATCATTAGAATAATTGGGGTTGTTGTATCATAATGCTATGCATACTTAATAATAATTAACTATGCATAGCATACTTAATTATGAACAGTGACAGTACTTTGAACTGCGTATTTTTAAAAATAAAGTAACGGAGTTGTAAATGTATGTAAATCAAAGTAACGGAGCTATATTTTATTAAAATTGTTAAGGATCTAGAATGAAATTTTAGGCCAACTCTGTCAAATTTATGCACTGCTCAATTTTAAGTGTGCTTCAGCAGTTCCATAAAAACTTATCTGTAAATTATGGACAGTGTATTTTAAAATAAAATACTGGAGTTGTAAAGGTAAATTAAAGTAATGGAGTTGTATTTTAATTAAAACATTTAAAAAAACTAAAATTAAATTTTAGGCCAACTCTGTCAAATTTTAGCACTGCTCGATATTAAGTTTACTTCAGCAGTTCCATGAAAATATATATGTAAATTTTTATGAAATTTGCATCATCTGTTTTATTCCATTTTTTTCTCAATTTGAGCGCTGTCATGAAAAATACCCATATAATTTTATTTTATAAGATTAAATCACCTTTGTAAGAGTGCAAAGGTTATTAAGATATCTCCATTAGAACCTAAGTGTCTTACAGTCATATACTAATATCAAGTCTTGCATCACGAGAATACCAAAGTCGAGAAAATCGCATTAAAAATTGTAAACTTTCATAACCAAATCAATTATTTAGGATAAAATAATAACTTTGTAACTTGAATTTATTCAAACTCTAAACACACATTATTGACCCTGCTTACCATTTTTGGCCGTTTTCTCAAAAATGTGTGCTGCTATGTATGCCTGCTTTTGATAGAACAAATCGCAAATAGGATGCCACACATTGTCAAGTTTATACAACTGTTACATCCCACCCAGATAGTGTCCAAATTTAGCAATACCCCCCATGAACCATTGCAACCCAACTTAACCAAATCAATTCTACAATAACCAACTGCATCAGATTGTGAACAACCAAAGAATGTACAATCACGAAATGATCACAATAAGCAATCACAAAACAGACCTCCTTGGAGTTGCAAGAGAGTGTAAAGAAAGTAAGCAGTAGGTATTATGATTAACATATGAATAGGTATAATTAGGCCGAACTTATTATCCTGCAGCACTTACAAGTGCCAATAATTATACACAAACCATTTTAAAATTTTCTTGTTTAAAACATCAACAGAATGGCCATATGTCATACTTAAATTATGTGATATTTTTTGTAGGATTAGCAACTGTTGCAGAATTTACCACATTTTCGGTTGGTTTTCTTAATGATGCCAGAAGTTGTTGCAAACCAGAAATGGTGCGAGAAATCACATACTTCCAGTTGTGGTACAGCTTTGTCATCTCCTGTATAAGTGCTGGATTTTATTTTTTAACAACAATCACAGGCATCTTGGAAATAATGGTTGCCAGAAAATATAACGAAGAAGATGAAACACTGACAGCAAATGAGTAATGCCAGGTTTCTTCTCTCAAATTTAACACAGACCTAACCAGAAGTCTTGGAACTATGGGATCTACCATTTCAGAAGTTACCAATGAGCATGAATAGCTTGAATATTTTAAATAAAAAAACAGTACTCTCAAGAACAATATTGTTCACTGGTGTATGTATGATGTGGACAATTGTATGATGTAGGCCTACATTCATAATGTACTTCTATACAGAAAAATAATATGCAGACTTTGCACCAGTTGAATAAACTGTTCATTCTAACTGTCAAAACCCATATATACATGGAATATTTCTAATCAATCTAATCAAACGAGTTCTATAGCGCCATTATCATAACACTGAAAGCATCAGTCGATGGTCCTTTTATGTAGTATCACAATCAAAAAGCATATTCCATTGTAGAAGCCATGTCGAAATCTGATAGATCAGAGAAACTAGAAACAGATTACTGTGGGTATACATGTTGCAATAGATGATGTTTAGATTTGGCTCTGAATGGCATCGGCACCTGCCTCCGCAGCTGGATCTTTGGGAGCCCATGACCTTAAATTTGGCCTGTTGGGCCAAGAAGTGATTTTGTGGTTATACAATACATGCTTGCACTGCTGCCACACAGAATAGGGGTTTCTTGACCATGGGTCCCCCATTTGGATTAACCCTCCCCTCTGACCTGCATTCTCTCCAGCAGGACCTGTCTAAATCTTTTTATAAATTACTGTAAGTGCTGTATTTTTTTTTAATATGCCAAGCAAATTTCTGTTGACGACAACGGCCTCTGTTGTCATAAGCTGTCGTTAAACCCTGAATTCATCCATCCATCCTTAGCTGGGCACCTCTGGATAGGTATATTGAAGGGACACATACAAGTTCCATAGATAGATAAATTATATAGATGTAATTGGGCAACATACATGTAGATGGAATTGAACAAAACATTCCACAGCTTCACACCAGCAACTTATAAAGCACAGAAGTCTAAAACAAATCAAGTGTGTGATACAAGTTTCCATCGGTCAAGTACAGCATCAATTTGTATGATGGGTGAGCATGAACACTGGTTGGTTATAGAATTTTTTAGTTTTGAACTGTATAGCAGATTTTGAGATAGCAGCCAGCACAATATGATCATCATAATTATGTTGCTATTTAGGGGAGTTTGTTAGGCTCAGATATTAAAGTTTTAAAATAATTTGTAGTTGTGCAGATTCCCCTTGTTCATACTAATGAAAAGTAAGTTACAGCAGTCAAGTCTACTAGACCTGATGAGTAAAAAGATTCCACAAATATCCTGTAATGTGAAATTGAGCTGAACAAATTGCCCAAACATAAGACATGGTAGAGTGCAAACCCCATTATTATATAGACCCTTGTGAAAGTTTCATTGCCTCTGGTAGTCTTAGACTACAATCAAGCCTTGTACCTCTTCAATTGGTCTCAGCAAATGGATACTGGTACTGATCATTCTGTACTGCTGGCGTACAACAGGAATCTGTTCTAAGCTTCTATTATTTACAGTCTGTTCACTTCACCAATTAGCCACAGTACCAATCATGAGGTATGCCGAGAATCCCGAGATGCACGCCCTTCCCCTATTAATAGATGAGAAGATGCTGTCAATTGTAGTGACAAGAGCAGCTTAAATAGAATAGCCTTCAAGGAATGTTGATTGGTGAAGACTGAAATTTGAAGATGAAGTAAATGTGTTTCTTGAACCATGTAAGGAAGAGACATTCAAGAATCTTAGAAATGCTATTATGGTAAGGTTGGACAGGTTTGTTCGATGTCAAAATCAGGTTTCTGAAGTAAAGGCACATATTTAAAACATGATGGAAAAGAGTAGTCAGCAACAGACGAGTTGGTCAAAAATAATGAGCAACATGGTGGGAGAAAACATCAGAATAAGAAACAAGAATTCATGTAGGTAGATATGAGGTTCATTTCATGACTGAGAAAAGACTTAATTCTCTTTTGCTCTCTTTCTAAAAATGCTTGTACTAAGTATTATCCAAGCTATATTAGCCAACACTGTCATCAATGAAGCCCTCTCACTTCTCTAACCTCATTCCTCTAATGCTCACACAAGGTCCTGTGATTCGGAGTTGCAAGCATGCTCACACAAGTTTTGGTCGGTACTTTACATTTGATGCTTGCTAAAGCATCAAATGTAAAGACTTTTGAGTCTTTTGACTTTTGGGTCTTCAACTCATAAATATAGGGCAACACAAAAGTTTGTTCTCCATTTTCAAAATGCATTTTCTCGGTAAGGGCTTGATATTTTTTCCCTGATATTTTGTTAGTGAATACACAAGTCAAATGAAAGATATTGTTATAAATTTGGTTAAGATCAGGTTTGTGGTCATAATATCTAAAAAAATTGAAGAGGACCGGTTACACACAAAAACTGCTATGCCATAGAGCTGTACCGATTAATCAGCCGGCCGATTATAGAGATATCGATGGTATCGGATATTGGCAAGATAATCGGCGCCTATATTAAAAATTATTATTTATTTTTGGGGAGCACATGGGGGCATTGAGCACTAAAACTGGGGGAGCCGATGCCCCCTATCCCCTCGCTTGTTACACCTCTGATTGCCTGCCTAGGATTAGTCCCAAACTACATGTATACATCTTCTACAGAGCAAGTGTTTTGCTTGTATCACAAAAATAGGCAGTAGCAGTATGTCTATCTTTTGGAACCGGGACATCTAAGGAAACACAATGAAATGATCGGTGAAATAATCGGCGAAATAATCGGTGAAATAATCAGCCAAATAATAGGGTATCAGCAAACGAATAATCAGCAATAATTGGTATCGGCATAATCGGCAAAAAGTGATATCGGTACAGCTCTACTAAGCCATACAATTTGTTCATCATACTATCACCATAAACAAAATATTTGGCATAGTAAACCATAAAACAATATTTTTATCCATAGGCCTTACAGACATGGTCTATAAGCGTACAGAATTTCCGTTCTGCTTAGTGACAGCACTGACTCTATGACGCATGGACTGGATCAGCGACTGAAGTGCCCCAACTTCCATCAATCTCCACGCTCATTGGAGGTGACGTTTGTGCTAGTCAACGTTCTTTGGCTCAGTGTCTTCGTTAGTACTGAGAGACAAAATACTCCACAAGTTCTCAATCGGACAGAAATCTGGAGTGCAAGGTGGCCAATCCTTCGACCTCATGTGTGACTGGAAGCTGTCATCTAGCCACCTTGGCGTCATCGCTTATGTATATGACAGCGTGCACCGTCCTGCTGAAATACTCCTTGATTATTGTCAACAAATAACTTTCGTTGCATGCACTGCCATTGTCTGATTGCCTCTCAAAATCTGGCTTCATGATTTCCTCAAAAAATGTTCGTAAAATGTAGTACTGCAAGTTCAGTCTGATACCCTTTTCACAAAGTGAAGGCTGAATTAGACAGAATGCTGGGTCGTGCACTGCGTTTCCTATCAATCAATGCGTCGTTGACTCTGCTGTGAACTACTCAAAGCTAACCCAAAGCTTTTAAAAGCTAACCCAAAGCTTTTAACAGTACAACTTCTCTCCTATTACGCCAAATTACAGTACTTGGCGTAATAAATAATTAGTGCTTGTAGACTAAGTTTAATATCATTAAGTTTGCCCATTTTTACTCAATTAAGCGGCGTTAATAATGGCCACGTTATATCCAGACACTTGCCAGAAATGTAACTTGTGCGCCGCTGTGTACACTGTGATGTCGTTTATCGCGCGTTCGACCTTAAATTACTAAGGATATATAAAACGTGAGCACTGCATATGCTGCCGAAATATTATCGAGATCTGAATCATTTTCACCGAGATATTTAAGTTTGAAAATGGTGAACGGACCTTTGTGTCACCCTATACATTATAGAACTTTATTAATATAACTTCTCCACTACTAAGCTTTTGTTATGTGTACCATGCATGTTAATTTGTACATGCCGTGCAATTGCAGGTGTTATTATTAAAGAATATACTTACTTACTTACTATTATATTAGGCTATTCCAGTGGCTTAAAATATGAAAAAATTGACAAATAACCATTCTGAACCTAATCTCTAAGATAGCAACTGAAAGCACTTGTTTCCTAGACACCTTGTAGACTATCTCATTAAACAGCTTGATATGTAGAAAGTTACCATCTGGGGTAATTGATATTAACACAATGAGGATTATCTTAGGTGTGTGTCTGGCTGATGTTGGTCCTGCACACAACTTTTAAACAATTCACAGCACACTGCATTCCACCAGGTCAGAATAACATATGAAAGGCTTCATGCTCAAAGTGTCACGGTCTAGAGTGTATTTACTCATATCTGTGGGGATTGAAACACTATATATAAAAAATGTGCACAATTACTTACATCTGTGGGGACACTATATAACAATGTGTACAATTACTTAGATCATCCCACAGACACACAAACTGAATTGAAAGTGACCTAGTTGTCGATTTGAACCAAATCATCATCGCTGAATACACACTAAATTGAATACAAAGGCTTTGTAGGTCCCAGATCAATGATCATGCACACGTTGACAGGAAACTGCTGGGAATAATTTCAGATTAGCTGGGTATATGTACTAAGTTGGGCCATCATCATTGCTAATATGCATGGAATAATAACAGGGCAAATTCCAGTAACAAGACATTTAAACAGTGCCACTCAAGATCCTTCTCTCAGAAGTGCCTAAGCAGGTGAGAAGAGAGTAACTAACAGGCATCTCACAGTTCTCGATGTCCAGGTTTATTTGGGACATCACCTGACAACCCTATTCACATGCCTCGATGTATTTTCGGGCTGCTCCTATACGAATTTCACACCGACCAGCATTCTGAACCTGATCTCTAAGATAGCAACTGAAAGCAGTTCTTTCCTAGACACCTTGTACACTATCTCATTAAACAGCTTCATGTATAGAAAGTTACCCTCTGGGGTAATTGATAATAACAACTTATATTGCACTGGTGTCTGATGCATAAGGCATCAACCAACAGCATGCCAACACCCAGGTCAATACCCAGGAGATCAGTCCACAAGACTAATGATAGATAAGCAATTTGAAGAGGTAAGTTTAATGTTGAGAATGAATTGCAACAATTGACTGAGCACAAACACAGGAAGAGAGTTCCAAAATTTAGTCCAAGCAAATGAAAAAGCTTGTTTACCAAGAACAGTTCTTGATTTAATGAAACTCCCAGCCTCAATGTTTACTTTTGTCAAAACTTTTGTGTCCCATAATCACCTGTCTCATCAGTTTGGCACATAATCAGACAAACACTGCCTGCAATTGGCATAAAGTAGTAAAGTTATATAGACAAAAAGAATATGTAGACCATAAGAATTTTTAAGAAAGCCTTATAATTCATGCTAATCAATTTAAGTCAATTATGAACAATCACAAATATCAATAAAATTAAATCACATAATAGCAATAAAATCTCTGTAGGAATAGCAGGGGCAATAGACGAGTCAGTCCCACAACCTGCCTTAATATCTAGCAACAAATGAAAACTTTAAGCACTTTAAAAACACTTTTCCCAGCATCACCTTTTCATATAGAGAAATGATGTAATAATTTCAATAAAAGTTTTCAGGCATTAATTTAGAGTAGCACAGCTTTTACACACTGACGATGCTGATGACAGCAGACCCTTTAATTTTGATCCAAATAATGGTGTCTACAATATGTTCTTATAACAAATCTGCCACAGGATTTGATGAAAGCAGTTCATCTAAATACTGTGTTGGCATTGGAACTCTCAAGGTAATCATTTTATGGACATAAGGTCCACACGGTTCACCCTCTTCTACTGTTCCTGTCTCTTCACAAAACGTGTGCAGAAAGAACTCTTCTTTACTGGAACCACTCAGTATGTATACCCTATCACTGAAGACTGATGGTGATGCATACAGATGACCATAGATGGCTGGTGCAGTGCTAAGAATACTCCACTGATCAGTTTCCATGTTGTATACCTCGTTGACCAAGCAATCTTTAAATCCCATCATGTCATCTCCACAAGAGAAGCCTCCATAAACGTAGAGCTTGCTGGAAAGGCTGAATATGCCATGACAGTGACGTTCAGTCAACATGCTGGCCAAAGGTACCCAAGCTTCTTCCACAGGATTGTACATGTGCATGTAACCGACAGGAACATTGTGCTCTGGATCATCACTGATACCACCTGTCACGTATAACTTCTCGTCGATGATTGCGGCACCAACGTTAAAACAGCCGAATGGTAATGGTGGAATGAAGTGCCACAAGTTATCTTCTGGATTGTAGAACTCGATCGAGTCCAGAATAATCTCTCGATCAATACCTTCCAGAACAATGTGATCAACACCAGTGACTGCATAGAGAATTTTTTCTGATGGGCACAAAGGAAAGCTAACTCTTGGCTGCTGCATAGATGACAACTCTACCCAGCGAGAATTGTGTGGACTGTAACGATAAAATGCAGAACTGCTACACCATCTATCTCGCCCATAACCGCCAGCAACAAAGACAAAGTTTCCAAGAACTGACACAGAAGAGAATTCAAAAACAACTTGCAGAAATGAAGTATCCAAGATTTCAGTGAGAAATCCAGCGCCTTCAGCAGACTTGTAGTTAATATAGTTATCATCTTCAATACCTGAGTATAGGACTAGGAAATTCTTTGATCCTCTTGCCTCCATTTTCTCCGAGTTGAGCAGACATTGCCGACTGGGAATGCTGAGATAGTTTCTTGCCTCATCAACAAGAGGCATGATCTCTGCAAGAGCAAGAACACTTTCATCAATGCTGTTCAGTTCATCCATTTCCAGGAGTGGGTAACGGATGAGCCGGAGTAGTTCAACTTTATGAACCTGGCGATTTGGCAAATCATGATCGATCCAACGAAGAACTGCTTTGAGGATGAAACCTTCTGGAGCCTGAACGCAGTGATCTTCAGCCAACAGCTGATGAAGAAGCTCAAACTGCACTCGTTGAAACTTCGGCTTTGGTGCCAGTTGTAGAAAATTATCACAGAAATATATGAGAATCTTATTTTGCACCTCTTCCACACCCAAACAATAAGCATCTGCCAACTGAAGAACTGCATGGTAATCCTCAAAAGTGAGATTGTAAACCAAGTATTGCTGGCAAACTCCAATCAGCCACTCTATATGGAAAAATCGAGCAGCTTCTAGGATTCCTTGAATGTTATTAGTATCAATAGTGACATAACCATGGTAGAAGTATTCAATCATGGATGTGAACCCAGATGGGCTAATTTCCTTCAGTTCGATGACATCGTTTCCTTTCTCCTGCATGTTATGCGTGAACATAGCAGAGAAATAATCACTTGCTTGTTCCAGAACATCTCTATGAGCCTTAAACGTTTCATTTCCAACGATCAATTTAACATCACAATTGTAATCATACATCTTGGATGACACTTTTTTGTACTGTCGATTAATGTACTTCATTTTTGTTTCTGATACCTGAAACATTTGAATAAATCTGTTACCAAAATCTTCAGATAATCCATTAACTGCTTCTCAGAAGCAGTTAAACAGCTGATTATGAATTATTAGCAAAATATTGAACATAAATAATAATAAAAGTTTGTAATTAATTTAGAGTAATCAAACAGAAACTTTTCAGCTGGGATGGGTTGAGAGTGCTCCTGAGTAGGTAATCTTGAAGGAGCGCTACATAAATCTCTTAAATGAATGAATGAAAAATGCTATGTTAAAGGGAACTCAAAGCCAGAGAGGTGATGCAATTCGGTTGGCTCTTAATGGATTAAATAGTTGTGCTCGACTAATCGGCTTATTGGGCGAATTCCCAAACTTGCCCATGTCTCCTCTGACAACATACACAGCGTGTTGCACTGGTTGCCTGTGGCGCAATGGATCTCATATCGTATTGCTGCTTTGGTCTCACACTGCACCCTTGGCTGTGCTACGTCACACAGTCTGTTGGATCTCTGCTGCCTAATGTTGCAGCACGTTGAGCGCTTCACTCCGCGATAAGGGGAGCGGAAACTTATGGGTTTGCGAAGCAATGGTAAGCATCTCCATCTGGAATTAACTCCCATCAGAACAGCAATTGTTATCTCTGACCAATTAAACAGTGTTTTATAAATCACTCAAGTCTGAATTCATTAGCAGTGGCTGTGCTGGGACCACTCCCGAGAACATTTCTCGAAGGGTGCTACATAAGTGCCCAGAATAAACCAACTGAGTAAAATACATCTTGCAACATGTTAATACTAATATGGTTCAATAGGAACAATGTTCTCAATCGGTTCAGTTGAGTAGGATCAGCCAGCACATATCTCAGCTTCTCTAGCTTGCCAGCATCCATTAAATTCTTGTCAAGCCTTTGAAACCCTCTTCACCAGCAAACTTCCCTATCAAACCTCAAGAACTAAGATCACTCAAACCAGTGGTCAAAATATCTGGTCAAGTTTAAAACCCATTCATATAAACAAGTAAGCACACTCAATAAATTTACTATCATCCCATCAAGTAGATCTTTAACAAAATTCGTGGTACCTCTATGATGTCAATTTGCTCACAGCCAGGTTTGAAATCTGTCTCTTTGGACGCCATAATTCTGCTCAATAACAAAGGTACTCGATCTGAAAACAAAATAACAGAGGTACTCGATCTGAAAACAAAATAACAGAGGTACTTGATCTGAAAACAAAATAACAGAGGTATTTGACCTCAACACAAAATAACAGAGGTACTTGATCTGAAAACAAATAACAGAGGTACTTGATCTGAAAACAAAATTACAGGGTACTTGATCTGGAAAAAAATCCAGTCTCAGAAAAGATCTAAATCATGACCAGTCTTGAACACAAGACCAAAAATTCATAACCAAGACCAAGACATGCAAGAACAAAACCAAGACCAAGATCAAAAATGATACGGTGTGATCCAAAACTCCTCAATTTATTGAGACACTAAAATGGTATAACACGCTTCAAACATTTATTCTTGAAGCAAACACAGAGTTTTAAAAAAAATGCCTTCATCCCTCTATTAAAACAAAATTATTGAACCTCATGTCACCGATTTACATAGTCTGAATAGTCTCCTTGAAGAATGATTAATCAAAAATGATGGAGGACTGTATAAATGGTCTTACTGTACTGAATCGTAGTCAATGTTCCCTCTAAATTTTTGTAGGCAGTGTGCGCAAGAAATTTGGCGTGTGCAATATTTTATAAATGGTTCACACTTTTGTGCGCAGGCTCGAGCTGAATAGGTTGATTGTTAAATCAAGATCATGATCTAAAAGTCTATGGCAGTGGTTCTCAATCTTTTTGGCTCCATGCCACATTTGAGATCTTTGGAAATTTAGGCGGCATACCATTGAACTAAAACTAATTTTTTATATTTAATTTTGATCAATATTTATGGTTGCTGTTTTTAATTCTTGTCTTTAAGTATTTTCCATCTGAAAAAGAAGGATTAGTTTAAGTTGTAGGTCTACATAATTATCAAAATAAATTACAGCATAGTAGACAAATATTCTTAGTACCTCTTTTATTTAACTTGGATTGTGTAAAGTTTGTCACGGTTGGTACGGTATCTTTCAACTCTTTTTCAACTATGTTATCGTCGACCTACAGAGCTGAAATTTTGCACACATTTCAGGCTTGCATGACAATGCAATGATCAAATTTTTATGGACAAAACTCCAAAATTTTGAAAAAATGAAAAAAATGGAAAAATTAAATATCGTTTAATCACTGAAACGAGTCCCCCTTGACGAGCTCCAACTCCAGCAAGTTTACACCATCAATGATATGTAATGAAAAATTTCTTAAGGAAATGGAACGATTGTGCCATCTACCAGATAAAAAGGGTCCCGAAAAACCAATGTTTTACTTTAACTTGTTTTAACAGTTTAACTTGGTGATAAGTTCTGATAACCTAACAGCAGTCCTTTGTCTAAAATATGTCTACGAGCAGATGATGCATACATCGTATTGTAAGTCATTGTAATTAGTGTTCAATTAATTTGCAACTTATTATTCAGCCCAGCAAAGTATTGGCTTACAGTAACTGTTCATCTCAATATTTATTTTTTCAAGAACAAAATTTGTGTGCTTAGACTAAATTCTTATGTGCGCTGGCTACATGTGTACATGTGTAATTCTTATGTGCGAGCATGCACATGCGCACAGCTTAGAGGGAACACTGATCCCAGTGCATATCAATGCTGGCATTAAGGCAGTGTCAGGAGATTGCATATTGTTGTTGGAGCCGCAATAACCTATAACAATTTTTGAATAACTATAGGGTGACTCGATAGGTCGAGAACGATTTTGAATGCAGACAAATATATGTTATACACAATATAATATGGAAAGTTGTATACTGGAGGATAGGTTGTTCAAATGAGAATGTTAGGGGAAAAAATTAGATCACTAGCTCACTTATTAAAATTGTAACGCCAATATCCGTGACGTCATCAAATTCGTGCCAAGCAAACGTAAACAAGCAGCATTATCATTGACTAGTGAATACGTCGATTAGGCAATGGCGGCCTTAAATGAATTGCAAATTAGGGCTCAAGCTATTACATTATTGGAAGAAAAGTACAGTTACAGTGTTATAGGAAAGAAATTGGGTCGTTCTAAATCGTGGATTAGCAAGTGGGCCAAACGCTACAAGCAGAGTCCAAACGAGACGCTGCGGAATCGATATCACGGTGGTAGAAAGTCCGTGCTGACTGCTGCCGCTCAAAAACTGATCAAACAGTCTAAATATAGGCGAGGACAGAGTTTTTGCGAAAATTAGAACGTCGGTTAAAAGACAAACGCCTTGCTGAAAGCAAAGAGACAATCAGGCGTTATATGCAGACGACGTTGAAATGGAAGAGTTTCAAGAGACAAAAAGTCCCAAAGTTAACTGATGCTTACAAAGTTCGCCGAGTAAACTTTGCGAAGAAGTTTAAGGATATTGATTGGTCGTGTGTTATGTTCAGTGATGAATCGCCCTTCAAACTCTACCACGTACCTAGCAGTAAGAACGACGTTGTGTGGGGATCACAAGAAAGTTCTGTTCCATGCGCTCCACAGGTGAAGTTCAGTCCCTCAGTTCTGGTGTGGGGAGGCATGACATCTCTTGGATTAACAAAACTTCATATCATTCCTAATAAAACTTCAGTCACTTCCAGTTATTACATTAATGAGATACTGGAGAAAGAGGTCAAACCCGCATTCCAGCGAACTGCAGTCTGCGCTCAGTTAACAGCCAAAAAAATGTTTCATAATAACGGCAAAGGATTATTTCAACAAGACGGTGCACGTGCACACACATCAAAAGCCTCAGTCGAATGGTTGAACAAAAATATCACTGGATACATCTCACCGGGGGACTGGTCACCTAATTCGCCGGATTTGTCACCAATAGAAAATGTTTGGAGTATTATGGCGACAACTGTTTATGCCGATCCCGAATCCCAGACATTGAACACCTTAAAACGTCATCTTCGTAAGGCATGGACATCGATACCTCTGACAACTCTGAAAAATCTAATCAGCTCGATGCCTAATCGACTTGAGGCTGTAATAAAGAGTAAAGGAAACATTATTAAATACTAAATGATAATTTGTATTAATTAATTATGTGTGGATTAACAATGACGGTCGTATAATATTGTTTTCGGTGTAACTGGACGTTTGCTTGGAACGAATTTGATGACGTCACGGATATTGGCGTTACAATTTTAATAAGTGAACTAGTGATCTAATTTTTTCTCCTAACATTCTCATTTGAATAACCTATCCTCCAGTATACAACTTTCCATATTATATTGTGTATAACATATATTTGTCTGCATCAAAATCGTTCTCAACCTATCAAGTCACCCTATAATTTAATAATTGCATTTTTGTATTACCCAAAATGTTTTGTTCCTAAATAATGCTTCATCATTAAATATGGTGCCTACTAAAATTTGGCACCCTATGTCACTTATGCCAGGAGCCGGTTCTAGGTATTACCATTGATAGCACTCTTTCGCTTGCTCAACACATATATAATCTCTCTCGATCTAGCTTTCATCACCTGAGACGTTTTCGAGCAGTCACACGATCAGTCCCCTCCTCTATTTTCGCCATGTGGTACATGCTTTTGTTTGCTCATGCATAGATTACCGAAACTCACTATTAACTGGTCTTAAAAAATGTCACCTCTCATCAAACATATTGGCATTTACAATCGATGCTATATGCAGCTGCCCGTCACATATCTCGACCTTAAATTAAAATATCCACATCCCGACTTTGGTTATTGGCATCTTCTCTGTAGTCAAACGTGCTCTTATTCATCAACAAAGTCCCCAAAAACTAAATTATTACGTTCAGCTAATATTTTAACGTTTCGTAAAACATATATGCAGAGTTTCGGGTCTGAACACAGAGTTGCCGAGACTCAATCTGTGTCACCGGTTACGTATCGATAGTCCGAAGGTTAGATAGTCTGAAGGTTCGATAGTCCGAAGGTTCAATAGTACGAAGGTTCGATAGTCCGAAAGTTTGATAGTTCAAAGATTCGATAATCCGAAGAAAATCTTCTAGTCTCAAGGTTCAATAGTCAGAAGGTTTGATAATCTGAAGGTGCTAGTTAAGATCTTCTCATCATTACCGCTTCCATTTAAACGGGATAAATGTGTATTTTAGCGTATTTTAGTCTTGTGATTTTTACAAAACACAAATAGCATATTCTATTATGATGAACATTACTGCAAGAAAAACACAGAACCATCCCAAAATAGCATAATTTATTTAATCAATCCAGTTATTATTTCAATGTTTATTATTTCAATTATTTAATCTGGATCCCTTTCATCTATCCAGCTTCCATTTAGGCAAATTTTCTTCTCATCGATCGAGTTTTTGCATACATTGCCTTTCTATTCATCGATTCCACTTCCATCATAACAGCATACCCTAATCAATCCAGCTTCTACTTAAGCACGATATTTTCATGGATCCAGCTTCCATTCTAGCACGATTCCTTCCATCAATCCAATTTCTACTTTGCAAGTATTTAGTCATCACTCAAAGTAAGAATATTATCATTCATTACTTCTATTTCTATTCCAACAAGCGTCATTTTCATCTATATATAGTGCTTGGGGAGGCATCATACAAATTCTCATAGTAGCAACTGAAGGAATGAATACCCGATCGATGTCGGTGTTTATAATCTTCGGACTATCAAACCTTCGAACTAGAAAATTTTCTTTGGATTATCGAACCTTGGGAAATGTAAGACAGAGGGATATTAAAGATCAGGAAACAACTGCAAACTCTGAATGCTATTAAATATATCAAAATTGGAAGTTCAACCATCGAAACAATCTAAGACAAAATCAGCAAATAATGCTGCATGTCATTAGGGGTCACGGACAAAAACCCCCCAAAGTAAGACAAAACTACCCCATGAAATTAATTTTTTACTTATTTTACTTTTATTACTTAGAAAAGTGTGTCAAATGGCACAAAGAGTGTCCTCGGTGGATAGCTCCCCTTCAAGTCGCGATTTACAACACTATAGCAAACATTCCTGCAGGTGTTTGGTTGCACGTTTCACACGTTTGACGGGAGGCTTCCCACGAGCCGCCAGCAAGATGGCCGTACTGGCCAAAGCTGTGCGCAATTCATAGACCCTAGCCTTTAGTTAATTGATATTGCTATGATATTGGTAATGCAGATTTACATCAAAACATTTAGTTGACATGATTTCATCTTTGTCAGTTTCTGGAGGCGGAGTTGATACAGAACGCACATGCGTTATCTGTGGTAACCATCTTTAGACGTGTCAGGTAAGCGAGTCTACACAGAGCGTATGTGTGTTATTTGTGATATGGCTTCTTATATAAGCTAGACTGAGTATCATTTGTAATGTTGTGCTGACTTTGTTAGTAGTGTCAGTTATAATGGTAGGGCATCTAATTAAGTTACAGAACAATGTTCGTCTAATAAAATAGATGTGACAGATGCTAGTTATGGCAAACGATGGATTGTCCGGGGGGGTTAATGTCCTGCCTAAAACTGGGGTTTTTTGTCCGAGGTTTTGTCCGGGGGGATTGTCCTACACTCGTCATTAGAGACCGTACTCAGTTGATGCTCAAACGCTACCATCAGATATTCGCAAAAGAATTGTATTAAAACCAGTCATAATACACGAAAAAACACACTAACTTACGTAACAAGTCTTCTCTAAAAAGTTGATCCGAATCTCATTGTGTAATCGACGAGCGAGATTAGCCAACGGAGGATCTGACTCGGCAAGCCTTTGTCGATGACTCGTTGAAATCACAGTCAACATCTGTCAAACACAGGAGGACATCTTCTTTTTACGTAGCACAGAATTCTAAATATATACATATACAATTGTACGTCAGACGACAATGGTTGCCTAACGCCGCGAGATAGCTCCGACTACTTCATCTGAATAACAAAACAACCTCACAACCGACTGATACCGACAGATGGTGGATAAATTCCATCCACGCTTGGTCCATCTGAGACTGGATTATCAATCTATTATTATTGGGTCTGAATCCGTTGGCCATAGATGGCATCTATGGTCGGGATCAGGTTGTTGCGCAAGGAGCAGAAGGACCAATATCCTTGGGTCGTGACTCGTTGGTCTGGATCAGGTCTGGATGACAATCGTCAATAATGGTGCCACTGCCAATGATATGTAGTAAATAAGAATCGGAACAAACCAATAATAAAGTCTATGAGATGGAGTGTGGTGCTATACGGATCGGAAACACGGACCATTAATTTAAAGGATTGGAGCTCAGCCCTCGAGATGTGGGCATATGGCGAAGGTATGTACTAATTCACTCAGATTTCTTGCGGCGAAGGATGAAGAGAGTCCGCTAAATGGAACGATTCGAAGGGCAGATGAACAGTGACTACAAATGGTCGACGAAAGAAGAGCGCCATATGATAGGATTTAGTAGAAGCCGACAGAGAAATGATTGGGCCACTGATGAGGGGAGACTCCTAGCTCCTACGAACTATAATTGAAGAAAGGGAGGAGGGGAAAGACAAGACAAAGAGGATGACCGAAAATGATGCTATCGAACTATATATAGACGATGAAAGATGGTACATCAAGTTTAAGGTGATCAAAGCCGGATAACATGACGAATGGCGACATATTGGACGTACGAACTTATAGGAGGCACCTCAAGGTAGAGAGCAGTTCCAGAAGGTCAGCGGAGGCAGAGTAGGCGGATGTCGTTTCTGTGGAGGATTGAAAGGTGGACGCATCGATTATCAAGTAAGGAGTCTGGGTATGAGTTGTGACGTTAGGAGCCTGGGCTACACCGATCCCCGCCTTGGCCGGCTAGCTGCGCCGTGGTAGTCTGCGTTCCTGGACCTTAAAGCTGTGATTGAATTATAGGGGGGTTGGGAGGGTTCAACCCCCCAGTTCGTTTTTCAATCCCCTAGTTAATTCTCAAAAATTACCTTGGGGGGGGGAGGGCTCAGGGCAAACCCCCAGATAAACTGTCAGTGGCTTAGTGCATCTTAATCGGGTCCCTAGCTATAATGCTCAAGTCTTTAATTACGATATTTTTTATTTTAAAAATCGTCATGTTACATTTTCAGTAACATAACAACAATATCTAGTAGGCAATTGCGTGTGCCTGCACTATTCTGAATATACAGTGTTGCCTGTTATAATGAAGTGGCTCGGTGTTGATGATACTATTATACTAAGTGTTTCTTGAAGCATCATCAGTCAGCGCGTCGAAAGGGTCGACATATAAGTCTCGGGCAGTGTCAGAGAGAGGGCATGACCTCTAACCACTTTATACGCTGTAATGTAATGTAAATCCTAGAAAATTTCTCTGCGCCGACAAAAGCCACGTCAGGGAGACCAGCTTATTCACCGGCGCTATGCCAAATCAAGTCCGCAATAGCCAATCCTCTCGTTTCCTATCGGTACCGGGTCGAAATCCAGGGAGTCAAGCCGAGGAGACAGCATGGTACTACGGTGGTAGTCGATGATGAGGGTGGTCATGTGGTGGCACAGGAGTAGAATCTGGATAGGACACATTGAAGAGTTTGGTTTTTAGTCGTGAATGGAAAGTAGCAGAGGATAATGAAAGCGGAGGAGAGGCTGTGTGCCCACTGGGCGCAGCAGCTGCGTGCACGTACTGGGATGATGTTGAGATGAAGCCCATACAGCAGTGATATGGAATCTGCCACTGACCCAAATTTGTAGTTGGTATGTACCACCAAACCTCTTTATAAGCACTGCATAAATGAGCTTACAGAAATTTGGATTTTCCCGCCAAAGCGATTTCCAGTTACTGAAGAATACGATGGAGAAATTCAACCAGCGATAACTAAATTAAGATGATGTGACAGTCTAGCTGAGAAGGCTGATGAATCAAAAGCTGGTTAAGTGTGTATGAGAAATCTCGTTTTGACAGAAATTAAAATGGCCAAAGGACTGCAAAACTGGCCTCTGGGCAGTTACAGTTTTCTCAATTTTCACTCCTTTATAATGACTATCTTTTCACTCTTCAATCATCATGGCTCCAGAATGCTTTCAACAGAGCAACAAAGTGGCGGAAAACAGTTTGCAAAAGTAAGCAAAGAATTTCCTGTTAATGAAATACAAGCAGTATAATATGTTGTATAAGAGTATGGCATGTTCAGCAACAGTGATGGTGCAATGTTAGGTAGACCTAGTGTTTGATAGTGCTGCCTGTATCTTGAGCTGATTGTAATCGATGACTTAGTCAAATGAATCTCTATCGTACCAAGGAAAGAAACAGACTGACTAACACATTCTGTTGATGACTTCTTTATGGGTTGTATTTGTATTAATGGCCCTTCCTCTCGCGCATTGGAATGTCGAAAAGTGTGTTATAAGTTGGTTGAAGTCAAGCAAATTCTGAAGCCCTGGACAAAACTATAGGCTTGCCAACAGTTGAAATCGCTAGAGTTCAAAACTAACGAAAACTGTTACGATGTCCTGTTTTCACTAATATCACTTCATTATTGGTAAAGTCATAATGCTGTGTATTAGTATAGCATACATACTGTAGATCAGTCTAGGTTAAAATCACCAGCACTACTGATTCTTGTATACTTTGATAGTAAATGAAACTGGGACTCAAATATGATAACTACCTGAACAGCTTAAATGTGCATGTTGTTTGTAAAATACCAATGTAAGCCCCTAGGATGTTTATATTTGACGTCAGCAGCCGATGTTGCCCTGATAAATGTCATAAAACTGATGATTGAGCAAAACACAACTATAAGATCAAATTCGTGTCCCCACAACCACACACTGTCGCCCTTTACAATTTAGCCTCTGTATACTGGTTTAAGGTTCCTAAAAATTGTGGTTGAGACAACTTGTCATGTGGATAATTTTCAACCCTCCCAGTTCAAATTTGACAATTCAAACACTGCCTTAAAGGGGCAACTCCACGTCGAGTTTAGCGTTAAACCAGGACCGCCCATTTAATGAGTACGCATGCCAATCATATCGAATCTCCAGAATGCTATAGAGGTCTAGCAGCTGGGTCCTTCCATGCCGATTGAGTGGTCAGTGATGGAGATATTGGCGCTTATAGTGCCTCTTTGTAGTTCATTTGCATTTAAATAATAATATAGGTCGCGGAGTTAGGGCTGAGGTCAGACCTTGTCAGTTAATTCCTGTAAAAATGTGGCAAGTGGAGAACGAAGTTTTTCTGAGCTGAAATTAATCAAGACGTAAGCCTGTCCAAGGTCTACAGTGTCACAAGACAGAGTTTCCAGTTTAGGATATCTACCCATTGAAAATGGCAGTCCAAAATCTAGACTTTTCTGTCAGGCTATAATTAAAGAATTTGCCCATAAAACGGCCCGATAAGTTAACTTCTGATAATTTTATAATATAGTTATTTTGTGTTCTTGTTTGTGTTGAATATGTTCTTTGTGCTAATTTGTAATTTTCTCTTGAATTGACTCTTGAATCTAAAAATAATATACTTTTCTCTTTGGAGTTTGGACATAACTAACCGATGTGTTTTGTGTAGCCTACTAACAATCAATTAAATAGTTTTCAATGGGAGAGAGTTCCAGAGAGCTTTGGTGGCTAATCCTTAGTCTTTATGCGTGACGTGAGTTTGTAGTCTTGCTACTTCGTCGTTACAGCTAATGCATGACAGTGTGCATCACCTGCATCACAATAGGCCTACTCCCAACTGGATAACACTGCCGTTGTCTCTCGAACGCTGGCTTCGCGTACTACTTGAGAATGTATGTAGTGTAGTACTGCGAGTTTAGTCTGGTACCATTTAGCACAAAGTGAAAGCTTGTGAGACCTCTCGCCGTCATCCCACTCTTACGTACGCTGCTGTGGAGCAGATGGAATATGTTCTCATGTGAACACCAAGCTGTATCGTTTTGTGCATTCGGCACTGTACGCTGGCACGTTATTTAACGCATGTTCGACTTACATTTTTTAGACTTATTAAATATTTGAGTTTTGTATGCGCTCGAAACATAATTACTTGGGTATTTTTCACGACAGCGCTCAAATATTCGAGAAATTTCGGTCTTTTGCTTTGGCCGGCCTACACAAAAGGTAAAATTCTGTTTTTTATTTTTTATATTTCTGTATGGTATACATGACTTGAAAAACGTTAATTTATATTATATTATTTATTTTATTAGTATGGACAAAAATAACAAGGTCCTAATAATGTAACAAATTTCATTGTCCTTTCCCTTGCTGAGTTGATACAACGTTACGTTATATTGGTAGTTGAAGTGTTTTAAAGATTTTTGATGACTTTTTACATTTAACCTATATTTGGCCAATGTTCTATACGGTTTTCATTAACTTGTTAGCTTAATAAGTAATTAAAAAATAAATGTAACTTCTGTCCTAAAAAATTTTGCAACACCGTTTCTGAGAGTTTTGGCTATCTGTGGAATAAATTGAGAACTCTCGTCTTTTGAATTGACGTCCTCGAAAGCAGGGAACCAGCCTACATTAATTTACCAACAAAAGACCAATTTAGATGTTTGTTTATGTTGACAATTTTCGGAAATTAATCGGATAACATTATAGTATATTAAAGATTCACAACTCCGTACCATACTAAATTATGCGTATATATATATTTAATGTTTTAAAAAATTTGATGATATTGAAGCTAACAGCCTGACCACTACTATAGACTGATTATTACTTTTATCTCAATTTAGCCGAGCAGCGTGCTGACTTTATTACGAAGAATCTACAACTCTATTATAACAACCCCGATACTTTTCATGAAGTAACGTACGGTGTTGTAATTTTGAAACGAAGTTGTAGCTATGTGTTGAGTTTCTTGTATATATAAACATATATATATATGTTTGTGTGTGTAAGAATGCTGCAGTACGTCCGATATGTAGGAGTCCATAATAGAGAGTAACTGTAGGTTGACGATTAAAGCATTAATTAACCAAGGAAAATAATGTAACGGAGTTGTAATTATGTGTTGAATTTCTTGTACACGTCTATATATATGTTTGATTGTGTTTTTCTGTGTGTGCGTTGTGAGTGTGTGTGTATTTATGAATGAAAGGGTCGCAGTCGGACACGTTGGAGTCCAAGCAGTATAGTACTTTGTGTTCACAATCTTTACCTTAGAGAGGAGGTAAACCAAGCAGCAGCTGAGGACAGGGAAGAAAGAGTAATTGGACTTAAAGAAAAGAAACTGTTTCTTTTGGAAGGTGTTAAGAGGACGTTTTTTAAATTTTGATTGGAATGTTTTATCACTTACATCAATGTTCTGGCACCTCAATGTAACCAATGAGTTCAAGATAAGATTCGATGGATAGTTAATAATGGTTTATCACTGCGTGACTTTAAATAAATGAGATTAGTTCATAGTACAAATGAAATAATTTATCATTAGAATAAGCGGGTTTGCTGTATCATATTGCTATGCATACTTAATAATAATTAATCACTAATTATGAACACTCGCGGTACTTTGAGCTGCGTATTAAAAAAAATAATGTAACGGAGTTGTAAATGTATGCAAATCAAAGTAACGGAGCTGTATTTTATTAAAATTATTAAGGATCTAGAATGAAGTTTTAGGCCAATTCTGTCAAATTTAAGCACTGCCCAATATTAAGTGTACTTCAGCAGTTCCATAAAAACTTATCTGTAAATTATGGAGTGTATTTTTAAATGAAATACCGGAGTTGTAAAGGTAAATGAAAGTAACGGAGTTGTATTTTTTATTAAAATATAAAGAAAAACTAAAACTACATTGTAGGTCAACTCTGTCAAATTTCATCACTGCTCGATATTAAGTTTGCTTCAGTAGTTCCATACAAATATATCTGTAAATTTTTAATTTGCATCATCTTTTTTATTCAATTATTTTTTCTCAATTTGAGCGCTGTCGTGAAAAATACCCATTTAGGAGTTTGGAAGTATTTTGACCGAGATATTTTAGTTTGAAAACGATGAACGAACTTTTAAATTGAGGCATCCTATATATAGGCCTTACAATATAAATAATATGTAATTTTGCTCATTGTTCCATTTGCCCGTACAACTTCCAAACAGAATTGTGCCTTCTCAGTGGTTGGCCCCTCGCTCTGGAACATTCTCCCGTAGGCGTTGCGGTTGTCACCAAGGGTCCACTCAGACTCATTTTATACTGCCTTAAAACTGTTCTTTTTAAACGTGCTGGAGTCGGGAGCGCCTCTGAGTAGTAGCCTTGAAGGGGCAATAAATAAATCTCTGTAATGAATGAAAGTAAGATATTTTGACTGGAGTAGCATCAATTTGGCTGAACTTTTCGGCGATTATACACTCGAAGTTTCCTTTGGGAATACCCGGATTACATGACCTGATCACAGACATCGCCCACAATGTATCAGAAAAGACGATCACTGATTGGTTTAGTTTCATATCCTTTCCGTATTAGTCCCAGGTAGAGATTGCAATTCCGGAATTTACGAATTCCGGAAATTCCGGTCTTTTATAAATACCGAAATTCCGGAATTTTTCAAGCACAAATTACGGAATTTCGGAAGCGAAATTATGGGTCTAAATTGCAGTTATTATCTACTATTATCATAATTCATGTGTCTTGCAAAGGCACAAGGGGGCACACGTGTTTTCAAAATTGGCATAATTATATGGGTAGGCTATATTAAAAAAACTTATTAGGCGGCTGATTTCAGACGGCACAGAGACTCTAGTTTTCATTCCAGATACACTTTTACTTATTCAATTTTCCGAAAGCAAACGTTATGACGTATTGACTATTTGGCTTATGTTTTAAACCACTATTATCTATGAGCCTCTGCCATAACGTGTACAATAGGCGCTGGCACCATGTGTCTTGCAGAGGCACGTTCCTCTGTACTTTCTAACACTCAGAAGTATAAAGAACGGATGCCTTCGCTCATGCTGTGTAGTCTGTGACTTTGACAGGTCTTTGAATGCTTAATATTTGACGCAAACACAGCGTTCTGTAAATGCTGAGGCACTCAGAAAAAGAGCAGGGCACCCCGACAAATTTCGGGCTTCGCGCGTTTGATTCTCAACCTCAGTTTTCGTTTCTGTTGGAACATCTAAATATTTCAACAACTGTCTGTGCATGGCTCTTAATATACTGTAGGTCAGTTTTTTGCATGACAAACTCTTTTGATATTCTAAATAGACTAAATTTAAATTTATTCTTTAAAATTATAGCTGAAATTAAAACAATAAATTAAATATAATTCTTATTTTATATTGGTACAATTTTGTAGGCGTATACGCTTGGTTTCATTAAACGTACTTCAATTGAACAACATATTTCATGCTAAATTAAAAAACACAACTCTTTGAAGTGAACATGATAGGCTACATTCTGAATATGTATACCTTCCTTAATAGATACTTGTTGTACACTGTGCATCTATAAAAAAATGTCTGCTTAATCGCCGCCTAAGCACTGCACTTTAAAGTAAAAACAATGATTCTTTAGCCTGGTCATACCGTATGCAGAACTGTTACCGCACCTTATCCGCAGCATGCAGTCAAAGGCTTTGGCATTCAGGTCCTTCAATAAGTGAGGCTAACTTAATAAAACATTTCTAGCGAAGTCATAATTTATTAAGAGTCAAGGATATGTTTCCCGACATAGCGGGCACTGTGTTCTGTAAATGGAGGACTTGGAGAAATAGGAGGGCAAAAAAATATTTTTACATTATTTATTTTTTGTGCCCCTCCACTTTCAAAATGTTGCCGGCGCCACTGAATTCATGGAACACAAGGTGCATAACTTTATTTTATTTACATGATTATAATATACAGGGTGGGCCATTAAAAAGTGACCCCCTCGGGTTTTTGCTAATATTTCGGCCAAAGGTAGAGATTAGCAAATGAAGTTTTACAGGCTTTAAGCTAATTCATATTTACATATAACCGCCAATTCTGACTAAAATATTTCACACCGAGCAAAAGTTATATCACTTTTAGTGAGTGCAGGCACTGATTTTTGATAGTCAAAAACATTTTACACAGCAAAAATAACTAAAACGATTTATGAGGTCACATCTCAAGTAATTGTTATAAAACAAACATCATATTGTTTCACAACCTGTGTCTACCACCAGTAGCCACACATATTCTGAGTTTTTTTGGCAAGTTTTGATGAACTATTGCATCGGTGATAATTTGTCCAGGGACACGACGAAAGGCGGTGAGGTTCAGATCTTCTTTGGCAAATCTTCTAACAGACAGGCTGAAATTTGCTGAGTACTGAGATAATTTCTGATATTGCTGTTTTGTGAGCAAATAATTTCGTCAGCGTGCTCGATATTTGTTCTGCACGGTACCGATATATTTCTGCCTGCCGCTGCCCTTACAACGTTTCACCGCCCACCCTCTATCATCAATGCGTCCGCATATTTTTATAAGTGCTCAGCTCCAGTAATTCAGAGTGAGCTTTGATTACAGCTTTGGCTCCAAGATCATGCCCATGATGATTGATAAAGTTTCTATATACGCATATTATCTGTCATGGACACCTTGCCATGTTTATTTTGTTACAAATGCTGTCATAAAATGATTAATCGCAAATCATTTTTATTCACCCATTTAATTGACTGCTTGCTAAATGACGTCAAAGTGACTTTCATATGAGATGACTTCCAGTTTCTTTGCTCAATAAAAATAATTATGAAGTGTGTTTTATTACAACTACTTCATGTGACTTCATATAAAATATTATTTGCTTTTTATAACTTTTTACGGCGTTAAATGTTTGTTGACCATCAAAAATCTGTGGTTGCACTCAATATAACATTTCATGTGTATGAAATATGTTAGTAAATTTTGGTGATTATATGCAAATATGAATTGGCTTTCAGCCTGTAAAATTTCATTTAATATATCTTACTTTTGGCCGAAATATTAGCAAATATCCG
The DNA here is from genome assembly GCA_959347315.1 of Bimastos eiseni. NCBI lineage: Eukaryota > Metazoa > Annelida > Clitellata > Crassiclitellata > Lumbricidae > Bimastos > Bimastos eiseni. The sequence continues at coordinate 5,998,960 of OY365815.1, forward strand.
TCAGAGGTTACTTGTTTTGGCCCACCCGGCCTGTATATGAATATGATATAGCCCTAGATTTCATGTGAGGTATGCCTTTGAATTATTGCGCTATTAGGTTTATGAACTATGCGCAAAAAAGACTCTTGTGTTTTTCTGTATTTCTACCGTTATTTCGGGAACGCCGGATAGGTCTAAAGCCCTCTATAAAGTTTGTAGAGAGTTTATTGTTTATCGCCATGACAGAAAGGCGCTACTGATGAAGAGTCTGTTGGCATCATTTTTGAAATTTATTTTTGATTTGATTTTTGATTTTCCTAGACTGTGTTGAAGCTGATTATGTGCTAATTTCTGCTGCCGGCATTAGGCCTATCTGCTTCAGTTTGCAGACTCGGTGATGGTCTCACTGCGTGCTTGCAGCGTTCATATTTTCAGAAGCATGCCTGATGCATTATGGATTCATTAAAACCGTGGACTATAGTTGTGTGTGTGTGTGGTGTGTGTGTGTGTGTCGTGTGTGTGTGTGTGTGTGTGTGTGTGTGTGTGTGTGTGTGTGTGTGTGTGTGTGTGTGTGTGTGTGTGTGTGTGTGTGTGTGTGTGTGTGTGTGTGTGTGTCTGAATATCGACTTTGTGATTTCGACCCTACTTCCATGTGTATATAAAAAAATCATTTTGGTATTGTACTGGTAAAAAAGACATAAAATTAGTAGGCCATATATATTTTAATTAGTTGAAAATTTGTTGAAAATTAAGAGCAATGACTCGGTAAATACATTCACAATGAGAATTCCGGAAAAATTCCGGAATTTGACCAACAAATCCAGAAATTCCGGAAAATTGATTATGGTCCGGAATTGCAATCTCTAGCACTCCCAGGTAGAAGTAACAGAAGAAAGTTGAGTTAGGCCTACATCATAAAGAATATGAGAGGTGACATATGTGTAATGATTATAAGATTTATAATTATAAAGTCTCGCTGTGAGCCATTAGTTTTCTAAGCCGATTTCGACATTTGCACGTAGGCCTACTTACACCTAATTATATAGGGCCCTTCGACGACTATGTTGCCAATGTCCAGGTCAGAATGCCCATGACGTCCGGATGAGCTTTATAAAAAAATGTCTTAGACGAATTTTGGAACATACTTCGTGGCACTCATGAGCTGCTGGTCACGTTTGGAACAATGCGACAACCAAACAAGTATCTGACGCCGTGTTGACTCAAGATAATAATAATAATAATAAGAAGAAGAAGAACCCGACAGCGCACGGTCGGTGTATTCGCTACTCGTGATAGTTGAGTTGGCCAGGGACGGCAGAGAGGGACGCAGATCTATGCAGCAGGAATCTCGAACCAAAACTTCTGCTCTGCTTTGAACTCTCGACCTCTCGATTGACAGTCCAACATGTTGACCTTCCAACTATCTCGCACCCCAGGATTAATTAGCTGCTAAATCCGCAATTTCCCCATTGACCTGTATATCTTATCAGGACCCTTGACGCAACCAGCTAGTCTGCCGCCACTGAGCGCAATAATAGGCGCAATAACACCGTTTCTAGGATGAGCGCTCCGTCTAGCGGCGACGGCAGTAGCAGCAGCTGGACTGCAGCTGCAGTGGCGCCTGCTGCAGTGCAACAGCGACCGCCAAGAGGCGCTGCTAAACAGCCGTCATCACCGCGATGTGTGTTCGCGTGGTCTTGTGCATCTGAGATGGCCAACGGCTCATAGTTTCTACACTCGTCGCTCTGCTGCAACCTCCACCCACTGCAGGTTTCTGTGGGCTGAGCTTGCGTGCTTAGGTAGGTACGCCTGTTGCTTTATGATGGCGTTGGTGGTGGCTCTGGACTGCTGCTGATGAGGCGGCAGAAGCGGAGTTGCTGCCGTTGCCGATGGTTTTCGTAGAGGATCGTCTAAAGCCAACTGTATCAGGTGAGAGAATCTGGCTCCGATCTATGCATTTAGGATCAAAATCAAGCGTCTAGATCATCATGACCCTTCTAAATTACGAGACGACGAAATCCCAGATAACAGCGGAGATAATTATTTACATTCTAGGCACCGTTACCACCTAGTTGGATCTACGGCCGTGGTTGGACTCTGTCGGAGTTATCAACGAAAAAATAGCCCCAGTATTATATCATATGCGGTCAATGATTAAAAGACGGCACAACGGTTTTGTAAATGCCACTTAAGTAGGCCTACAGAACTAATATTTTTCTGTGCATGTCAAGTTGACCGTCTTGATGTAGGCCTTTATATATATATATATATATATATATATATATATATATATATATATATATATATATATACTGATATACTGGTATATATATATATATTATTCATGTGTATCTATATATGTATATTCTGATAATATTCATTTAATTATAGTAGCACTATTCAACCTTACAGAAGATGCTGGTCTCAAATTTGGTTCCTCAGCTCTGCACCCTAGTCTGTTATCCATTACTATATGCCCCCTCTGTGGCGTGGCGAGGGGGGCGAAGGGTGCGAACCGCCCCAGGCGGCACTTGTCCTAGGGCGGCATTTTCGTGAAAAAAATAAATAAAAAATTATTGTTGTCTAAATTGCATTGTTTAAGATTCTTGTTGCTCCTGGCACAATACTGTTTGGCCTTTACTCTACATAAAACTAACATATACGACATACCGAGGTAGTCCTACCATCGAAGTGATTGAATGGTGCCTAGTGCTTATACACAACAGAGCAATCCTCAGGTAATTTGGCGCCCTATGCATCTACTTTCATCTATATAAGACCGCTCCCATCCTCGTTGCATGTACAGTAAGACCTGAGAAATATGGGGTCAGGCATACACTACACGGGGCACATAAAAAATATTTCAAAATATATAGACGATTTTGGCATAGGAAAATTAATAAGGAAAGAGCGGGAGATTCAATGGGGTGTTTGGAGATTGAATATTGCTGCTAGAATTAGCCTAAAATTCGTTTTTAATAACTAAGTTATGAGTTTCTGTTTGTATGATAATAAAATTTTATTCCTGAAGACATAACCGTATTATCCCTAAAATTTAGCGCGGTAGGCGGCTTCACCTAAGCAAGGAGCCGGCTCTGAGAGACATGGCGCATAAGAGAATTTAGACATTATTATTATAACTAATTTTTATCGTTCGACAGGTGCGAAAGCAATGGAGAAATTAAGTTAATTAGCGTCCCCTTGGGATTGATATAATACAAACTTGCAGCCGACCAGATCATCTGCGCTGTTTTATTATATTTATCATTTCAACTTACCGGCTAAAATTATGTCTCTACGCTGACTTTAGTAATAAATAAAAAATAATTTATTTTGTGATTTTTTTTTACATTTTTGCGTTTATTAGATTAAATTACCTGCGTTTAGTAGCGGAAGCATCCAGGTAGTAGTATGGCCCAACAGTGTTCCCTCTAAGATGAGGCCGTGGAGGGGGCGCACACAAGAATTTAGTGTGCGCGCAAAAATGTTTTTCTCGAAAAACAAACAGATCTATTAAGATGAACTGTAAACCAATACAAATAAATTGAAGGCTAATTACAATGATGTACAATGCGATACATCATCTTCTCAAACTGCTCTAAAACACATGTTAGACAAGGGACTTTTCGTAGGGACGGCATTTTGTACCTTCGCACTTAGCCTCGCTATGCCACTGCCCCCCCCCCCCATGTCATGTACTGGCTCTTAATTTTGATTGCAGCAGTACTTAGTAATACTAAAATAGTTGCAGTTCATAAGCATGTGTATGTGTACATGTGTACATATATTGTTTTACTTGATCTAACACATGTGGGGAATTAGATTTATTCTTCCACAATTGTTTTAACTTCTTTGGTCACATGTGCTACTTGGTCCTTTGCTCTCTGCATCTGCAGTTGGGTTGGTATTCTGCATTTTTCTTCTAGTGAAGAATCTTCTGAGGGCACACTTGTTCCTCTTCTATTTAACTGCTGAAAGCTCACCAGATTATTGGTCCATATATATTATTCTGGTTATTCTGTATAGTACACTGGTAGTATGACATTTCTTGTGAGACATCATATAATGACACTGAAAAAATAGAAAAGACAAAAGTTCTGTTGTTATATATAATTATTAATTATATATATATATAAACATAAAGAAGAAAGTAAGTATGTTTCTATCTTCCACAAAACAATTTTGATCCACTGGACTGATTGCTCCCAAATTTTGCACAAATACTTCTTAGCAGCTGAGGAAAAACATTGCAGGAGGGGTTCACGATCCCAAAATCTTACCCTTCGCAATGAAATCAGAAATCTCTTTGAGACATGATTGCAGAATCGTTGAGGTGCTAAATTAGACATTATAAAGGTTTGACTTGGGATATGCCTATCATTGGAGGCTAAAAAATGTGTAACTTCTAGCTTTTGCAGCAAAACAAAGAAATCAAGTAAAGGCTTCACATGAAACCAATTCAAGCAACAGAAGTCAGCAGAAATTCAAAGTCTCTGAGTGTAGTGCCTTCCGCTGAGTTCCTAGAACTTCTGCTGGATCAGTTTTCTGCTGATGCTGAACATCCAATTACTGGGTTAAACCCTTTCCTCATTAAACATGATTTTTGCTTATTGCACTGCAGACAGCATAAAATGATTCGCTGGTTTTGGTGTAGTATGGAAGACATAACCATCGAGGTTCTTTTGTGAACAAAAATACACTACTCACTCTCTCTTCTCTCTGTTGGGTGAAAGAAAACAGACATAACTCACTTCTGTGAGAGGAAAACATGGTTGCCTTCTCAGTCCATGATAAACTGGAGCAAGCTTCTTATTCAATGTGTTGCTTGGCGAAAATTCAATGGTCCAAATTTTCTGTCCCAGTCCATATCCACAGCAGAATTCTTATTGGTCTTCCTGTAGTCTTTCTCTTCTGTTTTATCCAGTTATGAGTTCACATTTTCTGCATTTGTCATCGGCCGTGTTGGTCGATTGATCGACTGCTGCATCATTTTAATGAATATTATCATCTAAGTGCAAAATTTACTCAGTAACTTCGAACATGTTGGAATTTTCTAGTACCTGGTTTGCGTACCTATCAGTGTGTGTCTAATCTATTTTCTTTGGTTCTTTTTTCTTCCATCCTTTCCTTGATTTCCTCATTGGTTTTATCTTCCATCCAGCTCATTTCTCCGTTCTTCTCCATGTTGACATTTCGAAAGCCCCCAGTCTTTTTATGTTCAATTTTTTCAGGTTTCTGCTCCATGTAGCACAACATTCCACATCAATGTCTTCATTCATTCATTCATTCATTCATTCATTCATTACGAAGATTTATATAGTGATCCTTCAAGGCTACTACTCAGGAATGCTCCCGACCCCGCTATGGCTGAAAAGAACAGTTTTAAGGTGACTATTAATAATAGAGTTTGAGTGGACCCTGGGTGACATGCCAATGAGAGTATGTTCCAGAGTGAGGGACCAACCACTGAGAAGGCAAGATTATTTTGCTTAGTGAATGTGCAGGCAAATGGGACAATGAATGAGCCTTGGCTCAGTAGAGCGGAGAGAGCGGCAACCTGTTGCACTCAAAGTAGAATAACAGAAATGGCAAAGATAGGCAGAGGCGAGATCCAGCAAGGACTCCAGACCTGAGCAATGATGCGGTTCAAGCTTCGCTGCTGGAGGGGAAGCCAATGGAGCATTTATCTTTCTTTTCTTCAGATTCCTGCTTAGTTTTCCTCTCGATAGTTCTCTCCTTTTTTGAGAACTCCCCTTTTCCTGTTGCTATTCTTCTTTTAATTTATCTGTGACATTTGGCATCTGTTGATATGGTGTTCAAATCTCATTATTTCAGAATTTGTGTAAATGTGATGTGCTGCTGTAGTGCAGACAACTAGTTTTCTATTTAGTCCTCTCAGACATCGGAAATTGGCTTTGCTGAACCCGTGGATCTTTGAAAAAGGCAGATATGCATATACTTCATGTTTTTCACAGACAAATTTGATTCCATAAATTACGAGTAAGGTAGCTCTGGGTAATAAGGCTCACCAAAGAAATTTTTATTTAAAAAATGGATACTGGTATGCAACTGTAGCTATTAATTAATCAGTCGATTAATTGTTTTGCTAAAATAAAATAGGCATATAAAATAAAATGCTGCATATAAGGAAATAATTTATTTTGGAATCATGATGTTGGTCTTATTACCCAACATGAAGGGTAATAAGGCCCAAGTTAAAAATGTATTATTTGGTTGCTCAAATGTTCCTTCAAAATTTCTAGCATCATATTATGTGAGCTAATCTTGAAAACCTACCGTTTTGTGGTGCTTGGCTGTCTATCCTCTCTATGCACAATGCATAACCAACTGTCATCTATTCTTTCTGTGCTTATCAATCAATCAATTCAATTTATATAGCGCCTCTTCAGGATAACTATTCAGAGATGCTCCCGACCCAGGCCTGATCAAAGAGGAAAGTCTTGAGAAGTTTATAGAAAGAGCCAGAGATTGGATGCATAACGTAATGGGCGCTTGCATGGCTGCCAATAGTTAAATGCGACTCCTGTGATATCTTGTCATTATTCATTATTTATTATTTATTTATTTTATAAGTTTATTTGGCAATCAATGGAAAATTTGCAAGGAAACTTTCTAACAAAGATAATTGACAATTGCACCCGAGACCCAATTAACCACGGAGCGGTCACGCAAGTTAGGGTCACCTAATAAATTAAGTATAGAGGCCAAAAGGAGAGTCGAATGGCCAGAATGGGTGAAAATGAGATAAAAGAACAAGGCTTAACTAATCTTAACTAACGAATATAGCAGATGAACTGTATAATGATCTCATGTTATATTCTGATCTTGGTCGTCTGTCGTCTGTTTCTTATAATCTGCTCAAGTTTTCAAGACACTTGTGAGGTACATCCAAATGTTCTTTGAGCGTAATTTTTGCTGCTGCTTTCTTGCACTTGCGCAATAGATTCACGATGCACGCTAGTAGTTATTTGTATATCTAGTGTTTTTCAAGATTTAGCTAATGTTTTGACCTGTGTTGTATGCAAGACATGAAACTTCAAGACCAAGAAGAGACCAAGACAGTGAGGTGCCGAGACCGAGACACTGAGGTACCAAGACCGAAACCGAGACACTAGGTTCAAGACAGTATGAGACAGTACGAGACAGTAAAAGACAAGTGATCCTAGATAAAATGCTGTAAAATACTAATGTATCAGTTTTCCGGAATAAGGTTCATATGTAATTTCAATTTGAAACTTATAATGTATATAATACCAATTCCTAAGAACAGTTTTTATATTGCCACGTTTTATCTTTTTCGATATCTCTTTGTCGGCCTATCTTCTGAATAGTATAAAGAAAACCTTTATAGACACGTCTGAAATTTTCTAGACAATTTTAAACAAGCAAATTCGATACCAAATACCAAACGAAATTAAAAAGCTGCGCACCCTGATAAACTCGAAGTTGTTCCGATTGTGTTGGTTATGGTGATTTTACATCAATGCCAACGGCAAGGCATAGCTATTGTTTGTCAATAACTTCAAATTGCGTAAAAGGAAACTTCACAATTTCAGGTTCTCTCTCAGACATTTTTCCACTTTAAGATAATTGAATTGATTTCAGTATCATGTGACTCGCACGTTAACCAGAATTACCGTTTCTCGTAGATTCCGGTTTCAATTTCTAGCGCAAGATTTTAAGACAGTTAACACAAAACTTATCGAGACAGAACAAGACTTTCACTTCAAGGCAGTTTCCAAAAATTCGCGTCACTACCTCGAGACCGAGACCAAGACAGCAGGCTTCCGAGACCGAGACACTAAAAACCTGTCTCGAGACCTGAGACATGATCTCGAGACCACACAACTCTGGTTTTGACTTTTTCTGTATTGCTTCTTAGGCTGAATCTTCTACTATTGCATAAAGTTTTGTCATAAAATACTGCAGTTCTGTAAATGGGAGATCACTAGGCTTCCATTGAATTTGATTCCTGCCTGAGTGTGGCTTAAATTGATTGTCGACTACCATTCAAATTACTAGCTAATAAAAAAATACAGAGACTAAGGAACAACATTCAATTTCCCCATTAACAATTTAAACATTAATACCTTGTTGAACAACAGATTGTAAAAAACACTTTTTGCTAAAGTAAAAACAATTATGATCAAAGTGGCCAAACTGTTTGCCAATGATGGTCAGACCATATTTGACAGTGATGAGGTGTGTGCATTGTAAATTATTAAGCGCACACATTTTAAAAATGTTCTAAAATAATGAACATCATTAGTCAATTACTATCATCACCCTTGTTTACCCAATTGAGCACCTTGAGATAAAAATGATTTGAAAGTTATGTAATACATTTGGTTAGAAACTTAAAAAGTCAGTATGGTTGAACTATATGTAAAAATGCAGTGTGTTTAAAGGGTCATGTCTACAAATGACCTTCGTAGATTGCGCCCAATTCTTAACTACAAGACTGCATGCACAATAGCCACATCAATTGTTCACTCAAAGCTAGATTACTGCATTTCTCTCTTTCACAACATTGATTCATCACAAATAAGACGCCTACAAACAATTCAGAATGCTCTTGCCCGCGCAGTCACTAAAACCCCAAAACACCATCATATAACCCCTGTCTTGAAACCACTTCATTGGCTAAAAGTGCCTTAACACATTCACTGCAACATTGTATCTATCACCTACAACGCACTTCAAACCTCTCATCCCTCTTACATTCGTCAACTCCTTACAATCCAACTGCCCGGATCAACTCGCTCATCGTCATCATCATATCTTTCTCTATCTCGACCTCCAGTCTCATCATCGCTGAAATTCTGCAACAGCTCCTTAGTCTATGCTGCACCAGCACTTTGGAACAGACTCCCAAAAGAACTCCATCAGTTTGCTCATCCCCACATCTCAACTCCAAATATAACCTCTCCTCCGCTTTCATTATCCTCTGCTACTTTCCATTCATGACTAAAAACCGAACTCTTCAATGTGTCCTATCCAGATTCTACTCCTGTGCCACCACATGACCACCCTCATCATCAACTACCACCGTAGCACCATGCTGTCTCCTCGGCTTGACTCTCTGGATTTCGACCCGGCACCGAAAGGAAACGACAGGATTGGCCATTGCGGACTTGCTTTGGCATAGCGCCGGTGAATAAGTTGGTCTCCCTGACGTGGCTTTTGTGGGCGCTGAGAAATTTTTGAGGATTTACATTACATTACATTACAAATGCAGTTCTTCTTAACTCATGAGATATTAAATTGGGATTGAATAAATGTTCGTAAATGTCAATTGATATAAGTTTTGTATTTACAGAGAATAAAAACCTGCTTCTTATTCATTCATTCAATACTTTACATAGCGCACTTTCGGGGAAGTGCTCAAAAGCGTTCCCAACTCCAGTCAGGACAAAGAGGTTTACAAGTTTTCAAATGGCCTTAAAATGTATCACTACACAATGTGGGGAACAGATGTAATTCCAGAGATAGGGCATTCCAAATCCTGGCACCTACCACAGAGAATGGGCAGATTTGCATTGCTACTGCACAGGCAAACACAACCACAGCAGAGCGAAGGAAGAGACTACTCAAGCCCTCAATACCGGCTGACAAAAGTCTATCAGGTAAGTTGGTGCAAGGCCAAGTAAGTTGGCATCACCAGACGAGAGGACAGCTCTTTAGTCTATACTCAATCTGCTGTTGGACAGGAAGCCAATGCAGAACCTTCAACATACATATGTTATGACATTATCATATTTTGGTATTTGGCCAACAATGCGCACTGCAGCTTGCAGCATACACGATCAAGACAAGACAACCTGCTATGGGACAGACCGAAATAGAGGGTTAAACAGTAATCAAGCTGTGCTGTAATGACGGATGGACGAGAGTAGTTTCAGCCATGTCATCCAAGTTCAGCTTGGTAAGTTGCTGCCTTGTGCCCAGCCACATGAATTTAGTCTTCATGGAATTTAGATGTTAGTGACATGATGACATCTATGACTCCAACCTCTCCATTTCTCCGACAGCCAAGGCAGCATTCTTATGTTTAAACATGTGCTAACCCAACTCTACATATCCTTCTCCCCGACCTCCTTCTCCACCTCCATTGCACAATTACTGAATGTGTGGCAAACTTAGTCTCCGAATGGTTGTCAACTCATCTAACCTTCTCTGCCTCAACCCTTCCAAGACAGAATTTATCTTTTTAGGAGTCCCTGACCAAATCAAGAAAATACCCGACCCTGCAATTCGCTTACCCATTAACTCTTAATCCATTCCCTTCACCTCAAATACCCCAGCTCGACTTCAAAACTGCTTCCACAATTGCCACCTCCATCGTCCACTCCAAGCTGGATTACTGCAATTCCCTTTTCCTCAACCTTGAAGCCATGCAAATATAACATCTACAATTCATCCATTAGCCAGAGCCATCACCAGAATACCCAATAATCTTCACATCACTTCAGGAATCACATCCTAGCTAAAAATCCCAGAGCGCATGCACTGGCTAAAAATCCCAGAGTGCATTCATTTCAAATTTCAAAGTCCTTTCACTAACTTACAACTCCCTACAATACTCCAAGCCCAAATACCTTCGTGAACTCTTCACCATCCAGGTAACCTGCTCTACCCAATCGTCCTCTTGTCTCGCCCTCACTCAACCCCCGATTACATCTCATCTCAAATTCTCTATAAGCGCCATATCCAATGCCGCACCATGTCTCTGGAATGACCTTCCTCCTGAATTTCATGCCTTTTCCTTTCCTCCATCGTCACTGCCCATCATGCAACATTATTTGTCCTAGCGCCCCTATCCATGACATCTCGGGGTTTCATTTCTAAACTTAAAATCCCACCTCTTCAAGAACTCTTACCCAGAGTCATTACTTGACATTCCACCTGTCAATCCTCGACCAAAACAACACCTTCCTTAACAGCTACTCTGCCTCCCTGCTGACCTCCTGGAAACCGAACTGTGACCTCCCACAGACTATCCTTTGGACAACCCTTTCGATTTGAGTGCTCGTGAGTAAGCTGGTGCCCTGCGCTTGACTTTCAAGTGGCACTTGACTTTCAAGCACCTTAGAAATTTGGAGAAACGATTACGGTTTAAGCAATTACTAACATAGATAAAAGACTGAATGCAGCAGTAGCACACTTCCTGACTAAAGTATATCGGAATGCCTGCAGAGCTAATATTTTCCCACTGGAGGGAGGATGGCCCACCCTATTATCAGATCATTAGACTGTCTGAGTTACAGTAGTATGTATGAAAACACATGTGTATATATGGCACATTATGAGAATCTCACAAAGGTACTAGAAGGTGCGTTTTCAAGTGTGCTGAAGATGTTTCACCAAGGCAGCCTGAGCTCCATGTGGTGAGTCAAAAAACAACATGAAAATAAGTAAATAAGTAATGCTACGTAAGCTTATCCAACAGAATCCATTTGAGAAACTGTAGCATTGGCTCCTTGCGAAATACTAATTTTTTTGGAGTTTTAGTTTATTATGTAGACTCTTTTGCCTGAAAATATTTGTATGCTGAGAAGAATCGGCATCTGATTTCTTTTGACAGATCCACTTCTGCAGCATCTCTGCAACTACACAACTTGCTTTTCAGGATATAGTAGCTTTGAAGACATTTAATGTGACTTACACTGAGTGGATTGGCTGTAACTTACACTGAGTGGATTGGCTGTGACTTACACTTAGTAGATTGGCTGTGACTTACACTGAGTGGATTGGCTTAAACTTACAATGAGTGGATTGGCTGTGATTTACAATGAGTGAATTGGCTGACTTACACTGAATAAATTGGCTGAAACTTGCACTGAGTGAAATGTCTGTCACTTGCAATGGGTGGATTGGCTGAAACTTGCATTGAATGGATTTGCTGTGACTTACTCTGAGTGGATTGGCTGTGATTTACAATGAGTGGAATGGCTGTGACTTACACTGAGTGAATTGGCTGTGACTGACACTGAATGGATTGGCTGAATCTTACACTGAGCGGATTGGCTGAAACTTGCACTGAGTGAACTGTCTGTCACTTGCAATGGGTGGATTGGCTGAAACTTGCACTGAATGGATTTTCTGTGACTTACTCTGAGTGGATTGGCTGTGACTTACAATGAGTAGATTGGCTGTGACTTACACTGAGTGAATTGACTGTGACTTGCACTGAGTGGATTGGCTGAATCTTACACTGAGTGAATTGGCTGTGACTGACACAGAATGGATTGGCTGAATCTTACACTGAGAGGATTGGCTGAAACTTGCACTGAGTGAATTGTCTGTCACTTGCAATGGGTGGATTGGCTTAAACTTGCACTGAATGGATTTGCTGTGACTTACTCTGAGTGGATTGGCTGTGACTTACAATGAGTGGATTGACTGTGACTTGCACTGAGTGGATTGGCTGAATCTTACACTGAGTGAATTGGCTGAATCTTACACTGAGTGAATTGTCTGTGGCTTGTACTAAGTGGATTAGCTGTCATTTACATTGAGTATATTGGCTGAATCTTACACTGAGGGGATTGGCTGTGGCTTGCACTAAGTGGATTAGCTGTCATTTACATTGAGTAGATTGGCTGAATCTTACCCTGAGTGGATTGGCTGAAACTTGCACTGAGTGAATTGTCTGTCACTTGCACTGGGTGTATTGGCTGAAACTTGCACTGAATGGATTTGCTGTGACTTTCAATGAGTGGATTTCCTGAAACTTACATTAGTGGATTGGCTGTGATTTACACTGAATGGATTGTCTGAACCATACACTGAGTGGATTGGCTGTGACTTACAATGAGTGGATTGGCTGTGACTTGCACTGAGTGAATTGGCTCTGACTTACACTGAGTGGATTGGCTCTGACTTACACTGAGTGGATTGGCTCTGACTTACACTGAATGAATTGGCTATCACTTACACTGAGAGGATTGGCTGAAACTTGCACTCAGTGATGACATAATTTCCACATTATACTTTATTCCAATATCACTCTCTCAGCATATTCAAGCCATTTGCAAACAGTCATTCATTTTCCATATTAGAGACTTCTGCAAAATAAGACAACTGGTACCTGTAGGCCTATCTGCTGCAATTACTAATTAATTAGAATGATGTCACACACTAATCAAGTCAGTTCAGTTGTATCTGGTGTATAAAACAGCTGATTTAATGCTGTGTATTTAGAAAGTTTTGTTTTGATGTCAATGTTTTCTTCAATTAATACTTGGATGTATTTTTCAAAATATTTGACCCATTGCTTACCACATGTGCTAAATTGTGACGAAATAACCTATGCGACGAAATGAATGTGACGAAATGATCTGTGATGAAATGATCTGCAACACCTTTGTCTTCATGCTGCTATTGTTACTTATTGTGCCTTCATGATATAGACAATGAAACAGTAAGATAATGAAGTAATAATAGCAACATGAAGACTAATTACTTGATTCATCAACTGCACTATGACGCTATTATTATTATTATTATTATTATTATTATTATTATTATTATTATACATATATGTTTCACATTATGCTGTTATCGCCCATGATGAGCTAATGGAGTGTTGGCAATGTCCCGAAGAGGCAGACTGCGTTCCCACGCTGAAGAACAACTGAGATATGTTGGAACAGAAATGACGTCTCCATTGGATCGTGGGTTGCAGCACTCGTTCGACTACCCAACTCTGAGATGAACTCCAGTCCTTCACTGCTCCAAGCGCCACCGGATTCCAAGGAGAGGGCTACGAAGTCGTGGGTGTTGGTTATGGTGGAATACTTGGCCCTCTTCGTCTTAGCTGCGCGTTCGGCTGCTTCGCCAGCTCTGATAGATGTGTCGACAAGATGTGACTTGGCGTAGGTGTCGGGCACTGTCACATCCCATGCCAGACATCGACCACGTGTCCAAGGAATGAGCGTGACGCCGTTCGGTCGCTTTCCATCTTCTCTTAGCAAGCCGAGAGGTTCCTTTTGCGCTGGAATCTTCGCCCTGCCAAGAGCTCTCCAGATGACATCGTTCAACATGCTATGTCGTTGATGTTTTCCGCTGCCTCTTCTACAAATTAGTCCATGGAGCCCTTTTGCGTCGACGCTCTCTTGACATTGGTGACGCAAATGTGGCTCGCAGAGCGTCGTTCCTAGCCTCAACCTGGCTGCCAGTCGTACATCCTCGTTTGAGAGGCGCAGGCCTAGGGCAGTCACAGGGGGCGCTAGCATCCAGTCTCCAGAATGAGGTGCTCGTGAGGCCAGCAGGCGAGCACGGTTGCATGGATTGTTATTGGAATCCAGCAGACCTTTCCATGCCTTGTCTGTGAATCGGAGGTCCCATTCTTTCTGGCGATAACTTGCTGCTCCTGTTGGTGGTTCTGCATCTGTCAGGGTCTTCCAAGCGTTGAGTGCTGAACTCGCAAGTTCATATGGTTCCTCAGCAGACTCTGTTGGTAGGATGCATGCCTGGAGTTCGCTTGTACTAGCAGCAGAAGCCAGAAAGGCAGAAAGTGCCAGCGTAGATGCACAACGAACTCCCAGACCACCATCTCTCACCGGCAAAGAAGCCTGGAGCCAGCGGTCATCGTCAAGGTCCACATTTAAAATGGTTGACAGTCCTTCTCTCAGCAGTTGATCAAACCGAGCCAAGCCCGGGCAAACAGTGCAGACGGCTGTGCGCAGACTGTACAAGAGCTTCGGTATTATTATTATTATTATTATTATTATTATTATTATTATTATTATTATCGTCATTATGGTCTTCAATGTTAATTGATGGTGATGTCGTCCAGAGTAGCCCTGCTCGTTGGACTCCTGAGCAGCGAAAGTTCCCTTGAAAGCAACTGCGTTGAGTGATCATCGAGATGCGCTGGTAGAGAAAAGTCATCTACCTCTGCTCCCCAGTGATGGTGCTCAGTCTGTGTCCCAGTTCTGAAAGGAAGCTTTGGCCTTCGGAATTGATGGTTTCGAATGCCACTGGTGTGAAGACGTACGTGGAGGCTAGCTCGGCGTATTTCTGAGTTTTGAGGTTCGCCGCCCTCTCGGCCGCAGCGCCCGCTCTTTGTGATGTTTTCTGGCAGATACGACGTTGCCATTGTATCTGAGACTGTCGCGTCCCATGTCAAACACAGCCCCACCCGCCATGGTATATGAGTGAGTCCATCTGTTCTTTTACCGTCAGATCGGGTCAAGCCCACCGGCTCTTTGACAGTGGGGATCGCTGCAGGGATTAAACTTATACAAATAAGGTTGTTCAGGGCCATGTGTCTGGGCCAGCGTCCCAGGCCCAGGCCACATGAGAGACCCTGATATCCGTTTCTCTCGACTAGGGCACCACATGGGCAGGAATGAGGTAAACAGACAGGTAACCCAAGTCTGTAACCCACCGCCACCCTCAGGGACTCATCGTCAAGTCTCAGCCCGCAGTTTGTAGTCGGTAGGGCAAAGAGCCAGTCGCCTGCATGTGGTGCTGCCACTGCTCTAAAACGTGCCTGATTCTGGGAATCAGGCATTCTGGAGGCGAGGTCTGCCACTCCGAGCTCGATCAAAGGGTTATCCCATCTCGATTGTTTGTGAGCCCAAGCTTCTTCCGGCTCTGGTACTCCGCTGGTTTCCCTCCATTTGGCCTGAAGGATCTCCAGGGCAGGGTCCTTTTTAGGCTTTCATCGCAGAATCTTTGTCTGGAGTATATCAGTGGCTGCGGCCGATGCCAAGAAGGCTGGAAGTGCCAGCGAAACCACTGATCGGATGCCCAGTCCTCCTCTTTTGATGGGCAGGGTGGCTTGGAGCATTTTGTTCGATTTAGGATAAGGCCGAGTTTTTCGCATTCGGTTTTGAGTCTGTTTATATCTTCCGCAACCTCTTCCGCTCTGCCACCTAGTGTTAGCTCGTCCAGAAAACCTACTGTGAGCGGCGATTTCATTTGGATGAGGATGGGCTGTAGAGGTAGACAGAAGAGTAAGGGACCCAAAGGGTCGCCTTGTTGGGGCCCCACTTGGGACAAGACACAGTATCGACCGTATTTAAGATGTGAGTGTTCCAAGTAAGCTAGATTGCAAAAAGGTGCCAGTTCAGGAAGAATGTTATATAATGCGGTCAACATTTCAAGTCTGTATAGGCTGTTGAATGCGTTGGAGAAATCTATTTTGGCTATGATTGTTTCGTTGTCTAAACTGTTCAAAAATCGTCTTGTTCCATGTACTGCTGCCTCACATCCTCCTGGTACACCAACTCCGACTTGTCTGGGAGAGAGGTATTCAGCAACTTTAGGCGCCGCATAAGAGCTGTCACATTTGGCTGTCAGTCTGCGCCAGTAGTAACCAATGACAATGGGCCTCAGACCTCCAGTGCTTTTCATAAGGGCGAAGAGAGTTCCACCGAAAGGGGTTGCTTGAATCCCAGAAGGGCATTCTCCTGTGAGAAGCAAGTTTACCAGAGCCGTAATGGCGGCTAGCAGAGTTGGGCCCGAGTCTGGTTGCCTGACTAACTCTAGGATGTGCTGGGGGTGTAAGCCGTCTGGCCCACTGGCTGATCCCGCCGGGAAGTTGCGAATGCATCTGATTACGTTCTCCTGGTCATCTGAAGCGGGGCGGCATCCGGTGGCCCAGGCACTGGCTCTTGGCTCTGAGGTGGGGGCGGATGTTTTGTTTTGGGCTCCTCCCATGTGGTCTCGTTAATTGGGATTGGCTTGTCGTCCGAGCTCAGAATCCTAGCTGCTGCTCGGATATTCCCATCTTCCAATTTAGAGGCCACGGCTGAGGCCCTCGTTTGTTCCACTTGCTTTCCTTCTTTCTTTCTGTGTTCTGATCCATCTTGTCCGATAAAGAGCCAGTCAATGTCCTTGGAGCCAGGAAATCATTATTATTATTATTCTAATATTAAGACTTATAAAGAACAAGCTGTATAGCCACAAATGTTGTAAGAGAGATGGTCTGCTGGACCTTCTTGACTGCTACTGCTCGGTCCAAGGCTGTATTATAGGGTAATGTTCTATTTGGTTTCATAAAGGGTGCACAGGGAGCAGAGATAGGTCAATGGAGTTAAATGCAATATGCCATAAAGCAGCGTTTCCCAAACTCTGTTCCGAGGAACCCTAGGGTTTCGTGAGGTGAAGACAAGGGTTCCGCTGTAAACTTTCAATGTGAACAATAAGCTTCAAACAATTTAAAATGAATTGTACGAGTTTTTTATGGGATGCTTTTTGCTTAACATCTGTGTATAACGTTATACGAATGAGATTTCATATGTTATCGTCATCCTTAATAATTTTCTGTTTTTATCAATCTAATCATTGCCTAAGGCTATAATTTTCTGCATTCTGAAGTACTTGTTGTATCTACAACAGAATAATGTTTAGTTTCGGATGGGGTTCCGCTAAAAAAATTTAATGTCAAAAGGGTTCTACGGGCAAAAAGATTGGGAAACGCTGCCATAGAGAGAGCCAGAGGCAGTCTAAGTGCTTTATTTTCAATTCCAAATAAATTTATTATTATGAAGAATCTGTCAACACACACACAAATACACATGCACACACACACACACATATACAGGTGGGATGCTGCTATGTGTAGTCTGCTGGACATGGATCAATGAATCCAATCCTGTCATCACAGGCTTACTTCTAATAGGCTTAAATCAGGTGAGTGTGTTCCACTCACACATTGCAATTACAGCCATCAGTGGTCCTTTGGTAAAAAGGATGGGCATCTGGCTATAGTTGATTGAATAATGGAGTCTAAAGTAGTATCATAGAGACATTGTAATTTCATGGCCTTTATTTGGAGGGTCATGGAGTAGGGCAGAGGATGCAATGTTAAGAGCTAATGCTTGAGGAAAGCTCTGATCATAAGATAATTATATGTACTGTATGTATATGCATCTGAACATTTATAAAATTCATTTTAGGAAACTCTGAAGAACCCATAGTGTTAGTTGGAATGAATGTTACCCTGGCTGTAATTGCTCACCAATCTAAGAAATTGACAGAGGAAAAACATTATGTATCCACCTTTAATTCTGTCCAATGTATTCTTTGAAACGATGTTTTAAAAACTCACTGAATACATCGCTCATTTCTCATTACTTGCATATAGATGTCGTCATGCTGTGCTAATGATGCTGGGGCCCTCTGGGATTAAATCAGTCAAATCAACCTTTCTATAAGACTGGTATAGACAAATCATCTTGAAACTGATGAGTAGCCAGTGTCAGTTATCACGCTGAGTTGCAGTGTTGTAGTCAAGCGTCGTCCACTGTGAGTGAAAGTTGACTGGCACCCAAGGAATTTTCTGGTTGCACATGGTGAGACCTAGTGATCAATACCAGACTTGGGCAGTTTTCTTACACATAATTTGCTGCTAAGAGGGAAACCAGTAGAGAACGTCGTCCATGTACCTTAGAGATATATTCAAATTTGGGTATATGGCTGTACGGAGCAGAACGCAAGATCCGAACCGAGCAAAACAGTCACCTAACCATGAGTGCAGCATAAAACGAGCAATAATTGTCAAGTCTACAAGTCTAATTGTGTCAAAGGCACAGATGAGAATGGAGGTAACAGAAGCAATGAGTGAGCGGACAACATTACGGAGCTGACACAATTGTTAAAAGCAGTCAATGCTAAGGAGGTTAATATGGGAAGCAAAGGCACCATGTCAAATGCAACAAGTAGCAGTACTATCAGTTGTGATTGGTCAATACAATACAATACAACTAAGCATTCATAACATGCTTTAACAAGACAAGTCTTGCACGAAAGCGCATTGGGCTGCATTCCTAGTCATAGCTCCGGGAGAATAGGTAGGTCGTTAATTTTGATTCATTGGTGCTGGAAATGTCCGAGAGAAGGCAAAGCAGTGCCATCCTGGTAGACCGACCTTTATGAAACTTCATCTAGATCACAGAAAGCAGGTTGTTCGTTTTTAAGCAGTATCGTCCAGGGTGTTTTGGTCCTAAGCCGTCAACAAGGCTAAGTAGGTTTTTACCATATAGGATAGTGGATCTGAAGCTAATGGCATGTGCAAATTGCTGATGCTTGTAAACTGTGAGTATGTATCTGTCCAGACATTTATATAGTGCATTGAGATTCCTTAAAGTATGTTCAAGCATGGCTGTCTAACAGATGTAAAGATGTAACTTAAGATGAGTTGAATGGTGTCTAAGTTGTCTCTACTGTCCCTACTATGTCCGGTGTTTTTGTTGTGACTTGAAAGCACTGTTCAATAAATTACCAGTAATGAATATGAAGGGAGAGCTTCACCTTAACTTCACTGGATTGAATATGAAATGTATTTGGGGCTTTTTCTTGATTTTGCAGTTTATTTCTCCAATGAAATTGATGGATTAATTTGATGGATTCTTCCTCATCTGTCCTGCATATTGGGGACATAGTGTCTCTCTATGCTGAGGGAAATGTCTCTGGTTTCATATCAACTCTGGGGTGAGTAATTGATTTGCTGTTGATTGACTCTGAATGCTAATTGTTATTTGGTCTTTATTATTTTGATGCTCTACCTATAAATTATTTGCTTTGATTTGTGTGACTAATGACTGACCTGATCCCAAAGTAATCCAGTTCAATGAACTGGATTACTATGGATTATTACCGAACTAAGTACAAACTAAGTATGAACTAAGTACAAATCTGTTTAATTACATTCAAACTGACAAAGTCACAGTATGATTACCAGCAGAGTGTGAATAGATGATCACAAGTTATTACAGGAGTCAAATGTTATTCGTATGGCAGACATACAAGGCGCCCATAACATTCTGCATCCATGTAAAATATCTTTGTAGTCTATTAGCTACTATTTCTATTACTATGGATTACTGTTGATATAAATCACTGGATTACAATTAATATTACTATTACTGTGGATTACCTAATTCTATTCTATTCTATTTCAATACTATTTACGGATTTATAAAGCGATTTACAGATTTATAAGTACTACTAAAGAAGTCAGCCCAACTTTTTGTGGGTAGACCACGTACCATTCAGACCATAGAGTGCCATAGACAGACATGGAGATAGATAATCACAGAGAGAGGAACAGAGACAGGTATTTGAGTATAAGCTATTATTAACTGCAGTGGATTCTCCTCTAACTAAATCTTGGTCTTAAACGTATAAAATGTGGAGACAAGCAGGTCACTCACTTTGTGCAGTGAGAAAGGATGGAAGAGACGACAAAGATGTATAACTTCCTAAGTTGATAAGCCTGCCTAAACTTTAAACCTCTGCCTAACCTTTAAACCCCTGCCTAAATTTTGAACCTCTGCCTAACCTTTAAACCCCTGCCTAATCCTGAAATCCCTGCCTAACCATAAAACCTCTGCCTAAACTTTAAACCCCTGCCTAAATTTTAAACCTCTGCCTAACCTTTAAACCCCTGCCTAATCCTGAAATCCCTGCCTAACCATAAAACCCCTGCCTAAACTTTAAACCTCTGCCTAACCTTTAAACCTCTGCCTAACCTTTAAACCTCTGCCTAACCTTTAAACCTCTGCCTAACCTTTAAACCCCTGCCTAATCCTGAAATCCCTGCCTAACCTTAAAACCTCTGCCTAACCTTCAAATCTCTGCCTAATCATCAGACCTCTGCCTTACCTTTAAACCCCTGCCTAATCTTCAAACCTCTGCCTCACATTTAAACCTCCTGCCTAATCTTGAAACCTCTGCCTAACCTTTAAATCCCTGTCTAACCTTCAAACTTCTGCCTAACCTTTAAATCCCTGCCTTACCTTTAAATCACTGCTTAACCTTGAAACCTCAGCCTTCAAACCCCGGCCTAACCTTTAAATCCCTGGCTAATCTTGAAACCTCTGCCTAACCTTCAAACCCCTGCCTAATCTTGAAACCTCTGCCTAACTTTTAAATCACTGCCTAACCTTTAAACCTAGACGAAGTGTGTGCGATAAAGCAGTACATAAGTAGCAAGCCAGTGAAGAGGGGCATAAGATCTTTTATGCTTTGTGAGAGTCAGACCGGTTATGTTTACAACATTGAAGTGTTCACCGAGAAGACTGTTACTGAGTTGGAAGCAACTTGCAGTGTTGTTGCCCCTTTGACTACTTGCATTGAATAGCAGAATTACATGTCACTACATGGACTGGTTTTAAAATTTACCAACTTTGGTTCAGAAGCTTGTTATTTGCTGTGCCATAATTCCAAACCGAAGACACTCTCCAAAGTTACTCATAAAGTGCGAAAAGGACGACATGACACATGGCAATTATGGATATTTATCTCTTCATGGAAGGTCAGCAGTTGTTTGGTGTGATCGAATTCAGCTGTACTTATGTCAACCTTTCATGATTCACATAACGTCACTGCTCTAAACCGCAAGAACAAAGTTTCATGTCCTGATTTGGTAGCTAATTACATGCAGGACATGGATGGATGTGACAGATGACTAAGTTATACTCGACACACAAGCATTACAGATGGACAAGGAGAAGGGCCTAACCTGGAGTTGCTATAACATATATATAAATACTGAACACTTTCAAACCCCATACTCAGGTTGGCAAGCTGTACTGTACTGTACATTTTATGACTTCCTGGATGAGCTTGGTACAGGATATTGATTGCTGACTACACCAGCACACGGTTCAGCAACGTTCATCTGAGGAAGCCAACATTTCTTGACTAATTGTTAGCCAGCACTTTCCGGAATGACTCCAGGTGTCACTGGCATCAACCAAAGTGCAATTTGTCAAGAAAAGACTGAGGTTTGTGAGGTTCAATCCATCCACAGCAAGGATGGACAATCCATACAAAGACACCAAGACTCTGCTTTGCTGTCCATTGTGTAGCTCATTCTTGTGCATTCGTGATGGTAGCACATGTTGGGCCAACTACCACAGCAAAGTGGAATTCTGGTGCCAAGACATTTAATTATATATCAGACATCTTATCACAGACATTAAGATTTCAGTTTACATGCATTCTGAAGTTTTTGATTTTTTGCCCTGGAGCTCGGGGTTAAGTGCGTCTTCACGTAGGGTTGTAGGATTAGCTAACTTCTTTTATGGAAGCTCAGGGCAAAAGGGTTAAGCTGCAAATGGTTCTAAACTTCCTTGTCATAGCAGAACCCTCGACATCTCAGCATAAGTTATTGTACCCATATTGCTGCCTGTTGAGGCATTTAAATCCATTTAAAATGAACCGTACTCTTCACAAAGTGCATGTACTGCATTTGAACCAACAAATGCAGTGAGTGCCTTTGGCATACAAATCGATGTTTTATTGCACTAAATGGTTGCTTTAGGTTCTCCAGACTCAAACATTGTTCAGCATTTTCTATCATTGGTCTGAAGATTCGGAATTCATTGCCCAATTCAATTTGTCAATTCTTTGAAGTCGTTCAGGTCCAAACTTAAAGACTCTTTCAACTGTCATACCTGCCATAGTTTGACTCCTGGTTTCACTGATCTGTCCGATTTTAACTGGCTTCTCCAATAGATTACTCTTTTAATATTTGTCTTTGCCATTATAATAATAGTGCATTATTTTTTACCCTTGCCGGAGATCAGGAAAGCTGGTCACTGCTGTCATATTTAATAAGAAACTTATATAAAGTTTGCTGCTGAAAATCATCTCAATTTCATCAGTTGTGTCCAGTTAGCAGAATAAGGCAGAAGAAATATTCTATAGTCATTCAAAGTAAGAATAAGAACAAAAATGATATTTGAGGATTCATTGATTCAAACCATGATTGAAAAGAGAGTGATTCACCTCTGCAGCAGGATGAACTTTGTTCAATTGAAGCCTTACATAGAGCTGTGTGATGTTGTTATGACATAAGATTAAAATCAATATTATTTACAGGTCATTCACCCATTGGAATACTAGCCTGGAGGTCTGATTTGTCATTTCTTCTACCATGAAATCGACTGTTCAAATTTTCGTCCTTCCCCTCAAAAAGCAGCACAAAGTTCACTATTTCTCCTTCGCTTTCAAGAAATTGGAAATCCATAGGGTGACACAAAAGTTTGTTCACCGTTTTCAAAGTGCGTTTTCTCAGTAAGGGCTTCATATTCTTTCTGATATTTGGTCAGTGCATACACAAGTCAAATGAAAGATATTCGTACAAAATTGGCTTAGGTTCGGTCTGTGCCATTATGTAGTAAAAAATTTAAGAGGATCAGTTTCTCGGACAAAAACTGCCATGCCAATTTGTTCATTATATAGTCACCGTAAAACAAAATATTTGGCCAAGTAGGCCTAGACCATAACTCAACCTTGTTGCCTAAGTCTTACAGACGTACGCCGCTGTCATGTCATGTCATGTCACATCGTCATCGTCGCTTCGCGATGGTTGACTACTCTGCAGTCAACCTTCAACATTTGATACACTTGTTCGGTGGTCACCATTGCTGTCCATGGAATTCTGAGCAGTTTCCTCATGCACTTGTTCTCAAATGCTTGTATACGTTTCTCTTCTTCTTCCTTTATTGTCCACACCTCACAACCATACGTTGTACATTGCCTAGGTCTTACAGACGTACGCCACTAGCGTACAGTATTTTCGTTCTGCTTAATGACAGCACTGAATATATATATTTATTTATTCACGCTCTCACTTGGTATCCATGCTCGACTCCATACAGCATAGGCTCTTGTTGATAATACTGGCGTTGTCTCTCGAACGCTAGTTTCACATATTGCTTGAGAACGTATAACGCAGTACTGCGAGTTCAGTCTGGTACCATTTGGCACAAAGTTAAGGCTCGTGAGACCTCTGGCAGTCATCTGTGGAGCAGACAAATCATTCTCTTGACTCTCCTAGAGCTTATGAAATCCAAACTGTATCGTTTTGTGCATTCGGTTCATAAACACATTAATGGCGACTCATCGGTGAACTAAACATTAGACCAGTCATCCGCAGTCCAGTGTCGATGCTCCTATTTTTACTCAATTAAGTAAAGCGACGTGATATTAATGGTTACGGCATATCCATGCATGAGCCGGAAATGCCCCTCATGTGCCACGGTGTTCACTGTCACGTCATTTAACGCACGTTCGACTTAAAATTTTTAAGGTTGTAATATAAAAATAGTTAAGAGATTCAAATCATTTTGAACAAGATATTGAAGTTTGAAAACGGTGAATGAACTTTTGTGTCAGTGTCCGGACATTTCATCGTGGTCCTATTCACCGTGCCCCATTCAACGTGGCCTGATCATCGCAGTCACATTCATTGCAGTACCAACTAACCGCTAGGATGTTTAATCGCAGTCCTGTTAATCGTGCACCCGTTCAACGCAGTCTTAAATGACAAGAAGTAGTATAAGTCTGAAACTGATTATATCAAGGCCTTTCGTACATAAATCTGTACTGCAGTAATACTGAAGGCAATGTGTATGTCCCATATAATAATCAATGTAATAAGTGGGTTGATGCATAATTAACTGTTAAATAAATCAGTTGAGTTACGAGTGAAAAAGATGTGCAATAGCTCGTAGATATGTCATAATTTCTGCACATCCATATGCTCCAACAGCAATTTTTATATGCTCATTCAGAAGCCTGTAATTTTTCTTTGACGGATGACCTATTCCGGTCACTCCCTGGAGAAACACCGCCATCTGCTTCAGAATGTCCTTGTTCACACAATCCACGAAGGTCCATAGACTGGGATGATTGCATTGAAAGAGTGACTGAAGGCCATAGTGCCACCCTTTAACAGAGTTGCTAGTCCTGGCGATGCCATCGATGGTTCCGGCATGCTGGTTCCACACATCAACTGGAAAAAGTGCAGGCCCATAAACTTCACCTCTTCCTCTCAGATGCCAGCCGCATATATAGGTATGTTCTAAGTAAATCAGCAGTTCATCAATGTTATCTACATCCGGCTTGGTGTCAGCTGGCAGATCAAAGGCTTCCTGAACGTCCTTGAGTGGCACGATCGCCAGCAAGGGGATACAATGAACGTAACCACAGACAGTATCATCGGTTTCATACGAAACTTTCATGCGGATCTTGTTCACCTTTCGCAGAACACTCTGACATGGATGGAAGTAGCAGCCAGTGATGCATGCTGTGGGATATGCTGTTTTGAAAGTGCCCATGGCCGCTTTCTCGATGATAGTTTTTGGATCAGCTTCTGGTATGAGGTGAAAAGCGCTTGGAGAACACGTGCATATGTTTCAGCAGTCTTGTTTCTCAATAAACAGCAGCGGAAAGTGAAATGAATGGAATTCAGTTGGAAAAAGAGGCCAGGAACGACCTTGAAAGTTCTATCCGCCAATCACACATCTGCTCTCGCAAGACCATCAAGAAGAACGTCTGAGGTCAAGGTGATGAGCCGATCATCTCCTGGTCCGGAGTCAAACACGACAAGTCTTTAGAACTGGTCGGGAATTTTGAAGAGATGGTCCTTTGGTATCGCCAGCAATGCTACTCCACCATTGGATGCAACTGTGAACTTCAAGCGATGACTACGTAGAGAGCGCATTACTGTTGCACGCTTTGATAGAGCCTTGAGCACACTGGGAGCAACTGTTGGTAGGATGGCTCCATGGGCTAAAGCAGGTGTAGCTGTTAGTTCTTCCATCTTGTCCTACATATGTAAATATATTACCACATTAAACGTCACATTAAAAGTCACATGTAAAGTAAAAGTATCAATGCCACTACAATTAGATAGAATGAACTGAAGCAGACTACCTAATACCTAAAGCCTTGTGAGCCAGAGACATTGCAACATTTCCTTTGTGCACATGATCTGGCTGTCGATCATCGAATACGCGAAGTTCACCAGCGAGAAGTCACGCCTTGCAACTTAGGTGCTGGTGCTGACAACATCTTCACGATGTTGTATCGTTTGCGTTGTCCCTTTCTCGAACATACTCAAAGTTATGATAAATTAAAGTTTTTTTTAACCACGTTAATTGCTTCCATACGTCCCTTCCATTTTCAATTGTATAATATCTTTTGCAATCAACCCTGTTTCAATAGTTTTGTCAAAGAGATCACATGATCATTTAGTAGTCAATTAATATGTCAAATGAATCTGTGGAAGTTAATGAAGAAACAATACAGGACAGCTGACAGCATTGTACTAATCGTTTCGGTATGAATAGGACTGCTATGAATTGGTTTGCGTTGAATGGGGGCTGCTGTGAATTTACACTGATGAATATGACTGCGGTGAATAGACGGTGTTGAACAGGGCACAATGAATAGGACCGTGATGAAACCCCCTAGAACCTTT
This sequence comes from Bimastos eiseni, assembly GCA_959347315.1. Lineage (NCBI taxonomy): Eukaryota > Metazoa > Annelida > Clitellata > Crassiclitellata > Lumbricidae > Bimastos > Bimastos eiseni. The sequence continues at coordinate 6,025,190 of OY365815.1, forward strand.
GTGTCACCCTATAATTGCATCTTCTCCTGTCTTCTGACTATTAACGCCTTAGCTTCACATTTCAGTGTGACTTTGCATGTTGCAAATTTTATTAATATTGATTGTAAAATCTTCACCATATAATTATATGTAATTTAAATATCTTGCAAAGCTTGCTTCCTTCTATTAATATTTAGGGCATAACTGAGTAGACAATTTCCACCGAGTACCGAATCCGAGTATTTGGATGAACTATTTGCCGGATCCTGGTACGAACCGAATAGTAGCGGCAAATCTGGCCATTGACTCAGCGAGTACTATCCGTAGACAAAGTGTAGTTAACCTGCCAAGTCAATGCAGAGTCTATAGCAATATCCTTCATGTAGCATATCGTCACACTATAGGCTATAGCAATATATTTATTATTTAATACTGGCAAACACATCGCATCGCTGAACACACGGCCTTTAGCTTGCAATGGTCGAGGTAACTTTATTGTGAAAAAAATTTAAAACTTTGTTATAAAATTTGAAATATGAAGTTATCAATGACGTCTTTACTCTCTAATGTTTACCGAAAAGTTGGTGGAGCCAATTCAAGCAGGAAAATTAATGATTAAATTTTGGTTGCCAGTTGGGGAATGCAACCAAAAGAAATTAAAATATATAGGGCCTACATTAACATCATTATTTTAAAGAAAATTCATTGGAATGTTAAGTTCTTGTTTAATTAATTGATAACTTATAGGCAAGTCTGTTAGTCCTAAGTTTATTTGATGAAAAAATATTATTTTATAAAAAAATTATTTTAGTAAAGAAGTTATTTTTAGCTATTTGCGGGTGTAAAATTTGCCAAGGTGAATACTTCTGAATAGTTCAATATTCGGCCGAGGCGAATGTCCGAGGCGATTTTCGGTTATGCCCTATTATTATTGTTTCTGTTGTAAGTGGTCATATGTAAGAGCAGCATTTATACAGATCTGTTTGTCTGATGTATTATGTAAAGGTTGGTTGATGACCGGTGTGTGGTACAGCCAGACGCTGGGGACTTGAATAACCCTCCGAAAAAGTTCAGAGGTTAGACTTTAACAACTTTTAAATCTTTTTCAAGTGCAGATCTGATATCTTATTGACATCTTCAACCTTTACTTTTCCATGGCCCTCCTTGATCCTATAAGGTCTTCTCTTACTCAGGACTGTCACAGATAATGCCAATACTGTGTGTTTATGATTGTTTTAAAAGTTTCGCATAATTTCAAACTGACAAACCGCAGCATGATTACAACTGTAGCATGATAACTCACTCCCTCTGCTAATACATTTGACCTATACAGAAACTCTTCAAACTTTTTTTAATGTCAGTATCTGCAATATGAAAGATATTATGTAAATCCTTTGGTGACAGGCAAAAAATTGCAACTTCAGAGACAGAGGCGCGTTTACAAAATACGGGGCCCTAGTCGCAAACGTTTTTGGGGCCTTTCTGAATTTGTACACTGATTTTAAATGGCCGTTTATAAATGATGTCACGCACCTATTGGAGGGGTCATGCATCTGTGACGCTATTTGTGACGAAGGGGAGAGAGTCTGAGATATGAAACATAAAGTCATCACATCAAATAACAAAATATGCATTTTTATTTTAAAATTTCACTCAATTAAACAGTGTGCCAACTTTTGGAAGCGAAGAGGCTCATAACACGTAGTCTTTGCTCTTACCAACGCAGCTAACCCAGCTGATATTGATATTGACATTAATAAAGCAATTATGAATTACCACAATACACCTGTCCTGTGAATGCTTAGCTGCAAAAATCGATAATATATTATATTTAAAATATTTCAAACGTGAAACATGCTATTTTGTATGAAAAGTTTTCAGTATCTAGTGTTTTCACTCATTTGGGAACTCCCTGAGATGTTATTTTGTATCTAGTGTTTTCACTCATTTGGGAACTCTATGAGATGTTATTTTGTATTTAGTGTTTTCACTCATTTGGGAACTCTATGAGATGTTATTTTGTATCTAATGTTTTCATTCATTTGGGAACTCTGGGAGATGTTATTTTGTATTTAGTGTTTTCACTCATTTGGGAACTCCCTGAGATGTTATTTTGTATTTAGTGTTTTCACTCATTTGGGAACTCCCTGAGATGTTATTTTGTATTTAGTGTTTTCACTCATTTGTGGAACTCCCTGAGATGTTATTTTGTATTTAGTGTTTTCACTCATTTGGGAACTCCCTGAGATGTTATTTTGTATGTAGTGTTCTCACTCATTTGGGAACTCTATGAGATGTTATTTTGTATTTAGTGTTTTCACTCATTTGGGAACTCTGAGAGATGTTATTTTGTATGTAGTGTTTTCATTCATTTGGGAACTCCCTGAGATGTTATTTTGTATTTAGTGTTTTCACTCATTTGGGAACTCCCTGAGATGTTATTTTGTATCTAATGTTTTCACTCATTTGGGAACTCTGGGAGATGTTATTTTGTATGTAGTGTTTTCACTCATTTGGGAACTCCCTGAGATGTTATTTTTTATGTAATGTTTTCATCGTTTTGGGGGCCCCTTGAGATTTGGGGGCCCTAGGCGCGTGCCTAGTGCGCCTATAGGTAAGTGCGCCACTGTTTAGAGAACATTCAATGCAGACTTCCAGTGCAGAATTGCAACAGTATAGGTGAACTTACTTTTTCGTTGTTCTGAAATGGAATTAAAATTCTCGATGTATAGTCGAGTATGTGTTTCACTGCTTGCATTACGGTGCCTCCTAGATCCTCAATGGCAAAATTTTCAAAAGGATTCCTGTTGGCTTTATCATGATTCCTACCAGATGTTTTGTACCAGCTTTGGATCGTACATGGACTCCAGCTTTACTATCAGGTTGATGTCATACTCAACTTCATCAATCAGTCCTGCAAGAATAAGATTGTTCATATAACCAATATTTAAGGGAGTTATCAGACTCTCAAGAATTGGATGTATCGCCAGGCAAAACTCCAGTGGTCCCAGAGGTCGCCCATATGCATAGTTGTCAGACACGTATTGTTTTGTAGCCTTCTCTGCAAGGCCTCTAACATTGAATCTCTTCTCAGAGCATTGAAGACATGTGAGAAGTCCAGTTTAACTATGACATGCAAGTATCATATAGTTTTGTGGACGGCAGCCTCGGCTCCTCCCGATACTCCCACGCCAATTTTAAGCTGTGATAGAGTTTGAGAAAGGTATGGAGTAACAACATGGCATACACTCTCAATGGCCAGGCATCACCACGTGTATCCTACAGCAGTCTCTCATCCTCCTTCACTTTTCTGAAAGCCTACTTCTTTTCATGGGGACTTGCATCATTATGTGCATATTTTGTCATAGTAGGTGTAGCTCTAGCAGATTTCTAAACTATTTGGAGTTTCAGCCTGTTTGATTTTGTGACTTTTATCAAAATGTAGAGAGTCACAATAATCAAGTGACTGGAAACAAATGCTTTAACAAGAGATCTACCACTTGAAGATGCCTTATTCTGCATTTATCATGAATAACTTACAAATCCCATTTGCACAATCAGTGAGAGACATGGTAGCATGGAAGCAATGCAAATAGACTGCCTGGCTTCAAAGATTTAAGTGTCCGAATATCTTAATAATTGATTATGGAGTGTCCAACTGCAGAAATGAAAGTTGGTTTTGTAAGGGTTCACAGTCTGAAAACGTCTTTGTGATTGAATCCTTATCTGCTTGCTAGGCACCAGCAAGAATGGCCATGATGTTGGCATATTTCATTTGCACAAGATCCTGGTGAGTTTCATACATCAGAATGGGTTCTTTGACACTACTATTCTCATTGCCAGTCTCGTTTTACTGCATGGGCTTGGAATAGCAAGATGTAACTCTGACCTCTGACATAAAACTGACCTACGCCGGAGCGACGTGTTAAACTGCTATACATGAGGCTGGAATTGTGCGTTATGCTGGACATAAAGTTACTCCTGGTTGACCCTAGGTGTAAGTCCGCAATTCCCAAATAGGGCTATAATCAATATGGCGACCATTGCTATGATTTGTTGTATTCGACACAGTTTCTTGCTTCTTGCTTCTATAGATCGTCACAATTCTCTAGATCTACGGAAAATAACACATTTTACAACGCCTTCCATTTTCACCATGACAAAATACTACTAAGCTTTGTTTGTGACGAAATGGCTGGCGATGTGGCACATGATATGCTGAGAAGAGGTTTTTCGCCTTCAGCCATGCAGTAATAATTAATTTCATAAAATGTAAACAAAAACGCCATCTAGTTTACTCTGACATTAAGCTGATGAGCTTCTTGTATTGTATAATACATGTATAATTAATTGATTTTGTTGATTTCCAAAAAATGTGATTTAGGACTTTGTATCTTAGCCGATGCAATCCGAATTAAGCGCTATAAAATCTTTACGCAGTTATCATTACCCATTGAAATCATTACTGTAAATCCAGTGTCAGACATAGTCTCACGTCAGATGCAATTACTCCAGGGTTATTTCTCGCTTATGCATAGCAACAACGGCCACGGCCTATTCGATGAATAGTTACTTCGGGTGTAGGCCTTATTCAGCGAATAGGCTATTTCAATGCCATGTATATGGGCCCAGCTGACCAATGGACAGCAGTAGGACAAGACGCTTGTGCTGTGGGTACAAATTTATTATCTGGCTTCTCAGATATACAACCTCTACAGTATACACTTCCCTGTTTATAATCTTCGCCTCAGATGGATGCCTTGTTCAAAGCAATCTTCTTCGTATCACGTCACTTTACTTAAAACTTCGTATCAGGTCAAATTGCTTAAAACTTTTCTCTTAAAGTGCGATTTCGCACTCATTTGTTTTAGGGCCCAAATCGCTGCATAAAGATTTGTCGGTTTATATATGCAGGTGGCTATTTAAAAAATTACACATTCTTTGTTCCTTTCTTGCACCCGATGAGTAGGGTGAGTAGACCAGACTAAATTTCATGATTGAATAGATAAACTTTTATTTTCATGAAAATTAAAGTGGCAAAATAAAAAAATTGTCTTATCCTAATACAACTTATCTTAAAGCTTTGTTCACCAAAAACCTACAACAGTGGGTCTCAACCGGTGTGCACAGCCAAGTGTGCCGCAATGCCAATAACAAAATCAAATTGAAAATCAATAAATATCAGATTCGAATGAAGCTAAATATAATGTGTCCATTTAAATGAAAAAGGGAAATGTTTCTGTTTATCAGTCTGTTAATATTTCTTCCAATCATCTAAAATTCTAAACTATTGTAATCTAAGCAAAAGCTTAGTCTAGCACTTGAGCTGTAGCCATTGCTAAGAAAATGTAGGCCTATGTCTGTCTGATCATAAAGTTAAAGTTAAATCAATGCGCAGAACTATTGTTTTAATTTCAAGTTCATTGGAAACGTATAGCACAGCATTTTAATGTTCAAATTATCAAAATATTCGTCTGACATTATACGCCATTTTTTTTGCCACTAGCTTATTATTAAAGTGCTAGTTATAGTTTTGCAGTTCTCCCCATTCTACTTGTGTGAGCTCGGATCTTCAACTCTTTTAAATAGTAAACAGAGAGAAAGTGTGTTGAAGAAGTAACAAGAGTTTGTTTATCAAAAATTCATTCAAGGATTGAAGAAATTTGTAAGGAACATTAAGCCCAGATGACACATTGACCTTGCTTGGCATTTAAACATGTCATGCAAATTACAAAATTCTTCATAACAGCAATAACTCCACGTTACAATCAGTCTATGTTTAACATTATAAATGTATAATTGTAAAATTGTAAACGTTGCATTTCTATATGTTGAAGTTGAACTGTTAAAATAAAATTATTTGTCTGCTCTACTCTAATTTATTTTGAAAATTATGTAAAACTTTAAATTAAGCCTTCTTTTTCAAATGGAAATGCTTAAAAGCAAGATTTAAAAATGGCAATCACAAAATTGCTCACAATTAAACATAAAAAAAAGAGCTTTGGTTCCATTGTGTGCCGTCTTGATGCCAAAAAGGTTGAGAACCACTGCATTACAAAGACATACTATGCGGAAGGGTTTTATGTTCATTTTCTGACTACTAATTATGGCTCTGTTGAAAGAGCTTGAACTCTGTGGCAGTCGGCCTTGTTTGACTTGCTGATATTAAAAGAAGGAGTTACAATAATCAGTGTGACTGGAAACTAAGTGTTGCCTGAAACATCCTCGAAGACACCGAGACATAATGCCTAGTTCTGCTTTCATCATAACAACATCCAAATACCAATATTTTTGTGATTAGTGAGAAACATAAAGAGCAGCATTTGCCAGTTCAACAGTCTATTTGCCCAGTTTCAAAGACTTAAGCCATCAACATTTCTTACATTGCAGTGGTGTGCCCTGTAGCAGAAATTGAGCACTTTCCTATGTCATTTTAAACATTTAAATTTAGCAAATGCATGTTTTCACTTGAGTTGCCTGTTTTCTGCATAATAATTGTGAAACGATGTTGACTTACAGACTGCCTTTTCAAAATCTGTCCTAATAATCGCTATTCTGCCCAGAAGCAGTTTTGGAAGGCTGTTAGACAAGGAAATGCAAACATCACCGATGACACGCTCCTGAAAAAACTAAATGTAAGTGTATTTATTTTTATATAAATTATACTATGGTGTTAAAGGGATTTGAATTTTCCTTAAGTTGTCTCCATGTCTATCTGGGTGTCTGTGTGATTGTCTGCATGTACAGTATAAATGTATGTGTGTATAACACATATGGCAGTCTCATAAATCAATATTGGTTAATGAAAATGCCAGGCAGCCAATGCCTCAGTGCATTCGTCAATTGATCCTTTACACAAAATATAGTTTCCATAAATCTCCATTGCTATTGAGCTGCTCAATGTTCATAAATTTGGTGTGTTATTAATTTTGATGAGGTGGTATATAAAAGTCAAGTGAGCAATATGGTCATGTGATGTACATATGCTTACATGATAATGTACCATTCTTGTTACAATTCACCAGCATATGCCATCCTTCTTCGTCAAGTTTGCATGAATGAACATCTTATCAGAAATAATGAGAGTCTTAGCTACTGATGATTTCATGCTCCACGTAAAAGTCTTTTTCCACGTAAAAGTCTTTTTCCTGTCACATGGAACAATTCAGGCGTTCTCCGAATTATGACACAGTTAAAACAGTTCGTGGAGCACTTGATTGGTTCTTGATTACACATTATTGATGAATGCAGTGTTGTATATTAAATCCTTTATATAAAAATGAGCAATGCATGTTCTATTTTGTCACAAAATGCATCAGATTGCTTCATTGACCTCATTTTAAAATTCAGATTTTTTTTAAATTTTCAAATTATTTTAGCCAAAGGTGTCAATTATTTAATGAAGTTTGACAGATGCAAAACTAATTCATTTTGCATATAATGGCTGAAATTTACTAAAATACTTAAAACATATCAAAACTTATATCACTTTTAATGAGTCTAGCCATGGTTTTTTGATGGTGGAATAACATTTAACGTGCACCAATAGGTAACAAAAACGATTTTATGAAGTCACGTCTCAGCTAATTGTTATAAAACAAACTTCATAGTATTTCACAACCTGTGTTCAATGTGTCCACCACCAGTTGCCACACATGTTCTGAGTCTCTTGGAAAACTTTTTAATGGTTTTGTTGATGGTTTCCTGGGGTAAATCTTCCCATGTCAACTTCAGTACGACCTTCAATTCTCTCATCGTTTTATCTTTGGTCGCAGATTGTGATATTTCTCGAGCATAGCTCCCGCTCGTGATGATCCAGCAGGTTCAACTCTGGTGAGCTTGGGAGCCATTGGTCCTTCTCAATGAAACTAGGGCAATTGACCTTGAGCCAATCTTGCACGAGTCAAGTTGTATGCGCTGGTGAAAGATGAATCCAGCTGGCAGAAGATGATTGCAACTGGATGTTAATTGTGGAAGCAGGCGATCAACATAATATGCAGCATCCACTTTGAATTTTTCATCAATAAAATGCAGTTGACTTTTGCCACCAAACAAACACCAGCCGATACCATAACATGTGGAGCAAACTTCTTATGTTCAACCATCATTCAATCAGGTTTGACATGGAGGTAGAAGAGAAGTCCTTTTCACACGCTTCAAGTCGCGAACCTTCAGCCGACAAAGCAGTGTTGAATAGTGTTCAAGTCTCTTCTGATAATCTGCCCAGGGACACGACGAAAAGCAGTGAGGTTCAGATCTTCTTTGGCAATTCTTCTGACTTCTGACGTGTTGGCTGATGTTCAACTCTGCTGAAATTCGCCATGTGCTGAGATGATTTCCGATGTTGCCTTTCTGTGAGGAAATAAATTCGTCGACATACTCGATATTTGTTTCAGTGCGGACAGATTTTGGCCTCCCGCTACCCTTACAACATTCCATCCGCTACCCTTACAACATTCCACCCGCTACCCTTACAACATTCCACCCGCTACCCTTACAACATTCCACCCGCTACCCTTACAACATTCCACCCGCTACCCTTACAACATTCCACCCGCTACCCTTACAACATTCCACCCGCTACCCTTACAACATTCCACCCGCTACCCTTACAACATTCCACCCGCTACCCTTACAACATTCCACCCGCTACCCTTATAACATTCCACAGCTTTCATCAGCGCTGCGGTATATTTTTTTAGCGGTGCTCAGCTTCCAGTGTTTATTAGGGTTAGCTTTGATTATAGTGTTTGCTCCAAGACGATGCTCATGAAGTGTCTGCATATGCATTTTCATCTATCATTAACACCTTGTCCAGTTTTATTTTGCTTCAATTGTTATCATAAAATGATTAATCGATAAATTCTCTATTTGCCAACTTGATCGACTCCTCACTAAATGACATCAAAGTAGCGCTCATATACGCTAGCTCCCCGTTTCTCTTCTTAATACTAATAATGATAATAATTCTGAGGTAAGTCTTAGCCAAGGGAATTATTATTATTATGACTACAATTGGCATCTTGTTGAACCGTTCGAATGAGGCTATTGTGCTTGACTGCATTAAGACACAGGCAAAACCTACATGGAAAACAGCTGAGCTCTAATGACTCACAAAGTCTAAGGAGTCACAAGGTCTAAAGGGTCATGACATCTAAAAAGTCACAAGGTCTACAGGGTCCCATTAATGACAAGCTCTGCACTATGAGTGCATATCCTGTCGGCTAAGACATGCACTATGATTTACGGCTAAGACATGCACTATGATTTAATAATGATCTATTGCTCTTAAAAGATATCAATTGGATTCTATTATATATGATTTTGGTGGCCATATTTAGGATATATTGGGCTGATGATCACTGTAGTACAATTAAATTTAAATTAAAGAATTAGCAAATCTTTCTCTCATAAGTTAACAATAATTTAGTCATAAGAAATTAAACGTTAGGCAGTCTCTTCTAATTTTGCCATCTGTTGCAAATTCTTCTATTGGTATTCTGCGACTTAACAGTTCTATTGTGCAGTGCAGGTAACTCGTGGCAACCACCTGTGCATAGTTAACTGGTATAAACCACATGTCTAGGGCTTATAAGATCTTATAAAATGAATGTAAGTATAGTGAATCAAATTTAAAAAAATTATTTCTCTAAATTGCATGCTGTTAATAGTATCTAAGGTTTTAGTCCTTAGATTAGAAAAGTAAAATAATTTGTAAATTTGTTAATTTTATTGAGACAGCAAATTTTAATAGCCATTCTGACACCATCTAGAGTGATGATCATATTCCTTATAAATTAATGAAGGTTTTCATTTTAGCATGCTGCAGAGTTGGAAAAGAAACAAAATGAGTCTGAAAACAAGAAGCTGTTGGGCAGTCCTATACAATATGGAACTGTCGTTCAGGTAAGAAATGTTAAAGCAGTATTGGTCAATGAAGATCTACTGTCCGCTGTAAAACCTGAAATAATAATTTGTAAATTTGTTAATTTTATTTAGACAGCAAATTTTAATAGCCATTCTGACACCATCTAGTGTGATGATCATATTCTCTCTCTCTCTCTCACTCTTTCTCTTCATATATATATATATGTATATATATATATATATATATATAGGTCTGTCTATCTCTCTCACTCTTTCTCTTCATATATATATATATATAAATATATATAAATATATATATATATATATATATATATATATATATATAAATGAATCTCTTCTTTCTCTCCAAGCTTCTAAAGCACTGCATTGTTCTTCAGTTGGTCAATAACCTGGACTCAAATTCCCACATACCTCCTGTTCAGTCTGTTGACCGCTCTGTCAAGATCTGTCGATCTTGCTTGTGTTCTAGCAGGACATTGTGAAAACTTATGTTTCTCAAGGTTTCCACAAAACTGTTGATAATATTTGCTAGTACTCTTCTTAGCCATGGGGTTTGATGTAATATTGATGCCTAATGGCTAAGCATATGTTGTTTCTTTTTAAGAGCAGGTTTTCATAAATTTGCTGTCTAAATAAAATTAACAAATTTACAAATTATTATTTCAGGTTTTACAGCGGACAGTAGATCTTCATTGATTTCTCTAAGTATATGGAATTCTCTAAGTATAAGATGATTATGATGATATGAAATGAAGTGTGTTACTGAATTCTTTTTATGCAGTTGCTTCACATGAAGAGCAATAAATACTTGACAGTCAACAAGCGATTGCCTGCTCATCTGGAGAAGAATGCAATGAGAGTGATTTTGGATTCATCAGGAAATGAAGGATCCTGGCTCTACATTCATCCCTTCTACAAACTGCGATCCATTGGTGATAACGTGAGTTAACACTGAAAAGTAAAATGATGCAACTTTGTTCAAAGTTTTGGTAATAAATCATTAGCAGTTCAAATTTATGCTGTGATTTTTGCTACTTGATTGTGGTTCTGCATCTTTTAGATTTGTTCAGTTAAATTAAATTCATATAGCAGAAGAGTCCCATGATACCTAAATTCAAACTGGTCAGATTACCATAGATTTTAAAGTTTGGAGGTAAGTTGTATCCAGATTCAAAAGACACATTCCACAGAAGGAGAGGAGTTGCTGTGAGTTAAAAAGGGTAAATGAGACATACTTGTTGCACGCCTTTGTGAAAATGTCCAATAGGTCTAAAGATCATTTATTCATTCATTCATTCATTTCAAAAATTTATATAGCACCACTTCAAGAAACCTACTCAGAGGCATTCTCAGTTAGACTGTGGCTAAACAAAAATGACTTGAGTATACGATAGAAGGCTGGCAGATTGTTCCTAGGGAACAAGCGCAGCGCTAGCGGAATTTATAATTTATTACATTTTTTATCCAATGGCTGAAGTATCACAGGCGTGAACAACACAACAGTGATCCAATGACAAAGTTGACCAATGTCTAAAATTAGAAATTCACTCGTTTTAAATACAGCTTTGTAACTTCTCAACTCAAGTCATGACTCTTACTTATCTCTATTTAGCTGTTTGGCTAAACTTCTAATGGCTGTTGTTAATTGAACTTTGATTACTGAAGAGGAAATTAATTTTCAATGGAAACAGCTGGCCTTATTTAGCTGTCCCGCAGATGAGACTAAACAGAAACTGTCCTTAAAGGAAAGACTGTAGATAAGAGACGGACATTTTCAAGAGGGATCGTTTAAGACATTCATCCTGTTGAATAAAATGAAGAGGAAAAAGCAACAGATTAATTAGCTGTCAAATTTCAAAATTTACTCTAAGGTGTTTTAGAAAGTGACGAGAAGTGATGCTGATAATTTGGACGTTGAGTCTAAAAGCGATTGTAATGTTGATTGCAATAAAGAAATGGTGACATTCATCACATTTGCACCAATAATTATTACACGAGTGCCAGTTACAGGAAATGATTCTGACTATTCAAGCACAACATTGAGGAAGTCAGTTACCGACATAACAAACGGTTACTATTCAGCCAAACACAGTCCAAGGGCTTACGTATCTTGATACCCGATTTTTCAAGTGACAGTAGTGCCGAGAAATATTTTAAAACATTTTATAATGGACTGCAGGTGGATTCCCTTGAAAGGCTTTATGAGAGACTTGACCAACTGTGAGAGCTACATCAATGAAAGTTAGTAAACCAAAGGACTACTATGCATGAAACAGGCGACCTGTACAAATACCAGCCAAGGATGTTTCATTCAAGAAGCCCAAAACAATGTTTTGGTGTGCAACTGTGCTTAATGAGAAGGCAGCAGCTGTTGTGTGGACTGCTGGTCCAAAGTATAAATAATTAGATTAAGGAAAGAGGAACTTCCCAACCTGTAGTCGAGCTTCATGTCTTGTATGCTTAAAAGTTGGTGACTATTTTAGAAATATCTAACGCCCAATGAACCGTAAGCACAGGGATATTGTGTTATTTCAAACGTGATTGTAATCATAATCTCCAATTTTCAAAAGAGCCACTCGAAAGCCAAGCGCAGGGAACCAGATTATTCAATTTCAATGGGTTGGAGAGGGGCAAAAAGGGTTATTGCTTGCATTAACCTATTCTCTTGCACTTTGTATTAGTGCTTCTGAATAACTTATGGTCTGACTTTGAAATGAGAGACACCAATTATTGTAGTCATTGACGTGATTTTAATAGAAATTTAATCTGAAATTTAGTTAGCAGGGTTAGCAACTATATTTCATTAACAACTTTGATCTGGTTGCGAGGGCAGTACATTCTGCTAATTGGCCATAACTTGACACCTTGGCTGCATGAGTAACGTTAGTAAACAGTTGCATGAGTAACACATGTTGACCTGGTGCATGCTTAAGTTAACTCTCCATGCTCCATGTGGATAGAGTAGGGTAATGCTTCCTACAAGATCAATTCCAGTTACCACAATGAGATTGTTAAGTCATTCCATTTGTTACTTTAATGTAGGATGTGATTGAGTCTTGCATGGCTGCTGTACAGTTAATTCGACTCTTGTAATTGCTTGTGATAATCCATTAATAAAATACAAGTGATTATTATTATTATTATTATTATTATTATTATTATCTCCTGAGCAGCAAAGGTTCCCTTGAAAGCAACTGCGTTGTAGCGTTGAATAGTCATCGAGATGCGCTTGTAGAGGAAAGTCGTCTCCCTCTGCTCCCCAGTAACAGTGTTCAGTTTGTGTCCCAGTTCTGAAAGGAAGCTGTGGCCTTCAGAATTGATGGGGCAAAAGGTTTCGAATGCCACCATTGTGAAGATGTATGTGGCGGCTAGCTCTTTGTGATGTTTCTGGCAGATACGACGTAACCAATGTATCTGACACTGTTGCGTCCCATATCAAACACTGCCCGCCGCCGTAGTATATGATTGAGTCCGTCTGGTCTTTTTCTGTCAGATCGGGTCAAGCCCACCGGCTCTTTGACAGTGGGGATCCCTGCACGGATTAGACTTCTACAAATAAGATCGCTCAGGGGCCGTGTTTCTGGGCCAGCATCCCAGGCCACATGAGAGACCGTGCTATCCGTTTCCCTCGACCAGGGCACCGCATGGGCAGCAATGAGGTAAACAGAGGGGTAACCCAATCTGTAACCCACCGCCACCCTCAGGGCTCATCGTCAAGTCTCAGCCCGCAGTTGGTAATCGGTAGGGATTCTGGGAATCAGGCATTCTGGTGGCGAGGTCTGCTACTTCGAGCTCAATCAAAGGGCCGTCCCATCTTGATTGTTTGTGAGCCCAATTTTCTTCTGGCTCCGGTACTTTGCTGGTTTCCCTCCATTTGGCCTGAAGGGTCTCCTGGGCAGGATCCTTTTTGTGCATTCCTTATTATTACTATTATTATTATTATTATTATTATTATTGTTATTTTTCGGTGAGTAAATGCATTCCTATTTTGCCGTTTGTAAGTTATTCTACGTTTTCATAGACTTGATGACTTTGTTTCAGAGGAGTTTCTATGGAGATGTGTCAACAACTTGTGTAGCTTTGAGATGTTTATCGTAAACTGTGTTGTACAAAAGAAGTTTTAACATGTATGGTTTGATGTACTGAATGAACTGATGGAATGTGGGTCTTCTTTGCATTTGCATAATGAAATTAGCCATTAAAATCATACAATTAATTGCATTTATTGTCTTTGCTTTCTTGCAAGGTTGTGGTTGGGGACAAGGTTGTGTTGAATCCAGTCAATGCTGGCCAGCCACTACATGCGAGTAACTTTGATCTGCCAGACAATCCTGGTTGCAAGGAGGTATGCACAGCTGCATGTCCTACTTATGTCCTTTTATCTCTTGTTTTTTTTAAGTATTAAAACATGCAGCTTCTCCCATTATATGCAGCCAGGTTTTCTTGCAAGGACTGCTTCACTTAACTAGATTTGGATTCCAATTCCTCTGTAAAATCTCAGCCTTCTCGACTTACCCTGTCATTGAGCAAGTCCTCTGGAATGCACAAGGGATGCATTTATTTGACATGAGATGTGTCAAGGCTAAATGGTCCAGGCTATGCGAAATGGTAGCCTTGTATTTCTGTTCTCCATAACACCTCAGCTGGAGCCTTGTCCTTCTTGTAAGACCTGGCATCAATATTTCCACTGGATAATATGGGATAGCTTTATCTGCATTTAGTAGTGCTGCAGAGCAATCATCCCTTCTGGCTCTCTTCCTTGTCATCATTTCTCATGTATCTATTGATTATATTATCAACTGGCCATTATCTGACTGCATCAGTCAATGGTCACTTCAAGTGATATTAATCTTAATCCACTGTAAAAGTCAAGTCAAATGCACTATGTTGAGAAACCGGAAGCCAGCGAGTATGCAGGTTGAAAGAGATTAGTCTTAACTTTAGACCTGAACAACTTCAAAGAATTGACCAAACGAACAGAACTGGGCAGTGAGTTCCACATTATAATTAGCAAGACATGTTAACAATAGCCGCACGTTAATCTCGTGGCACCTGAAGGCATGGTGGTAATGCATACAAGCCTGTGGGTTAATGGTTCGCCTGTCAACGACGTTTCACTGTATACACTTTATTTTAAATTTTTTGCCATTTCTAAACTAAGCTTCTAATTTCCAGGTTTTACCTTAATGATATCACTAAACTGCAAATAATTATGAGCAAATAAATATGTTAGGGTGCATAAATATAGAAAGTGATGCTTGTTCGGTAATGCATTGAAATCTATAAATTATTCATATATGAATCACTCTTACATAAGAATTCCATCAAATACCGTTTTAGCTGTGTTGTAAAATGGTGTACAGTAGGCAAGGAATTACTTAAGTGGGCAAAGAATTCCACAGAGTTGACCCGGAAACCAAAACTGAAAACTGCCTTATAAAATTATTTGGTTGATCGTAACATATGTCTTATGTACTACTAGATAATGTATGGTGATCATCTATTTCTAGGTCAGATAAAAAATACCCATGAAAATTTGCAGGTGGCAGTTTTCTTTTAAATCTGAACATTTGGATATATTTGCACATGCAGTCAGCCATTTTGGTCCATTTCATTGACTCTGCGTCATTTCGACGAATGTTTTAATTTATATGCAGAATTTGCTTAGTAACTTCTAACATGTTGGAGTTATCTAGTGCTAGCTTTGCGTTCTGGATTAATTCATCGGTTTTTGCAAGAATTTTGCACATTTGAGAGCCATTTTATCACAAGTTGCTGAGGTCATGTGACTACACGGCCAAGGCTCAGCTATATGTTCATACTGCGGCCATTGGAGTGACCTTGACCTTCAGTCACGAGTGGTTATTCAATCTGCCGACCAACACGTGATGAATTCTTCTTCTACATCATCCTTGAATCTCAATGATTATCCGGACTTGCATCATCTTCCACCACTGAGGGACTACTCATCGAAACGACCCCATGATTTGCGATCGTTTTCAGCAGTCGTCGTTCACTCTACCTTTTTAGCGCAACTTGGCCTAGAGACTCTGAACAACCATGCCATCTGTCAGTTGTTGGCTTGGTTCCACGCTTTTGCGTGGGTCAGCCATTAGTGTCTCGTATAGGCTACTATAATAAGAATAATAATAACGCCGATTTGTATGGCGCCGTAAACGAGGCCCAAACCACTACAAGGGCGCCGTACAACCTAAAACGAAAGTCAGCAGACAGGATAAGCCTTAGAAACAGAAAAACTTTCAGTTTAGTTTTAAATGACTCTACTGAGTCGGCCAATCTGAAAGTATGTGGAAGACCGTTCCAACACCGCGGACCAGCAGCCGAGAAAGCACGGTCTCCAAAATGTGGCCTCATCCTACGCACAAACACGGAGATCGGTATTCACAGAGGATCTGAGTCGCAGACCATACGCGGAGGTATGAGTCCCGAAGCAGAAACCGCGCAAATACCCGGGAGCTAATGCCTGTATCGATATGTAGACAAACAAGCATAGCTTGAATTCAATGCGGTATGGAACAGGAAGCCTGTGCAGAACGTCGCGAAGGAGCGGCGTAACATGGTCATATCTCCGCCTGTTACAGATGAGTCGAGCGGCAGCGTTTAGCACTGAAGGCGGTCCAGGAGGCACGCAGGCGCGCCGGCAAGAAGACTATTGCAGCAATCAACATGCGAGATGACAAAGGCAGCAACAGCTGCTCTCACAGTCTCGAAAGACAAGGAAGAACTTTATGTAGCTCCTGATGAGACGGAACTGACGAAAGCAGTAGCCAACCCTCGAAGCGACATGGCGTCTCATGGACAGATTTGACTCCAGCAGGATGCCAAGATCGCGCACCGAGGTCGAAGGGGCTATTGAGGCCCCACATACGGTCAGCGGGCAAGGTGTTGACAACGTCTGCTAGTAGCGCACCATAGGAAGTCGGTCTTCTCGGGGTTAAGCCGCAGTCGATTGGATCACATTCACTCCTTGATATGTTCAACACTATGCTCCATACGGCGACGTAGATTGTTCGTCTCGGAAGGAGACCCCGACGTGTATAGCTGCGTGTCATCGGCGTACTATGCATTGTTTTGTTAATTATTACTTTTGACAGATGTTGAAATGACAATTAATATCATGTCTAGTGCAGAAAGCACATCTACTCAGAGACACTATATCAATATATCTATATTTCCTCAGCTGTTAATATCGCGATAACGTATCGCGATACTATGGTATTGAGATACTTTTGTCAGTATCGCAGCGAGTTTCGCGAAAGTTTTACTTTGCTGGTATCGCATGTGTATCGTGATACCTATTTTTAGCCTCTCAGCGATACTCGATACCAATACTTTTTCTCCCTGAGATTTATATCGTTTCTCAAGAAATATGAGAAGTTTATAGTTCCGCTTTGATAAGTTTAGGACTATATATATAGCCTCTTTCAGCCATATAGATCTATCCTTGTCGAGAACATATATGTATGGAATAATTTGTGAATAGAGATATGACGGAAGTAGGCCTGTGTCCTATTGTGTAGAAGTGCTTTGCCTAATTAATTTGGCTGCTTCAAAGACATTGTGATTGGCCCAAGGACCAATAAGCACAGGATTGGAAAGTCCATATATATGTTCCTTCGTGTCAAAAGTTTTGGGCGATATTCATAAGCCAGAAGTTTAAATTCTTTTAAAAATAAGTTTAAATAATAAGTTAATTCATCAACCTTTAGTCATGAAGCCAAATTTACAAATAACTACCGGGTATGTCAGCAAAATGTAAGAAATGCCGTTGGATGTTTAAAGTGCCATATTTTCAAATAGAAGCAAAATTTATATTGGGGTGACATCTGTGTTTAAGAATAAAGCGTGTACACGAAAATATGACGAGTAACCATTTCTCTAATCTCGATTTCTCGTGATCAGCCAAATTTTATATAATTATCGGTGCATGAATTCTAATTCATGCTAAGATGGAATTCAGCAAGCCTATTGAAAAGTATTGGTATTGCAATACTTTTCAGAAAAAGTATTGGTATTGGTATCATGATACTTTTAATTAGGAAGTATTGGTATTGCTATTGCAATACTTTTTTCCAGTATTGTTAGCAGCCCTGTATATTTCTATATCTATTTTTCAAGTAGAGATGATCCTTTGGGTTGCATTTACTCATCCATGGCTACTTGCATATTATTAGTTGTACAGTGAGCAATTTGAAAAGCTGTACTGTATAGTTTTTTTATATTTGTCAGTCAGCATCATAGAAGGGTCATTAAAGCTATAACCATTAAGCTTGGCCTGATCATTAATTATCCTTTTGTATTTGTGAGAGATTTGGACAGTGCTAAATTGTGTGGTAAATATGCAGGTGCTCTGATAATTGTATGGTCACTTATAACTGCTGACTGAAATCAATGTGTAGTTTCATTATCAAAGATGTTGTCTACTAAAGTTACTGAGTCATAGGTGATAGGTCCTTTGTGTAAATTTGTGTAGGTCTGTAAGTTGAGAGGAGTTTTGTCATGGATTTTTAAAATTTATTTGGAAATTTTATAACACTCTTCTTCCAACATTTTTTTGCTCAGAAGTGTACACGCCTTGACGGCACAATTGCAGTTGTAGTCGTTTTTCTGCTCATCACTTTCAAAACACTTGCTCTAATTACTTCTGTTGGGTTCATCGGTTAGGTTCGCCATCCTTCCCAGAATTTTACCATCTGCACCTAGAGTGAACATATTTTGAGGCACATTTGCAGCTGTTGCAGATAACAAGACTTCATTTTCCTAATTCTCATCAACAGCTCCGTGCATGAAATTATTTAATCAATCAATCAAAAATATCGACTCGGAGGCGTTCCCGACCTAACCCGCGGCTGAAAAGGACAGTCTTAAGAGAGGCTTAAAATGAAGATGAGGAGTTCTTGGGTAGGAGATGCAGCTCTATGGAAAGTCCATTCTAGATGGTAGGTCCCACAACCGAGAAAGCCTGATTCTGCACTATGGAAGTGCGTGCAAAAGGGACGATCAGGTAGCCATGAACGGCAGAGCGAAGTGGTCGTCGACCACTACTGGCCGTGATAGGGCGACAGCTCCTGCAAATAAGCAGGCGCAGAACTGCTAAGGCAGCGGCAAACAAAGGCAGATACCCTAAATAAGATGCGCTGGGTTAGAGGCATCCAGTCCAGGATATCCCGCATGTAGTCGGATACCTGACCTGAAGGATTGCACTTACCTTGGGTAAAAATGATGATTATTGTGATAATAATAACGATAATAACAACAATTACATGTCTATTTGTTAAGTTTCTAAAAGACAAAAGACCATTTTATTACCGAATCTGTCCAATGCCTTTTGCAATTCCTTATTAATTTCTGTCTCTCTCTGTTTGATTAGCATGTACATAAATCCTAGTTACAAGAAACTTGTGGCTTCATGTTTATAAATACAGGTCAACTGTGTCAACTGTAACACATCCTGGAAAGTGAACTTATTCATGGAATTCAGTGAAAATCAGGAGAATATCCTGAAAGGGGTATGCTTAAAAATTCAAATGGAAAGCAACAAATCATTTAGCTGTCTAGTATTGCTATTATTATTGTTATTATTATTAATATTATTATTATTATTATTATTGTTATTATAGTTGGTTAGGTTATTCTCTTATGCTCAGATTCACAGCCCTTGAGCAGGCAAGACCTATAACTGCTGTATGTTATTATACTGTCGGCCAAAGAAGGGTAGGATAAGAGTCAAGAAGACTTTTTGATGCTGACCCAGCATGCAGTGGGCTTATGTCATGGCTCTTGTGGAATGAACTTCAACAGGAGTCAAAGCTTCCAACAAGTGAGTGGAGTGAGTGGAGTGAGTGGAGTGAATGGAGTGAGTGGGGTGAATGGAGTGAGTGGGGTGAATGGAGTGAGTGGGGTGAACGGAGTGAGTGGGGTGAATGGAGTGAGTAGGGTGAATGGAGTTAGTGGAGTGAGTGGAGCGAGTTGGGTGAATGGAGTGAATGGAGTGAGTGGAGTGAATCGAGTGAGTGGGGTGAATGGAGTGAGTGGGGTGAATGGAGTGAGTGGGGTGAATGGAGTTAGTGAATCGAGTGAGGAGTGGGGTGAATGGAGTGAGAGGAGTGAGTGTGGTGAATGGAGTTAGTGCAGTGAATGGAGTGAGTGGGGTGAATGGAGTGAGTGCAGTGAGTGCAGTGAATGAAGTGAGTGGGATGAATGGAGTGAGTGGGGTGAATGGAGTGAGGAGTGAGTGTGGTGAGTGGAGCGAGCTGGGTGAATGGAGTGAATGGAGTGAATGGAGTGAGTGGGGTGAATGGAGTGAGTGGGGTGAATGGAGTGAGTGGGATGAATGGAGTGAGTGGGATGAATGAAGTGAGTGCAGTGAGTGGGGTGAATGGAGTGAGTGGGGCGAATGGAGTGAGTGGAGTGAATGGAGTGAGTGGGGTGAATGGAGTGAGTGGGGTGAATGGAGTGAGTGGGGTGAATGGAGTGAGTGGGGTGAGTGGAGTGAATCGAGTGAGTGGAGTGAATGGAGTATTTGAGTTCTACTTGAGTAAAGATGAACTATGAATTGATTAGCCAACTATGATATTGACAACTGATGAGAAAAATGAAGAATAATTTCACTTTAATTTATGCCTGATGTTGGTTTCACTAATAAATTCAGCGACAAGTATTTTTGTACTTTAGCCAGATTTCTTTTATTAATTTCTGTCATTTATTGAATAGAACTTCTGCTCTTTTGCCTTGCAGAGAAGTTTTCAGATTGACTTTATGGTTAGCAACTTTTGATAGGATTTCTGTAGAACAGATAGCTAAAGATCGTTTCTTCTGATACTGTAACAGGGTGATGTTGTCAGACTCTTTCATGCTGAGCAAGAGAAATTTCTGACTGGTGATGAATATCGCAAGAAACAATACATCTTCCTTCGAACTACCGGAAGAACTTCAGCGACGGCAGCCACCAGCTCCAAAGCCTTATGGGAAGTGGAAGTATGTGAATATTTGTCATTCTCTGATATGAGGCTTAACATACTTGTCAATATTGTAGTATGAAACTTTGAATTGGAAGTTATTAAAAGTTGTAAGAAGACATTAAATCCAAAACAAACTTTAAACCAGAAGACCTGAGAAAGCCAACTGGCAGGAAAAGCAGTTGGAAGCAAGATCAATTCCCATATCCCCTTTAGGCTGACTAGTCCTCCATTCACTAGGTGGTGCATTGGTTAAATCAGATATGATATGATATGATGGTCGCTCTGCATGGCTACTGCATAGTTAAATTTGACTTCTGTAAGGACTTGTGATCATTCATTTATACTGTACTTGTAATACTGTGGCTGTGTAAGTTTGAATGTAAGAAAATGGAAGGAATATATTTCTTTCAATATTTTTCTGACCTTCTGAGAGGAGGAGGAGTAGCAGGACTCTCCACTTTACAAGGTCTAACCAATCGACTGCTGTGTCTCATGAAATAGTCCAGAAATACCGAGCTAAGTGGACGATTCCAATACCACAAACACTGTAATAATGCTATCAAACATACTCAAGGTTTGCCAAATCCATCAGATCCATTCTGCAAACTCACCACAACCTCGTACCCCTTCCTATCTCTCCACAAGACTTTCACTCAAAACTGAGAACACTTCTCTGTCACAATGATTAATTATGCATGTCCATGAGCCATCCTTTTCCCATTGACCTCACTTGCCACTTCAAATCTAAGCACCATCCACCATGGCTGTCTGACACTTTGGATCTTGAATCGATTGTGACCCCTCTCTATTTTGCTTTGACGAAGCACTTCTGAATAAGCTCACACAAGTCCGTACCAGGACTTTACTTTTTTGGTGCTGTAGAAATCTTAAGATTACGATCAGGATCAGTCGATTTTGTCATTCCAATTTTGAATTCCTGAATGAGCCAAGTTGAAAGCCAGGAGGGCAATCATGGGATGACATGGAAACTGCCTATATAGGAATAAGTCCAGGAAAAGATTGCTTTATAGTTGAGATCTGAAGACCAGAACAGACATGACTAGTTATTTACTGTGGACTGTGTTGCAGGTTGTTCATCATGATCCCTGTCGAGGTGGTGCTGGCTACTGGAACAGCCTGTTTCGTTTCAAACATCTTGCCACTGGTGAATACCTGGCAGCTGAGGTAAGAAACAATTGCACATTGTTGTCTTGGTAATGTCAAAAACTCCTTAGTTTGCCTCTGTTATTAAGCATTAAGGCTTGTTGATTTATGAATTTCATAGCTGGTTTTACTCCCCGATGTTTAGCAACTTGCATTTACTAGGTTCTAAGACACACAGTACATAGCCACTGGTCTGGAACTAAATGAATCTTGTGTTGTTGGAAAAAGTGAATGCAATCCTTTCTCTTTTAGAGTTAACCGTCATCATGTACTGTCATGATGCCGAGCATGATACGTAGTCAGAACATGTAAATCAGGGTTTATGGTTTGAGTTTAGGTTGACAACGATCCAATGTCTGATCCGATGAGGTCTAAACTTCGAGGAAATCCAAATGCTCCCGTCTACAGCCTTGTTTCGGTTCCTCATGGACATGACATTGCATCCATATTTGAATTGGACCCTACAACGATGACAAAGGAGTCAACGGTGCCCAGGTAAGACTCAGCCTCGTCCTTCTCAGTCAACCATTCAATGCTTGGCTCAGTTGATTCCTTTGCAGGTTCACTTCTACCTGTTGTACCAGGTACAAGTCATATGACAAAATCTATCATTCTTTGCTATATCGTAACGCTCGTGGAGTATTGCAATTCCGTCCTTTTGGACATCCTAGCGCTCCTTATTCACCGGTTTATATTGTTAAGAGCGTGTACGTATGGACGCAACACAAGAATGTGTACGCACAATCAATCAATCAGCAACCATGGGCTCATTGCCCATAGGTGTCTGATGCCTTTCTGACCATATCTCTCCACACCTCTCTATTCATTGCAGCATGGCTCAATTCTTGAGACTTATTCCATCCCATTTGTCAATGTCATTTGTCCATTCTCTATGTGGTCTTCCTCTTTTATTTGTTCCATCCATTATTCCACAAAACAGTTTTCTATTATCTTTCACTCTGCAGATATGTCAGAACAACCCTGGCTTTCTCTGTCTCTGGAGGACATTTTGCGTGAGATTGCATGTCATTCTTCTGTACAGTTCATCATTACTGACCTTCTGAGTCCATCCTTTTGTAAGTATTCTACAGTAACATTTTCTTTGATATGTGAGCACCCCCTATTGTTAGCACCCAGGTCTCACATCCATACATCATGCTGCTAAAGACACATGTTTTCAATACATTCAATTTAACCCCTATGCTAATTGCCCTGCTTTTGCAATCAAGGTCACATGTCATTTTGTTTTCCAGATAGATAAAGCTCATCACATCTTCAAGTTGCATTCCATCTATCGTAATTTGATTCTTTATCGTTTTGTCTCCAAATGTCATTGGTTTTGTTTTATTGAGATTCATAACTAAACCATACTTTTTGGCTCCTGGGCTTAATATCTGCACTGTTTGCTCTAACTCCTTCTCCGATTCCTCCAAGATATCCTCATCATCTGCAAAATGAAGGTTGTTGATTCACATTACAAACCATATTGTTTATATGTGCCAAAAGAACATTACAAAATAAATCAGAGAAAACATAAACATGGTCACAATCATATTGGGAACAAGGGAACAGAAAACCCTAAAGGGACAAATTGTCCCGCTAATTGGGTTACTCATTTAATATACAATAATGTACAGATGGCTGGTTTAGGATAAAAACATAAAATAAATAGCTGTAGAACTTAGCTAGTTAGCTAAGTAGATAACAGGAGAGAGAAAATAGAAAGAGGTACATTTAAATGCAAGGTGCTTTACACAAATGTTTAGCAATCAACAATCAGATAAGCACATAGACTTTGCTTGAATGCATGTATATTAGGCTTTTGGTGGAAGATTATTGGCAAACTATTCCAGATTGTTGGTCCAGTGTATTTAATTGAAAACATTCTGGTGTTTGTGTGGGCAAAAGTAAGCCTATACGTGTTGGTATTAGAGGTTTGAAGCGCATACAGATTAATTTGTGATGATCGAGTAAAGTAATCGGAGAAGATAGACGGAAGCAAATTATTATGATGTTTAAACATCAGCTTGGCAGTTTGGAAGGTTACTAATTGGTTCACTTTGAGAATCTTAGTTTGCTTAAAAACGAGGTCAGTTGAGAGCGAGAATTGACACTACTTTTACCTCACTTTTGAGGCTGTCTATTGCCTGCTCCAGATCCATTATCAACACGGTAGGTGAAACCGAGTCGCTTTGTCTCATTCCTCTGTTTGTCTTGAACCACGGTCCTACTTCACCGCCCATCTGTACTGCTGCTTGCGAAGTACCGTTGATGTCCTTACGCAATTGAATCAGTCCTCTGTCAACTCTGTAAGACTGCAGAACTGCCCACATCATTTTTGGTAAACATTGTCAAATGCTTTCCTGAAATCTAGGAAACAGTTGTGGATTTTCTTGATTTTCCATGTCGCTTTCTCTGCTATAAATCTCAAGGCCAGAATCTGCTGAATTGTGCTTCTCTCTTTTCGGAATCCCGCCTGTTCATCTGCCAGGTGTTCTTCGACTTGGTTTCTCAATCTTTCTGCCAACACCATCATCAACACTTTTCCCAGATGGCTTATTGCAGCAACTGTTCTGTAGTTGTTGCATTCCATCGCATTACCTTATATATGGAGCATGATTAATATAGACTGCTTCCATGCCTCTAGGGCCTGTCCCTGCTGCCATACCATGTTACATATCTGGTGGATTTCTCGTATTATTACCGCCTCATTTTCCAAGTGATCTTGTCTTTTATTATTTTATTATTCTTCAATAGGTTCTCTGACCTCCTACTCTTTTATAGCTGCATTTCGGTCAGTTTTCAGGTTATTTACTGTTTTTCAAGGCGGAAATCTCGTAAACTTTTTGAGGACCCTAAGGATTTATAATTATTTTTGCAGACAGCTACATTGGTCAGAGCATGCATGAGGGTTCCTCTGTTCATGAGGATGATGATTCGTGTACGAAGTATTGGGGTAGGGCAGCCCAGGAACCTTGACTGTCCATTGAAGCCAGGCAACGATGGTGAAGGATATCAGTCAATCAATTCATTAATGGTCAAAGTCAAAATGTTGGCATTTTATTTGTACAAATCCTATGTTTGATACTTTTTTGTGTCCTGAGGCCTCAATAGCATTATGTGTTCTTATTCCAGGTTATGTGACTTTAGAGCAATTTTTTATTCGAGTAATTATTAATCCTGGCAACCATGTCAGTGAATATATATATATATACATATATATATATATATATATATATTAATAATTACTCAACTTGGGAAAGTCATTGTATGATTCAGTAAAAAAATTTCAGTTATCAGCTGAATTGAAAAAGCATATGCAACAGAATAAAGGAGCAGAGAGTTTTTTTCTAGGGGTAAAAAATATTTTGATGAGGGGTGAAACTTGGCCAACACGTTAAGTTTTGTATTTGGTCCAGATGTGCAAACTGCAACCCAAGATGAGTGCATATTGTTGCAAATATAAATAAGGTTTTGATGAATTTATATATACTTGCAGGAAATGTGGCAAAATCTATGCAAAATCTATATTTTGTCAAAAGTACACAATAGTTTTAACAAAACGTTTGGAGGCATAAAATTTAAAAGGTGCATTTTGCCCCTGACTCAACAAATGACATCTGTGAAGGAAGCTGAGCAAGTAGTACAAAGGTTTATCATTGTTAAGGTTTGCAAAGAGGATAAGGCACAGGATCACAGCCAGGCCTGAAACATACAACTAGAATTAATACTGTTTTGTTCTTGATCTATTTTTACATAATTTTGTCCACACTGAGTCTTGATATAGATATGTCAAGTTTTAAGGAAATGAGGATAAGACCGAATAAAAATGAGAAAGCAGTGAATGTTAGGCTATTGATAAAATGTGTAAAAGTGAGATTTCTACAGAGTACTTACTTCTGTAGACTTACTTGCTGCTAGCTGCTCAGGGACACCTTCCAGAAAGCTAATCGGTTGACTCCACTTCCGATTCAGTGCTAGATAAAGGTCCTTTGCCCTCCAGACGCCTACTCTGTCGCAAGGGTAACATCTAGGCTCCCTTCTGCCTTGCTCCGTATAAATCATGACCGACTACAGTGCTACTAGGGGCCCCTATGTTCCCCGCAGGATGGCTCTCAAATGGGGTGGACATATGCACCGTGACCTCCGGGTGGGAGGAAGCTTTGGCTCCTTCCAATGGCCAAGCACTTGGGTTGGTTGTGATCCCTTGAGCAGACTGTGTCGCTTCTGCACCCCTAGTTACAGACACATCATAATCATTGACCTCTTCAGCTTGCTTACCTACAGGGCCACTATCTTTGTCCTCAGTTCCCTTACTTTCTAGAAGCAGACACTCTGAAGACATCTTTCTAATTAAAATTATATTCTTTTTACAAACATTTAGGTAATCAATCGCTTACGATGATATTTGAAAGATTAAATCAGTTAATGCTATTCAATTAATTACTGTGTTCGCACGATTTTCTGTGTCATCAATGTTTATCACAAAATTATAAATAATGTTCTCTGTTCACTTATTTATGGAGCCCCTAAAGGGACATGAAAGAAGAATATTTTATCTCGTGCGCATGAGATAACAACTCATTCCCACAACTTACTAAGTCGTGCGCACGGGTTAATATGTCGTGGGATTGAGATATTAACTCGTTCCCAGGACTTACCAAGTCATGGGAACAAGTTAATAACTTGTGTGCACGACTTACTAAGTCGTGCGCACGAACTCGTTTCCTCGACTTAATAAGTCATGTGCATAACTTATTTGACCAATAGCAGACCGACTCTTCTCTGACGTAAAGAAACTTCTATTTCGGGGGCATAATGGCGTCACTGCAACAATTGGCAACGAAGTAGTTTGAAATGGGATAACGGCGATTTATCGTTTTAGAGTTCCAAATTCCAACAGCTCATACGATAAATCGCCGGGATAACTTTATCTGATATTGTCAGTATTTTGCAAACAGTAGGCAATATAACTATGAGCAAGAGACACTTGAAGTTTGAACTGACAGTCTGAACATCATTTTCATTTTCGTTTTCATATTCGCCTGCAGAGTGATATCCCAGTCTGGCACACGCTCAGCCTACAAATAACATTGTAGCTTTAAATGCCTTCCTTATAGGCCTAAGCCTTTCACACCACATATTATACACCCCTAGTAGTACCACTTGTAATCGCAATCTCCAAACTTCTAAAGCACCACTTGAAGCCTATGCGCAGGGCACCAGCTTATTCACGAGCGCTGCGTCAATTCGAAAGGGTTGTCCATAGGATAGTCCGTGGGAGGTCAGAGTTCGGTTTCCTGGAGATCAGTAGAGAGGCAGAGTAGCTGTTAAGGAGGGTGTCGCTTTCGTTGAGAAGTGACAGATGGACTGTCAAGTAATGAGTCTTGGTAAGAGTTCTTGAGAAGGTGCGATTTAAGTTTAGAATGGAAAGTCAGAATCACTCTATCTTAGACATGGTTTCGTTTATAGAACTATGTGTTTTCCCATAAATACCAAAATAGAAGTTTGTTTACGTCACAGAAAAGTCAGCCTGCTATTGGTAAAATAAGTCGTGGGCACGACTTATTAACTCGTTCCCACGACTTAGTAAGTCGTGCGCATGAGTTATTAACTCGTTTCCACGACTTAGTAAGTCATGCGCATGAGTTATTAACTCGTTCCCTCAACTTAGTAAGTCATGGGAACGAGTTTGTATCTCGTGCGCATGAGTTAATATCTTTTTCTTTCATGTCCCTTTAGGGGCTCCGTACTTATTAGTAAGAGTTATGATTGCAAGAAAACAGTTGGATTCTACATGAAACAACTTATCAAATGATTCTATATTTCTACTAATAACTCTTCAACAAAAGTGGCGCTACACAAATCCTGGGTTGCACTCGCCTCACAGCGCGGCTGTATTAGAAACGCTAAAATGATTTAAGACACAACTACACATGTGACAAACCCTTTACAGTGACAACAACGCAGTTTCCCTTCGAAATTTCACACTTCGGTTTGACCTCGAAACTACAAACTTCATACTTATGTACCACTAACTTAAATTTATCACAATTGCCACTTTAATCGATATTTTTAAGGTTTGCCACCACCAAGAAAACAGACCTCCACTATGGCCGACAACAACTGATGACCAACTGATGACCAACTGATGACCAACTGACGACAACTGATGACTAACTGCCCAGAAGCAATTAACAAAACCCATAGATTAAATTGTGCCAATGTATAATTATATGCAATGGAGCTCTACCTTGTAACAAAAGATCAATTTTTTACACTTCCATAACCTAGTAATGAGGAGTTTTATTAAACTCTGATGTATCATTCCTTGGATAAGATAATGTTAGGATGATGTGAAGTTGGAAAACACTGCTGTGAGTTTTAGACTTTTAGTCAGTGTTTTCCAGACTTTTGAATACTGCTGGGCACTGTACAAATTTGCATTTCTCTAGTGGTACAGCTAGCTCATCTTATTCAAAATACTTGAACAACATATCTAAGATTTAAACAAATTATAGCTTAAATGGTCTCAGTATTTATAGGTTAAAGCAATCGACCTACTTGTAATGCAATTCAACAATTTCAGAAAATGTGTCCATAATATTCAATTTTTATGTATTAAGAGACAATGTTTAGCATGAGCTAAGACAGATGTTCTAAAGGAAAACATCACAATTTGATGGTATGCAGGCCATTTTTTCATGACACTGGAATTCCTTTGTACATTTTTAGGAACCAGAGATTTAGGTTTAACTTTTAAGTGAAAACTGACTTGAATCAGTATGATCAAATTATCGTACACACGTAAAATAACATGAATTTTAATTCATGAATTTTTGAATTAGTAGACATTAATTGATATTTCTTTTGTAACTGTGTTGTTCATGCATCCAATTGTCTCTGATTACATAAAATGTTTTGAACTAGTAAACATTATTAATTTTATATAGCCTAATTGGATTTTCCTTAATCAGTGATGGTCTCATAGTTATTACATTGTAAGACTTCAATGCATCTGATACGATAGTTGGGGAGATGAACTATTTCAGATCTTCTTTTGTACGATTGCGCCATTTATGCACGAACACCTGGGTGCATAGTACTTCAATTCCAATAGACAAGGAAGAAGACAAGCCAATCATGAGCAAGGTAGATCCACAATTAAATAAACTCGTGGATCATTTTGCTTCTGTTTTGTGTGGCTTGTTGTGACTTTAGTCTGTGCCTCGTTTGGCTTCAGTATTGTACAGAGGTGTGCTGAGCAACTTTATCCATCTGCTTTCTTAATTGACTGGTTTGGTTGGCTAAATTGTTTAGAGTATGAAATAACCACTTTTGCTGAATAATCTGATATGTTTAATAATTGTATTTGGGGAAAAACTGTGAGTAATTAAAGTCAGATTTGATTCTGGTAAGCAAGCTCTAATTCAATGGAGGTGTGAAGCCGTATGGCTTCTGTTGGTGTACGAGAGGTTGGTTTGTTATTATTGTATCCAAGTATTTATGTTATGTGCCACCCTTCAGAACTTCAAAAACATGCATTGAAAACATTCATGTTAGGAATTTCTTTTCAGTTTCTACAATTTCTTTATTGGGTCAAATAATAAAATTTAATTAACCTTTTGCTGTCATGTGTGTGCTTGCACTGAATATACCTGATATTTGTTATATGAACTATGTAATATTCTGTTGCACTGTGTCATTTTGTGCGTGTTTATAAGAATATTTAAGCAATCCCTTGTTTCAAACTTGACCTTTCTTCTTTGCTTAGTGCACTGGATCATTGTACCTTTTATAATTCGATTGCCAGTATTTTGGTTATGGTGAAAGCTCAGCAAATCACGTCGTTACTCATGTCTGGCCATTGTTGTCCTCCCACTCCTTTGATTTGATGCAAGAGAATCCGTGATGACCATTTGGCTATACTATGGCACCACATGTACATTGTTCACATAATGTGAGAGCCGAACCGAATGCCGGCTAATATTCTTAGCATCTCTTCTGACATCCGTAGTCCTTCTGTTGAGTGTGGCAATTGCATGGCTAATGATTGTTAGCAGAATTTATTAGCAGAATCAGTTGCTCTTTCTGATAAGCGTTGATGTATGTATGTATGTATGTATATGAACATTTATATAGCACCCTACAAGAACCTCACAAAGGTGCTTGTGATGTGCATGCGAGATCAATTCACTGTCCCATTCTCTTTGTATATACTCCATGGGAAGAGGTGCGTTCTATCTCAATTGCCATGAACTCGAGGGGGCCTGCTCTACCATTGGATATGTGAAAGTGACATACATATATATATATATATATATATATATATATATATATATATATATATATATATATATATATATATATATATATACACTCACTCCATTCACCCCACTCACTCCATTCACCCCACTCACTCCATTCATATATATATATATATATAAATTAATTTATACTCCATTTCTGGAAAGACTCAGAATCTGCTGATTTGACAATGTCATGGCATGGACTGGTTTAAGAGGCTCAAGATTAATGAACATTGTAAGAGACAGAAAGCATTGGACATCACATTCATGTAGTCAACCGTCGCGAAGCGACGATGACGATGTGACATGACATGACATATATATATTATAGCATGTACCTTGCATAAAGTCTTGCTCCTCCATTATTATTTTAGAATATATTCTTTGTATTTTATTGTATTTTCGTTGTTGAATTAGCTTGTTGTCAAAACGCAACAATTTACATTTCATGATATGGCAGCATTGAGAAGTAATTATCATAATGTCAGAGTTAGCCATGTCTTTAGAAGGAGAGGACACCGGGAATCGTAAGTGAGCCTGAGATTTTTCTTATTTTGCTAGTTTCCTGTGGAAGCATATAATAATCTTTATGAGTTTACCAGGATCAACAAAAGATTATACATTTACAAAGAAGTTGTGTTATTTGAATGGATGTGGTTGTTTGTGTGCTTTAATCATTGAACGACACTTTAAATTCCGGAATGATCTCTTCTTCTTCTTCTTCTTAGACATAATTGTAAGCAAATGTGTTACCATTATCTTTACACCAAATCCATTCATTCAGTTGCTTGTTGTTGTGCACTTCTGTGACTCACAGCTGACTAACACTTTCCTGCTTTATACAATAGCAGAAAATCATGTTCTTCTTTAGTTTAAGTATAATTTTCTGTTCTGTTCAATGTGATTCCAAGTTGTGTTATCTTTGTTAATTGCTAATTTAAATAATTAATTATTTGCATTATTATTGCGTTCATTGTCGTTTCGATTGTTCTGAAAATAACGACTGCAATGAGTATTTAGATGGCATGACATTGTCCTTAACTCCTGCATGACGTTTGAATATGTCGTGGATTTGCTGTTCTCTAGCAATATGTTTGTGCGTTTACACCATTTGTGTTCGAATACATGGATTCATAGTTCAACAATTCCCATTGATTTTACAGAAGACAAACCCATTATGCTCAAGGTACACAGTGACATTTTTAATCTCCTTAAATTGAATTAATAAAAATTTTTATTTATTTCTGCTGCCTGCCTTCTTGTTTTCCCATTAGTGTATCTTATGTCAAGCTGCTTGACAAACATCTGTTTATGGATTTAGGCAGTTTACTTAATTTTAAAAATTTTTACTTGCATTAATGGTAAAGGATTTTTTTATTGAATTTAATACTGCAGGATTAAAATGTTATGTTCTCAGTTATCACGGGTTAATCAATAAATTGATTATTTTATTATTCAAATACATTGTTCAAATACATTCAAATACATTATTTTCAATACTCAATTTTGATAATGGGTGTAATACTACCATATATACTCGCGTATAAGTCGAAAAAATTTAGTGCTATTTCACGACGATGAAAGAGGGTCTTCAATTTATTACGCGAGAGGCGAAATAGACCGGAGATTTTCTGACAACCAAGTACACATGTGTTACGTAAATTAACACACTTTCTTATATTTATTTAGTCCTATCGCCTCAATTTGTTGATTCATTTAGCATCAGATGCCATCAAAAATTAACATACTTTGTGATATTTATTTTGACCTATCGGCTCATAGTAAAATTTGCACCTGGTAATATTTATTTTCACATCAAAGTAAAATTTATTTGCAATATGCTGATTGGTCGTGTTCGATCATCCTGAAGATTCAATTAGCGTCCTACCAAATCTTTCCAAAAATTCTGTATATAAGGCTCTATGTTACAGTAAAATATTTACAGATACTTACCACAATGAGCGATTTGAAGAGGAAGCGAGCCTCTTATGAAACCGGTTTCAAGTTGAAAGTTGTTGAGTATCCTGAACTGCATGGAAATTCGAATGCCATGCAAGAGTTTGGTGTCAATTTTATTAGATTTTGTATGTTCAGGAAAATTTCTAAAGACTAAAAACATTTTTAATTATAACTCGTTTTCAGTTTATGGGTTCGACTTATATGTGAGTCATCGATTTTGGACACTATTTTTGTCAAATAATTACAATTCAACATATTATGCGAGTTTATACGTATATGTAGTAGATAGAATTAGAGCAGCCTTTCCCAACCTTTTTTGGCCGCGGAACCCTTTTGATTTTCAATTTTTTGGCGGAACCACAGTCCAAAACTAAACATTGTTCTGTTTTCGATACAAGCGTTTTAGAATGCAGACATTATAGGTTTAGGCTTAGATTAGATTAATAGCAACACAAAAAAATCGATGACACATAAATTCTCTTCATAAACTTATAAACAGATGTTATGCAGAAGCCTGCTATGCAAAATAGCAAGCTTGCAGTTTAGGTGATGCACTCTCCTCCCTATAATACGATACAACTTCCGTAATTTAAGCTCTATCTAAACTAGAAGGCGGGGTTGACTAAAATATTTATGTTTAGCTACACGCTTGATTGATGAAATGATTTTAACTAGGAAGCTAATTAATGAAAAGAATTGATGAAAACATGCCCTTTAATTGGAAAAGAAAATGATGATGAGATGTTAACTGGAAGGTGGAGTTCTGCCTGAGTGGAAGCGTGAATGATGAAAAGATTTCTGTTTAACTGGTAGCGGGTATTATGAAAAGCATCATGCAATCCAGTAAGGCGTTTAATGCATCAACTATACTGCAAGTTCGCCTAAAAATTTATATAATTTATTTAAAAATTTTTCAAGCTTGTTGAATGCCTTCCACGGAACCTCTGTCTTCGTCTCACGGAACCCTTGGGTTCTGCGGAACACAGTTTGGGAATCGATGAATTAGAGTCCTAAGCATAGACATTTCATCATTTGCTACTTTGTAAAAACAGTGAAAGTGGCATTGTGTATAACAGACAGAACTATTTGTAGCACAGACACATTCTGTTCTCAGCCACATGCACACACTCATGTGCACACTCATGCTCTATATATAAGTTGATGCTTTAGATGAATTTTTTGCCATCGCAAATCTTTTATTTTAAATGTGCATTTTTATTTGCATAAACAATTGTGCCATGTCATCTGCTGAAAATGTTGTTAGTAAAGAAAGTTAATCAATTTATAAGTAGCACATTTCCATGTATTTGACAGAAAATATCTACACTTTTGTCATTTGTAAGACATGTATTTGCTCATGTTTAGTTCAGGTTTCGTCATCCCCTTCTTTGTTTTGTCTTTCCTACATAGTAAATCAAGCAGATTGGTCAGTCAGCAAAAACGCCTTTAAAGAGCGTATGAAAAGCTGTGCATACAATTCAGAGAAACAGAATAACAGTGGGTTGCTAGGAATATAGATCTGGAAAAAACTTCCATAGTATTAATCATTATCGGCATTTTTGGGCATTTCCTTTATGTTCTGTTCAGCCTGATGTGGTCCAGAATCTTTAATCCAATTTTGAGTCAGTCCCTCGATTTAGCTTTCTTTACAAACTAGTTTTCTCCCACATCTTATGTAGTTATATGTGGAGCTGTGTTAACATCTGTATGATCCATTTGACCTTCTTTAAGTATGCATTTTGAGTGGACTGGCAAAGTGTGTGGTGTTCCTTCAACATCAGCTGCGAATTGACAGATTTGGCGACTAAGAGTATGCTGACACACTTGTGTCACACAGCTTAAGGTTCAGGCATGCCATTCTGACTTGATAAATCAGCACATCTAGCCTGGAACATCTAGCCTGGAACATCTAACCTGGCAGTGCTGGCACATCTAGCCTGCTTATGCAGGCTCTGACCTGAGGAGCATTTTTTGCAGCAGTCCAGTCTACACAAGTTGACTTCAGTGTCTACACCAAGTAAATTGCAGGCGCTTCTGCAGCTTGCCCCATGCTCAGTCATATCAAGCAGGAGGTGACATTTGGCCATTGTCTTAAAAGGCTGAGTTCAGAGATGGTCCCAGGCTTAAAGACTGTGCCAAGTTATGGTTACTTCAGGCATTGTGCGGCTTATGCAACCAAAACCAATCCTTTCCCTTCTAATGAGGAGAAGCTTCAGATACTACTGGAGAAACTTCCAGTTGATCTCCTTCCAGGTTTTCTGGTAGATCTTCTAAATCCAACAACCACAACTCCTTTTCAAGTTACGACATCCAGAGGCCATTCACTTCCCATGGGTTCTTGTTGACAGCCCGATGATTTTTGTCCTGAACACCTCTGGAGTTGGTGAACCCTTGCATCTTTTGCATTATTGAATGCTTTGACACATATCATCAGCCATTTGTTGCAAGGCTGGTGCCATTCTCAGCTTAAGCTCTTTTCAGTGGCAGACTTGTTGCACTTTCTGATGGTGCATTGAGGCAAGATGTGGCAATGAGTATCTTCATCACATATGGATCTACCAAAGTAAGTGCAGACTGGTCTCCCTTGGGAGTTGCCTTCAGAACTTCTCCATCTGGTCTGATTCCAGTGCCTTTATCGGGCTACAATGACTTTGCTAGGGGCACCACTTGCAAAGGACATGCACTAGATGTGGCCCTCAAGCAGCTATATGGGTTTGCAATTGATGCCATTAAGAATGTTCTCCATCTGACCGTAATTCTATTAAAATCATTTGTTGGTGTTCTAAAGTTGCTCTTCATGTTAAAATCTCCAAATTTAGAGTAACTTGAGAGAAGTTCTTGAAATTATTGTCAATACAAAACAGGACTACACCCAATGGTTTCAGGCCACAATTCCCGTTTGCTTGGATTGAGAAGAGTTGGGTTGCTGGATTTTTTTGAATATTTGGCTCCAACTGCAATTATCTTGAACTCCAATCTGTCATTCTCAGTCATTGCTCTGCAGTTGCTAACAAACACCTCGATGATTTTGTTAGCATTCAGAGATAACTTCCATCTTGTGTTGTACCAATGAAACAGGCAATTTGGGAGAGCCTATGATTGAGGCCTATGATTGGTCACAAGATTGGGAAGTACCAACAAACTGACTGGTTGAGCGTTGTTGGCAGCAGTCTGTTGCTCTCAATCAGGTGTGACCAATCCTTGAACTTCAGGCCATTTGCAATTTCATTATGTGACCTGTGCTTCAATCATTGCTTCAATCATTTTCGCTGATTGGTCCTGATGACCATCATAACCTTGTTTGCATATTGACTTTCTGGTGATCATCATGCCATCAATTACATAGTCTGGTCTTCAGAAAGTTGACATTCCAAGTACTAAACAGGCTGCAGATTTGTTTCCCTCAGATGGCAAGAGATGAGGTTTCAATGGTTCCCTGGAAACAGATCACATGTATGTTCTAGAATTTCATAACTGTACATAGTTGTGTAGTAGCCATTGCACACACATTCGTGAATTGCTTCCCATTACTGGGGCCATGTATGATGCATTATGTTAAACTAAAAATACCCAGGTTTGCCATCTTGCATATTTTCTGGCCATCACCGTCAAATGCTGAGCCCAATTAATCGAGCTGGGGTTGATTTTTGGAGAGTCATATGAGGTCATTTTGTTTTCTCAAGTACCTTTTCTTTTCTCTGTGCAATGCCGTTGCATTTTTCATACACATTCACTTGTGTTGCAAAGGATGAGACCTGATTTTCAAAATTCTTGTTTACAGCTTTGACTGTAATTTCATTGTTACACTTACAAAATAAAAGCAATAATCTGATGAATCATAATAATTCATAAAGGATATTTATAGTTTTGTGTGATTGATTTTTTGTTTATGATACTTTCAAGATGTAACTTTGATAGTTTTCTGTATCCTTGTTAAGGTTGGTTGTGCTGCTATCAAGGAGGACAAAGAGGCATTTGCAGTTGTTCCTGTCTCGCCACAGGAAGTTCGGGATCTGGACTTTGCTAGTGATGCTAGTAAAGTGCTTGCCATGATTGCTACAAAGCTTGAAAAGGGAACAATAGGACACAATGATCGGCGGTACTAATCAATTCTCCAAATTTATTTCTTAAGCCCATTGACAACCCATTAAAAATTTACTTGTTTATAAATATTTTAAGCATACCTCACAGCCCATATATGGCTGTGAGATATGCTTAAGCTATTTATAAACAAATCTTTAAAATAATGATCATGATATATTCATCAACTAG
The DNA here is from genome assembly GCA_959347315.1 of Bimastos eiseni. Taxonomy (NCBI): domain Eukaryota; kingdom Metazoa; phylum Annelida; class Clitellata; order Crassiclitellata; family Lumbricidae; genus Bimastos; species Bimastos eiseni. Next base: position 6,061,743 of record OY365815.1, read on the forward strand.
TTTAGATGAGAAAAGTTAGAAATAGATCTATAGTTTGGTTGGGAGGCAATGGAGATAGAAAAACCCCATTTAAAGAAGAATTGCTGTCATGAGTTACACAACTTTATGAAAATTTGTGGGTTGAAGAAGTTGAGAAATATCTCATTAATGGACATATCATAACACTGTTCATTACAGCCATGCTGGGGTCGTGAACTCTCCTGAGTAGCAACCTTGATGGGCGCTATATGCGACCATGAGCTCAGGGAAGGAAAATGTGGTTATGATTTTTATCAATACATTATTGATAGTATGAATTCGGTTCTAGGCCAATCTTAAATGACTTAAAGTATTCTGCTTACAAAGGATTTCTTTGATTTTATGCTACCTACAAAGTTAAATACAGCAATTTATTGTTGTTTTTTCCATTCTAGTGTGGCAAGTCAGCTTTTGACTGATATAGTGTATTTTGTGGCTTACCAAGAAAATGTATCCGGTGATCCATTTGATGTGGAACAGACGAATCCTGACAGAGAAAGACCTAAGCTACTCAGAGAGCAGAACATCTTAAAGCAGGTCTGTTCTTTCATTTCTTTTCTCACATGTACTTCTATTTTTCACAGTGAATAGAATTCAATGTAAAATAATTAGACTTTATGAAGAATGAGTGTTAATGTTAGAAGAAATGACACACGTAAGACATGGAAAACAGCAAAATGTGAGACATCATGTATATCTTCCACTCTTGACTGTTGGAACTGCAGCTAGGTGGCAGCGGTGTCGGTGTAGCCATAGTTGAAATGAAGAAGAATCAGAGTGAAATCGATGGCAAGGATGATTTGATCAGATCCTCACTTACTTCACCAATATTGCCGCTTAGGCATCTCAGGTGTTTCTACTTCTCTGTACATGTCGTGTGTTTGCAGACAGATGATTAAAGAATATACTTACTTACTTTATCACCCCACAGGCTTTTAGCTCCAAATTGAAGGCCAACCTCTTCCAGAATTCGTCCAAGCCTTCCCTCCCCTTGACTCAGCTCTTGTGAACAAGCTGATGCCCTATACTTGGCTTTGGAGTAACGCTTTAGATATATGAAGTTTACTATATAAATTATGAAGATTTTAAGGATTGTTGAGATTGGCACATTGCTTTATGAAAGACGTCATTCTTTTTGTGATATAAACAGTAGCAATTGCCAACAAGAAGTAGTTGGATATCCTATGCAGAACTGTTTGAATTTATGATATGTTTGGTTAATGTGGAACTGGAGATCAATCACATATTTCAATAATGACTGTAGTGATATAATGTATGATATACAGGGTGGGCCAAAAAAAGTAACCCCCTACGGATTTTTGCTAATATTTCCGCCATAAATAGGAAATATTGCATGAAATTTTACAAACTGAAAGACAATTCATATTTGCATACAATCGCCAAAATTGACCAAAATATTTCAATTGGAACAAAAGTTATATCACTTTTAATGAGTGTAATTTTGATGGTCAAAAAAATATTAAACGCCACAAAAGTTATATAAAGTGAATTTATGAAGTAAAATTTCAAGTAGTTGTAATAAAACGCATTTTATAATTATTATTATTGAGAAAGAAACTGGAAATTATTGCATATGGAAGTCACTTTGACGTCATCTAGCAAGCAGTCGATTAAATTGATGAATAAAAGTGTTTTTTGCGATTAATCATTTTATGATAGCATTTGCAAGAAAATAAACATGGGAAAGGTGTCCATGACAGATAAAATGTGTATACAGGCACTTCATGAATCATGAGCATGATCTTGGAGCCAAACTGTAATCAAAGCTCACTCTGAAATTACTGTAGCTGAGCACTTATAAAAATCTACGGATGCATTTATGATAGAGGGTGGGCGGTGGAACGTCGTAAGGGCAGTGGAAGGCAGAAATCTATCGGCACCCTAACAAATATCGAGCATGTTGACGAACTTATTTGCTCACAGAATAGCAACATTAGAAATCATCTCAATTCTCAGTGAATTTCAGCAGAGTTGAACATCAGTCTGTGAGAAGATTTGCCAAAGAAGATCTGAACCTCGCCGCATTTCGTCATGTTCCTGGGCAAATTATCATCGTCGCAATGGCCCCCAACCAGGTCAACAAAACTTGCCAAATAGACTCAGAATATGTGTGGCTACTGGTGGTAGACACAGGTTGTGAAACAACATGATGTTTGTTTTATAACAATTACTTGAGATGTGACCTCATAAAATCGTTTTTATAACTTTTGCTACGTAAAATGCTTTTTGACTATCAAAAATCAGTGGTTGCACTCACTAAAAGTGATATAACCTGTTCTGTGTGAAATATTTTAGCCAGATTTGGCGGTTATATGTAAATATGAATTTTAGTGCCTGTAAAATTTCATATATTAATCTCTACTATTGGCCGAAATATTAGCAAAAAAACCTGAGGGGTTACATTTTAATGACCCACCCTGTAATTAAAAGGTTCCAAATCTATTCCTTATGCCATGAATAAGAAGTCAAACTAAACTTCAATGCAGGCATTGAAATTGGTTTGAATCTTGACTGTAAGTTGGAAAGTCAATGGCTTTCTTGTGTTGTAGATTTTTAAGATGTTAAAGGCTCCGTTTGATGACCATGGTCAAGGTGAAGTGCTTCAAATGGATGACCTTGTTGACCAGCGTCACACTCAATTAAAACAGATATGTCGTCTCTGTTACCGAATACTAAAACTTTCACAACACGATTATCGTAAAAATCAGGTGAGTATTTGTGAGATAATTTATTTACTTATTGGTTATTATGCAACAAGTACTTCTTGTGAGAGTGAGTTAATTAGGAGAACAGAGAGATATCAAGTAGTTAGTAGTTGCGTTTACAGTTCAAGGGAGGTTCATACAGATATGATGAGTATACAGATTCTTTAAATTGTTTGAGTATCTAATCGCATAAGTTGATTTTTATAAATGGTAATAGGTAAGAAAGGCAACTGCAAGTGGTTAGTTAGACACAACTGTCTGCTTGATGTGCATTGACTGGTTCAACATCATCGATATATTATGATCATGTGTGCATTTCTGAGCTTTGTAAGGAGAACAATGTCAATACACAGTTGTATTGTATGGTATTAGTTCTGCTGGTCATCATAATGTTTTATGAACTTCATTGTCCATGCTTGCATACAATTTAAAATTCTCATTGTTATCTTCAAGGCTCAATGGGGTCTAGCTTCAAGACCCCATTGGTTGACGTAATACTTTGGCCTAATTCAGTTTCCTGAATGATTAATAGATTGATACTCATTTTGATTATTATTGAATGTTTCAACAGGAGTACATTGCCAAGGAGTTTCCATTTATGCAGAAGCAGATTGGCTATGATGTCCTTGCAGAGGAAACAATTACTGCTCTGCTGCACAATAACCGAAAGCTTTTGGAGAAGCATATAACTGCTTCTGAAATCGACACTTTTGTTAATTTAGTGAGAACAAAAAGAGAACCGAGTTAAGTTTTTCTCATTTTTAGACATTGAGCATATATTTGTTTCTATATGTTATTAGCAACAATTGTGTTTGACTTGCTGGTTTCTGCTAGCAGATATTCTCTGGGTAAATCACTTTGCACTGGTTTGGTTTTCAAGTTTATTTGTGGATAATGAAGAGGCCGTTTTGTGGATTTGTGTTTGATCTATAAGCGCAGCATATTATGGCGATTGTGGAAGTTTGTTTTGTAAGTTAATCAAGTCAGAAAAGAGTATAGTTGAATGAAGTCAGTTGTACTTGATTAAGGATATTCTAGTTGGACACCATCTTGAGGAAGACCAGTTGTCAGCTGAAGTTATTCAACTATGATCATCTGCCCCAATGAAGTCTATGGAACACTGGATTCAGTTGGTGGGTATGGAGGCATGCAGGTTACTGTAATCATGATTTGCCACAATTGCCTATGTTTGAGCAATGACAAGGTGGGCTGGTTGAATGTGCCATCTCTACTGAGGGAAAGTGTGTATCAAACACGAGGAGATTGTGGACAACATCTGGATGTTGTCATTCAGACAGAAACTTGTCAACTGGTGACATCTGTAGGCAGCATTATTCACCTGACATATTTTCTGTTGTTGATAGAATTTGTCCTTCAGATCCAGGACATGGGGTGATCGCAGAGCGATATTTTAAAGAAAATTCTCCATCAGGGAGGTGGTGTCTCTTTCGCAGATAGGTATATGCGAAAGACTTGGTTTCTGGATTGGAACACCTCAGATAATTAATGGATCTATCTCTCAGTTTACAGAACTGGTCATAATAGGTGATGATCTATCTCTCAGTGTACAGAACTGGTCATAATAGGTGATGATCTATCTCTCAGTGTACAGAACTGGTCATAATAGGTGATGATCTATCTCTCAGTGTACAGAACTGGTCATAATAGGTGATGATCTATCTCTCAGTGTACAGAACTGGTCATAATAGGTGATGATCTTTCTCTCAGTGTACAGAACTGGTCATAATAGGTGATGATCTATCTCTCAGTGTACAGAACTGGTCATAATAGGTGATGATCAGTTCTGTACACTGAGAGATAGATCATCACCTCTTCTGTACACTGAGAGATACAGAGATCTCAGTGTACAGAATAGGTGATGATCTATCTCTCAGTGTACAGAACTGGTCATAATAGGTGATGATTTAATCATCTCTTTCTTGAACGAGGGCATTGATGAGGTTTGTGTCAATCTGTTAGGTTCAAAGCTGAATGCAGAGCAGTTAATGGTTCTAGGTCTTTTGGTCCCCCCTCCCCCGTCAGTTGATCCTCTGTCAACTGGTCCCCATCAGTTAATCCCCCGTGAATTGGTCCCCTAATCAATTGATCCCTTCGTCGATTGATACCCTGCCAACTGAGCCCAGCACAATTGATACAACATTCATGTTCCAATTGCCATCTGCTCTATTTATGAAAAGAAAGATGTAAAAGAGCACAAAATGCTAAAATGATAAAAACTTACAAAAGCGTAATTGAGAGTCATGATATGATTAGTTTATCAGCATAAAGTCTTAGGCTTATGGGTCTATGCATGGGATAAACAAGCCATTGCTCTGAGATATAAAAGTCTCCGAACGACCGTAAGAGGTTACCGCGCAGTTGACATGATCCTTAAGCGAGCAATATCGTTTCGTTGCCAGATGCTCCATGTCAAGAACTTCGTGTACAAATGTGGTCTTCTGTCTCTGCAACTGCGCTGAAGTCCTAAAAATGTCCACAGTGTTGGGAGGTGGCACTGAAAGAGTGACTGGAGTTTGCGATGCCAGCCTTCCACCGAGTTGGTCGTTCTTGCAATCCCATCAACAGCAGCAGAGTGTTTGTTCCATGTTTCAATTGGAAACAAAGCCGAACCATAGGTCTGGCTACGACATTGCCATCTGCGACCATGGAGCTACAAGTCTGTGACGCGCAGCCTTGAGATTTGAGGGGATCTTATTTAACTGAACAGTTGCATCAATAAGATAAAACTTTGTATCAGGAACCATGTAGTCTATTATACAATGTACTGTATAAAACATCTGAGGTCCGCATATATTATAATGCAGCATTTCCTCATTTACAGGACTCCAGACAAAGGGCATTGGTGAGGCTCATCAACTCATCAACTAAATCTTTCTTGACCCAACCCAGACATTCTTATTGAAGGAATGTATTGACATTACCCTGTTGTGTCTATGTGCAATTCCTCAATCCTTGAAGGTCTTCTAGTGCCATGAAATAGACACTGATTCTCACAAAGATTTTGCTGAATCCAGAAGACTACATGCACTGTTGACCTGTTTTAGTGAGACATTCACATCATGGTTTCTAAGCAGCAACTCATCAACTACATTCTGTATGCTCTGTATGCTCCTTCAGTCTGCACATGATGTACGTGTTGTCATCACTCTACTAAGCATCTCTCCTTTCTGCTTCCATCCTGTTTGATACAGCTGAGTGTCAAAGTGTAGGCCTACACCTTATGGGACCTGCTGAGCACTGCTTTCAAACCCAGCATGGACACAACATTCTGTTCTGCTGACTTTATGACCAATTTGATTTCAATGGGATTTTGTTGCAGAGGATTGTTTACTTTTGAACATACTGAACCTTGAATCTTCTCACCTATCTAGATCCGACAGATTGGATATTAAGATTTACTTAGTATAATACAACTGAAATCTTATATTGCCCTTCTTCCAACTGTTTTTGATCAGAAGTGCACACATGCCTTGATGACGCAACTGCAGTTATAATGCAGAGCAATTGTGAGTGAAAGACTTGCTCAAGGTCCCTACACAGTGACTCCTCTGACGATGATTGAACCTACTCACTCAGCGCACATTGAGCATTACGGGCCAACTGCTCTAACCAATCGGCCACCGTGCCATACTGAACCATGTTAAACCCTGTCGTATCATGTTACAAACATTAAAATATTTTCACCCATCCATCAGGGTTCTGTTCCTGGCCATTTCATTGTGTAGGCGGCTCTGTCATTTGTTATGGGGCAAAGAATTGCCCTCAAATCACAAGGAGACCCCCTCGTCATTTGGTGGCTGCAAGCAAATGTTGTCATGTAAGTTGACCATTGAAAGGCCGTTGTCATTTGGTTGCTGGCCGTTGTCATTTGGTTGCCATTCTGTATCAATACCTGACCAACAAACACCTTTATCCAAGAAATTTTTATCCTGCCACAGCAGATCTCGTTTGTGTTGCCTTTGTTGAGTCGTCCTATTGGTTACTTGTCAGCGGCGTCATTCCATGAAGCCCATGGGATCCGTGTCATTATTTATAATCTATGTTGTTTGATCTTGAAGTTGTTGAGTGACTCCACTGAAACGGTTTCTTCACTCAGCTCGTTCCATATGTTGAACTCTTTGCTCGTATTTCTTGAGGATCTTGTATCTGTGTCCTCATAATCCGCTTCCTTTTGCCAGCTGGATAAATCTCAAGAATTGCATTGCTGCTTTGTCGAATAATGCTCAGAAGTGCACATCATGTCTGACAGTGCCTAATATTTTCTAGTAGGCTAATATGGGAATTGAATGAAACAATGATTTCTATAGGAAAACCACAATATCTGTGATTAGTTGCAATGCGACGATTGGCCTTAAATTGTAGATTTCTGGACTATTTGTCTGACCTTTGTGTCTCCAACAACGTCGCCATAGCCGTCACACAGGAGCTGATATGTAAATCAGTGTTGGCAGACAACAGTCAAGACATATTGATTGACACACAAATATTGAAAACACAGGTACTTTATCATTGCTGTCATTATCGTCATCATTGTCATTGTGGGTATTGAATTTTATTGGGCATGCTTGTGAAAAATGTATATACTATTTGCTTTTCACCAGAATTGACAGTTTAGCTCTATATATATATAAATATATATATATATATATATATATATATATATAAATATATATATATATATAAATATATATATATATATATATATATATAGAACTATATTTATATGCTGCTTGCGTGCCATTGAAAGTTGCCACATCACTTGTGCATTCGTATGCACCAGAGCTGAGTAGGACAAATTATAACACAATAGGAACCAAGTTAATCAACATTTTACAAATCGAAGTTATTCTACATGCAAATAGCTATCAGTGCAGCTCCAACTCTGCCCATGTTAATCTGCGACATTATGTCTGAAACATTGCACTTTATGAATGCTGGTCAAGTTGTTGCAAAGTGTACTTTGCTGTTGGGAAAGCAAGTGCAAAGCATACACTGTTGTTGCCAGTTATGCCGTAGATTAGTATACTTTGCTTTCACTGTGGTGGTGCTATAGCAAGGCTTTCCACATAAGAATGATGACTGCTGCTAGTAATGCTGTACTGATGTCCTGAAAGAAGATGGGATTCTGTGTGACATTTACATGATAGAGACATTTACATGATCAGCAGCGACTTTCTTGTCTGTCTGTTGATTAGGTTGAAGTGGAACTAGAGGTCGACCAATCAGATGACTCAACTTCGAGTCCACGAGATCCCGTCATCACATTTGAAGAAGAAGAAGAAGAAGTCATTTTGTTTTGGAGTGATGGTAGGAAGCACAAAGGCATTCGTGAATTATCAATGGCAGCCGTACTGCATGAAAAAAGCAGAGAGGACAGGGCTATACTTACATACTACAGGTAGACTGTCATAACCTTTCTCTTTTCAAGTATCCTAGACTGTTGTAGACAATAGAGTCTCTGAACTGAGCAAATGGTTGAACAGTTCACTGGTAAGACTTATCGTATATACTCAACTATAAGTCAATTCAAGTATAAGTCGAAGTGCAATGTTTGGAAAAAATAACGTCCAAGATTGACGGCTCGAATATAAGTTGAACCCATAAAATCAAAAACGAGTGATAAATTGAGAGGTATGCCCTGATATCCGCTATTTTTCGGCGGAAAAGTTTGCCAGATTTTGCCGGGAAATATATATTTTATCATGGGCAGATCAATATTAATGCATGCGGCCGTCATAAATCAAGATATGTAGTTTCATATCTGCTGTTGAATGTTGAATATTCAGTCCAAAAAATCTCTCATTATTTTGCCTCTCGAGTATAAGTCAAACGATCTATTTCACCGTCCTTAAATTTGTCGACTTATAGTCAAGTATATATGGTAGTAATTGTAGTAGTTGCAGTTTAACGACACTGTGATCATTAGCGTCGCCCTTCTCCTTTATCCTGGCTTGGGACTGGCACTGTCAGAATGCTAACAGTGGCAGAGTTTAGGTAAGCCTTAATAGGTGGAGTGATTTAAGTACTCTACTCAAGTGCATTCATTCATTCATTACAGAGATTTATATAGCGCCCCTTCAAGGCTACTACTCAGGAGCGCTCCCGACTCCGGCACGGCAAAAAAGTACAGTTCTAAGGTACGTATAAAAGTAGTCTGAGTGGACCCTTGGTGACAACCGCAACGCCAACGAGAGCGTGTTCCAGAGCGAGGGGCCAACCACTGAGAAGGCACGATTCTGGATAGTAGTTGGGCCATACCTTACCATACAGTTTTGAACTAGGCCATTCATAAAAAGGGATAATGCTGAGGAAGTCAACAGTTATTGTAAGGCACATTTACCAACTGATGTGTTAAGTTTTAACAGATATGACACCACTATGCTTGAAGCAGAATAGGGCATAAACCGTATGCATGGGACACTGTAAGACAGCCACTGGCACTCCTCCATATAGGACTATCCTCCTCATGTCTTGACCTTATCATATCACACATTTTTCAGTTAGAAAATTCCTAATAGTATTCCACATGCTTGTAGCTATAGGGTTCAAATTTAGATGACAATATATACGTTATTGACTGCAGTATTCATCATTTCTTTTAGTCTTTTCGCTTCACCATCACGCAGTTGAACTGAATCTGTCTGGCCATCGTATGCATATCAGAACAATCATTGCCTTAATTTCTGCTGCCTATTGTTTTTCATGGTTTACAACTATGTATGTACCAGATGTCTATATATGTCAGATGTCTATATCTGTATAGACATCTGACATATCTTCACAGTTTGATCTTGCTTTACCAAACTTCCATTTCCTAACCTAAGTCTAAAACTCATAAAAGTTACTTGTTGCTGGATTACCTTCTGCTTTGTCTTTCTGGTGACATTGTCAGACTCTTGGCCTTGATGTCTTAAAACTGATCATTTCTGGTTCCTTACATTTCTCATGGTCCAGTGAACATTGCTGAACTACCTGGCACATAATTATGGGCCATGGAATTGACCACAACTCATTTCTCACAGGATGCATCCTTCCTAAGGAAACCTGAAAACCAGGATATACCTGGGAAGAACAGAGATCCTTTCTTTATTATGTTGCTGCTTTATTTTGGGTGATCATTTGATTTTGTAGACATCAGTTGGATTTGTTTTCAAATATGTGCTTGGACAGACAGTATCTGGCAATTAACAAACTTTCAGTTCAGTTGGATGTTGATCTCATTCTTAGGTAGGTTGTTGCTAACAGTCGTCTTTCATTCTCAGTGAAACAAAGACATTTTGAGGGAACAGCATTATTCTTTGCACAAATATCAGGTTTGCAAAAATGGAAAATTTTTCAAGTTGACTGAAAATTCTCTAAGAAGGATGCACTTGAACCAATTTACTCCATTCTATTTCATAAAACATGAGTGTTTATCTTTGCAACAATAAAAAAACTTCTTATTCGATTGTGATGTCCATATATTATGTGATGATCCAATACATTTATGCCCTAGTTGTCATAAATCTATGTTGTGAGGTATGTTGGGAATGTAGTGTTTGTTGTGAGAAATATATTACTCTCAGTTCTGCTAATGCTTAGCTGATGTTGAATGATATATGTGGCATTATGTGCTAACTTATGTACACTCTGTCCCAATGAAAACTTGTAGCATTTGACTGAAATTTTCAGAACAATAATAGTGGGCATAGTAACACGAAATCCTAATTCCATTTGGAAATGTTGACGATTTTGTCAAGGACGCTATTTGATGGCCCGGTCTATGATCACTTGGTCAAATAGCTGCCACTTCTCAATCAGACGTACGTCAGATGATCAACGCTACAAATGCGGAAACGATAAACGCGTTCCGTCAGCATGCTCCAGATTTTATTTTCAACTGGATTCAGGACAGGACTGTTTGCTCCATAACCATATTCTTGCCACAATAATTTAACCAAAATTTTTCTTCTTTTATCACTGGCCATGTTCCTTGATCTTTTACACCAAAATAAGTGACTTATTCCATCGATAATGACGTCACCAACGTGTGAGAAATTAACACATATTGGAAACTTTCAGTGTTACCATCTATTTTGAATCATTCAATTTCTTTGCTTATGCTGCATCAATTTAGGTTAAATTTTGCAGATTTTTTCGAAAATGATGTGGGATACTGCATGTGTAATCTTTTTGATACAAGTCTAATCTTCAAGCAGCTTCTGACAAACACTTAGGGGTCCATTTTTCATCGAGACACAGTGTATATTTATTTATTTATATATTGGATCTGAACCACATTAACGATTTGGCCAAATGCAAATAATTGGTCACATTATTCTGCCAAATACGAATAGTAATTGATGTAAGAAACAAAAGTAAAAACTGGATACAAGTACATTCATTCATTCATTTATTACAGAGATTATATAGTGCCCCTTCAAGGCACTCAGGAGCGCTCTCGACTCCAGCACATTTAAAAGGAACAGTTTTAAGGCACGTATAAAATGAGTCTGAGTGGACCCTTGGTGACAACCGTAACGCCGACATATTTAATATACAAATTTAATATAGCTCACCTTTCGCACAATTGTTAAGTTTTATATTGACTTCAATTCTATTTCAAACTTATTTCCATGGCATTATATAAGAAAGTAATTGTCCTTCTTATTGGAAGTTATGCAAGATGGCTTGAACTTTCCACATGAGTTGTGTAGCATTTTGAGTGCATGAAATTATATTCTTAAACCCTAATTTTAAATGAGCATTTAATGCTGTGCAAAACTTTTTGAATGACCAGCAAGCAGATCTTGCACAAGTAAAATTATTACCTGATACATTCTACCTAGAGCAAATGGCTTTAATTTTTATGAAATATTTCCTTACTGGACTTTGTGAAATGTAAATATTTCAGATTACTTAATATACTGTCAATGTTGTATTTAGTGAACATCGAAATAGTTTTACGGTTATTTATTGTACTAGCATAAAACTGGAAGCTAAAAGAGTTTAGATCACAGAGGAAACTGTGCAGTGGAATGTAAAAATGATGTAGATCCTATGGAGGGCCATACTGAGAGAGGGGCCAGCGAGGCCGTGGCCCAGGGCGCAAATGTGGGAAGGGCACAAATTTCAGGATAGAATAACTTAATATTCCATAAAATTCAATATTTTCAAAATGTGGGGGCGCCAGAGTGATGCTAGGCACAGGGTGCAATTTTAGCTCAATACGGCTCTAACCCTATGACACATTTTCAGCTAAAGAATAAAGTTTAGCTGTGCTTTTGCTATTTGTATTTGTTTTTTTAAACTATTTGGCCAAATATAAGTAAACTGTTCGGAGCACTATTAAAACAGGAATGAGTCAGTGACAGGAACATAGTCTAATTGACTAATGATAAAGGCATGAGCTAAGGTGGCAGCAGAAGACGGGGTGAGAGAACGGTGAAAACTCATAACTGGCGAAAGAGATAAACAGGAATGAGTCAATGCCGAAATATGCTCCACAAAAGACAGTTCTTGGTCCAGAATCAATTGCTGACCCAAGAAAGAGGAGGAGAACACAAGGATTCAGAAGAAAGGTGCCTCGAAGTCCAACTTGTTCAGCTGTTTGCTGGTACCAAGCCAAATATATCAGTTTGTTTCCTTCTTTTGAAGAGCTTTGCTTTTATCCTGCTCATTCCTTTTGAATCAATGCCACATCCTTCATAACCTTCTCCCTCTCTGTTATGTCAATCCATACAACATGTGATCCAGGCCACATGACCTTGCCCTACCTAGAGTTGATGCCTTTGCCAAGAGAACTTTGATTATGCAAATGTTATATGAATTTGGATAAAATTGATTTTATTATTTATACCTCTTGTAATATGTTCTTGCTAACTTAGTTACTGAAAGACTGTAGGATGGCTAACTTTAGAATACAGCCGAGATTAGCACCAGTATTAAAAATAATCTGAGTTTTGTCTGGAACAATGAGCCAAAGATCACAGGCCTATTTGAAAGAAAAGAAAGAAGGACCTGAATCCGGATTGAAACTAAGGCATGAGGGAGTTAGAGTCAAGATAGTTAGCGTAAATGATGCTTAAATAACCCAGACTGGAAATGGGCAAAAAGGAAATGAAGAAATTAAAACACTTGAAAAACATGAAAGGACATCAAAGCATAATGAACTTTTCATCTTATTGCTAAACGATGAAAAGTAGATGCATAAACGCTTGTCTGAAACTGATTGACGATTAAACTAATATCAATAAAATTACATTTGCAGTATCCAACAGCATTTTCGAGCAAATCTGTAAAATATGACTTAAATTGATGTAGCATAAGCAAAGAAATTGAATGATTAAAAATAGCTGGTAAAATTGAAAGTTTCTAACCTAGGTCCTTATGTTCTCACACGCTGTCGACGTCATTATCGATGTAATATGTCGCTCGTTCTATCATAGGGTCAATATAATGCCATGCTATAGTTAGATAGACCACTACAGGGAGACATTGCTTAAAACTAGTTATGGGTCACTATAGGTGTTCATTGCTTGTGCCCTAGTGGTGATATTAGTTGGTCTGAGGGCCTGTATTTTTAGTAAAGGTCTTCGGCAGGCTTCAGAGGTCAAAACTAATGGCTCGTTGGATACACCACTGTCTGTGGTGTGTTTAGATCTGGTTGGTCAGAATTGGGTGACCTGTCAGGCTGTTTCACAGGTCAGGCTTGTTAGAGGAACAGTATTCTTGGACCAGGTCCCCCAGATTCGGCTGATCCCGCAGCTCTGTCTGACCACACTGCCGCTCTGTCTGACTACGAGATTGAGATTCGGTATAAAATAAGGCTGCACTCCAGACAAAGGGTCTGTCTGGCTGGAATCACTCGTTGTTCATGGGTTTGTTAAGGTATAGTCAAGTAGGTTGGGATCTTGGGAAGACTGCCGCTAGTGATGCATTGGTGAACTCTGCTATTGAACATAAACGGTAACATCATCATTCTCTAGATAATATTATCGATATATTTATTATTCCAAAATCTCAAACTGAGTAGTAATTGATTATCAACTTTATATATATAAACTCATTGTCAGCATGATCGTGTCTACGTGAAAGAACTCTTAAAGCTGGTATGCTTGGACGTTTAAACACGCTGTGCAGATTAAGTTTAATGTTCATTTCTAAAGACTTTTGATTATTATCTGAGTTATCGTTTACGTGTTAATAAAACAATTTATTTTGTTATATTTTATACCTCTCGTGCCAGTTGCTAAGTTTACCCATAATTTCCTGTAGGTAGATTCTTCGTCTGGCTGATATCATGGCTTAACTAATTGTCCGTAAGGTAATTACTTATACATGTAGATTGGCTAGGCACTTAAATAAGTGACACGATATATCAAAAACCTTCCGAGACGACAGTTCTGGTGTAAGTGATAAATAAATGTGACATTTACCAAAAATAATAAAATTTTAATTAAAGTATTGCAGCAAGACAAAGGTTATGAAACTATAAGGTTTGTGAATCAAACAGAAGCTGGTGTCTGTTGTCTTAGAATATACTGTTTAAGAAGATTGATGAAACCTGCACAACTGGCTGTGTACAGTGGACCGAAAACCCGACAGTGGCAAATATGCATGAGAACATCAGTGGGTGGAAGCAGCTGGCATTAAGCCATGAAAATGCCCTGGGAACTCTCAGAACAGTGGATCAGATTGCGGTGGAGTTTGATATTTCAAAGACCGTGGCATACGACATATTGGATGTTGTAAATTTCCTCTTTTCAGTACTGCATCTCAAATAAATCTAAAAAAGACACTAACATTTCCAGACGGAATTACTGTTTCGTGTTAATATACCAACTATTATTGTTCTTAAAATTTAAGTTAAAGTTGCTAAAAGTTTTGACCAAATTATGACACTTCTTCTTGGGGTCTACTTTTCATTGAGATACAGTGTATGACTATATGTCATAATAATTAATAGAAAATATTATGATATAATTGTATACAGAACATCTGGATATTATTATTTGCCAACAAATCATTTTCATTGTTTGCCAGCAAATGTTTACCTAATTGCAGATGCATGTCTGATGAAGTCTTGCCCTACGAGCTGAGGGCTTCGTTTTGTCGACTTCTCTTGCATATGCATGTGGACAGAGATCCTCAAGAGACTGTTACTCCAGTGAAATATGCCAGACTCTGGTCCGAAATACCACTCGTCATCTCCATAGAGGAGTATGTCTTATCTGTCTTGTGCAGCTGTTTGTTGCCACATGTTTGGAAATGATTAACTGTAGATAAAACTTTTGTGAGGCTAATTGACTTAAGAGATTTATAGGTGTCTGTTAAGTCTCATGTGCATGCTTTATTCACCAAATATCAAGTATTATTCAATGTCCTGATATATGTATGTATGTTGCTTTGTATTATTGATGTTCCATTGTGCATTTGCAAATGGTGTGTATTAAGGTCTATACTTACTTAATTTGTTTATCAGGAAATTATATAACACTCTTTCTTTACCCAAATCAGCAGTGCTCATCTCCCTTGCTGCTCCCACTCGCTACCTACCTACCTGATGTCCTACACTGGCTTCCCATTCCCTCTCTTGCATCCATTGCAAGGCACTCCTCATAGCTCTAAGAACTCAACAAGGTCTAGCCTCTAAATATCTTTGCGACTTAATGCGCATATCTCTGTCTGCTGTTTCCTCTCGCCATTTTGGATCTGCGAATCGACTTGAGCTTCTGGTTCCCCGGGCAATACTGCCACGGCCCAACACTGTGCCTTTGCCATCGTGGGCCACTCTATTAGCTGTAGCGAACCTTTAGTCTATTCGGGCTCCCACACTCTTCCCTTTGCTGCCTGAAGACTTTCTAATTTCCTCGGGCTGTCATGCTGAGAAAAGAAGGAAGTGCTATGTAAAGTATCAGACATAATATGATATGAAAGGAGGAGAATTTTATAATAATAGAGCTTTTCTGAGAAATCTAAATCGATTTCAACATGGCTCTTAATATTGCCTGAAAAGTTAAAATGTTTGTGGAATTTTATAATAATAGAGCTTTTCTGAGAAATCTAAATCGATTTCAACATGGCTCTTAATATTGCCTGAAAAGTTAAAATGTTTGTGGAATTTTATAATAATAGAGCTTTTCTGAGAAATCTAAATCGATTTCAACATGGCTCTTAATATTGCCTGAAAAGTTAAAATGTTTGTGGAATTTTATAATAATAGAGCTTTTCTGAGAAATCTAAATCGATTTCAACATGGCTCTTAATATTGCCTGAAAAGTTAAAATGTTTGTGGAATTTTATAATAATAGAGCTTTTCTGAGAAATCTAAATCGATTTCAACATGGCTCTTAATATTGCCTGAAAAGTTAAAATGTTTGTGGAATTTTATAATAATAGAGCTTTTCTGAGAAATCTAAATCGATTTCAACATGGCTCTTAATATTGCCTGAAAAGTTAAAATGTTTGTGGAATTTTATAATAATAGAGCTTTTCTGAGAAATCTAAATCGATTTCAACATGGCTCTTAATATTGCCTGAAAAGTTAAAATGTTTGTGGAATTTTATAATAATAGAGCTTTTCTGAGAAATCTAAATCGATTTCAACATGGCTCTTAATATTGCCTGAAAAGTTAAAATGTTTGTGGAATTTTATAATAATAGAGCTTTTCTGAGAAATCTAAATCGATTTCAACATGGCTCTTAATATTGCCTGAAAAGTTAAAATGTTTGTGGAATTTTATAATAATAGAGCTTTTCTGAGAAATCTAAATCGATTTCAACATGGCTCTTAATATTGCCTGAAAAGTTAAAGAGTTCGTTTCTCCCGACGGATTGATTAGTCCTTCTATCTCTAGGCAACAGCACTGGTTAAATCACATGTATAATGTTGTGGACGTTATGCATGGTGTACGATACTGCAGTATGAGATCAGTTTAAGACTAACGCAAGAAAACACCAAACTTCCAGCCTTTGGCCATTTAACTTATTCATAAATTGTTTGCAGATTGTTTTACATTATATGCTTCTCTGGATTTTAACTTGTGTATGGTTGATTATAATGTGTATAATTGCAATACTTTGATTGTAGCTATGAGTCTCACCAGCTGTTTAAGGATCAGGCAAAGCAATATATTCAACAGAAGTTTGCAAATACCATCCTTTTTGTTGAAGATTATCTTTGCAATGTTGTTAGTCACTCCTGGTCATTTGTTGACAAAGAACAAAACAAACTAACCTATCAGGTAATCACAGTTGCTGTTTGCATTAAATGTTTATTATTCAGCATGTTTTGACATTTTATACTGCTATGGTCATTGGTCAATTCCTAATGCCTAAAAGCCAAACAACAATGCTATGGAAACCTAGTGATTTTGTGGTTATTTCGTGACTGAGAGAGAGAGAGACACGCATTTTTTATTGCACTTCTGAAGTTCCAGTATACACACATCTTACAGAGTTTCATAAAAAATAATGTAACAAATATACATCGTTTCATTGCATTCAATTTCTAAAGTCAAAAGGCAGACCCAAAGAACCAATGGTTCCGCTTACAGGTCAATCTACAACACCAGTACTGGTAAGAGTAAGTATTGACATCATAACATCTTGGGAAACAGAATGAAATAATCGGCTAAATAATCCGCTAAATAATCGGGTATCGGCTAATGAATAATCGGCAATAATCAGTATCGGCATAATCAACAAAAAGTGATATCGGGACAGCTCTATTACAAGCAACATGCTCATAATTATGTGGAAGCACATGAAAGGATAGGTCATACAATCATATAGTGCATCTTCAATGCCGTTTAAACAAATATAATGATGACGAGCCAATGTGGTTCTCCGACTTTCCTGATGATATTTTCTCAATGCTCTTGTACAGTGTTCATGGATTTCTGAATTTTTACAAAACCAATTTGCGAAGTTAGTGGGTAGTTTTCCTGCTTGCATTCTGTACATAAAAATTTCATTTTGTAATACTCAAAAGGTAATATTCCCAATTTTGTGTAGTATGGCCGACATGATGTTCTAGAAGTAAGTTTACATATACTCCTCATTTTGCATGGTCGTAATTCCATTTAAGCATGTTGCATAAGTTGAGGCCCATATTATGATGCAGTAAGACATGTAAGAATATATTAAGGAATAGTATAAACTGATAAGTATGTGCCTGGGTAAGAGATGTTGTATAGGCCTTATAATTCCAATGTTTTTTTAATTTTTTTTAATAGTGTAGATTAATGTGATTTTTCTATGTTAGATGCTCATCAATATGTACTCCCAAGAATTTTATGGTTGTTACTCTTTGCCAATTATTATCCAGCTTTATATTTATTTTGCTATTCAATAAATCTTTTGTTCTTCTTGTACCAAACAATATGAAATAGGTCTTAGTGAGATTCACCGAGAGCTTATTGGCTTTAAACCACTCATTTACCAGGTTCAATTCATCATTCATACTGTCCACCAACATATCAATAGATTTATTTGCCATGAACACAGCAAACTTCATCAGCAAACATGATGAAGTGCAGTAATTTAGAAGCAGAGGCAATATCATTTACGTATATTAGGAATAACAGAGGTCCTAGCACTGAACCCTGAGGAATACCACAAGTTGTTTTCAGCATGTGGGAAATATGACCATTGTAAAAAACACATTGTTTTCTGTTACTTGAATAATCAGACAACCAATCATAACAATTCCCTCTTACACCATAGTGCATCAATTTTTGCATGAGAATGTCGTGATTGACAGTTTCAAATGCTTTAGATAAATCAACAAATGTTCATTATTATCAAAAATTGCATTCAAAATCTTTTCATGCATCTCCAATACTACCATTGAAGTTGCACGTTCAAGGCGGAAACCATATTGTCCCTCAAATAATACATCTCCTTTAGTTAAATAAGATAGTGGCCTGCTTTGCATTATTTTTCAAAATATTTTGAAAAGTATGGTATGTATTGATATAACCCTATAATTATTAATCAAATTTTTTTCCCGTTTTTATATATAGGAATTATTTTGACTAATTTTAATCGATTTGGGACCAGATTATTTTCGATAGAACAATTTATTATACTGGCAAGCGGAGTCGAGATTGCAGCATTGCGAATTTAGCAATTCGCAGGTCAATAAGATCCAATTCGCTGCTCTTAGTGTTCCGTAACTCATTTTGCTATAGCTACAGTTTCACTGGGAGATGTTAGCTCTATTTTCATAGATGTACTAGGTGATTTATTTAAATACAGTTTGAAGGAGGATTTTGAATTAGAAATACTATTAGCAAGCTTAGGTCCAATTTCTGTACAAATTTATTAAATTTATCAGCAATGAAGCTTTTATCTGTGGTCTCCACAATATCGATGAGAAATTTTTCTGTTAATACAGATTCATCTTTGCCACCTAACAAGGTTTTACTACCCTCCATGTTTTACCTAAATCATTTTCACATTTTGCAATTTTCTTGACATAATAAATTCTGTCAGCTTTGCATACTTTTTTAAGGTTATTTCTATATACTACAAACTTGCTTTTATTAACTGATGTTGCCTTTTTAAAGCACTTTTTATACAGTCTAGACTTCTTATTGCATGATTTCAATAATGCTTTGGTCATCCAAGGTTGCCTGGTTACACAATGTTTAATGTGAAAAAAGTTTTCAGGAAAGTATTTGTTATATGTAAGTGAGCCATATTTATTCTCAAATATATTGTAGGCAAGAGACAAATCATCGTGATTACATGCCCCATAGACTTCAGACCAATCCAGAACATTTAAAGAATCTACAAATTCATATTTAACCAAGTCATTGATGCTTCTCCTGGTCTCTATAGTAAGTCTCAGGGCTGTTAATAATACTAAAAAAAAGTATTGCAATAGCAATACCAATACTTCCTAATTAAAAGTATCGTGATGCCAATACCAATACTTTTTCTGAAAAGTATTGCAATACCAATACTGATACTTTTACCAATATTTTTCAAAAGGCTTGCTAAGTTCGACCTTAGCATGAATTAGAATTCATGCATCGACAATTATATAAAATTTCCTAAATTTTGGCTAATAACAAGGAATCAAGATTAGAGGAATGGTTCCTCATCATATTTCCGTGTACACGTTTTATTCTTAAACACAGATGTCACCCCAATATAAATTTTGCTTCTATTTGAAAATATGGCGCTTTAAACATCCAACGGCATTTTTTATATTTTGCTGACATACCCGGTAGTTATTC
>OY365815.1:6803128-6808128 GCA_959347315.1 Bimastos eiseni
GAGAGGAGAAGATGATATGGTGAGTAGGAGTGATTTAGTTAACCCCGTCTTCAGATAGGTTAATGCAAATGACCGGCGCTATCTTCATGTAGGCTTTTATGGACTTACGGCAATGTGGCCAATTGAAAACAAAAATGTCCAAATATTGGAATTTAAGGTAGATTGCGAACTTAAATAGTCACGTGGATCTAGAATGTGCATAAGAGCGTTTTGTAAGAAACATTTCATATGGCCAGAGCATCCACAGATGAACCTGTCAACCTGTTGTTGACAGGTTCACCAGCCTTTGTTGCTACTTCCAAACAGACAAGTTTACCGCTGTAGGCTTGCAATTATGGTATGAAATTGATGTAGTGTGTACTGTACTTACTGTCTTGAAAGGCGCACGCGTGTCCGCTCACTAGATGGCCGTGGTAGAGTTGTTCTTGTGAACCTGTCAACAAAAAATACGTCGTTCATTTTCAGGCATCTTCTGTTCTTGCTTCATGCTCATTCGTAAACTAATCGTTCTCTGTCTCCCATTCAAACAGACTGAAAGAGACTGCGTTTCTGCGATACGCGATAACTTTAACTGGTTTTTGTTATTCTACACATTGTGATTCTCATGGGAAATGTTCGCTCCTTTTCAATTACAGCATATTGTCTAAAGACATTCCATTTCATATCGACTGCATGGACGCTAGCTGTAAGAAAGATTAGACGTCGGTGAATTTGGAGGATTTTTATTCTCATATGCCGAGGCTAAGAAAATGAAGTTATAGAGCTTTCCACAGCCGTGCATAGTTGCCTCTCAGTGTTAGTGGAATGGATAGACAAGCATTCTTTCTCGATTCAACTGAGCCAATATAAAGTGGTGTTAGGTGGTGAATTGAGGACGGCATTTTTTTTAAGAGACAGTTTCTTTCATGAATATCTGCAGTTGCTTGTTTGAGTCATAGATATAGTTTTTTCTTAATGTTGACGATAGAACGTCTAGAGTGAACTGTGGAAATATTTCGTTTTCCGTCGACTTACGGTGGAAGCGGATAGACTGAGCTCACAGGGATTCGACGCTCAACTTCGAAGGTCATCGACTGTTTTATGTGTCATCGATATTTTATTGGTATCGAGCATTGTGTCAACAATAAAAATAAATAAGTGCATTAAGACCCTTTGTAGCATCTTAGCACCTTTTGTGAAAGAAATCCTACATGAGATGACACGCACCGACGCATTTTAGAGGGACTCAAGGCCTACACGTGGGACAAGTAACATCAAATCAGAATTAAATCTTAATTGATTCACAGTTGAAACTAAAGTATGGCCCATGAACCAGGCAGCAGCATGGATGATTGTTGGATCTGTGAAAACGGGGATGACAGAAACTCTGGAAACGGATACCAAGGTTGTATTGGACCCATGGAATCACAACGATAATTTAAGGCGACGGCGGCATGACCTGCGGAGTCAATTGGACCAATCGCATTGCAGCTTCTATTGTTATGAATCTAAGAAGTTGGGAACAAGGATCAGTCACATGATCTCACATCACTCATGCATTCAGCTCAGCGTAGAAATCAACAGTCATGTAATACTTATAATATAATCAAGCATTTATATAGCGCCGTGCAAATCAGCAGCGCTCTGTCGGTTCTGAGCAACTTTCGGTCATAAAATGAGGCATAGCATTACAATCTGAAACTCAATGTGTTTATGGAAGATCATCGACGTTTGTGTGACTGGAAACAGTGGTAGCAATAATTATGTTTGCATGCATCAGAGAAGAATCAAACGAGTTGCATGGAAGGCTAGGGTTCAATTGAATCCTATGAATCCCATGCAGGTGATGGCACATCACGTTTCAATATCTAACAGACCTTCAGAAGCAGATTCACAAATTCTGCTTGTGAATAACTATACCGTATCGGCACCCCAACAAAAGAGCCCCGACAAAAGAGCGCCGACAAAGGAGCGCCCGATAAATGATCGCCGACAAAAGTTCGTTCACCGTTTACAAGCTTACTTAAATATCTAGGTCAAAATGGTTCCGATCTCTTAGATATTTTTCAAGCGTATACAGGACTCAAATATGAAATGACCCTGAAAATTTTAAGCCGAACGTGCGTTAAATTATGTGACAATTCACATGGGGGGGGGGCGCAAGGTGCATTTCTGGCTCGTTCCTGCATGTGACGTCACCATTATTCACGCCGCTTAATTGAGTAAAATAGGAGCATCGACACTGGAATGTGGAAGACTGGTCGAATGTTTTGTTCACCGATAGTCACCATTCAAGGTGTTTTCCTTATGTACAGAATCCATAAAATGATAGTCTTCGGCTCACAGGAGGAGAACGTTCCTTCTGCTCCACAACTGAAGTTTAGTCCGTCAGGGATGGTATATAGTAGGATGACGGCCAGTGGTCTCACAGACTTTCACTTTGTGCTAAATGATACCAGACTGAACTCGCAGTAGTATATACATGTACAATACAAACATTCTCGAGTAATACACGAAGCCAGCGTTCGAGAGACAACGGCAGTGGCATTAGCTGCAACGACGAAGTAGCAAGACTACAAACTCCCGTCACGCATAAAGACTAAGGATTAGCCACCAAAGCTCTCTGGATCTCTCTCCCATTGAGAACTTGTGGAGTATTTTGTCTCTCAGCGCTTATAAAGATCCTGAGCCAAAGAACGTCGCGTCCAACGGGCGTGGAGATCGATGTAAGTTGGGACACTTCAGTCGCTGATTCAGTCTATGCCCTACATGGAGTTGGTGCTGTCATTAAGCAGATTAAACGAAAATTTTGTACGCTAATACCCTACAGCTGTAAGACTTACATAGGTAGCAATATTGTGTTATGGTCTATTAGGCCCAATATGTTGCTTACATTGATATTATGATGAAAAAACGGTATCGCATAGCAGTTTTTCCGGGAAACTGGTCATCTTCAATTTTTATAATATATAATGGCAACCACTGACCGGATCAGAGCAAAATTTGCACCAATATCTTTCATTCGATATGTGTATGCACTGACAAAATATCAAATAAATATCAAGCCCTTCTTGAGAAAACGCATTTTAAAAACGGTGAACGAACTTTTGTGTCACCCTATTGTTTGCCCTAGTAGTTGGATTGATGAAAAGAATTCTGTCTAATTAGATTGGTGTAAGAAATGTCGTTTAAATAGAAACGGGAATGATTAAGAGGTTTCCGCCTAGATAGAATCAGGAGTGATGAATAGTTTCCTATTTAAATAAGAAGCTGGATTGATGGAAGCAATTTTGTATAACCAGAAGCTGGATTGATGTTAATCATTATTCTTTTCATCTTTTGCCTAAGCATACCTATTTTCATCGGCTCCATTTAGATGACATTCTTTACAACATTCAAACTTCCATTTAAGTTGAAATCGTTTCATCCGTCTAGCTCGTAAGGAGAATTCTTTTAATCTATCCAGCTTTTAATTTAAACAGAATTCTTTTCGTCAGTTCTGCTCCTGCTTAGAAGTGTCGTAGACGAAAAATCTGTAGACAAATTGTCGTGGAACCCACAAGAGCGCCGATCAAACTAAAAGTCATGGTATTAACGAAAATGAACTACATTTAATGGCAATACACAAGAGTGTTAGATACATGTCCAGCGCCCTTATGTCGGGCGCTCTTTTGTCGGCGCTCTTCTGGCGGGCGCTCTTTTGTCGGCGCTCTTCTGGCGGACGCTCTTTTGTCGGGTCACGTACCGTATCATATGGAGTGAGCAAACATTGGACCTAGCCTATAGATGTACTTACAAAACAGTGAATCAAATATGAAGACTTTTGAGTGACTGAATGTAAGGAAAAATATAAGTCCAGTGTAATAATCATTTTTTAATGAGAATGCTGCACTTCTAATATGTATTGCTATTTCAAAGACGATCCCATACTTCTCACACGTATGACCGTGTAATTCCACAATCGAGTGTAACGAGTGTTATACTCGTTTTATAATTAGAATATTGTACTTTTAAATGTATTGTTCACCAGGGTGTAGATATGCAGTTGGTTAAATAAAGAAAATACTTAACTTAGTATTTATTCAGAATTATTGATTAATATGGTTTATTTACGTAAAACCGTAAGAAACAGCGAGACATATTAGGAAGGAAACATTGATTGTTAGAGTGAAGCTGATAATTTGGAACCTAATTGAATTGTTAAAACAGAAAACTCTTATAGCTACGAATGGAAAAGCATCCAGCCTCTAGCTTCTTCGTCCCATACCATGCATACTTCCTCTTAACTACTTCGTGAGTCCCTTAGGTTCCATTCCCTGCCCCTCATGTAATGCTCTGACGACGCCACTGATGAATCGGTCTTGTCTCGACTGCCTGACCTGTGTGTAATCCTAGCCATAACTCGACGACGACGGCGTTGGCGGTGGCGGCCACGGTGGCGACTGCTGTGGGGCGTCGTTCTCTTCTGCGCTGGAGTCTCTCTGTCTCTGTCTCTGGTCAAGTGGACGACCATTAGAGGTTAAGAAGTGTATCCAATGCAATCGATATAGTCAGCTCATCGCCATTCTCCCACTTCTTCTTCACCATCCTTCGCCCACTTTTCATCGTCATCGCCAACGTAGTCATCATCATCATCGTCGTCGTCGTCGTCGCCATCATCATCGTCATCGTAATCGTCATCATCATCAACGGCAGAAACAACAGCCATAACGCTTTCCCGTGACGGTCACAAAACTATATTCTACTAAGCGATCGCATTGGGCTGCAGTCTATAAATTGGTAATTCTGAAGGTGTGTTACGCAGACGGTGGACGAAGATCTGTTGCGCCAATTCACTTCTTCGTGTCTTTTATGCTTTAACACTGAAATTCGTAGAAGTTTTTCTTAAGTATAGGTAACTTGACCTTTGTCGTTTAAGGTCACTTGCAGCTGCAGCTGGCTCTCTTCTATGCTCCACGTTCATTCTAATTTGTCAATAAAACATAGTATATCCTTTGCAAAGTCTGGTTGATATGATGATA
>OY365815.1:6813128-6925628 GCA_959347315.1 Bimastos eiseni
AACGTCTTTCATCACTCAAATTTCTGTTTCATAAAACTTCATTTGCATCAATACATGATGCACTTTGTAAGTTTTTTCAAAAATCAAATTTATTTTTAAGCAGAGATTATCCTTAATTAATCCAACTTTTTACTTAGGAAAGAATGTTCTTCAATCAATCTAAGAATTTGTACATTATCAAAATTGCAAATATTATTTCATTTTATAGGTGCAAACGTCATGGCAAGATAGACAGAGGCGGCATTGCCATTTTGCAGCGTATCTATTAACACTAGATGCCATTCGATGGTCCTTCGGTATATCGTATATGTTAGTTTTAAGTCAAGAAGAAGCAAGAAAGCACATAGTGCCTGGTTTAGACAAGAGCAGCAAGAATCTTGAAGAGTGCAATTTATACAACAAGAATTTTTTATTTATTTTTTGCCAAAAATGCCGCCTCTAGGACAAGTGCCGCCTGAGGCCATTTTGCGCATTATCGTTAATGCAAAATTTATTTCATTTTATAGGTGCGAAAGTCATGGCAAGATAGACAGGTTTGCTTTATTTGTTTGTTTTATAACTGGTTAATTTCTTAATTAATACAATCTTATTCTATTTTCATATCTTTATATCTGATGATAATGCATTTTAATTAGTCAAAGAACCTACAGCTTTAATGTCGACAGTACATGCTGATGCTTTTACTAACTGTAGGCCCTACAATTATTTGAATACTGAATAGAATAATCATAATGTATATAAGAGCTTAATGAAAGCACTCAAAACCGGCGCCCTATGCCTATCTCCTTGTGCATATCTCGGGGTAGGCCTATATATGCAAGAACGAAGTGAAGGAAAAATAGGCAGGTGCGGCATTTTGTACCTTCGCCCCACGCGGCGCTTTGCCTCGCTACGCCACTGCCTAGCAACTTGCGATAAAATCGCTCTCAAGCATACACAATTCTCGCAAAAACCGACGAATTAATCCAGAACGCAAAGCTAGCACAAGAGAACTCCATGTTAGAAGTTACTAAGCAAATTCCGCATATTATAAATTAAAGCATTCGTTGAAATAGACGCAGAGACACAAATCGACCAAAATGGCCGACCACGTGAGCAGATAAGTGTTCAACGTAACGAAGATATTTCGAAGGAGAAGAACTGAAGAATGTCAACAAAGAAAGTAACAGACCAAGAGAGAAGAATAAGACAGAAAACAGAGTCAGTCAAAAGAATGAGAGTAGAGAAGAGATGACATTGAAGTACCTAAATGATTGTGATATATATATATATATATATAAAGAGAAGATTCTGTGTGTCTGTTTGCCCGGCTATGCATTTGCACAGTTTTAGAGCTATTGACTCGAAACCTTTGCCGTTGTCTCGGGGACACGCGGCCGCCGTCTTTCTGTGCAAAAACCTGTCACAGGACTACTACCCCAAGAAGTCCACATAAAAACAAAGTTTCCTTCTCATTCGCCAGGAGAGTGTCGACGAAACACCTGCTCCACATTTGCCGACATGTTCGTGTGATATCTGTCTGCCACATCTGCTGTTCTTTTACACCGTCATGAATGAATGGACGGTTTGGAAGATATCGTACGGGTACGAGGTATAAAGTAGTTGGCCATCGTTTGCACAGATGGGTATGTACTTTGTACGCATCAGCGTCTATACACAATTCCGTCTATCCATTTTTGCAGACTTTTACAGCTATTCACTCGAAACCTTCGCCGTTCGCTCGGGGAACACCTGGGACATAGATAGAGAGGTTTGTGAACCCGCGGCCGCCGTCTTCCTGCTCTCCCTGGCCAAAAACTTGTCTCAATTTGGGCAGCGTCTGGTATTCCGGTTAGTAAGGAATAAGGTAGTAAGAGACTAATCGAGAGAATGGAAGAAAACATGGATAGAGATTAAAAGATGAGAGAAACAGATGGGATATATGTATATATATATATTAGTTATATAGTTAGAGATAGAGAGAGAAGGAGAGAGAGAGAGAGAGACAGAGAGAGCGAGAGACAGAGAGATAGAGAAGAGAGCTTGTGTGTGTGTGTGTGTGTGTGTGTGTGTGTGTGTGTGTGTGTGTGTGTGTGTGTGTGTGTGTGTGTGTGTGTGTGTGTGTGTGTGTGTGTGTGTGTGTGTGTGTGTGTGTGTGTGTTTGTGTGTGTCAAGAGAGAACAGAGAAGAGAGAGAACTAAATAGAGAAGAGAAAAGGAGGAGGAGGAGGAGGAGGAGAGGAGGAGAGAGAATATGTGAAAGAGAGAGAAGAGAGAGAGAGAGAGAGAGAGAGAGAGAGAGAGAGAGAGAGAGAGAGAGAGAGTATGGGTAACGGTCGATATGTCCATAAATTGAATTTATTCGGAGGAGGAGAAAGAGAAAGTATATATTTAAGTGATCACCTATTGTTAACGCTAGATCACAAAGCAATTTCGGCGAAGAGGTTTCGTGACGCCGCCGTCGTCGTCGCCAGCCAATCGTTGAGAGGGACGGAGGAGGAGCAGGCGCGGACTGACGCGTCTGTGCCGTGGAGATAATTCCGACGGCGGATAGTCGAAGTAGCCTCAGGGGATGCGCACCGATCTGCTTCCGACCGTTTATCGCCGCTTGCCAACTATGCTGCAGCCTACATCACCTCCACATGCAAATCAACAGAGACAGACGCAGAAAGCAACGCACGGCAACAGAGAAAGAGCTAGAGAAAGGGCATCGAAGGCTCCCAATGAAACAACTGCAGCTGTTGAGATGTTGAAGTAGCAGTTGACGCCAGTTCCAGTCAGACGACCATGTGTCCGTGCCATCCAGATAATAATAATAATAATATGATCCTATGGCACCACACATCTACTCGACTTTCAAGCTATAGAGATTATGGTGACAATGAAGATGACGATAACGACGACGACGCTGATGATGATGTTGTTGATGATGATGGTGATGATGACGACGACGACGATGACGGTGATGATGATGATGGTGATACTATCACTAAGCTGGTAATTATCAATTATGACTAAGTTGTTTGTCGTCGTCTGGCACAATGGTCAATCCCATAATGGTTTTAGGGTCGACCACTTGATCATTGAAGAACACACGACTGTATTTTCTCATTTACTATCATCAGCTTCTTGTACGTGCAGTTACTTTACGAGAATGTCCGAATACAATAATTTCCATGACTATGTTTCTACAGCAACTATGAATCTGTAGACTGTTCTAAACTGCCCAAACGATATTAAACATAGTCAGTCTTTTCATCGTCGCTTGATGTGCCATCGCAGACCTCTAAGTTGAGGCTGCTACAGCGGCGACCGACACTCTATGTGTCTGGACTCTGACTGAAGTTTCCGTCTCCTAACCTAGGATTATCTTCCCTCACCTTGGCCTATCAAAATTGGCTGCATTAATTTGCATTTTATAAAATCTATATTTAGCCGTATTTAAAACGTTACGATTGGTTCGACATTCGATCATTTTCATAACTATGCAATTAAGAGGGTGAGGGTACATTGCGTCAACGACACGCTTTTCCTCCAATTCCTTTACCCTCTATCCTTCGCCTTCCAAGTCCGTTATTAACCGACTGGAACGTAGCTTCAGCTGTAACTTATTCAGACACTAAATGTTTCATTATAATTGTCATCCTACATGCACATAGTACATTTTCTACTCTGTGATGATACTATTTATTGCAGCGTATGCGTACTTGGTCCCGGTTAGCAAGAGGCGACGAAATTTAAAAATTCATTCCCAGTGGTGGAGTGTGTTGTCCAGGAATGCAACAAATCGCTCCTTTATATTATATATATATATATAATGTAAAGAAACGATATATAAATATATATGTACGATATGAACGCCATCCGACGATATGTGTCCTCAACCATTTCTTTCGACCATGGTTCATGCCTTCATCTGTTCCCGCATTGACTACTGTAACTCATTACTCATCGGCCTACCAAAACTCAGCCTCCCTCCGCTCCAGTCTGTACTCAACGCAACTGCTCATTTGATTGCCCGTCTTCCTCGTTTCTCAGATATCTCTACTATCATGACTCAACATCTTCATTGGCTTCCCCAAACTGATAAGGTTCAGTGCAAAATCCTCTTTCTTACATGCAAGGCGTTTCTGGGTCGAGCTCCACGCTATCTTTGTGATCTTACCAAGAAACCTATCTCGGCTACCTCTGGACGTCCTCTACGCTCTTTAGACCTATAGTACCTCGGTCTAGAACTGCCACATCTCAGCATAGTGTGCCTATTCCTCTGTTGGCCCTTTGCTATGGAACAGTCTTCCTGCTGTGACTCGTGCTACAATCTTATCTAGTAGCACAACTGTTTCTGCTCGTTCTCTTAAGACTTCTCTTTTCTCTAGGGGTTTTTCGCACTGGGAGCGTCTATGAGTAGGTTGTACTGTGAGAGGCACTTTATGAATCAGTAAATAAAATAGAAAATAATATATATATATATATCACATCGTATCGTATCTTTAGAGAGCGATATGATATCTCAAATAACTATTCAGAGGCGCTCTCAGCACGGAAATCTTGTAAAAAAAATAAACGCCTTTAAAGAGTGAGAAGCCGATAGTGAGAAACCAGTCATTATTTTTCATGGAAGAAGGTCATTCCAGGCAGATAGACCCACACCAGAAAAAGTAAGCAGATAATTCTCAGTCAATAGGTTAAGTTTAGCAAGTTATTGTCTTGTCCAAAGCCAGAACAGTTGAGTTATTGTAGTGTCTGTTAGTCGACATCCGTTAGTGATGATCAGAAACAAGACAATCAATAGAGCGAACTAGGGACAATTGATCAGATGATGGACAGGGTACCAAACATGTGTATCTGGTACACTGCGTACAGTGTACCATTACCTGGACATCACCTGCGTATACAGATGGCCATTTGCTCTGTGTTTAGTCACTAAGAGCAAAATATCGACAGCAAAGAGAATGCATAGGACCCATGGGTACGAGCACCAAGCCTTGGGAAACATCAAATTTATCCCCAATCCATTGACTCTTGGAGTCTCCAAGGCGACCATCTGAGAGCGGTAAGTGCGGTAAGTGCGGTAACCAAAGAAAGTTACCAGATATGCCCCAAAATCAATGTAACCGCTGAAGCAGAATCTCATGGTCCACCATTTATCAAATGCAGAAGATACGTCAAAAAGTGTCAATATAGAGAGACGATACTGACTGGGCAATGGCTATATAATCCGAAAGAAGGGATAAGATTGTTTTGTTTCTGAGAAGTGGTGACCTCTGAATCCAGATTGAGCATCCGGTAAGAGCACAAGTTGCTCAAAATAGGGAAAGTTGGAGTGAGACTAGTCTATCAAGAGTCTTCGACAAATTTGAAATAATTTTGACACATAAATTTTGGTTCAAATTTGGTTTTTAAGGGTCGAGAAAACGATGGCTAGCTTTTGGGAGACAAGAAGAAAACCTTTGTTTTAGTAACTCTATAAATTGACTGGCAGAAGAATCAGTGACCTGTTAAATGTATAAACCAGAAGAAGAGTGAAATCCTCTAAAATGTTGGCAATGGCAAATGGGAGAAGAGGGTCAAGTACACATGTTTCAAACGTGTGAAATTGACCCTCTTCAGACGCTCCTCCTCCTCCTCCTCCTCCTCCTCCCTCCTCCTCCTCCTCCTCCTCCTCATAGAGGAGGAGCGTCAGCAGTCTTCGCTCCAAGGTCGTCAATCTTCTGCGTCATCACTTTAAGGAAATCGTCTGCAGAGAAAGCGGGAGGTTCAGCCGAGCGGATCGTCTCACTGCAAGGGTATACCCCAGAAATTTAACACCAGAGACACTAAGCCAGGGTCGTCCATCCTTTTGCTGCGTGACGAGGTTTTCTCAGACGTCTGCTTAATTCTGACGATAGAGGCGATACATGTAGGGATCGAAGCGCGCGCGCGCGCACACACACACACACACACACAAACATATATATATATATATAGTAGATGGCAAATGCCGATTTGGGGCCAAGGCCCTTGGCCCGTTATTCCTAAGTTTAACGATATCTTTTAGCAAAAACAGACAGTTGACGTTTAAGAAACCTAACAGATTTTACTAGCCACACTCATAGGTCTAATTTTATTAGTTTTATTAAGCACTGGCTTATATTTATAGCGAGCCGACAGATCATTCTAGAACATTATAGACGACAGAGCAACACGATAAAATGCCATATACATGGAACAACCAAGCGTTAAGCCACACCAAGGATATAAATAGAAAAGGGGCGGGCCTAGCGATGATACTTGAAAAGGGGCGGGCCTAGCGATGATACTTGAAATTTCACTTCCGTCCTGATGTAAACATCAGGACGAGTTGACATACTTTCGACAGGTTGACCTAGTTCCTGACAATCTGACCTAGTCTGGACAGGTCGACCTACTTTCTGACGAACTATCCCGATGAGGTAGAGTCGGCTTTACACGAAGTCGCACAATATATTACTCGACTAAGGCCGCCCGGCTTTCGATAGGTGGCGAGCCTGCATCAGTCGATATTCGAACGAATAAAACAGCTATGACAATCACGAATATTATAAAACGCCAAATTAGACTTTAACCGCGAAACTATGCTCTGTTTTAATTATAATCAGGCTGCTTGATGAGAAATTGAATTGTATCAGGGTACGTGATTCAAGACAGAATGTATGTATATAAGTCTAATATTCCAGTCGTATGATCATTGCTCTCGGTGGCGCATCACACAGCGCGTTTGGATTGGACTGTGAGGACCCAGGTTGAAATCCCATACACGACTAAATTTTCTTCAATGTGTTCAACCATAGTAATTAATATGTGTAACTGCTTCAGAAGATTAAGACTAAATAATGTAGGTGGGGGTGGTCAAAACAACTCTGATTAAAAAACAAAAACAAAAAAGACTAAATATGAAAAGCGCCTCTGAATTTCTCCATGTCGGAGAGACAGACACAGGCACATACACAAAGAAAGGAAGTGACATACACACGCACACAAGACGGTGGTCAAAAAGTTATGAGAATAAGAGAGAAGAGGGTGGGCAAGAGTTATGAGAACAAGAGAGAGAAGATGGTGTTCAAAAAGTTATGAGATGCCTAATGAAACATAAAAATCTTCTAATTACGAAGTCTCTTTCGGTCTGCCTTCCTCGACTAACTACCCAATCAGCATGCATTCACGTGGACTTTCATCGTGTTGTGCTAATTGCATATATTACTGATTTTCAATTGAACAGATATAAAGAGTTAGGTATACAACCTTATTTAGACAAGTCTAAACATGGCAAATCGCCCATTTGCGCTAGAGAACAAGTGTGCATGGTTGCTGATTGGCAAGACCTCAACCTGTGGCAAAAATTCTTGGGGTAGATATTGTCACGTGCACAACGTTAACATTTTGAAAGGTGGAGGAACCACCCCGTGCGCTGGGTGTGACATAGGTATAAAAACCAAGATTGGGCTGTGCATGAAACGCGGGTACGAGAGTGAGCGTTGCAGACTGCGACGCATATCCCGACTTCATAAGATTATACACGAGTTGAGACGACTGGGCCAAGACGACTTAAAGCAACGGCATCAGGACGGCATACATCAAATTGGTGATTTTCAATTGAACAAATGCTCTTAGATGGATGTATACCAAATCTCATGTATAACGCAGTGATTGAGCTTGCGAAACTATTGAGAGATTGGTTGATTTCAACCCAAACCTCTGCAATAGGACTGGCTGCACTTCGTAGTCTGCCACCTGTGACCCAAGCCCCACCTGTTGCTCCTGTTGTGAGACCCCTAGAGACCGTCCAGTACAAGTTGCTCCTCCAGCGGCAGCTGCTCGCCCATCGAGGGATCGACATCATTCTGGCAAAAGAAGGTCAAGGTCGGTACCAGCACCAACCACAAGGCCTCCATGGAGAGTTCCAGCGCGAACTCCAAGCAGGTCACCATGGGTAGCCCCGACACCAGCTCCAAGAAGACTAGTGCCAGTGCCCGCACCAAGAATGAGTAAAATTCCAGTGCCCGCACCACGAAGGAGTAAACTTCCGGTACAGGCCACAAGAGCGAGCTTTCCCTCTCCCGCAGTGGGTAGAGCCATCCCAAAACTAGAAGTCCACAAGGTGTTCAGAGGTGGAGGCCTACTAGATTATCGAGCAATATTACAAAATGGTCACTCTTTGGAGAAAGATCCGCAGATCTTCTTACAAGCAATGGAGGAAAGTACTCGTGAGATCCTGATGAAGGACGTAGCTAAACACAAGGGCATCAAATATTCGCAGTGTTTAACAATCGAGTTTGAGAAGCCAGGAAAAGATGATACGACAAAATCATACTTTCGTACAAAAGCTAGGCCTCTGATAGATTCAGATAACCAAAAACAAGCGTTACGAGCGGACAGTGCAAACATTCGTAGGCAGATCGGTGACTTCACACAATTGGGATCAGGCTGGGTTGTGCACAGAATCGTAGCTTTGGATATCGGTACTGCAAAATACCAGCCATTTCGTGGAAACAGTTACTTCAAAACCCCGAGAAACATTCCACCCAGATCTGTCATTAACGTAAAGAATGAAGACAATCGCTGCTTCGAATGGTCAATTTTATCAGCACTATATCCAGTTGGTCATGGAAAACACCCAGACAGGACAGTTTCATATCAACAACACCTAGACGAGTTGATTTTCGATGGTCTGGAGTTTCCAATTCGAGTCACCGACATCACCAAATTCGAAAAGATGAATATCGGTGAACGTGTTCAGATGGGAGGAGAAGCATCTGTATCCGATTCGATTCTCAAAAGAAACCAAAAGAGAAGACAATATAGACCCTCTGCCTCTAGACAATGATGGAAACAAGCACTAGATGTGGATAAAGGACCTAGCAAGAATGATTAACAGGAATAGTAAACACGAGCACAAGGCTCACCCATGTCGCAACTGTCTTCACATATTCTCTGCACAACATCTGCTAGACAAACATACCTCGCATTGTCGTGGAACGGGTCACAAACCACAGAGAATTGAGATACCAGAAGAAGGTAAAAAATGTGCTAAAATTTCAGAACTACCATAAACAGATGCTGGCTCCATATATAATCTCTGCAGATTTCGTGGCGTATAACACGCCGGTCGATACAGAAGCTGGTGCGAATACTAGACTTATTGCGGAACCTAAGGCAAACAGTTTCTGTTATGTGGTCGTTCGTAGCGATGGACAATCCGACGATCCAGTCATCTATCGAGGGGACGAACCCGTTCATAAATTTGTAGACTGTATGAAGACGGAATCATGTAAAATCGGGAAAATACTACAAAATGTGGTTAGCATGGAAATGGCTGAAAGTGACTACACAGAATATATGAATGCAACTAACTGCTACATCTGTGAGAAAGACCTTCGCGGATATAAGGTTAGAGACCACGACCACTCAACGCGTAAATACAGAGGTGCAGCCCACAATGAGTGCAACCTAAAACTGAGAATATTTCCTAAACACTGCAAGATCCCAGTCGTCTTTCACGACCTTAGAAATTATGATAGTCATTTGATCATGCAAGCCATCTGAAACTCACAGGCGAAATTTGAAAAGATTTCGTGTATTCCCAACAACTTGGAGAAATACATGTCCTTGTCTTTGGACAATCTCCAGTTCATCGACAGTCTCCAGTTCATGAACTCTTCCCTAGAGAAACTGGTTGGTAATTTATCGCTGGATAACTTCAAAATCACAAGCACAAACAATCACAGCGAGAACATCGAACTTCTGAGACGAAATGGAGTATATTTGCAAAAGCTAACAACCCGCAATGTCCCGATTACGACCCATCGAGACCTGAGGATTCGATCATGTACATCGACGCCATCAATCTGTACGGATGGGCCATGGTCCAATACCTACCATCGCACAGGTTCGCGTGAAGAACTTGTGGGACTACATGTTCGGATGAGGAAATACTATCCACTCCGGACGACTCCGATAAAGGATTCACTGCAGAAGTCGACATCGAGTACCCGAAACACCTTCACGACGCTCACAATGATTACCCACTTGCTCCAGAAGCGTTACAAATCCGAGAAGAATGGTTATCCAGCTATCAGCACGATCTACAGAACGAGCTGGGAGGCGAGTTCGTAGAATGTGTGAAGCTGGTTCCAAGCTTGAGGAAAAAGGGCGCTATGTTGTGCATTACAGGACTCTAAAACTGTACGCGTCGCTGGGTTTGAAAGTTACTAAACTGCATAGGGCTGTAGAATTCAATCAGTCGGCTTGGATGACACCGTTTATAGAGAAGAACACGCTAGCGCGGGCAAAATCCAAGACGGAATTCGAAAAGGAATTCTTCAAACTGATGAACAACGCCTTTGGGAAATCCATGGACGACGTAAAGTGTAGAATAAGAGTTAACCTAGAGACTGATGATGGCGATAAGCTACGTAAAATGATTGCGGATCCAGCCTACATATCAAACAAGATATTCACAAACGCACTGGTAGCAATACATAGCGCCAAGACGAAGCTAACGCTGAACAAGCCAATCTACGTAGGTCAAGCGGTGTTGGATCCGTCGAAGCATCGGATTTATGACTTCTGGTACAACGATATAAAGGCCAACTACGGGGGCAAGTCACAACTACTCTATACCGATACTGATAGTCTGTTGTATCAGGTGGAGACTGAGAATCCATAGGAGGACATGTTAACTAATAAATACTCGTACGATCTGTCGGAATATCCACGAGACAGACCGTATTACGACGACACGAATAACAAGGTTGTTGGAAAGTTCAAGGACGAATGTAACGGAGTGCCAATAGCGGTATTCGTGAAACTAAGACCAAAGATGTACTCAATCCTTGTATCAAATAGCAAAAAACACTCGTAAGGCAAAAGGCATTCAGAGAGCAGTGGTAAGGAAAGATCTTAAACACGATTTATACAAGGAGTCGTTATTCGAGCGAAAGCACTTTAGGCAGGAACAGACATTAATTAGAAGCATTGGTCATGAGATTGGAGTGTACCAGCAGAATAAGATATCTCTATCTCCTATGGATAGTAAGAAGTGGATATGTACCGACGGAATCACGACAAGGGCATACGGACAAGCTTATCAGATCCAAGATGGGAATTGACCTCACCGAAGTATTCTACCAGGAGGGGGCTCAGTTCCCGTAGGCACAACAAGTAGTTCCTCACGAACAAACAAACCCCCGACCAGGTCCATCCAATAGATGATACAACGCTGGCTGGTCGACCTGTCGGATGACATGCGATATTGTGTGAATGGTGAGGGACCAGTTAGGATCTGTGGCCCGTCTGCTGCCACCCTCGAGTTCACCGTGTTCGTACAAGTAACGGACGAGAATATCGTGTCCAAGAATAGGCCCATCCATTCCGTAAACACGAAGCGCTGGAAGGGAGGGTCTTTGCACCACGCTATCCGCCTTAATCGCGTCAGCCGGTTTCATGCCACGCTGTCGGATCAAACGTGTAGGCTCGTTATTCAATGCATTCACCACATCGGGCAGTCGACGTATCCATTCCACAGACCGCTTCGAAGAACCCCGTGCAGCAAGAAGTAATTCCTGAGCGTACTGAGCCCCAAACAATCGCTCAGCCAACGTTCTGTTGAATCGTTCGACTATACCCTGCTGACGATGATTTGCAGCTTGTTCCCGCCTCACAACAACATTATGCTTATTCAGCAACGGATTGATTTCACCCATAAACTCGCGTCCGGGATCAACCTGGAATAGTGCGGACCAAATCAGTGGTCCTCTCTTGTAGATCCGACTTAACGCGGCTGCGACCTCAGCTGCACTCTTGTTCATCAATGGCTCAGCCTCTTTTAACCGGGAGGCAACATCAACCATGGTTAGGGCGTATTTGTGACTTTTATGACCAACTCGATCATGAGGTAGAAACAATAAGTCGGCCTGGTGTACGGCATTAGGAATCTCTTCGTCAAACATCAGGCGTGGTAAGTAGCGTGGCACGGGTAAATAAATCTGCCACACGGCCTGTTTCTTTAACCAATCGCGAGCGTCAGGTAAAGAAACCTTTGCGGCTGTAGCAAGTTTAATAACTGCGGCGTTACCTTGCCAGTACCCAATCGGACTATAATACATTGCGGAGAGCTTTTTGTCCATCTATTATAGTAAAGAGAATTTACTTTTTAATAGGAACACCCATCCCCAACCTCGACTTCGCTGACATAATGGCAGAAACTAGTCTTGAATCTTTCTTTTCATACTCTGGAGTTTCATCAGC
Source organism: Bimastos eiseni (assembly GCA_959347315.1). Lineage (NCBI taxonomy): Eukaryota > Metazoa > Annelida > Clitellata > Crassiclitellata > Lumbricidae > Bimastos > Bimastos eiseni. The sequence goes on from OY365815.1 coordinate 6,825,371, forward strand.
CACTGCGATCTTTGCTGCCGCTGCGGCTAGGATATCATCAGCACGATTCCTTCCAGCCGTATCCTTGTACACCGCGTAAGCCACGTCGTGGTTGAGACACGCACGATCGAACAGATTGACGCCTCTGTAGTGCTCTGACTGTCTCTTGTCGAGTTTGGTAAAAGGCCCGCAGTACTAGTATTTTCCGAACGAACCTCCTGGAACCTCTTCCGAAGGCGCTCCAGATGGAAGGCTCATGTGCATCTCGGGCAGAGGCTAAGCATTTAATGCTTTATTTAAAAGAGAACCACCACGTTTCGATTGAGCCCGCAAGAACTTAAATTTCTTGACTCCGCAGACAACACAGGTTCCAGTCTGAGCTGACCTCCCGTTTCGTAGTACGGTTGAAGAAACATTCGACGTTTCTGTTACTCTCTTACATTTTAGACAATACATTTTGAGCAGTTATATACAATCACATCTCGTTGTTTCTAAAATGGAGATAACAGACTTTGATCTCGATGATGCAAAATCACCTCCTCATCATCATTGGCTGTTACCATCTAGTATACGATGCATTATTTGTGAACCAAGTGCGTGTGGAAAAACCAATTTGCTACTCAACCTACTGCTTAAGATGGGATACCTACGGTTTGATTAACTGCATCTGTATTCAAAATCTCTGGGACAAGATAAATATCAATTTCTTCGTGACTGGGCAACAGAACTAGAGAAAGTGGCCGGAAAAGAGGCGGCATCGCTTCATTCGTCTTCCGACGATATAATTCCTGTTGAATCGCTGTTTAAGGATGCTCGAAGCATTATGGTGTTTGACGATGTAATGCTCGAAAAATAAGAACCAATCGAAAAATATTTCACTGTGGGGCATTGGGGCGTCACGGTGGAGCGGACTGCTTCTATCTGACTCAGAATTACTTCCGCATACCGAAACAGGCTATTCGCTATAATGCCAACCTTATCATCTTGTTTAACCAGGACAGTAAAAATCTGAGAGCTAGTCACGACACCTTCGTGTCAGGCGATATGCCATTTGACGAATTCCGCAGATTCTTCAGCGAATGTGCTGCCCAACCAGAAAGAAAAAGCTTCAAAGGCTAAAGATAAAGAATGATGCACTAGGTGTAGAAATTAAAGCTCTGTAAGACTATAGAAAGCGACTTAATCAACTGCTCGAGGGCCAAAAGCTGAGCAAAAAAGGAAAAGGTTTAGTATCTCCTATGCAAATGCAGGGTGGTAAGTTTGGTGAATTGTATATCGACCCCAACGCATTATCAACCAGGAAATTATTGGCCTATATAGGTGGAAATCTAGTTTATCAAGCTCCTGCTGATGAATCGCTATACAGTCTGTTAACGAAACGTTTTGTAAAGTCCAAACAATATTCTCCAGCAGCAATCGATATCTTTAGAAACCTCATACATCTAGCTGGAATACCAGTTCACGGTCGTAGGAGCAACAAGTGTCGACTAGTACGGGGTGAAGGTGCAAATCACGTGCAATTCTACAACAACCCCGACACTCTCGTGGAGAGGTTACAACTTCTCATGGCCTCTAGAAAAGCGGGAAACACTCTCCTGGACAACGAGATCTCGGCTATTCTCGACGAACTGTTGCGATCTGGAGCTATCCCCAAAGATTTAGCACTCCAATTGAATCGAAGTTTGTCTGTGTAAAGTGGCCAAAATGGAGCGCGTTGAAGAAATCCTCAAAGAGATCCGTGACCTGACACTGCCAAAAGAAAATCTTAGCATCCTGGCAACCACTGATTCCACCGAGTACACTACACACTTTTCTCCACCTCTTTATCTCGATCCGAAAAAACGCTTTAAGATGGCCCTGGTTAGACTCGAGACATACAAGTCGATACCGAATGTTGATGACAGTAACAACGTCTTCGTCTACAGCTCCGACTCTGGATTAAATTGGAAAACGATTACACTGTCCCAAGGATGTTACGAGATTCCGCAGGTTAACTCCACGATCCAGTGACAGCTCGAAGAAAACGGTGATTGGAATAGGGAGAAGGGTACTCACTACATCACAGAAGGTGCTAACCGCTCAACTCTGCGTGCTTATGTAGAGATTACCAACGCCACTTACCGCGTGCCAATGACTAGATCCACGATTAAATCTATGCTGGGCTTTGAGGATCATATTCTTCATTCCGGTTACTAGGAAGGAGAGAACACTGTTAACATACTCTCGGTAAATGCTATACTCGTCAATTGCGATATAATATCTGGGTCCTACATTAACGGTGCTCAAACGTCGGTGGTGTATAGTTTCTTTCCAGATGTATCGCCAGGATATAAGGTGATAGAATCACCGAATAATCTGGTCTATCTACACGTGTCACTTGCCTGAAATGTCCAACGTATGCGGGTGTTTCTGACAGACCAAAACGGTAAGCAACCTTCGTGATGAAACTATAACAATAAGATTTCACATACGTGGTGTATAGAAACATGTTTGTGATTGCAGCTAGACGAAGACACCCTTGAAATGGCGGGAGGACCATTGTCGGAGCGGGAATATTTAACTGGTTACCTAAGATTGCTACTGCGTTTGGTCGTGTAGGGAATTTTATCTCTACAAACAAAGACGCGATGACGAATGTTGCCAATGTGGCTGGCAGTGTCGCCGAGCAGGTGCATCAACCGCATCTGCAGTAAGGAAAATAGTTGATGCTGTGAAGGCAAGACGTTTCTCTGCTACGACTGCTGCTGTTGCTCCATCGCTACCTATACCTCTTGAGAAGGCGCTAAGTGAAAAAAACATTGAATATTTAAAGCATATAGCTGCTAATCAACCAGCTGCTGCTAACATAAATAGCCGCATAGCGGGGTCTGGGTTCAAGACATATAGTCGTCGCAATTAGAAGTAATAGCAATTGAAGTTATATATTCGCCAATAATAGATAACGTTACAACGGCGACTTTCGATGTGACAAGCGATATTTTAGACATAGGTTCAGTGATATCAGACGATAACAGCATCGAATCTCACGAATTCCGCGAATGTGAGTCCCAAAACTCTGCTTGCTGCCATCAATAATGGTCAGGCAATACAGATACACATGGAAAATCAAGATATTTCCACTCAGCCATCTAAGAGTTACCTTCTTGTAGAGGGCAGGCTTACGTCGACGACAAACGACGCATATGTTGCGGCCACTGTCGTCTCACTGGTTAACAATGCCATCCCATACATGTTCTCTCAGGTCCGATACCTGGCTAACAACACCGAGATCGAAAACATCATGTCCCCAGGACAAGACACGACGATGAAGGGTAAGTTGGTCTACGGTGACGACTTTGCCAAGAGAGAAGGTCTGAACATGTGCTGGCAGAAGGACGCGACAGCAGCAGCCGTTGAAGCAAATCTGCAATTGGAAGCGAGGCGACATATGATCATCGCTAAGAATAATCCAGTTGGCACTTTTTCGTTCGTCGTCCCCCTCAGACACTTATTTGATTTCTGTGACGATTACCACAAGGTCGTGTATGGAATTAAGCAATCTCTGTTGCTGAGTCGGCAGACTGATACAGACGCGATCTTTAAGGAAATCGCTGCAGCCGCCGGCCGAATTGCACTGTCTAAGCTGTCCTGGTTTATGCCTCATGTGATTCCAGCTCTGGAGTACAAGAGTATGCTCATGAAACAGATCGAATCGAAGGTCAAGGTACTCGTAGCATTTCGGGCCATGCACTGCGAAAATATTTCTGTTCCGAGGACAACGACCTTCTCGTGGCGACTTAGCGTTAAATCTGGCACAGAAAAACCTCGCTGGATGCATGTTGTCTTTCAGACTGGAAAGTCGGCGAATCAAGATCAGAACCCAGCGCTCTTCGATCATGTGGGGGTCCGCAACATATACGTCATGCTTAACAGCGATCGTTATCCCATCGTTGACATGAGTCTCGACTTCACTGCTCTGAGAACATCTCGTGCTTACAAGGCTTTGCGAGACTTCAAGGAAGAGTTTTGCGGAATCGATGCTCGTGAATCCTCGTGTCAAGTCACACCATTCGATTTCGTAGACTTATTTCCGATCTTAATCTTGGATGTTCGCAGGCAATCTGAGCGATTGAAAACCATTATAACAAGACATACAGATCAAGGTAGACTTTGACGCCGCAGTGCCAGCAAACACTACGGCATACGTAGTGTTAATCAGCGATCGACTCCTGAGACTCGAATGGGATGGCAGTAAATTCAACGTTGTCTATTAGATTCGCATCCATTTAGAAATAAAAAATAACTTTAGTAAGATATATATACCAACATGATGTCGGAGTACGTCGAATTTGGTCTGTCGTTGACTGCGAGTCAGAAACAAACGCTGGGCAACCTGCACACAGTGGTGCACGTGTTACAATACGACTTTCTCGTGAACAGCATCATGGAGAATATAAGCTCGGATTGACGAAGGGTCAAGTCAACCGCATTGCGAAGAATATGGATAAAGGACGCGGAATGGAGTTGAGATTCAGCAAAACCCAAATAAAAAGATGTCGAAAATGGGTGGTTTTCTTCGGCTGTGGGCACTGCTTCCAGCGTTATTCGGTGGGTTATCAGCGACTGGTGCCTTAGCTGGAGGGGTTGCCTGGATGGCATAGGCGGTGCAGAGCAAACAAGCCAACGACGCGGCTCTGGCCGAAGCACAGCGTCACAAACGTGAAATCGAGGATGATATTCGACGGGGTGGTAAGGGGTTATTCCTAGGTCGTCAGCCTATCATCACCCCCACCACCGGAGGTTGTTGTTCAATGTGCAAGGTATCGGGTCTATTCCTCGGGCAAAAAATTGAAACCTCTGATCAACTTTGAAATCGAGAAAGCTGGCGAGGCGCTACCAAAGTTCCGTGGAGTCTTCTTGCGTGATAGTCTACCTACCGCACCGTATGATAAGGAGTGTGGAGTCGTCAATCTGGATTCTAGCGGAGGTGATGGCACTCACTGGGCTGCTTACTGGTTGTATGGGCACAAAATTGTGTACTTTGACAGTTTTGGGTTGGCTCCACCTAATGAACTCGCTCGATATTTAGGTCGTCCCATTAAAACACAAACGTTTCAGTTACAGGGTCCCAGCGATGTCATATTTGGTCACCTCTGCTTACTCGTACTCAAAGAGCTCACTGCTGGACGTAAATTTGAACATATCATTCTTGAACTAGTAGATTGAACTGCATAAGAACGATGCCAGTCGATAAGTTTGGTCGAAGTTTACGGGTGCGACAGTGGGGGGAGGAGTAGGATGGCAGTTCAGCACAGGTGGACTAGTTCATAGGACTGGGGATACCATGCTAGGATTCTCTCGGCTGGTGGATTTCGAGTCACAAATGTGGGTGGGCCTATAGAAAAAACCGATGCTGCAAGTAAGGGTTATGCGGATACGCTGGACCTGGATGATATGCAACTCTCTGGTGGAATGATAACTGGATCTATAGACATGAGTGAACACAGAATATTTAGGCTTCCCGTTCCACAATCCAGAGACGATGCCGCTACTTGGGGTGAAGTGACACGGTAGACCAGCAGGCTGCTGCTGCCGAGAAGCACGCTGAAGACTTAAAAACCGAGATTATTAGTCTCTCGAGGCTTTACACGGATGAAAAGAATGCCGCACTGAGTATTATATGCGGACGAGAAAGACAGCGCCTTAAACGTAGCAGGTAGATCGTACACAGACCAAAAGACAGCCGCTGCAAGGCAGTATACGGATGAAAAGACTGCAGCAGCAAAACAGTATGCCAGCGAGCGGGAAATTACCCCCAGAGATATTCACATGCTGAAAGCTGGTGATATCATGACGGGTGATTTGATTATGAGTGGTAAATGAGTTACTGGCCTCTCCACAGATGCACCTTCATCTGAAAGCGATGCACAAAGTATCGCACAAGTATCAAAAGTGGTTGAAGACACCATGATAAGTTTTGATAGAGCGCCCACTAACCAGTTGCACGTTACCAACAAACAATATGTTGATGCTGAGAGTGCTACAACCAGGCAGTACGCAGTGCATCATCATGTTTTGGTTAAAGAATATGCAGATCAGAAGGATATGGCCCTGGGCATAACTTTCAGGTCATATATTGATCATAAGCATGTTGCTGCCAGGGAATACGCAGAGCAAAGAACAAGCTCTGCAAAGCAGTATGCCAACGCACAAGTCATCGCTCTTAGAACTGAACCAAACTCACAGGATGCTATAATTAGAAGAGATCACGTGCTCAAAGCTGGTGGTAACGTGACTGGTGATTTGATTATGGGGTAAAAGAGTGATTGGCCACCCCACAGCTGCACCAATGTCGGAAAGTGATGCCGCCAGCATCGCACAAGTATCAAGAGTGGTTGGCGACATCATGACAAACCTTGGTAGAACGCCCACGGGACCGCTACATGTAACAAACAAGCAATATGTAGATAGTCAGTTCACCACTTTTAGAAGTTAGACAATCGATCAGATTAATATCAATGATGATCGCGTGGCTGAGAGGACTACGGCGATACATACGTCTGTCGCGCTGTACACAGATCAAAAGACAGAGGCTGCGAAGCAGTATGCTGACAACAAGGACGCGTTTCTGAACACATCAGTCAGGCAGTATGTAGATTATCGGGATGTTATCCTTAGAGGTGCTCACATACTCAAAGCCGGCGATACCATGAGTGGTGATTTTATTATGGGTGGTAAGGGAGTTACTGGTCTCCCCACAGATGCACCAACATCTAAAAGCCATTCTGACAGTATAGCGCAAGTGACAAAGGTGGCCGGCGACACAATTAGGCAATACATGTGTAATCTGAAATTTAAACGGCCGTCTCAGTTAAAAACTTTCAGATATTCGCCTATTTTGAAGTTGGGGATTGAATAGTATAAGAACGAAAGATGGTTGACTCACTTTATAAGATTCTAGGTTATCTCAGACAAAATGGGGAAACGAATATGCATAAATATGACTTCGACGATTTGGTTGGATTGACCAACTGGGGGTACGACATCCCACAACCCACAGCAGATATGTTGCCTGCAGTTACTCAGGAACATATCGACTTTGTGTCAAAAGACTATTTTACTCTTGACATTTATACACCTAGCGGTTCATTGAGCTCGAATGCGTGGCAGAATGTTTCACTAACAGCGGCTAGATATCCATGTATAACCTTACAGAACGCGCCAGATATGATATATATATATATATATATATATCATACCTGGCGCGTATATATATATCATACCTGGCGCGTATATCTATATATATATATATAGATTTTGGATTTTGGAAATTAACACTTCTCGGCGAGAGTTCGGGTGACGCATCGATTCGTATCTTGGATTGGATAGTTGATGTTTCTAATTCACAATTTGATGCAACACGGGTGATGTTTATTCCCTGGCAGACAGGTTTTCCTATTGAGGTTAAGGAAAGAGGAACTGTGAACACTCCGGATGTTGCATTAACCATAACATTACTGTTGCAGGAACTATAATGTCTTTATATCCAAATCTAGCAGCCACAAAAGTCTCAGACAAACTGTTACCGCCAACGGAGCCCTCCACTGAAACGACGCCGTAGGCTTTTCGTCTGCAGAAGATTGGGGAGCTGGAGACATTCCTGAGGTCAGAGATTGAGCGTCGCAGCCGTTTGCAAAAAAAAATATAAAAAGATCTGCTAATTTCGTCAGCAACTTTTGCACTTCTTGGCCTTGGAACAGGTGCTGGGGGTACCGCATTGTTGGTCACAGGGGTCGGGATAATGCCAGGAATAGCCCTCGATGTCGTTGCGGGGATGGTGAGTCTGCTCGATATTACGTGTGTTGCCATCAGTCGAAGATGCTCTGCCAAGGCCGGAAAACACGAGGTTATGCGCATTCTAGATAGCATTAAATTGAACACCATCCACAGTCATGTTTTGAAAGCCTTGGAGGATAATGAGATCAGTGAGGATGAATTTAAGCTAATTCTTTAGGAAGTAGAAAAGTATCGTGATTTGAAGGACCAGATTCGACTCAAATCAGTAGGCGAATCCATTAACAAAGAGCTAAAAAACGATTTGTTCAAACAGGGTCACGATGCTGCCAGAGAAGAATTTTTAAAGCAACTTTCAAAGTCAGTTTTCAATTAAACTGTAAATGCAATGATAACCTTTTCCACTCTCTAATTATTCCCTTGTTTGGATTTCTGTGCCACAGTCTCACGTATAGGTTGTCATATCCACCAGATGCGCACAATCCTAGTTTGTTATATATTCCTATTTCATATACCGAGCATGGTTTTATCCACATACCTCTTTTCACCCGAAGACTATGTATGTAGCAATATTCAGCTACACAATTTCGATTACAAAGCGTTTTTTCTTTTAGTGTTTGGTATTCACACTTATTCTCTCCTCGTTTTCCCATCTTCTAACTGCTAACATCTATAAACACCAGAATTATTCAATTAGAAAACTACTTGTTGACATACGCTATAAATCATACTTGCATCAGCACCGGAGGGCATAAAAACAGTGTCAGTCCTCGTGATGGGCTCTCCAGCTACTTGGGAGGTTCTTCGCATACGAGCCCATCACGGGGACCCTGCCCACAACCAGTACGAGGTGTGCTCTATGAGCTACCATTGTACACCCAAAATTGATATTACATTCTTTAGCGCAGTCTTATTCGTGCTGCGCAGGCTTCTATTGCGCCATCATGGGGCCAAACAACTTCCGTAGCGCCAAGTATTCGTGGCCCCATTAATGAAGAGAGGATTCCAGTCGTGCTTACGCTGTGCGATCAGCGTGGGGAGCTGTGTGACGCATGGGGCTACTTGTAACTCTCCCTGGACCTGGGGCCAATGGGCTCCGGACCATGGGGCTAAGGGCCTTGGCCCCAAATCGGCATTTGCCATCTACTTATATATATATATATATATATTTATATGTATATATATATATATATATATACTTCACAATAACGAGTGCGTCGACGAAGTTTACGGCACTCACTGTCGAACCATAACCGCAAGCGATCAATGTCGATCGGGACTTTCCTAGGTGGTAGCATACGATTGAGTGGCTAAATGATTGTAGCGTAGGTCGTCAACGAGAGGACATCATCAAGAAGTGAATGTTCTAACGAAAGCCTCGAGTGCTGAATGGCTCTGCTGAAGGTCGACCTCCAACCACGTACCATATATGGAACGTATGCATATTAGACAGTGAGTGGAGCGACGTCTACGTCTTACCGGATGAATGGAGCACGTAGAGCTGAGAGGTAATAGATCCCAGGAATGCCGCCCCTCCCTCCCTACATGTAGTTGACCTAAATATTGGTCGATACATACTGAGATTGCTGACACAGGGAGAGTGTATGTGGCACTGAAGTCGAGAGTCAACTGCCTCAGCTTTTGTCCATTCGATCTTAATTCTGCCCAGTTGGTAAAACTAAGTTAGTGGTCAAACACTGTTCAGGCTTACCCAACTGCAGACGACAAGGTGTAACGCATGTCAGCCCAACAGAGGGCAATTAGTGGACGGGGAGGAGTGATGATTGATACGATCACTCTGAATGCCAAGATGTCACAGATGATAGGAAAGTGACATCGACCGCTTTTTAAGTATCTATTTCCTATTACTGATGTCCAGAGGACATTCATGTATACGTATGTATGCATGTGCATATGCGTGTATACGCGTGCGTGTATTGTTCCAGAATGTCTAGATATGTATAACACGAGACTAGTTCATTTATTTCATGAGCTATTTGCAGGCATAACACGCAGACGTACAACGAGACATCGATCGGAAACTGCAACAAAACGATCGGATGATGATGATGAGGAGGAGGAGGAGGAGGAGAATAGAGAACGGTGACCTACAGACGGTGACGAAAAAACGGCTTAAACAGAACCGAAATGATTCATAAAGAACCAAGCAGCCATCCACACTGGGATACTTAAAGCCTCTTGTCGTCTACAGACTAGTAACAACACGGTCGCGAAACAGACCAACAACCAAGATCCAGTTGGAGCAAGAACAAGCAATCGCCGTTTTAATGTCCAGCGTCTATTTCAAATTGTCTATTATGTCGGGCGCTCTTTTGTCGGGGCGCTCTTTTGTCAGGGCGCTCTTTTGTCGGGGCGCTCTTTTGTCGGGGCGCTCTTTTGTCGGGGCGCTCTTTTGTCGGGGCGCTCTTTTGTCGGACGCACTTTGTCGGACGTTCTTTTAACGGGGCGATCTTTTATAGCGCTCTTTTTGTCAGGCGCTCTTTTGCTTGACTTTTCTTATCTTCTTTTCGTATTATCCAAGTGTCTGATCCGTAAGGACCACACTACATACCATCGTTTCTATCATTCTCTTTTTCAAGTTTCTATTTATTTTCATCTCATAAGTTCTCTCTTTTTGTAAGATGCATGTTTTCCAATTCTTCTTTTAATCTCTGCATGACACCTTGCATCTAGTGTGATTATGCTTCCTAGGTAAGAGAATCTGTCTAGACCTACTTGTTCTATCTCCACTCCATTTATTGTTATTTTGATAACTTGTATCTCTCCCTTACTTATTATCATTATCGTTGTATTCATTCTATTTCTTTTCATTTTATCTTTATTATTTTGTGATGTGGAACTCGATAATCGATTTTTGAGGACTCAGAATGTCTGAACTGGAATTTGACTCGGTGACTCGATATGGAATCACAATTTCTGGTCAGAAGAGCTACGTCATTCTTACATTGTCTCTCATTTCTGAGATGGCAACAGTTAATAGATCCTCCGGTTGAGGATAGAACTACAGTGAATCTAGGCAATCGCACAAAGTGGATCTATTGAGGGCAGATAGCAGATAGCTTCTGAGACAAAGAATCACTCATACATCGAAAGATCAATCGTCCTTCGTCAGGCTCTAACCGAGAGAGCCGGTTCCTGGCTTATAGGCAATGGTTAAATTTCGCATCCAGAGGTGCCGGATCTCCACATATTCAAAAATTAAAAACTTAAGTCTAAAACGTAAACTAAGTGGCGCATCTGTAACAAATATTTGCTATTCGGATAATCATAAAATGAGTGAAACAATGTGTTCATGGTTGAGTTTTGAAATAAAACATGTAGGCCTATTTAGGAAATTGTAGGTGGTGGATATTATCAATTGGGTGGCGGATCTCATGACTGAGGTGGTGAATCTCAAATTCGAGGTTCCGGATCTCAGATCCGGCGAGATTCGGCTGAATTTAACCACTGCGAGTTATAAACGACATGGGCAGCCGCCCATAAGGCGCCAAATTTCATAGAAAAATACAGTGATGCAGTACTCGAGTCCAGCAAAGGACTCCCGTCCGACTCGAGATCGTTTTTGGAGGTCTCGGACTCAGAATGACATGACTCGGACTCGGAATGCATGACTCGGACTCGGACTCGAAGCCCTTGACCCGAATTTTGACTCTGTGACTCGGTTTCCGAGTCACGATTTAAGATTGCGTCTCACTGCATAAATTATTACGTGTACTCGCTGCTTACTTACTTGCATAAGAAAAGACGCTTGTTTTACAATTACGAACAACCACGAACTCCACATCTGATCCGAATTAGTAGCTTCCAATCATAGAATTTCAAAAATATGTGGCAGTACAGGCAACTTGGAGTTCTAGCAATAGCCTACATGCCACAAGTCACCCGTTGAACGAACGCATGGCGCCAGATGATCAAACAAGAGTTTTTCAAAAATATTTGTCAGGTATTGCGGTTTATGATAATAAAAAAAATGCAATTTTAAAATTGCTTTTTTGTATTATCATCGCATTTTAAAATGTAGCTATAAGAAAATAGCTGTAGGCTAATTCCAATTCCAACAACGATCATTGAATCACATAACACCACATCCAATTTTCATGACCGGACCCATATAAATGGTAAACCCAATCCGACCCGACTTCTGTAGCCAAATATCTGACCCGACACGGCCCGTCAGGTGCATGACCTGACCCAATCCGACCCGCCTTTGGTGACAATTTTCTAAGATTATTTATTTATCGTCGAATTTTCATGTCGTAAAAACGCAACACAGTCAGACCGCCATATTTGTCATTAATATTGCTTTATGAGAACGTATTAGGGAAGATACGTTCTCATTTTATTCCATTTATTTTGGCCTAAACTTACTTTCTCCGTAAGTATAAGAAAAAGAGTTCCGAATATCATTAGCATATCCCATCGTTGCAACCTCAGCTAATTCACATCCTAGTAAGTTGTAATCAATTCGTTGACCTTTCGTTTTTTCATAAATTCATGATAAATTATTCTAGACGACAGCTTGAGCAGAGTTCGGCGTTAAAAGGAACAAATCCGGTGTTGCCTAAGTTTCGCGCGTCAAAGGGATGCCATTCCAAGTCGAGAAGCCTACCACTGAGAAGGCAAGAGGAACATAAGAGGAACATAAAGGATACCTTGTTCAGTTGAGCGGAGGGAGTGCGAGCACCGAGCGCACTAATTGAATTGAACTCACATACTCCCTTCTTGTCTAAATAGAAGTTGGAATGATGAAAAAATATAATGTAGGCCTAGCAGTTTGATTTATGAAACAATTTTTTTTTGTCAGTGGAAGTTGGGTTGATGAAACACTCTATTATGCAGAAGTTGGACTGATGTTCAAACAACGTGCTACAATTAATAGGCAAATATAAATGTCGGACTATAGAACCTTCGGACAATCGAACCTTCAGACTAGCTTATAAACAAGTGACCTATGCAGGTCACCTGTTTAGGTGTCTTATAATATTATTGCATCAGCTAAATGTCTCAACTGCCGCAGTTTAGCTGTGACTTAAAACTCCTTTTTATTGCTAATTATTTTCTTTGTCATTGCATCGTATGTGACTGGTGGTTATTGCAGAATCTTGACGCATTAGGGAGGTTTATTTAAATAACGAAATTTGGAAGTTTTAGTTATTGTGATGTTTTCTGTATGTGTTTGTTTGTGTGTGAATCAGACTATAGAATTATTGCGAACTAAAATAGATTAGGCTTATATCCATTGCGAGTGGTTTGCAAATTGCAATGCGAGAAACAAATTGTGAATACAAAATTAACTGAATGCGAACATTCTACAAGGTGCTACGCATACACACACTTACAACCACAGATACATACACAGATATATACAAACATATATACACACATACTTACTCACATACTTACTCACATACATACTATTTTAAATAAATATGCGCTACATATATTAAAGCATACAGGGATACAGCCTGCAAACTTGTATAGGAAATACGGAAAGCAGAGAACTAGCGTAGGTATACCCCTCCCTTGCCTCTGTCACGTGACTTCTCCTACTTTGTGACGTCACTTCCGGGTATCTGTCACTTCCGGGTATCTGTGGTCCACTAACTACTGAGGTCCTTTGGGCCAGCGATTCCCAACCTGTGGCCCGCGGGCCAAAAGTGGCCCGCCAGGCCTCAAAAAGTGGCCCTCGACCTATAAAAGATGTAAAAAATATACGTTGAAAAAAATGAATATTTGACAGAATAGTTATTTTCTACTATAAATTGCTATAACTATTTTGATGATGTCTGTAAGTGACTTCAAATGTACTATATTGAAGTTCAATTTAACAATTATATATGTTTTAGTACATCTCTAGTCACGAGGTTAGTCTATGTCAATAAACCGCCGCTAATACATAAGTATTCTTTATTGCATAAAATAATTATTTTAACTAATAACTAATTATTTAACTAATTAACTAATTATTTTATATAAAAGTGGACCTTAGTCGAAAAAGGTTGGGAACCACTGCTTTAGGCCTACTATAGAATGATAAATTACAAGTGGCTCGATGTGGAAGACAGCCCTGTGTACGTGACTCCTCCTTGAGGTCAGTCCCCTACATGACTTTCTTCTATGGAATTCCTTAGACGAATTGTTTTATTGCGATCCACCGAGTAGCTTGTTTATTGAACAAGTTTCATAGGCCTTTTTAAAAACGCAGTAACGTTCGCATCTGAGCAAACGCCGGACTAATTTTTCGACTCACTGGTCTGTTACTAAGGTTGATCATCTCGCGTCGTAAAGACGGCAGTAGAAGGGCGGACGGTGGCTGCCTCTGCGGCGCCTGGTAGGGGAGGGGTTGGCGTTGGGAAAGACAGGGAAGAGAAGTGAAACAGAGAGGAAGAAGAGGAGGGAGAAGGCAAGAGAACAAGCGTCTCCTACATTTCTAGACGACCGCCAGAAAACCTTGGGTGCAGACCATCTATAGATAATCGGATGATCAGTACATGTCGCAGTTGACGTCCAGATGATTATATCCACTAATAATATCGTCTCGCATAAGAACCGAAATACATCACTAGTCGATAGGAATCGCCTTATATATAATGCTTTTACGTGGAGACCATCTAATCGCGTTCGTCGTCGTCGTCAGCATCATCGTCGTCATCATCATCATCACCACTACCACCACCACCACCAACATCATCATCAGTTATTCATCATGCACATAAGAAAGGAACGATGGGACAATATTCTCATCTCAGTTTTCAACATCTATAATTTCGGAAGGCCCTATATTTACGGCGCCGGATGTGTTTGTAAGTGCATTTAGACCAGATATCGGTATGTAGTAACTGGCATTTTTTTAAATATTCAGAATGGGAGCGAAATAGTACTCTCCATATTGTCCAGCACATGTCTGGTTATTATAGAGACCGGTGAAGACAACAGCCCTAAAATAATGACTTACAGCAATCGTGATTAAAGAATACAGTAACGTTAAGACATGGATTTATTAATTTCTACTACCGTTAGTACATACTACGTGAGTCATAAACCGAAATCGATGTAATTTGTAATATTCTTTTGTTTTCTCTACAGTGAAGGACTACTCTAGTTAGAAGGTGACACGGTCCCTACGTGTTGACTACAACTCAACAATAACCACACATGTGCTGGATAAAGCGGATAATATTATTTTGCCCCTTCTAAATATTTTGAAAATGTCAGTTACTACAAACCGATATCTCGTCTAAATACACTTAAAAATTCATCCGGCGCCGAATTGTCCCCGCCGAACTGCCCAGCATGCACCGAATTGTCCGGTGTAGTACCCAGATACACTCCCCGTCTTAAACACTCCCGGGTCAATTTATCCTAGGATAAATTGATAAATTGACCCGGGAGTTATTTCCTCCTAGGAACAATTGAGTAGTGGAGTGCATTGTACCTAGGAGATATACACACTCCCGCTGGTGAATAGACACTCCCGTGGAGTTAATCTTTCCCTGGATAAATTTATTCCCGGGGAGTTAATTCTTCCTATGATAAATTGACTCCCATACCGAATGCAATAGGGGAGTTAATTCTACCTAGGACAAACTGATTCCCGGGGAGTTTTTCTTTGCAGAGGGAATGTGTTTATCATAAGAACAATTAACTCCTGAGTCAATATATCCTAGGTACAATACACTCCAGGAGTTAATTTATACGGGGAGTTAATTTAGCCTCCTACACCGGCACCGAATTGTCCTGTCACCATATATACTTAGATGACTTGCCACACTAGGGGAATCAAATCGTCAATGAAAGCAGTGAATGATTATAGCAAAGGTATAACCTTAATTAGGACCAATTGAAATGATTACATTGATCAGGTTCAGTATATAGGGAGATGTGCGAGGGTCGAACGGATGGGTGCAGATACTCCGTTTATAAAGAAATAGACGAAAGAAATGCAATGCAGAGAGAGAAAAAGTCTTGAGACGGTGATCAAGGTTGCATATGGACACCAACATGCAGTGCTCGACCCTTAGACCAGATGCATCACCAGACAGAAGACTGCAAACAGGGATCTACATGTAGGTTGCATTGGATACCTATCATGGGCTTTCAACCCTCGGACCTTGATGATATATATATATATATACTGGTTCATAAAATAATTGATAATAATTATTATTATTTAACTAGCTGACTAAGTTTGACTAAATTATAAGTCGGCTTGTTGACTAAACGCCTCAATATAATATACAATATATACAATATATATATTCAATATATACAGCGTATATAGGCCTATATAGGCGTATATATGCATATTTATTTATTTATATTTATTCTGAAATATGATATTGCCCTTCTTCCAACATTTTTGCTCAGAAGTGCACACGCATTGACGGCTCAATTGCAGTTGTACTGCAGAGCAATTGTACGTGAAGGACTTGCTCAAGGTCCCTACACAGTGACCCTATAGGACAGGCAAACATTTAGTAGGCCTATATATAGGCCTATATATATATATATTATGTATACTAAATACTAAAGGTTTGCTTGTCCTAGGACAAGTTTAGTTTCCTTGCCTTCCATTACCACTCCCCATTCCCACCAACTCTCCCCTCCTATACCCTCTCATTCCTGTTCCTCACTTCACTAATCCTTTACTTCCGTCTCCCCTTCGCATCTCCTATCCGCCCCTTTCCGTCCAATTTGCTCCACCTACCACTTTATCTTTTTATCCGCCTCTCCCTTCCAACTTCACATCAGTTCCCATTCCCTCCCCTTCCACCCCTTCTCATCACTCCCATACATCCATTGAAAACCGTTGAAACCTTCGCCGTTCGCTCGTGGAACACCTGGAACACCCAGGAGAGGGGTCGGTGAACGCCGCGTCCGTCGTCTTCCTGCTCTCTACGGCCACAAATCTGTCTCAACCCGCGCAACGAAGGGTTCCACATCTAGTATTATATAATATAAGGCACAGACATTCTTATTTTATAGGCCTAGCATTTAAAACACCGCAGGCCTACGTGGAATAATTACAATATAATTTTGGCGCAGCCCCGATCCGAGATGTCCTGTGAGGAAGTAGATTCCTCACAGAATTATGGAGATAAACGCTATATCTGTTTGACCGCATATCTGGGAAATAAAACGGTAAATAAAACGGTAGGCTAATGATATGAAGATTGAAGAGCAGGTTTCAGAAAAGACTGAGACACCTAGTCGCCGGCGGGTTGGCCAGCGGTGGCCGGCTGACCAGACAGGTGAATGGGCAGGGTAGAGAGACGGTGACTGTAAGAGAGACAGACGACAAAGTATAGCTAGAACTCTGGCTTATTGTGTATGACGATTTCTCGGCCCGAAGGCAGGTCCATTGGCTTTACGCCACCCGGATATGAGATGACTCAGATGAGTGAGGTGGTTTTCCATTGCTATCCACACAGACAACTATGGGTGAGCAGATTCGAATCCAACTCAAGTCACTACATACAAGGTCGCAATGTAGTGACTTGGTGGATTCGAACCTGCGACCCATCGGTTTTTGCAACCTAGAGGTTAGAACATACCACTACGTCTTTTGAGCACTATTCCCATTGACAAATACCATATAGTACACAAATAGTTGCAAACAAAATTTGTATGTTAAACATTGTTTCATTTATTCACCATGTCGTGTGTCGACAGTTTGTGGAACTCTAGTGACCGTCATGGTAAACCTTCTCCATTGTCGTCTGTCCCTCACCGTCTCCCTCAACTCTTCACACCGAACGCTGTCTTCTATTGCATTTCAACTATCTACCTCATTCTTGGACGCCCTCTTCTCCTCACGCCTTCGCCGTAATCCAGCATGGTTGTCTTCTCAATCATTTATTTTTTATTATTCTAGAGAAAATCACAATTTTCAAGTCCATTTCACTACTTATTTATTTCTACAATGAGAAATGCGTTAGTTATTACGTAGTATAACTTGTTACAGTTACATCAATTTATTTGATAATTTCTTATTACATGAAAATGTTAACATTTTGTGTTAAACAAATGGTACTCAATGTGTGCCCAAATATGGCAAATTCAACTACTTGCATTCAGTACTTGGAAAAGATTTATCCTGTGAGTGCTTGAATGAACATGTACAGAGCACACAAAAGTCAAACAAATAATTATGAGAACTTGTTTAAAATGAAGAGACGAAAGTAGTAGTTCAATTGAAAAAACGTTTGAACATGTAAATTATAACTAGCCTTCTGCAGTTAAATGACCCCAGTGGAAGAAGAGTCATTTGTGAGGAATTGATTTCTTAATATTGTCTATTAATGTCAGATACTTTAATGACTAGCTGCATTGTCATGCATCGTTTCTCAGTTGCTTCTAGTACACTCTCATCATTAAAACGTCAAGGAATTTGGGCAAATATAAATATTCATTCATATGCTACAGAGATTTATATATCGCCCCTTCAAGGATACTACTCAGGAGCGCTCCCGACTCCAGCACATTTAAAAAGAATAGTTTTAAGGCAAGTATAAAATGAGTCTGAGTGGACCCTTGGCGACAACCACAACGCCAACTGGAGCATGTTCCAGAGCGAGGGGCCAACCACTGAGAAGGCACAAATCTGTTTGGTAGTTGTACGGGCAAATGGGACAATGAGTATGTCTCGTTCAGTAGAGCGAATATATATTGTGTATCATGTTTTCAAAACAGTAAAATATCAATTTGTGTGATATGGAATATGCCGCCAAACCTCTCTGTCTACCCAATGTGTTAAAAAAAATTGCCTCAATACGGCATAATATGGTGTTTGATAACATGAACATAATATACAGACACATTAATTACACATGCAATATGGTCCATAGAAAGAGGCACTTTGCGACTGCTTCAGAAAGAAACAGTTGGTCCATTTTTCCACCAGTCACATACGTGCACACACAAATGCACAAAGGTACACATATGAACACTGCAAATGAATTCACACTGAATTACATTGCAATGTGGCATTTAATTTATAGTTGCCACAGACTAGTCCATTAGAAAAGACTTCTTGGATTCAAGTGAATTTTTAGACGAATTTCACTTCATAAGAGGAACTCGTTCATAATTCCGGATGATTTGGCGACTTGGCTAAACGCATTTTCAGTTCAGTATACCATTTTTTGATCTGCAATCAAATTCAAGATGTAAAAATAGTTTTAAAAAACCATAATAGAAACACACTGACAACAGCAAGTGATTGGAAGCCAAATAAACTGCATAAAGACTAGTCTCTCACATTTCACACCTCCTCACAATCTCCTGTCTTCTTGTCAAGGTGACAATGGCTGGCTTTGCTCCTTCAGAACAAGCACTAAGCACTGTCTTGCTTTGCATGTACAGCAAGAGGATGAGTATGCAAGAGAGATGGTAACTAATTCATTAGATCAGTAGTTCTCAACCTTTTCGGCACCAAGGCACATTTGGGATCTTTGGAAAGTCGGACGGCACACCATTGAACTAAAACTATCTTTTAACGTTTAATTCAGATATATTTTAGGGCTCCTGTTCTTAAATCTAGCTTTTAAGCATTTTCCATCTGAAAAGTAAAGTCTAATTTACAGATTTACTTAATTTTAAAAATAAATTAGAGTAGAGTAGACAAATATTTTCATTTTGACAGTTTAACCTGAACATATTGAAATGTAACATTTACAATTTTACAATTATACATTTACAATATCAAACATACACTGAAACATAAACTGTAGCTTCATTTGAGAGTTTTTTTACCACTACTGTCCTTTACTAGAGTGCATTGTATGATACAATGCACATTAGTAAAGGACAGTCCTTATCACCACCACTCAATGCAAAACCAGAACTTAAACAGCACTGGCGACGAACTTTAATAGTTTTCTTGGGGTTTGGATCGTTAGGTGGCTTTGAGCTAGTAAACATGTAGCCTACTCGTACTTGACGCATCGTTCATTTCGTCATCAATATTAAAATTGCTCTCTAACTGCAGTCTGGTCTTGTTTGCAAAATCTGTGTCCATTATATAAGTATTTTTCATTTATTTCATTAAAACAACTTTACAATTTTTACATTACTGATAAAAACATTGATTCACAAAGTAATTAAATTGAGCATAACACAAACGATCGTTATAAGTGCAGACAGCTATAGCCAAACCCAACAAATGGCGGATGTTTTACATACGATAGATTGGGAAACCTGTGACATACTTGTCATTGCAGGAAGTGAGCCAAGCAAACAGAAAAATATAACGCCTTATAATACAAAATAATTTATAATTTTATATAAATATTCTGATAATTTGATAAATTAAATTATGCTGTGCCATACCTTGCCAGTAAATCGTGACATTAAAAAACTATTCGGCACATTAGTTTACCTTTAACTATACAACCAGACTGATATACATTCTGTAAGCAGTGACTACAGCCAAAGTGCTAAACTAAACAAAAGCCTAGCTTACAAATTGTTTTAGAATTTTAGATCATTAGAAGAAATATTAACAGACTGGTAAACAGAAAAATTTCTGTTTTTCAGTAAAATAGATAAATTATATTTTATCTTCATTTGAATATGATTTTTATTGAATATGTATCTGAATTTTTATTAACTTCGCGGCACACTTGGCGGCAGTGTGCCGAGGCACAACGGTTAAGAACCACTGCATTAGATAATCGATTACACAATCAGCTTAATCAATTCAATTATCTAAAAAAATTTGTAAATTCCAATAAATTAGCAAATTTCAGTAACTAATAAAAATTAAATTGATTACCATTTTTATTAACTGATAAGCTGTTTGTCAAGGCTTGGCTAATTCTAATTAATTAGCTACAAGATTTTGCTAATTATAATAAATTAGAAAATTTGATTAGCTTATTCTAATTGATTAGCAATTCAATTAATCAAGCTTATCTCTGGTATGCGATGGTCAAATTATGTATGATATCAGCACCAAAAAAATGGACAAAGTAACAATCCTAGAGTAATCCTGAGACACCAAGTTGATCATCAGTACAGACACAAGAAAGAAGCACCGAAAACTAGGAATGGGTTTGAGCGATGGTTCTGAGGTTTTAGTCAGACGTACTTGACAGACTGCTTTAATAGTTTCTTTTGACAATGACTTTTGTGGTTTTATTTCGGGGCAAAATAGATGTTGTCTCTCAGCCTTGCTGTTCCAGTAAACATTAATGTTGCCTAAGTTAAGCTTCTTGTTAGCTTAGGTTGCATATGTAATAAAGCTCACCTTCAGTGCATAATCCTCGACTCGTTGCTCCAGTTGTTGACGAAACTCTGGAGCCTCTGTGACTTTACCTCGTAAATGAATATTTGCTTTTGCCACTGCAGCCTCTTTAAGAAAATATTCGTGCTTGTTGATCTTATGTTCAAAGTGTTCCAGCTCTGTCTGTAAAGTAAACAGGACTTGTAGTAGAGATCGTGCAAATAACAAAGCTCAGAACCCAGTAACAAAGAGCTAAGTATTCTGCATTTAAACCACTTCAGTTGTTCCATGTGTGTGGTCAGTTTTCAGTGTGTGGTCAGTGTTCTCATTGTAGTTGAGTTGTCAAAGAACACAGGTGAGGCAGAAATCTTATAACACACACATGGAACACTGACCATGCACACTGAATACAGACCACACACACACATTGAACACTGATCACACACATTGAACACTGATCACACACATTGAACACTGATCACACACATTGAACACTGAACACACACATTGAACACTGATCACACACATTGAACATTGACCATTCATTCTGACCACATACACAGAACACACACATTGAACACTGACAACACACACTGAACACTGACCACACACTGATAATTAAATTATCTGAGCATTTAAACTGCACTCTAGGAAGTTTGCAAAGGTACGTAATGTGGCTGACTACTGCTTATGAATGTAAATGCACTAGAGTTAAATATAGGCTTCTGAGTTGTCTCTACAGGTACAAGGTACATACTCTGAATGATTCTAACTCCACAGTCGTCAAGTTTGCCTTTAGAGCCAGTGACCACAGTTCTCCAATACGTGGATCTTTGAAGACGTTTAGAGAATTGGCAGTTTTATGCTCCAAGGACTCATAACTCTGTTTTAGATCATGATAAGCTTTCTTTAGATCCACATGCTTATTTCTGACATTGCCCTGATCTCCAGCCGCTGTTTTAAACCTCTGAACAGAGTTATCGGAAAGACCTACAAACCACAAGTACTCAAACAGTAAGGCTCATATTACGCACACACCAAGGTGGATGATCGGATTTAGGAGATTTTGCGTACGAGTGCATATGGCGAAGGAGTCTCAACAAGGGATGTTAAGCGATAACCGGAATTCCGGTTATTGGTTTTCAAAATGATAGTCGGCTTCTGTCATTTGCAAATCGATAATCAAATTTTTTCCGCATTACTATTTATCTCGCCTGTCCCGGATTAGTTCCCATAGGAATGGGCTCAAGCTGGTCAACTTAAAAGGTACAGACGGGGCTATGCGAAATATTTTCCAGCCGCGTGTCTTCCAATAGGGTAATAGCTGTGCTAATGAACAGTTCCCTTGTCCAGACAAGCCTAGCGGGGGAAGGAGAGCTAGGGGAAGGGCAACCAAAGTCGACAACAATAGACAGAAGATCTGACTTCAAGGCACCCAAATTTTATAGGTACAGGCGAGACAACAGTGGGGGGCTTTCAATGGACAACAAACTCAGTGTGTGACCCACACTAGCGGCCAGTGTGGAACCACAGCGGCAAGCTTCAAAGCATGTGGGGGGAGAGTGTGAAAGCCGAGTGCTGTAGGATACTGTTTGTTCCAGATTACATAACAATAGGAATTAAACACTTCAGTACGGAGTGTTGATGCTGCATTGCAATATGTAATAGATAAAATAACGTGCATGGTTGTGTCATATTACAATTTACAGTACTTTTATAAGAACACCAATATAAACCGATAATCGGTTCTAAATCAATTTTTTAAATCAGATCATCGGTTTACCCCAAAAACTGATATTAACAACCCTAGTCTCGACAGAATGTGTATGTACACAAACTAAATTTCTAATTGTGACATCGACATTAGCCTATATATATATATATTATATCAAATAGGCTAATGTGGACATCGTAATTAGACAATTATTTTGTGTAGGCATGCCCACATCATCTGAGGTTAAGACCAAGTCGTTTGACAAAAAGCAGGAATCAGAATGGAAGCCAAATGTTTGCAATTTGCTTTGAATAGCTGCAAACAGCATTTAAGAGGGATGGAAAGTGATTTATTCTTTTCTTTGATATGAAATCTGTATTATTTTTTTATTGTAATTAAATTCTTATAAGATTGTTCAAACTCAAACCTAAAAGCCAAATCACTGACAATATTCTTGCTTTATCAATTTTATGCAGCATTAAAACTTGTTAAATATAAGTGTTAGCATTGTTAGTAAGTTATTTCTTCATAAGAGTCAATAAACGTTAGGTAGCAAATATAGTGTTTAAGCAAATAAATAGTAGCCAACATTAAAATATATGTCTTATAACTGACCTTACAATGTCATCGTAATTATAAGAAAGTTATGATACTGCAAGCGAGCCAGGCAATTGAAGTGAAGGCCTAAGTCATTTGACATGGCTGCATTTTATTAAACCTCAAACTGTTAACAAGATACATCGTTTATTTATATATATATATATATATAATATATATATATATATAATATATATATATATATATATAATATATATATAATATATATATATAACAGTTGGTAGATCAGGTCCTAGGCCTTGAAACTCGTCATTTTTAACAAAACAGGTAAAATAATTTTATTGCTCTATTTATAATAATTACATACCTTCTCATAACTGTGAAAACGGTAATAAAATTTTTGAATAATGCGAGCGTATAACATTAAATGCATGGGAAAATGTAGAACAAATAACTCAGACCAGTGCTTAAAGTGTAAAAAGAGAAGTACCTGAACGCTAGTGTCAACAAGTTAAGAAGTAAAGAATGTAAAGACAGATCACCAACATAACCATTACGTTATGCTCAAATTTGTCACGCACTACGGGTTCATAACCAAAGTCATTATTTGTCCAGGGCAGACCCTATTGGGTAAAATGAAGGTTGGATAGATGATAACTTGCTTGAATAGAAATAGGATTGCTAAACAAAAAGGCCCTATACAGATGAAAATAATGCTTGCTGAAATGGAAGTTGGATTGATGAAAATAGGCTGAGTCCTTGCTGAAGCTGAAACTGGGATGTGCAAGCATCATTATCACCAATCCAACTTTTATTTGACAAATACAATGGTAGAAAAATAATATTTTGGTGGCGAACCTCTTGTCCGTTAACCAGCAGTCGTCAACCATTTGTTGTGATTTAATGCGTACAGAGATTTACTTGCCTTGGTGAAATTGTCGACATGGGGACAGAAGCGTTTTGCAAGTGGGGAAAAAGAGAAAATTTGTGTAAAAAATGCAAAGCACGACATTTTTGTGTGCCCTCCTCTTTTTCCCAGTGCCTCCTCCATTTAGAGAGCACTGTGCCCTTGTAGAGGTGCGTGTCCTAGTCAGTATAGACACATCATTAGATACACTTCAAGAGCTAAGCTTAACTGTAATAGGATTTCGTAAATATTGTTAGAATATTAGGCTCAGAAATGCACAGTGTAACAAAAAGTATTGATGACTTTATTTATTAGGTTCAATAACAAGTATCTGTTAATAAGTGTAGGCCTATATTTATTAAGACTGTAGCCTGCTATGTTCAGTTCAAAAGTTGCATTCGTTAATTTAGCATGCATCATGTTGTCCAGTGTACAATTAATGAAACCAAGAATAGGCCTACACCTACAAACATTAAAAAAATTTCCTGTTTGAAATAATATATTTAATCAATCATTTTAATTTCAACCAAAATTTCAATAACTTTTATATTTAGTCTATTTAGAATATCAAAGACTTTGTCAAACAGAAGCACACCTATAGTAAGAGCAATGCACAGATAGTTGTTGAAATATTTCGAAGTTCCAGTAAAAACGAAGACTGCGAAAAACATGTGAATCGCATAATTTTTTGTGTCCTCCTCTACTTCCAAGTGCCCAATCATTTGGAGAGAACTGTGATCCATTTGAAAGGGGAATGTGTTCTAGTCAATTATTACCTAGCTAGAATTGAATTTAGTCTATTTGGAATATTAAATGTTTGTCAAACAAAAACACACCTACAGTAAGAGCAATGCGCCGGTAGCTGTTAAAATAACTTCTGCCATGTAGTCTCTTAAGTTGTCTTTTTCCTGACACAGCCGTATTGCTGAACTGTCTCACCTTGAGTCGAGGTTGCTAACTTTCTATATCTCTAAGATTTTATGTAAGCTAATATGATGATCGTTAAAGACGTAAGACCTTACCAATCAAAAACACTAGGCCAATAATTCATAACAATATGCAAATTATACTAGTGACTATTGTACATGTAAATGCAGATGCCTAAAGCTATACCGGTTTAAAGGCTAAAATACACATCAAAACTTTTTTGTCTGTGACAATATGAGTGAATAAAGTGCATCTAAAATGACAACTGGAGTCTTATGAGCCACATTAAAATATCCATGTAATTATGCCAATTTTGAAAACAAGTAAATGCTATTGATAAAAATGTAGAGGAATTGCACTGTTACATGGATGGTCATGGATGGCGTCCAGGCTGTGTGTGCTGACCAAACAAGTGGCAGGACGGGGTGAAAACAAGTGCCTGTCCATGACCGTCCAGGCACACTATAAGCACTCTGACAATGAATTATAGACAACTTATGCAGTTAATCAATTAACCCTTTTTTTAATGAGCATGTACAAAAATGTATGAGGTACAAAGCAGCTCATCATTAAGGGGTTATAAATTTATGCAAACACATTTCTAGCCATTATGTACACAACTCTGCAGTACAAAGACGATAAATGTCATCTGTTGACTCAATTGGTCTAGTGCAATTCATCTCAACCCTTGAAATGACACAGTGCAAGCCTTGGAATGCGTCAGCACATGCCTCAGTAATCATTGAGAAGGAGCTGATACTACTGTAAAATGTTCCAGTATAGGTTTGCAAAGATGCAAAAATTGGGGACATATTTTGTAGTTTGATAATCCTAACACATGCAGATCTTAGTTAAAGAATGCTGATTTTCAGAAACACTGTTTTAAAATAGTCTCATTAATTAATCAACTGTCATTGCTTTCTTTACATACCTTCAATACGGTCTATTTCAAGTTTGAGTTGTTCATATTCTTCAACTTTCTGCAGGTGATGACCAAACTCAACCTTCAAAGTCTCAAGTTCCTGATCTAGTAAAAGTCAACAACACTTTCAAATATCTAAACTATCATCATAGCAGATTGTTTCCATGCACTACACTCCATGTTTCCATGCTCCTGTACTGCAAGTCCTTCATTGCAGACCTGTTGTCAAAGTCTGGAATTGTGCAACCTCAACTGTGTCGTCTAACTAACGGCCAATCTGTCAAAATTGTCATGGAAACTAAACCCACCATACTGACATCAATGCCAATTGGTTCCAAATTATTTTCTTGTTGGAGACAAATGAAAGCCATGTTAGTCATTACATCAGGAAGCTCAGTATCATGCTCTAAAGTAAACTAGGTCAACAAGTGTTGAGCCTTGATGCTTGTGGAGTTATCCCAAGTTGTGTGTTTCTGCACATCTATACATATAAAAAGAAAAGTATGTATGTAACAGATTAACTATGTATCTTCCACAAAAACTATTGATCCACTTGACTAATTGCTCCCAAATTCTGCGCGAATACTTCTTAGCACCCGAGGAAAAACATAGTGGGTTAGCGACCACAAAATCTTACCCCTTCTGATTATTTACAGGTATAATCTCAATTAATGCAGAAAATAAACTGTCATGTTGTGTTGAGTTACACTGCATCGTGTTGCAAAGTCAAACGACACAGGGAATTCCCGACAGGAAAACCCTTAGTCACGGGACACTCCCTCTGGCGGCCACAATATTTCATAACACAGGCGATCCGCCATAGGCGGTGAGTGACAGTAACAGCCACAAAAACTTCTGATCAACTCAAGCAATTGTTCCCAAATTTTTCCCAAATACTTTTTAAAGCTGCCGAGAAAAAAACAATTAAAAAAATGTCATTCAACCCGGGCATAGATGAAGCCATTACAATTGAGGTAACAAACATTTCACAACAAAGGCGATCTGCCATAGGCGGTGAGCAACAGTCACCTTCGCTAAAAAGTGTGGTTCAACCATCATGTGGAAACAATGTTCAACAACTTCAGAATTGTATGGACTACCTTACATTCTGTCCCCATTTCTTTTCAATCTGTATGCAGAAAGGATAATGAGGAGGGCAAAAATGGAAGAGGCAACTGAAGGAGTAAAGATAGCACGAAGGACATTGAATAATATAAGATATGCGGATGACACAACACTATTGGCAGGGAAGAAAGCAGATCTGGAAAATCTGATAAGAAGACTGAAGAGAGAAAGTGAGAAGGCAGCCCTATACTTCAACTTAAAGAAGACAAAGTTAATGACAACAGCTGATTGGGACAGTTTCGAGATAGACGGAGAGGAAATAGAGGAAATAGAGGTGGCTATAAGCTTTACGTTCCTGGGATCCTTAATAGAAAAATAGGGAAAATGTGACTCCGAAATAAAGAGAAGGGTGGCGATAGGGAAAACTGCAATGAATAGACTGGAAAAGATATGGAAAGACAAACATGTGAGCATAGACACAAAAAAGGTTAGTGAGAGCAATGATCTTTTCTACAGTACTGTATGGCTGTGAGACATGGACAATGACAAAGAACATGGAGGAGAAGATCAACGCATGCAAAATGTGGATATGGAGGAAGATGCAAAGAATATCATGGACGGAGAAGAAGACAAACGAAGAAGTGCGCAGGAAGATTGGAGTCGAAAATGATGAGACATTACAACAAACAGCATTGAGAAGGAAGCTGGGGTTTTTCGGACATATTATGCGGTCAAATGGAATGGAAAAAGAAATGATGCTGGCATGTGGAGGAGGAAGGAAGAAAAGAGGGCGCCCAAGGAAAAAATGGATGGATGTGATACATGAAAAAACTGAAATGAGTCTGGAGGAATTAAGAGATGCAACTTTGGCAAGAAAAAAAATGGAGAGGATTGATCATGGCTGTCACTAGATTTCCAAGAAATAACAGCACAAAGGGACAAGGTGACCTTACATTATTTTGACCCGGGCAAAGCCGAATAATTCAGCTAGTAAATTCATGAAAGCAATAAAAGCCACCGTGGCTTCTAATGTCTCGAACTTTCCACTGGAAGTCTTCTGCCACACATATGCAATGTTGCATTTGACATTGTTCAACAAGCACTTTCAACAGTTAAACCACAATTGTTTAGATCTGCGACATAGTTGTGTATGCAGAGTCTTTGCAAGGTGCTTAAAATATGTTGCATAAAGTATCCTGATATATAGTACATATATGCATACATAAATCTCTAAACATTTTATTCATATTAATCCTCAATTGTGCAACCCAGGGAAGTTCATTCTCTTTTGGAAATTTACGAATATTCATGACCCTCAAATCCTCAATGTCCATTTTCGCCCATAGGCGAATCATGCCTTTCTGACCACATCTCAGAGACATGTGGATCTCTGCTCATTGCAGAGTGACTCAATTCTTAAGAGACTTGTTCCACCACAATCTTCAATGTGTCATCTATCCATTCCAAATGTGGTCTTCTTCTTTTATTTGTTCCCTCCATTATAACAAAAACCAGTTCTGCGAACAACTCTAGCTTTCTCTGGAGAACAGTTTGCATGAGATTTTCTGTCATGCCAATTCTTCAGTTCTTCATTACTGACCTTCTGAGTTCATCTTATTCTGAGTACTCTGTAGTAACATTTTCTTTCAAATGTAAGCACCCTCTTTTGTGAGTCCTTTGTTAGCACCCATGTCACACATTCATACATCATGCTCCTGAACACATGCGCTTTCAGTTCTTTCAATTTGACCCCTATAGTGCTGATTGCCTTGTTTTTCCAAATCCTCTGTCCATTTCTTTCAACACGGCTACTTCCTTGTTTATCCATATATTGTGCTCAATTTTGCAATCCAGGTCATATGTCATATTGCTTACTAGATAGGTAAAGCTCAACACATTTTCTAGTTGTGTTCCATTCATTATAATTTGGTTCTTAATCTCACGGACAAGACGTAAGGTGAGGTTAAGATCTTCTTTGGCAATTCTTCTGACAGACGAGCAGCTCATGTTCAACTCTGCCGAAATTTGCTGAGTTCTGAGATGATTTCCAATGTTGCTTTCCTGTGAGCAAATAAGTTCGTCAACATGCTCGATATTTGTTGACATTTTAAGTTTATTTACATAAGATGGACGCAACAACAGCACCAGATGCAGCAACATTTGCGCTGTATATTACTGAGGTCAACCTTATTTATGCAACAACTACACCGGATGCAGTAAGGTTTGCACAAACTCGGATGAATAAGTGAAACGTTAAAGAATGACAGACACGTAACTTAGGCAAGTATTATTGTTGATTACTATATATACAATAAGCAGTGTTGATTTTCATACCTGAAAATGCAGACAGCTCTGCCTTTTTCCAGAGTTTTGCTAGTTTTTTGTCTTTCTTCAAGACTTCAGAAAAATTAATTGTCTGATCTTTGTCAAGAACATTGTTCTCCACCTTTCCAATGTCATCACCATAGATCTCCAGTAAACCAAACTGATTCAAGATCCCTGTTATGTAATAGAGGATAGAAACCAAATCATACATTTGTATAAATAACTGAGCCGACTTCTGACAGGCACACCACAAAGACTCTGCACTACAATTGCAATTAAATACTGAAGTCTCGCTATGTATAAGGAACGTAAGAAATCTATTTTTGAATCAGCAGTATCAGTAAGAAAAGAATTTAATTTCAATCACATTCATCAAAAGCTGATCAAAATGCTTCACTGCAGTTTCTCACTAGGAGAAATTAACTTCTTACCAAGAAATTTTCTCCGGATCAAAGCCTCCTGTTCCCCATTTTCATCAAGGCCGCTCGCCTTCTGCTTCTTCCACTCAATTTCCAGTCGATCTTGAAGAGCCAATTCTGAGTAAAGCTTCGGTAAATCATTTTTAGGAAGCATCTAACAAATAAAATCATAAATATTATCAAAACTACTTGGAATGCAATATTCAAAGTTTAAACCATAGTTTGATCAAGCGCCTCAGATAAATTCTGAAAAATGCTGAGACAATCTTCGCAATATATTTATTTACGACTTGTTAACTTGCATACGTCTGCTTACTTACTTCACGTCAAACTCGAGAAAAAACACAAACCCTCTTTGCCTTTTGGAAAATCAGATTAATCTTATTCATGCGGAAAAGGCGTTCATTGTCGTAGTTCTTTCTGTCTATTACAACCTCCCCAAAGATATCATCATGTCCATCCAAAGAACCGGCGACGAAATAAACCATAACACCAAATGAAATCCAAGCAAAACTTTTCGTAATTGGCAGCAACGCCATTTCGAGCGCGTTTCTAAAGTAAGTGCTGCAGAGTCCAGATAATTATTGCTCTTTGCTTGTAGTCCATTGATTTATTCACAAGGACCAATATACACAGATATAGGTTGGTTCAATAAAAACACCTCAGCCACCAGAAGAAATGCAATTTCTCAATAACTGAGAGCTTATAATTTATCTTTACCAAACTTTTCAAAATTTAAAGAGGAAAGATTTGCGAACAAGCCATGAAAATTTAATTGAAAACTTTTCATTGCTTCAAGCTGTCTATACATTTTTTTAATATTCCGTATTTTCACAATTACGCAGAAAAAATGGACAGGCACTCATAATTTTCAATGTCAAATAACACCACTTCTAATTCATATTCAAAAATCTGACTTTTAGACAGGAAAACCATCGAAATGCTAACAAAAGAGACGCCAGATTCCATTTCTCCCACATAATGGCCTCCGAACAGTCCAGATTTAAATACTGTCGACTAAAAAGTGTGGAGCGTAATGCAAGAGCGCGTCTACCAGACATATGATGTAAACGATCTGAAGCAACGCTTGTTAGAAGTGTGGGATGGTCATCATGATATTGTTTAGAGGATAACCGACGATGTTGTTTCCGAATGGCGCCATGTAGCGCCTCCAGGCTTGCGTGCAAGCAAATCGAATAAGGAGGACATTTTGAACATTTTAATTAAATAATCAGATCATACTGCTGAGAGTTTCTTCACAAAAATATTATAGACTGTTTTCATGTTAGAAGTGTATTTTTTTACAAAATCTAAAAGAAAATTGCCAGGCATTAGAGACAAAAAAATTATATGAAATAAACGGTTTGGCTTACTTTTAATTGAATCACCGTGTATATGAGGTTGCTGTTTGTGTGTGTACATATGTTCTATTCTATTCTATTCTACACACACACACACACACACACACACACACGTGTGTGTGTGTGTGTGTGTATGCACGGTGTGTGTGTGCGTGTATGTGTGAGTGCGCGCTCGCGTTTGTGTGCGTGTGTGCGTGTGAAAGGGACGCAGTCGAACATAAAGTGTTATTGGAGTCCAAGCAGCATCACACTTTGTGTTCACAATTTTTACCTCAGAGAGGACGTAAACCGACCAACAGCTGAGTACAGGAAAAACATAAACAGATTATTTTTGGACACATACCAATTCAGTGAGAGACACCATCAGGGAGGAACTCGCGGCGGTGCAGATTTGGGAGGAGGCGAATAATCTTCGCCTCAATTCCTCAAAGACTAAAGGGAGATGCAGCTGGTCACAAGAAGACGGGCCGCCATGCCTGCTCTCCCTGTCTTGAAGGGGGTGGAGCGAGTGCGGCAGAATAACATCCTTGGAGTCTTTATCACGAGGAGCCTGCGAGCAACGCCTCACGTTGACCGACTGCTGCGTCTGTGCAGCATCTCTGCCTGCTCTCCTGGTCCTTAGGTGGCATGGGCTCTCACTCGAGGGCCTTATACTGTCACCAAGGCCACCACGATCTCCCGAATCCTCTATGCCTCACCAGCATGGTGGGGTTTAACATCTGCTGAGGATCGAGGTCGACTCGAAACATTCATGGAGAGAATGTGAAGAATGTGCTCCCCTCCTCCGGATGCTGTTCCGATGTCGGTCATGGCTGAGACGGCCTCCTACGAGCTGTGATGGCGACTGTCCTCCGACGCCTCTTCCCCCGGTCGTCCTCAGAAGCCAATTCAAGCCAAAAACTACACCCTAGACTACACTCGTTTACTCTCCCTGTAAAAGACGATAGAAATTTTATCTCCAGGATTCTTTATAAATTCTAATTTGTAGCCTAGAATAAAAAGTAGGGCTTAATTGTACCTGTCATGGCCCTCCCTGCCGATCTGGCCACGAACTACGAGCATTGACCTCCTGTAACTTACTGCGGTTTGTCCGTTTGTTTCTCATTAAACGAAAACATACACCAACATATCCACAAGGGGTATCGGCAGTGGCGTAACTATGGGCCCGCAGCGCCCGCAGCTGCGGGGGCCCAAAACCGAAAAATAGGGGGCCCGTTTTTATAGAAAAAGTAAAAAATAAAACACTAGAAAACACAGAAAATAAAGTTTTTCTATTTAATTTTTGCATAATCTTTGTTACGCTGCGTATCAATTTAGTACAGCGGTTAGCGCACTCAGCTGGCATATACTTAAACAGAATTGCACATCTGTCGCTATTCGATTACTTTCGCAGCGCAGCTCAGCCGGTACCACCGACATCTAATTAAAAACGCGCCCACATTTTACGTAATTTCCGGTCATCGTTCTTTTCTTTACTATTATATTGAAAATAAACATTGCTTATAATTCAATATTTAAAATAAAGAATATTCATTTTTAAAATAAAAAATAAATATAACTGCATAATAGTAACCATGAGTAATACTTTAAGTGGAGCAGCGAAAGTTTTTGTCGTTACCTGTTACAGTTGCGTCTGCGGAAAGATCGTTTTCAAAACTAAAGTACATCAAAGGTTATCTTCGCAATTCCATGGCTCAAGAACGTCTTAAAGGATTGGCTTTACTCAATATTGAAGCAGCACGCGCTAAAGCTATGGACATGGACAAACTTATAGACAGATTTGCAGAAATGAAAGCAAGGAGGAAAAAAATTGTTTAGGTTTAATATAACAGGATTATATTGAATAGGATCCTTAATTATTCCTTAGTATTAAGAATAAAATGAGACTTTAACTTATAATTTCTATTCTAAAGAATACACTGTAATTTGTAAATTACAATTTACAGTAAAATTAAGTATTACACAGTAAAGTGACTGAAGTCTAGTGCATTTTCAAGCCTTGTATTCAAAATACCTATACGCCACAAAATATCTGTCATTAAAAAATAATAAAATTTAAAAAAACCTAAATACTTAAATGTTTTTTATGCTATATATATAGTAAAAGAGGTTGATTAATAAAAATAAATGTAAACATTTTCGTATTTATTAGGCAGTAGGAGGGGGCCATTTTCAAAATCTTGTGGGGGGCCCACAATTTGAAGTTACGCCACTGGGTATCGGACCTGACAGGGAGGCCATGCAGTTGGATGTCTGATTTTGTTAAACTGCAGTTGGACAAAATTTTAAGGGGGCCACAAACGAGGAACACAAGCCCCCCAGACAAGAGCTTGCATGGATAATAGAAGCTGATAAAGTGTATTTACTAGGCTCAGAGCTGCCACACCTGTCTGTTTTTGGAGAAAGCTTTTCGACGTATTTCGTAATGGATGGTATAATACATTGAAAACTAAAACTGTTTGCAAGAGCCGCCTCAAGACATTATTCAATCGAGTTTCAAATATTTCAAATTTTTATATTTCAAATATAAATTTGACTTAATTATTTTTATATTTATTAGAACCAACTTTGATGGTCAGGCAATAAAATTTCAAAGCTTCAAAAATAAGGGCCACCCTAAAATTATATACATATGACTCTATGAGCCACGATCTTAGAATTTGCGTGACCAATTTCTTGGACTATACGTAGATTTTTCCTACAGACTTTAGACGATTTGCATAAAAATGGCGACAGTTGCAAGTAATTAAAGTCTGAGAATTCAGTTTCTACAAAGATCAGGCATCTACATTGCACGACCTATCTGTTCTAGACTGGCTAAACATGGAGATGAGTAGAAAGCTGTTGACTGATGAAGACGTATTGTTAATCTTGGCGTAACTTTGGTTGGGTTCGTCTCTGCTGACATTCCGTCTTTTCAAATGACGCGTCGACAAGATTACTTGGCCCTCGCATGTCAGCCTTCTGATAGATACCAGTCCAGTCATTAGAACTGTCATCACGCACCCATCTCGCTAGGGAACAACAGCACTGGACGGGACGAAGCGATGCGGGTGGGCGAGGGAGGCTGGAGGGAGACTGGAGGGCTGGTCGAGGGACACTGGAAGGCTGGTCGAGGGAGACTGGAGCGGTGACCGAGGGAGTCGCTCTGACCTCTGGCGGACACTTTCATGAATACCATTTCGCGGATCAGTTCGCTGGATCGCGCGATTTCCTCCGCATGTGACTCGTCGTCGGTGGCCGGCTGAAGACTTTGGGCGTTGAGACGGATGATGGTCTGATGAGAGAACGACGACCGATGATGATCATCCGCTGGGAATCAACGACCGATGACGACGGACTCTGCAGCGACACTCAGCGACTAACAGCACGATAATAATTAGCCTATACTGCATTGAACGACTGCATAAGCCTATCATGTAAGTACCAGCGAAAAAAGAAGGATAGACGGAGGGAAGGATGGACGGATATATGGTCGAACAGATGGATGAATGAATGCATGGACGAACGGATGGATGAACAAATGGAAGGATGGAAGATACGGAAATACAGACGGACGGAAGGACATACAGACAGACATTATGAGCATTCTTGCGAGTTCTTCTTAGCTCATCCATACAGCGCTCATTGGTGGGTGACCGTCAGAGACTTGCATGGGCTGCTGAAGCGTGTGAAGCATTGATGCAGCAGGCGTCACGTGACACGTTGTTGAAGGGACGCCGACGGTTGGCAAGGGGTCGAGAGATTGTCTGTTCTTCAGGGAATCCGTTTAATAGCCTTGCAAAGAAATCCTCGTCTGCCGCAAGTAGATGAAGTCCATTATGATCAGTGCAGGACATCCCAACCTATACAACCGCCTATTGTAACGCCATCTATCTTGCAGCCGAATTGATTGGTCTTTTTCAAACATAGGTCACAGAGATATCCTCTCTCTCTCTCTCTCTCTCTCTCTCTCTCTCTCTCTCTCTCTCTCTCTCTCTCTCTCTCTCTCTCTCTCTCTCTCTCTCTCTCTCTCTCTCTCTCTCTCTCTCTCTCTCTCTCTCTCTCTCTCTCTCTCTCTCTCTCTCTCTCTCTCACACACACACATATATATATGTTTTCATTGCTGCGTAATAATTAGCTGTTATATGATTTATATTCTGATGGTGCTCAAATCTGCTTAATTTAACTGCATGTCTGTCTGTCATGTGTGACTCGTGTGTCTTTAATGAGATGCAGTTTTGGATGGCAGCCAATGAACTCCATTTACCCGTCGAAGACCGAATATTAGCTAATGGGAACTTCACTACACTCACATTTGATTGGCTTTAAGCAACTGAAACTGGGTGACGCAATTACTGAGCTTGCAGATGCAGCTCGTAACTTCGGTGTTGTTTTTAATTCAATGACCATGTAAAGTTATAAACAGTATTTGTAACTCGCCATATCATTACTGGCGTACGCGTTTTGTGCTCATATCTGCAAGGTTATCTCTGGCAATTTCATCGCTTTCCAGTCGCCTGCATTAGTCTACTTCGACTTGCTTCTCACTGATACAAATAAGTCCACGGCTAGTTTGATCATCTGACTATCATTGCCTGGTCATGTCGAAATCAAGAGCTGCTCTTCAGTCTTGACGAAGGAGCTTAATCGGTATAATTAAAATGTTGATTTCGAGTAAGTATTTGCAATCTATTTTCATCAGTATTTTTAAATTACTCTTTTATTTTTTTTCAAAATAATTTTGAAAGTGTTTTGCAAAAGTATTTTCAAAATGTTGACATTTTTTTAAATTTTCAAAGTACTATTTGGCCAATCACTGGTAATGTAATCACAAATACCATTATTAGTCTATTGCCATCATGTCTTAACACAGCACTGTTTAACATTAGGCCTACATCACCTATGTATTCCTACATAAAACATAATAACATGTGGCTATTGCGACACCATTATATTTTTAATTTTGTTTGAAGAGGCTGCTGTATATGAAGAACAGATTCAAAACACAAAAAAGAATTCGAAGAACAGCAAAGAAAAGACGAAGATGTAGCTCGCAGAATAGTCGACATGGACGTTGTATGACCAATTGATCTGCTGGCTGCTCCAGGTCACAATTAGTGTCCATTTTGTTGATTTGTGCACCAGGTGTCAATTGAAGTCGCTGACTGCGAAAAGCTCAATGCGACGTCTTAATCGACTGTTCGTTAACGTTGGTGTACGTATAATATCTTCTGAGTACAAGTATTCAAGAAACAAATTTTAAAGCCAACATGACCAGAAAATTTATGAATTTAATGGGTTGTAAGTCAGAGTTCGCAAGCGTACGCAAGCACATCCACAGGCAGATGGATGTGTCGAAATGTGGAATAAGATGTTTAAGAAAATTGTTCATCGTGGGATTGTAGACGACCCGAAACAATGGCACAAAGTAATTCCGTTGTAAGTTTTGACATTACGAGAAGTTATGAACGCAACTAATGGAGTCGCATCATAAGTGGCATAGCCAAAGCTTCGAGACTGGGGGAAGTCCCTAACGACTACGGGTCCGAGGAGCGTCGTAAGCTCTCCAGCGGAGTCTGGGGCACCGCCTAAGGAGCAAGCGCTAATTTTCAGCATTTGATACCAAATGAAGTGCGTTTTGGGCTCTGGGGTTTGCCACTTTGCTTCATATTTTTAAACCATTATTTCGAAATAGAAGAACCTAAATCATTTGCAGTGGATGTATTAAACAATTTGCCTAATTTATATGCAAGAAAGCTGAGAATTTATACGTTAGAAGGCGTTTAGGCGATCGTGGTCGCAGCATTGGAAATTGCAGTGTCTTTCTAGACTTCAACTGCTAGCCATCGACAGAATTTTAAAAGCGAGATGAAGTTAAGTTTTAAAGTAAACTAGCCGTCCAAACCCAGCTTCATCTGGCAATGCATTTTTGGGTGGGACAGTAGTGGTGATAGTACCGGTTCTGGAAGTCTTTTCTTTGACCTGTCACGTGACTGCCTATGACGTCATCCATTGTCCAGGCGGAACATTAGCCTCTGTCAATCATCCATTGTTGTGAGTGCACACTTGACTTTTGTACTGTACACAACCTGTCAATCATCCATTGTTGTCGTGCACGAGGCTGCACTTTGCACTGTGCCATCTGGCGCCTTATCAGTGACCTATCTGCTGTGGGCGTGTCATCTGCCAATCATCCATTGTTCTTGCACTACAGTCCAGTCTTTGTACTGTGCTTATCTCAAGGACCTTTGCCCTTCCTATAGTATTAGGCTAGTAAGTGTTCTAATTCGACCTTTGACATGGAATTGACACATGCATGACAGGTGTATTATTTTGCGCAATTTTATGTCCGAATACACATGGTCTAACCCTAGACTGGGGCCGCGCCCCTATCCATAGACAAGGGGTACCCTAATTATGCATTATATGGAGACTTTTACAGGAGCATTCCTATTGATTAACTGTAGCGTACATGGCGGCCCCAACCTTCGGCTAGGCCTCTAACCCTGTTGGCCAACGGTAGCGTAGGAGCCAGTGCATGTTAGGAGCATTGACATCATCATAACTCTAGTTTTCCTAATGAAATAACAAAATTCAAATGATTGAAACTTTATTCAATAAAATTTATTCGCAAACGTTTTACAAATGTATTAATAAACCAACTAATTAATAAGTCCAGTGTCTGAGGTAAGCATATTAGTAATGGCGTTATTTATTTTTATTTCTACATCTATGTAAACAGTAGAAAATACAATAATGTCAACAAAAATTGCTAACAAAACTTTGCAAATGCCTATCATTATAGATCCAATGTTCGCAATGTCTATTCAAGAACTCTCTGAATATATTTTGAGGTGGTCTACCAAGAGAGTCGAAATATTCTCCATACGAAGAATTCTGCACGTATAATAATATCCAATGCTCCCAGGCTTCGTAGTGCGTATCGGTATTACAGACGAGTAGAGCTGGTTCTCGTAAAGTTTTTGGTAGACGATCGCTAGCAAATATGCCAGCAAACATGGATTCACACTTTGAATCTTTGCGAAGTAAGTCATCTAGTCTTGCTCCATCCATGTTCTGTTTTTATAATCAAAAACCACGTTTCTCGACCTATCAATCTCCAAAATGTTTTCACATTCTGCAAATGCTATCACGTTTATGGTACTCGCCAAAGCTTGAGGAAAGTTCATGTGCAGCCGAAATTTTCCATGCTTGATCAGATTGAAATGATCGCTTTCGCAAAGATCGAACGCATAAAGAGCGTATCCACCAGGAAAATCCT
Source organism: Bimastos eiseni (assembly GCA_959347315.1). Classification (NCBI taxonomy): domain Eukaryota; kingdom Metazoa; phylum Annelida; class Clitellata; order Crassiclitellata; family Lumbricidae; genus Bimastos; species Bimastos eiseni. Next base: position 6,863,831 of record OY365815.1, read on the forward strand.
TTCTTCTAATTTCGTTTCCCTGGTCTCGCATCCACTTTCCAGTTCTCATGAACAGTGTAGCATAGGCGTTAAAAAACTTATCGGTGGTAAAGTTGACTTCGAGCGGTTTCACAGATTGCTCATGACCATCCAAAATATACTTTAAGCTGGGTAAGATTCATATGTTTAAAGTTGAATGAACTCTTCCTGTAGTTTCCGTTAAAGGCATCGTTGTCTACACAACCGATAACTATTCTTGTAGGTAACTGTCCAGAGAAAAGGCTTTCTTGAGTAGCCTCCAAATTACCGGCCGACACCGTAAAGGTTTTACAGACGGCTCTTCGAATCGGAAATTTTACGTTTCCTCTTTCCAAAGCATTGGCATGCGCGTCAAAATAGCGATGGGCTAAGTTTCACTTTTCTAACATACAGTTTGCAATCCAAGATTTGTACTTTATATGCTGCATCTGCAACGGATGACATTAGACAGAATGAGTCTTTATTTCTAACCATCCTCATCTTTATATTAACGTCGTTAGGAAGGAATCGATCTTGGAAAAACAGGTCGCTGTGAATGCAACCCAGCATGTCTACAACGTGTCCTTCGTTGGTTAATGCGCTGCGTTTCTTAAATCCAATGTTGAGAGCGGCATTGTCGTGAGGATTGGCATTTTCCATGTGCTTAGCCACGTCTTTGTAATACAACGCCGCGGTGAGTTGTGAATTTTTGGCTGACGATCCATAACTTAGAATCGCCTCCAAGTAACTTCGATTCGCATAAGTATTGTTTGAGTCGGTAATGAGTGTATCGTTTAAGGTAATGTCGACTTCCGAAAACAGGCTGTGTAGAAACAGATTGACAAGACCGACGTGATCGGTATCATACAAGGCATCGTTGTGTGCATGCACAATCTTAGCTCTGACGTATTCGACAAGTCCAGATAGTCTTGTTCGGCACCCGTAATGCTAAATTCGATAGGAGTTCCTTGAGAAATTGTTGAAATTGGATTATATTCCACAAAAGTTCCGTTTTCAATTGTGGCGATATCGCCTTGGGTGCCTCCATGTGTTTGTGGGTCTGTGGGTTATGGGCGCCATTGTATATACAATGTATATACGTTGTAACTACATTGTATTTACAATGTATCTATGAATATTCATGAGCCTGATTATATCTAGCCTGTATATATATTGTATATACATTGTATATACATTGTGACTACACCGTCTAGACATTTTCTAGACGGTGTCAAGACATTGAATCGACCGAATAGTATAAATAAACGGACTGTTAGGCAGTCAAAAACATTCGGAGAGAAGAGAGAGAAGAGAGAGCAGAGAGCAGAGAGAGCAGTCAGCGGTTGTTGGGACATTCGGTTCGAGGGAGTCGTTTTCGACAGTCGATTACAGTGTGAGTTGCAGCCAGTTATTCACTTTTGTTGATCTTTATGTTCATAGAACGCTTATTAGTCTGTTCGTTGAAACTAAACTGCGTATCCAACATTGATAATTGCTCTCAACACTGCGCCAGAAAGCCATACTTACTCACCGGACTATCGAACTCTGGAAATCTGCTGAACCACCTCCTGTGGTACCGGCAGCTTAGGGGAGGTGAACCGAACTCGCGACAGTTTGATACATGAGAAGCGGGGTGGAATCGGATCCGCAACAAACTGACCCAAGATGCGGGGTGGAAACGAATCCGTTACACTATACTGGTCTGCGTCGGAGGTACCACAAAGAGATACAATGCGCTCTTGGTACATTTGCAAGACTGAGGGTGAACGAAAGCCATTGTCGTCGTCGTCGTCGAATATGTCCTGCTTGAACTTTATATTTAATCTCTTGACGGTTCCTTGCGTCTCTTACCATCGCTACCGCTGTGAGTATTAAATGGGTTGGTCGAAACAAACTCTTTTATACCGGCAGGAATGCGACCCTTGCTAACATCTTTGAAATTTTTACCGTCTGCCACATCGTTTGCGATCTGCAAACCTGTTCTCAAGAATTGTTTTCCGAAAGCTTTAGAGCCCGTTTGAATTAAAGGTCAAGCGCTTCTGAAAAATCCTGTAAGTTTGCTTCCCAATCCATATCCACCCTACATGCGAGAACCTTGAAAAACTGGCATTACGCTCCCGCTCTGTTGGGAATAATAGTCCTCGTATGCGAAACGGCTCGCATCACAGCAAACTTGCCTTTTCATTGTAATAGGTATTATGACAAACCTCCTTATCGTTCGACTTCAGGCGCATGCCTAGAAGCAGCAGGATACGGCAACACGACCCGGGGAAGATTCCAATACCTCCTTCTATTCTCTGGCACCACCCAGGAGGCCGAATTCGAAGCTTTCCCTCTTGCTAAATGTCCACGTAGTAAGGCCCGGCTTTTTGGCACGGGGCTTCGCAAAAGTTTCAACAGCGACAGCCCTCTTGACGGTCGATGGCAGGATCAGACGGCGAGGAAGTATATTTCGGCAGAAGAAGAAACACTGTCCGAAGAGTTTAGCAACGTTTCTTCTCAACAGCAGCGAACAGAATACACGGAAAGTTTTTACATCATCAACTATACTACAGTATAATTCGAGCAGACTGACCAGCTACGAATCGAATCAGAACTACGACTCAGACTGTTCGAACCAAGACTGAAGAGACTGATCCCAAACTGCGTACTGACTCACTGTACAGAAATACGCTCTTATTAATAGCCAAGGACCTTCAAACAGAGTCCCCCCGGACTATAGAGCCCCGGAGTCTACAAAGTCCTCCGGACCCTCAGAGCCCATAGAGTTCCCCGGACCCTGCAGGGTCCCCGGGCTCTAAAACATGCAGTTAAGTATGCACAGCTGTAGACACTACCAGGGTACATAAAAAATCCACCAATACGAGCAGATCAAAAGACCCATAGTGGCAAGCAGCCAATTGCAGGCACATCAAAGGACTGATAGCGGCTAGCAGATCAGACGGACCCTGCTCGGCGGCAAGCAGCCAACAGCCGTTGCACCAAGGGACAAAGAACCCATAGCGTCAGACAGACCCCATGACCCTTAGCGGCAAACAGACATAACAGGCAGATCAAAGAGCTCATATCGGCATGGAAAAATGCCACAGTATGGTGTTTTACAAAGTCTGAAGTGAAGCGTTACAATCACCATCCCGGTTTCAAATGGTATGGGGTTGCCCGTGTCATTCCTTATATCTATCTCCATTGAATTGAAATTTTTAATAAGGGGAAAGATAAAATCCTAGAGTCTATGGCAGCCTTCCAGATGCGAGGTAGTAACTGGAGACTGAGAGCGGTTGTGAAATTGGATATCAACACAGTCGTTTATAAACCGTTTAAAGGTAGTTCTTATATTAAACTACCGCCATTTCTAGCGAGTAAAAAGGCTATCATCAATCTGGAGAACGAAGACGAAGAATGTTTCAAGTGATGTGTAACGAGAGCCTTAAATCCCGTTGAGAGAGATTCAGAAAGAATTACGAAAAAATTAATCAAGCAGTCTGAGGAACTTGATTGGACCAGCATATATGTTCCCGTCGCTGCAGATGCCAATGTGATAAATAAGTTTGAGAGAAATAATAATGTTAGGGTTAACGTTTTCGGATACGAAAGCGGAATTTTCCAGATTTATGTGTCGAATCAGCCGCGGGGTACGCCAGAAGTAAGAGATAGAGTCGTTGAATAGACACGACGAGTACTGCTCGCAGAACAACGCTCAAAGAATAGAACTTCAAAAACCGGGAACTATGCTGAGTTTCAAAAATTATTATAGAAAGATGAGAGTTCCTTTTATCGTGTACGCCGATTTCGAGTCATTCATCAAACCTATTGACACTTGTCAACCAGATCCCAGTATGCCTTACAACAACAGATATCAAAAACACGCCCCAAGTTCCTTCTGCTATTATATTAAATGTTTTAACGACGGCTTGTATTCGCAAGCTCCCGTGACTTTCACGGCTGAAAGCCAAGATGATGATGTAGCTCAGATATTTGTAGACACTCTTATAGATAATATAAAAGATATTTATAATCGATTTAAATTTCCAAAGAAAATTATATTCGGAGAGGAAGAAGAGGTACTATACGACCCAGCTACCGATTGCCATATATGTGGAGGTGAGTTGGGAAAAGATCGAGTAAGAGATCATTGTCATCTGACCGGTAAATTTAGAGGAGCCGTTCACAGCAAGTGCAAGCTAAATTATAAAGTTCAAAAGTTTATCCCGGTGGTCTTTCACAACCTATCCGGATACGATAGCCACTTATTTATTAAGAAGTTACGAGGAAACAATAACGAGAATATTACCTGCATTCTCTGCAACGAAGAAAAGTATATATCGTTTAGCAGAGAGGTTGTAGTTGATAAGTTTGTAAATAAAGAAAACAAAGAAATCATCGTTAAGCGCGAATTACTCTTTATCGGCAGTTTTAGATTCATGGCATCGAGTCTCGACGCTTTATCGAGGAACCTGAGCAAAGATCAGTGTAAGAACCTATGCGAGTTTTACGATGGTAATCAGTTGGATCTTTTACTTAGAAAAGGAATTTATCCTTACAATTACGTTGATTCCATTGAACGATTGAACGAAACAGAACTACCACCAAAGTCGGCATTCTATTCTAAACTTAACGGCTCGGACATTAGCGACGAAGATTACGAGCACGCACGAACGGTATGGAAAGAATTCGGATTCAAGACGTTGAGAGAATATCACAATTTATATAACGTTTCCGATGTTCTCTTGCTAGCCGACGTATTCGTTTAGCAGAGAGGTTGTAGTTGATAAGTTTGTAAATAAAGAAAACAAAGAAATCATCGCTAAGTGTGAATTACGCTTTATCGACAGTTTTGGATCCATGGCATCGACGTATTCGAGAATTTTAGAGATGTTTGCAGCGAGCACTACGGCCTAGATCCTGCTTGGTATTATACATCTCCGGGTCTTGCTTGGGACGCCTCTTTGAAGTTAACCGGAGTTAATTTGCAGTTGTTGAGCGATTACGACATGATTCTAATGATAAAGAATGGGATCAGAGGAGGTATCAGTACGATTTCGAATCGTTACGGTAGAGCAAATAACAAGTACATGGGAGAAGCGTTCGACGGTAGTAAACCGTTATCGTTTGTAACCTACCTAGACGCGAACAATCTGTACGGTGGGCTATGAGTAAGAGTTTACCGACTCACGGCTTAGAGTGGATGAACGACGATGAGCTAAACGATTAGAGATCGACGCCTTGTTTATTAGAAGTCGATCTAGAATATCCTGACGACTTACACGATCTACACAACGACTATCCCTTAGCTCCTGAGAGCGTTACGCCTGAATCGTCAACCGTGTCAAAACTAATTCCGAACTTGAACGATAAAGAAAAGTACGTAATGCATCACGAAAACTTTAAGCAGTACGATAGTTTAGATTGGAACGCAACCAAAATTCATCGAGGGATCAAATTCGAAGAAGGCGCATGGCTGAAAAAGTATATCGATCTGAATACCGAGTTGCGAACGAAAGCCGCCAACGATTTCGAGAAAGACTGATTCAAACTGATGAATAATAGCGTGTTTGGGAAAACTTGCGAAAATATCCATAATCGTGTTGACATAAAATTGATTTGCAGCGAGAAGCAAGCCATCAAGCTAGCGGTGAAACCGAATTACGATAGTCGAACTATTTTCGACGAAAATCTAATCGCCATCCACATGAAAAGGACGAAACTGTATTACGACAAACCGATATATCAGGGTATGTGTATCCTCGATTTGAGCAAAACGTTGATGTACGACTTTCACTACAGCTACATCAAGAAGAATTACGACCATAAAGCTAAGCTGCTTTTTACGAATACGGATTCGCTGGCTTACGAAATCAAGACCGACGACTTTTACGCGGATATCGTAGATGATGTTCGAAGTAGATTCGATACCAGCGATTATCCCAGAGACCATCCTTCTGGTATCGAAACATGAATCAACAAGAAGGTCATTGGTATGTTCAAAGACGAAGCCGGTGGAAAACAGATCGAAGAGTTTATCGGTTTGAGATCGAAGCTGTATTCGTACAGAATGGTTGAACAGGGCTATAAGAAATGTAAAGACGTTAAGAAGAGCGTCGTCCAGAGGACGATTACTCACGACGATTACAAGGACTGTCTGTTCACTAGAAGAGAACAATCGAGAAAAATGAACGTCACGCGGTCGCATCTTCACGACGTCTATACCGAAGAAGTATACAAAGTAGCTTTGTCGGCGGACGACGATAAACGGGTAATTCGGGAAGATGGAATTAGTACGTTGGCATATGGTCATCACTCGCTGCGCTCATAATGAATATACCCGCCGAATATATAAACTGAGTGTTAATCGATGTCTGCGGCGTGAAGTTACCGAATATTCCCTTATCGAACGTACAGCTGATCGAGGCTGCGAAGCGATTAAACATTCGTCATTTTAGAGGCGTGTTCCTACGAGACGAACTACTGAAGAGACCGCCGCGAGCGAACGAGTGCGGTATCCTGAACCTAGACAATTCAGGTGGGAAAGGCACTCATTGGACGTGTTGGATCAAACGTGCAAACGACAAGATCTATTTCGACAGCTACGGATTAAGTACTCCAAACGAACTACTGCGGTATTTACAAAGACCAGTGTATTACAATAGTGAACGAATACAACCGGACGGTGAAGTGTTTTGCGGACATTTGTGTTTGTACGTGTTAAAGCGTATGATGAACGACAGCCGTCATTTTCAGGAAGTTGTGAACGACCTGCATTGACCTTTCATAAATAAATATGCTCGCATATTAAAACAAACATGCCATTCGATAAGTTTGGACGTACGGATGCGGAATCGACGCAAAGAGTCGTTTCAGGAGGCGTTACCCTATCTCAAGCGAGTAATACCTTTCTAAGACGAGATGGCACAAACGCTATGGATGGTGATTTAAACATGCACGGTAATTCGATTGAAGGTTTACCGACAACGTATCCTCCTCCGTTAGACGGTGCCAGCAATCCTCTGAGTAACAGTGACGAAGCCGTAAGCTGGGCACGAGTTACCGCTCTAGTAAACGATGCGAGAACGAATAATAACGCTTCCCCGACTAGCGATAACCAGCTGGTTAATAAGAGATACGTCGACGAAATGATCGATAGGCAATACGTGACCGTGACCCCTACCATGACTTCGAACGAAACGACTATCGATGGCTTTACTTATGTGGCTAGTGCGAGTGAATATCGAAGCTCGGCTGGTCATTTGAGCCTTGGAAAGCGTTTCAAAACGTCAATTCTTACCCTCACTGTTGGGTCGCCGATACATTAAGTAATGCTTGGATTCAGATGAAATGTCCCGTTCCATTGTCTATGTCTGGGTTTTATTTTATTGGCCCTGATGCCCCCAACGTCCAGAATACACAAATTAAGAGTTGGAAAGTTCAAGCGAGTAACGATGGAAACGTATTCACCGATGTCGTGCCTTCTTCCAATTCAGTCGTCTTCAACAATGTAATTTTAAATTAATTTACATTTCCGGCTTCGTCTAATTACGCGTACTGGAGATTTCATGTCATATCCATGGGAACTGATGCGGGCTGGACGGGTACCTCGATGTTGCAGTGGATTGCATCCGTCGCCTATTACCGGGTAGGAAAAAAATGTCAGGTCGGTTACATACCACGATTAACATCCAACCAAAACAACTGCGGTTTCTTTGTAAACGCGAGTACGGAATTGCATAGTAACAAGGCATTCAATGCTTTCGAAGACGAAGGAGAATGGGTTGTTAACGGTAACGAGGACTTCCAGCTACGAGTTTAGTGTCCAACAGCTGTAAGTATCTGGAAAATCGGATTGAAAGAAGAAGTAAAAATACCGACAGAATATACCACTGGAGGTTTGAGGCGGAATATGAAAACGGATTCTTTACCACTCTGTACGCTCCACCTAATCCTACCTATTTAGGGAATACTTATCAAGAATTTGAAATAGAATCCCATACAAAATATGGACTTTTTAGGATATATTGCGTGAGCGCCGAAGGGACCAAGCGAGTACGATGCAGTTTTTCGTTTACAACGAGTAATATATATCTTAAAAACTATATCCACTATTAACGTATATCTGAAATAATAAGAACGTCAAGTTGTTCTACGACTATTATCTATAATTTATTGCTACGAGTTGATGATTTTCAATGATATCATCATTGAAAATCGTGCTTTAGAACTTTACTCGAGACGAATAATGTCGTTGTGCCCCGTGACTAATATACACGGCTTGCGATAATTCGGATAAATTTCAACGGTCATTTTCTTAAACGTAAACCGTTCATTCCGACCTAGCTTTCTATTCTTCTCCAACTTATCGTAAATGGCCGTTTCAGGCGATTCGCCGTACACGCTCATATAATACGTTGACTTGTCTGCATTCGAAGACGCTTCGTTCGGAGCCTCCACGGTTATTAGATAGAAGTATTCTTCCGAACCAAACTTTTATAAACTGCATCGTTATTACTTTATAAACGACGTCTTCTTCTAGACTAATTAAATCCAAAACTTTGCCAGTACTCATTTTATGTATTACGAGAATAAACTTTAAAACGACTATCGGAAAACCTATGACTTTAATCAACTCGTTTCATCGGTCGTATACGACACGCGGATCTCGTATCTTTTCTCCATACTTTACCGTCGTACGCCCTCGTGGTTTTTGCACTCGTCTTATGCGCTCTAGCCGCCTTGTACATCGACAAGTACTCAACGACTTTGTTAGTATCTCTGTCCAAGATTTCTACGCGAATCGGATTGTTACGGATTCCTTGAAGATAGGAGTATTTTCCGCTTTTATAATCAGTGTTCACTGCTTCGTGCTTATTCTTCTCTTCCGGTAGTTCTTCTTCGGGTAGAAGTCTTTTTTCAACGAGAACGGCGATCATTTCGAGTTTGTTTATATAGGAAGCACCCACGATGTTATTTTGTTTCATTACCGATTTCACTTCTGAGAGTTTCATATTTTATTATATGAAAATCGTTTTCTTAAACCATTTTCGTAAATATACCTTCCCATGCTAGATAGCTTCGTTAGAACACAACGTTCATTTTCTGTCCATCGGATTGGAAGTTTAACAGCTTATCCGAAATGACTACGGCGTTAGCCTCCGTCCCGGCAGGGACAGCGGCATTGAAACTAAGCTTGATCTGGATATCGACGACCGATGATTTTACCCGCTCCGATTGTTTGCTGACGTCAAAAACGAACAGCGGGAAAAGATCTTTATGATCGGCCGGTGTGATATTGCTCTGAGTAATGAGTTGATCCATTCCGTAGAATCTCTCGCTAAATGTCGCCGCATCTCTGTACGCGCTCGAAAACTGTTGATTATGGAACGAGAGGTTGTAGTCGACCGCCGGGTATCTTTCCTGGTTTATCATGACGTACATGTTTTTGAGATCGCAATGATCGAAAATCGATGGATTGGCTTCTTGATCACCGCTCCGTTTCGTCTGAAATCCAACGATGATATACCTCGGTTTCTCCGGAGCCGTCTTAACTCCTAGACGCCAACTGTACGTGGTCGTTTGAGGAAGCGATATGGTTTCGCATTGATGGGCGGCGATAGGCTACGGGCACCGTCGATTTTGCTTCGATCGTTTTATACAGCTGCATTCTTTCCGTGTCAGACAGAGTCGCGTGCGGCATAAACCACGATATTTTATCGATGTTTACCTTTCCGGCATCGACTTCATTAGCTCTATAAATAGCATCGCCGTCGGATTTGCGAACTAGCGTTAATGTCTGTTTCATACCGTAGATGACCTTATCGTAATCTTCGCAGAATCCAAAAATGTGGTTGAGAGGCACGACGAAACTAAACGCGCCTTTAGCCGTCGGTTTTCGAATGAGATACGCTTGTCTGATCGCGAATCCCGAGTTATTCGCTATAACGGCAGTTGCCGTGGTATCTTTTGTCCACAGTTGGTTAAGACCTTGCGCGAGAGCAAAGTCGTTGGGATATTTCAGTAACCCGAGCATTGTCGTGGCTTGACCCGAATGATAAACCGATTCGATGTCTTGACTCGAAAGGGCATGCGATATCTGGTTGAACAGGTGCATGAGTCCGTTATTGGTGATGGCTACGGTGTCGGCATCGACGTACGCGGATCCGTCTGCTTTAGTCAGCCTACCTTCGAATAACAGATACGACTCGGACGGATGACTAAATAGATCTTGAAGTTCGATATTTATACGAATCTCACCGGCGCTGTTTAGATTCGTTCTCGCTACCGGCTCGTACTCGTGCCATTCGTATCTCTCGATTCCCTCGTCGGTTAAGAGAACGTCGGTAAATCTTAGAATATCCGATTGCAAGTTTTTAGTAAGATAGGATATTATTTTAAACGACTTTCATCCCGGCCCCATTTAAACGTCGCACAAGCTCTTGGATAGCTATGGCGTTCGATTTTTGGTTCGGTATTCCTGAACCGTGAGCAGCCAATAGATTATTTATGTTTATACCTTCGTTGTTGTTGATGCCTCGCTCACCGATCAATCGCGCTAAAGTATCCACGCTCTTTTGAGTAAGCGGTGGACGTACCTCCTGTGGTGGCGGTAATTTAGGATTTAAAAGTTTAGCTGCGGCTTTATCCACCAATCACTTTCCCGCATCGATAGCTGCAGTCTTACCGACGTCGATCGACGTCGATATTGCCTGCTTTCCGATTTGGATTTGTTTCGCGCCATGTTTTCCAGCTTTCAACGCGGACGATGCAATCCGTTTTGTCGCATCAGATGCGAACATTCTTTTAAAAATCCGGTTATCGTGTCGAATATTCTCGCTTCACCGATAACGTATCGTTTCTTAAACCTTCCACTGGTAACGATTAGCATTTTTATTATCGCATCATTATGTTTTTATATCCGTCTTTATCGATATAGCTTTTCCGTAGAAATTCATTGCGTATACCGACAATTTCGTTTCTTAATCCCGTATTTCCTGCTTCGAAGCTAGCCATTCGTAGACCAAGCATGTCTACCAACGCATTAGGATCTTGCGGGAGAACGACGACTCCTTTGCCTGTAGCGATGCCTTTTGTCTTCGCATCCCATATCGGCTTAATGATATACTTTGTATACTTTCTGCTCTTTGACGATTTAGTTCTGTTCGGATTATCCGGTTGCCTGATGGCGTTCGTCGATTCAAGAATCTCCTCGTACTCATCTAGATCGTTTTCCCCGTATATCGACTTGTTAGGACTCTTCATCGTTAATAACTCCAGAGCCCAGGAGTTCCCGAGTACGTCGATTCGCCCACCGTTATGTCGTTTTTCCTTAAATCAAAATTGGACTGTCTCTGATGAAAAACTTTCCGTCTTTAGAATTTATGCCGAAAGTAGTATCCGTCGACTTTCTGTTCGAGGCGTATTTTAAATACTTTGTCGCGATGTCTCCTAATTCTAGAGTTCTGATATCCGATTCAGGATCATCGTCGTAAGCTTCGATTGACGGCTACTGCGGAAATTGGACAGCTTTTATCGATGTAGATAAAGACGCTGGTAACGCCCGGAGCGCATCAACAGTTGCCGTTGAGCTTTGTTTTATATTACCTAGCTCCTTGGTATTTCAGACTGAGAGTCGATGAGGGGTTTGTACGCCTTTTTAAATTCTCGCTGTAGCCCCATATCACCAAATTTCTCAGATAACGAGTCTTGTTTTATATTCTTTTTCAATTCATTGTACTGTTTAACGATAAAGTCTCGTTTCGCAGGCTCGGTAATTTTTAAAAACGACATTTTTTATTTGGAATCATAATGTTTAACACAAACGCAGAACGTAAACCCCAACGTAAAACTCAACGTAAAACCCAACGTAAAACTTAACGTAAAACGTAGAACGTAAACGTAGAACGTAAACGTAGAACGCGTTCTACGTTACCCCTTTTTCAACGCGATAAATGTCTCGAGTTTGCGTAGTATTAACGAATATTCCTCGTTCGAGATACTTCCGTCTTCTAAACCATTCGAAACGAGCCCGCGGATGGTATTGAGTTTTGCCTCCGCTTACGTCTCGATCCTTTCGTGTTTCTTCAGTTTCGGCTTGAGTTTTTGGTTTATTAGACCACCAACGACACCAAACGTGCCAGCTGCTGAAGCCGTAACTCCGCGACCATCGCAATCGGTGCTGCGATCCCCGCACTTAGCAAACCGACCATTGTCATAGTGAGTGCTACCGTAGATATTGTCAGGCCGTTTTTCAATGCGTTGATTATTTTTACACCTCTACGGTAGTTTCTACTCAACGTCGCCCTTTTATCGCGTTCTCGAGTTATCTCTTCTCGAATTTCCGTGATTTTGTTAAGTCGATACTCGTGCGCGAGTCCGTCTACTTCGTCTCTTGTAACGCATGGTTTCTTGCGTATTTCTTTTTCCATCTTTTCTTTTAATTAGTCGATACATTTTCATAAATATCAATCGAATGTAATTAACGAGATAATTAACGTATCAAAGAGGGTCGCCTTCGATTATGATAACTACGGAATCTGAGTTGTTTTGAATCGCTATCGTGAAATCGTCAACGGTTTCAGCAAAGGTTCCACCATGAATGATGCATCCAGCTGTTTGATATTCTGTCTCAACGAAACCATGCACACTCCTCTAGCCATTCGCACTCCGAATCCTAGCGCTAGCGTGATCGTTTCTCTAGGTTGAATCATAATTTCGTTTTGAGCAAATATCTCCCACCTTTGTCCACCGTGCTGTCTATAAGGCTTGTGTACCACTCCTTCCTTAGGCCTCCAATCAGGACGAGTTCTAACCGAACTCGGACGAGTGGGTTTTGTAAACTCCATTTCGTGTATTGGTCGCGACATTTTACTTATAGAAAATTGTCCTTAAGTTTTATAGCAACCACCCGAGAATAGGAATGTTTTGGAACGGCGAATTAGGACCGAATATAAGTCCTTTTCCCGCTTTTGCGAACCCATGGCCATTACGGATATAAATTCCTTCTCCTGCGTTCTCTAATTCTTTTCTCGTCCACTGTTTCAAGTAAAGGCCCTCGGCGTGACGTACAATCTTTACATTGTCACCTCCTCTTTGTATGTATATAGCCCCACCTCCTGAACTGCTTATTTTATCTATGACTTTCGACCCAGCCGCTGCGCCTATACCGGTTAAAGCTCCCGTTGCCAAGCTCGGTAACGCGCTCGAAAGAAGGAATTTACCGGCAGTAGCTAGAAAGGGTAGTATGGCACCGATAAATCCACCTTCGACTTCCGCGTTATACAACAGTTGCGTTTTACTCATTTTAATTATCACGCCCCTTCCACCCTGATACGTTTGGTTAACTTATTGACCTGCGACTGGGTAAGAGCTAAACGGATCTTGCAATGTTAGCCTTTTGTCCCTCCGAAAGATTAACTTTTACTTTTACGTATCAACTCATTTTACATATAACAGATATAAACTTTTAATGCTTTCACGCTTCTCTGATGTGAAACCTTATAGATAACTTGTCTCCTCTTAGGTTGATCAGTTTTCCATTTTGATCTGTAGGCGTCGTTTCCATCGACGAAATCGTTGACAGAGTGACGGGGAGGTTTATCAAATTTGTGGGTGCTTCGACGACCTTGTACCCGGGTCCAACGTTTGGAAAAAAGAAATAGATAACGTTTTCAGTGGTTCCATTCGTATACGAGGCTCCGATGATATCGCTCGTTATCCTCAAACTCGTAATACTCATTGTATCGACCAAGTTCTCCGATTCGTTGTAACCCGACGTGTATCTTTGGCTGTTGAATCCGAGAATCGTACTGATAGAGTTCGGAATCGTAAAATCGACCATGTAATTCTCCGATACGTTCAAGACAGTCTTCAGCGTATTGCTGTTCGCTTCCAACCCGATAGTGTGACTATCGCTTTGACTGTCGTAATGGCCATCTTCTTTCTTGACTCTCTGCACGTATTCGTTTATATCCATGATTTCGTAGCAGCCTTCTGGAATGTCCTAGTTAAACCACGTCGTCCCATTATCCGGAGAATATCTTAAGTTGTTGTTCGTCGCGTCGATATTAGCCCAAGAGTAGTACGTTTCGAGATTGACTAGAGCCATTTCATACTTTTTGTTTTTGCTGAGCTTGATCAACGGATTGAAAAGAGTCCTTATTCGCGTGATCTTTTCGCTCACAAAATGTAAAACGACGACTTTGGCTCCGTGTTACGAGCCGTCCTTTCCGTGATGTCGACGATCTTTTGTAGAAGAGATTCCATTGCTTTTATTATACTCTATTTTTAATCACTTATGACGGAATGTAGAATTCATCGAATCCGCATCTATACTTTCCCTTGTTCTTTTCACTCGTCTGATCAATCACTACAAATACGTGAGGTAGCTTCCACGCTCTTTCGCATAGTTGTTTAAACTCCTCCTTTGACATGTCCGAACTCACGTTATCGTTGTAGATGTGATTAATATTTTTCAGGTTTTGAGGAAACAAGCAGATAAGATTTGCATTCTCTCTGATCGTTTGTCTAGTCAGTTTGAAATAGTTCGGTGCGAGGTAAAAGCAGTCGACGTTACTGTGCCTTTCTCGGATGTAGTAAGTTTCGCATTTGTTGTGTTTTTCTAACTGTAAATCATCGAAAATCATCAGGTTCTTCTTTTCGCGATTCAAGTCTCTAGGAACTAGTACGTCTTCGGACGATTCAAAGAACTTGCAATCCATATCGGATTTTTTTATCTATCTGTTTAGCCATTTCCTCAACCCCGAATTCGGGTGAAATATTTAGTCTCATGATCTCGTGTTGACACCCGAATAAGCGGATGATCGATTATTTTGGTATTTTTTCTTCGAATGCTTTCTTGAGTATTTTATACTCTGGTTGAGAGAGAGATCTTCCAAAATATAAATAACATTGTATTTTAAAAAAAAATGTTCTGCGTTAAATGTAACACACAAACCGATACTAAAAATATCCAGACCGTCTTTAGCAAAAATGGACGTCCAATGCTCAGAGGCACTCGTTCACTCGTAATATAAAATTGCCTTGGGCCAAATTTCCCGGTGAAATGCATCTTCCAGGTCACTCGTTTACGGGACAAAGAACTAGATTAGATTTGAGATTGAACCCCGACGGGACACCGAAAGATTGGTCGAGGCCAGTAGACAGTCGATAACTCCGCTTGTCGTCACCATTTAGCTTACGACACAGCGTCTAGGAATGTCCCCGATAAAGCGATGGTAAACGAATTAAACAACATTCCTAATCCTATCGTACGAAAGCGGATTGAACGGACGATAGCCAAACCTATCTTAGCCTCCAAAGCGAGTCTCGGTTTAGGGGTTTCCAATTTTAAAAAACTCCAAAATTACAAGAAAAAAGTTTTCGTTCAAATGGACTGATCAACTCGCTGAAGAATTACACAAGCCCGCTGTAAGGAAATTTCGAAAAAGGAAGGTGTAAGCTGGAAGTATCGATGAAATCTGGGCAGCTGATTTAGTCGATATGCAGTCTTTCGCCGAAGATAACGATAACGTTAAATACCTGTTTACCGTAATAGACCTATTTTCCAAATACGGTTGGATCGTTCCGTTAAAGGATAAGAGCGGAAAATCAACGGCTGAAGGGTTCGCTAAGATACTCTCGAACAGCGGGAGGAAACCGGAGAAACTTTGGGTTGAAAGGGTTACAAATTTTACAATAAAGACTGTAAAAAACTGGTCGAATTGTATTCTACGGAAAACGAAGAAAAGTCGTGCGTCGTCGAGCGATGGAATAGAACGATGAGAGAAAAGATGTTTAAATATTTCTCGGCTAATTCGACTAGAAGATATATCGACGTGTTGGACGTTATGGTTAACAGTTATAACGAAACTAGACATTCTTCCATTAGAATGACGCCTGCTAAAGCGAGCATGAAAGAAAACGAAAAGGTCGTCTGGATGAATCTATACGGCTGCGAAACTCCTGAACCCATTAAACTTAAATTCTCGATCGGTGATAAGGTAAGAATAACGAAGAAGAAGACCACCTTTGAAAAGGGTTATACACCTAGATGGACTGAAGAAGTCTTTACAATTACTAAAATTCAATCCTCCAACTTATAAGATTGCTGATTATAACGGTGAAGAAATACAGGGCTCGTTCTACGAACAGGAGCTTTAAAAGACTACGCAAGAAATATTTAGAGTCGAAAAGATAGTCAGGAAACGCTGAAACAAGTCGCTGGTTAAATGGCTAGGTTACCCAGATTCGTTTAATTCCTGGGTCGTTAACGAAGACTTGACGACGTTGTGATAACTCGTGCACGCGTGATTTAGTCATATCGAAACCATAGGAAAGAACACGCTGTTTACGTCTCAGCCTACGTCCTTGTATGCATGGTCACGCTTGGTCGGTCTCGGTTCGACGGAATTCATCTCTTTATATATATAGTCAAGAAAATATCTTTAGAGCTGTCCACTTTATATACGAAACTTTATTTCTTTAAACCAACAAGAAAATCAAATTTTGTGAAGCTAAAGGTCGTGTGACGTATATCGAAACCATAGGAAAGAACACGCTGTTTACGTCTCAGCCTATATCCTTGTGTGCCGATCACGCTCGGTCGGTCTCGCTCGACCGCGTCATCGATACTTCGGGAAATTACCCGTCGTTTACGCCGCGTTCTATAAATAGGCTCGGCGCGTCATGGTCACGCGGCGCGGGTCGATACGTGCACGCGGTGTCGTCATGAATCATCGCTAAAAGAAGATCACGTGACAAGAATGTGAATCGCTGATTGGTTGTGGTCTCAGAAGGTCACGTGACAAGAATGCTCGACGCTGATTGGGTGTCCAAAAAGTTTACGTGACAGAATGTGCGTCGCTGATTGGTTATGCGCTAGATTTACCTCTACTGCCCGGCCTGGTGAGGGGGAAGGTGTGGGCCTATGCGGGGCAACAAGAGTGCGCCGGGTGCAGTCAGCGATGAATCGATTGATTCGTCAACGATATCTGCCAGAAGATGAGCCTACATCGAGCACTTGAGCCAGTTGGCCGATTTAAAGTGCTGAAATAGTTCCTTCTTCCAATAAAGACGACTTCCCTACGCCCACGACCGCATGACGGGGCACGGACATTTGTCCCCCCCCCGGACATTAGCCCCGGGACAATTGTTCCCCCTCCCATTTTGGGTAAGACATTTGCCTCCGGACAATTGCCCCCCTAGTGTGACGTATGAGCGGATGATGGTAAGTTATATATTTAACTGCCATTATGTGAAAACAAGCAACTAATTATGTCGTACAGGAGATAAAATGGGTCCAGTTCTGAATCTTTATTTATCTTGCTGGATGCATAAATACTGACACGCGATAATCATCTCCCGTTAATAAGTGTGAGAGTGGGTGAATACCTCTAATTTCTCTATCAATAGAGGATAATCTCAGCTAGTAAGTATGCTTACATCTCTCTGAGTGTGGGTGAAGACCCCTATAGATGAAAATCTCAGAAATGTTATTTACAGCAGCCATTATATATCACGTGGTATCAATTTGGCTTCTTGATTCGTCAACAAACTTTGCAGGTATTGGAACCGAACACGGAGAGTAATAAACAGGTTTTGAAACCAAAGTAATGTGTCAATCCGCTAATAATATATATATATATAATAGGTTTAGGAACATTTAGCCGACATGGACACATCTATGCATACGTACATATTGTGCATACAACCATATACTGACACGATATTTGCACACACATCAATTGCACACACATACAAGCATGCATATGTAATTTGGGCGAGCTCATGGTCTACACTGGAGGAGGGGGTCAATTGTCCGTGGAGTCCGGGGGCAAATGTCCTGCACTCCCGCATGACACAGGCAGACTATCTAGCGCGGGGAAGTCGTTTCTTTTATTAGAATGCTGTACTTCTACATGTATTGTACACCAGAGTGCGGATATTCAGTTGTTTCAACACTTACTTACTTAAGGCAATCGATTTGAATGGTCGATCAGGTGTAAATGATTGAGTGTAAGTTTACTACTACTTTCTTGTATAAGTTAAAAGAAAGACGAAATATTTAAAAAATTTTAATGGCGTCAATATAAATTAATAATCAAGTGGGGCCTAGTATAATAATCAGAGAGTTTTTATTTATAACTATAGCAGCAGAGGAAGAAAATAATTGAGTAAATTGACAGAGAATAAGAGACCTTCAGCGTTTTCAAATAGGCTACTCCTGCTTTCATTTAGATACAAGAAACCAATATTAAAATTTAGCTCACACGTTAGGCCTACACACCGTCCGAACAACTCAACAGCTAATTATATATATATAAACATATACTTATATATATATATATTGATATATATATAAATCAATTAGATAGATACGCTGTGTCTATCGACTGACGATCATCAATTTTGTTTTCTTGCCACACGATTAGTATGATGTTCATTCTAGATGGCGCCTTGGTTATCTAATCACGACATGTTCGGGACTGTGTAGCCTATAAATACATTGTAACCAGCATAGGAAATCACAGCACACAATGACTGTTATCCCGGATGATAAGCCATATAATATTAGAAGTCTAGTCTTGTCAAAAGGTACCGTAGATGCTAGAAAACGAAACATAAAAAGTTCGCTTGATTACCGTGTAATAGTTGAAAATTCCTGTTCCGCTTTCTGACATCTACCCTTTCAGAAGCCCGCCGAGGGTTATACAGACAGGCCATAAAAGAGGCCAATACTTTTTGAACCATGTGTTGGACACTGGGCTAATTTTAGAACACGCATAAAACGTAGATAAATGTCATTAAGCTTCGCCAAGAAAACGGAAACATCTCGTCAGCTGCCTCTTTAGAATTACACGAACCATACAACGTTGCAGCTGGTCACTGAGATGATCTTCGGTAGGTGGCGTATATGAGGAGCGACCAGAGTGATTTTCCGGAGCCACATCAAACTCCCACATCTACGTTATTTAGGCTTAGGCTATCGCGCCACGATTTGTACAATTGCCATAATTTGGAGACATTTGCTTGCGACCTTGCAAATTGCTGGCTCCAAAGCAAGCGACAATTATATATATGATGCCTCTTCATAGCCCAGCTGCGGCCAAGTAGCAAGGAGCAATTTATATAAAGCAGGCAAGTTATTCTGAGGCAGTGAGCGTTAGTACCACCGAGAGTTCATTCAATGTGAAAGGGCCAACGACTAAGAAGGGTCAACAGCCCTCGTTAACTGCAAAGCGCGGTGCTCGAAGCGAGACTCATCCAGGAATGCTTGGACGACTGCAGGATCACATAGCTAGGCACTGTGTCAGTATGAAATGCGCCCATCCAAATGTCTCTGCACGTCGCTCTATTTATTCTACCAATTCATGTCGGCAATAATAGTAATAACTGTTTTAAAATTCAAAACTAACAGACCGCAGTATATATGATCACAGGTATACAGTATGAACGAATACAAGAGTCTTATTTAACTGTCGGTATCCATGCAGAATGTGTACTAATTAGAATGATCAGATTAACCGAAGCCACAATCAAACAGCCAAAAACCACTCAGTAAATCAGGAACTGATGGCAACTGACCTTATCACCTCACTATCGTGATATAGTGTTTGGGTCACAATCTAATATGACCTGCTATAGATTCATATAATATGACCTGCTATAGATTCATATAATATGACCTTCTATAGATTCATATAATATGACCTGCTATAGATTCATATAATATGACCTGCTATAGATTCATATAATATGACCTGCTATAGATTCATATAATATGACCTGCTATAGATTCATATAATATGACCTGCTATAGATTCATATAATAGGACCTGCTATAGATTCATATAATATGACCTGCTATAGATTCATATAATATGACCTGCTATAGATTCATATAATATGACCTGCTACAGATTCATATAATATGACCTGCTATAGATTCATATAATATGACCTGCTATAGATTCATGTAATATGACCTGCTATAGATTCATATAATATGACCTGCTATAGATTCATATAATATGACCTGCTATAGATTCATATAATATGACCTGCTATAGATTCATATAATATGACCTGCTATAGATTCATATAATATGACCTGCTATAGATTCATATAATATGACCTGCTATAGATTCATATAATATGACCTTCTATAGATTCATATAATATGACCTTCTATAGATTCATGTAATAGGACCTTCTATAGATTCATATAATATGACCTGCTATAGATTCATATAATATGACCTTCTATAGATTCATATAATATGACCTGTTATAGATTCATATAATAGGACCTGCTATAGACCTATAGAGCATGCGACCTAACGTCGAAACTTTCTTATTCTCAACTCCCGAAGAGCAGTTGTGATAAGTTTAACTTGCATGCTGCACTAAATCTATGAAAGATGCGCAGAGACATCTCGAATCGAACTTCTCGACGATACGTATACCGCTCAGTCTGTTCCACTCATTCTGATCCACTCAGTTTGTTCCACTCAGTCTGTTCCACTTCCTTATAGTGAGCCATTGCTCCGAATAATTGTTGATTCAAAATTTCTAAGGCGTCATTCTGAAGCAAAGCGCAGGGTACAAACTTATTCACGAGCGTCGCGTTGCCTGAAAGATCAGATAGGGAGAAGGCACAGCAGCTGCAAACGGGCGCTTCGTTGAGAAAGCTAGGAAGGCAGAGGCGGTCGGTCATGCATGGTAGGTGAGACTTTCATTTAAAATAGAAAGCCCATGTGATGGCGAGTGGAGTAGTCCGAAGCAAAAGACGGTTGTAGATGGGGAAAGGTGAGTGACGATATTGCTGTACATGAACGGAATGTTATATAGAAGTCGAGAATGGGAGTTGTGAGCCAATTGGGAAAAGGTGCGCCCCAATGGGTCTTCCATTACTCCACGGCCCCCCTCTATATACAGCCAAAGAGGCATGAATTATTATCTGCGGACTCAGTATATTTTGCTTATTGATACCAGTTAGAAGCAAGTTGGAGTTATCCAGATGAATGAAAACCAATGCATCTCCCAGGGATATCCTTGCATCCATCATAAGCACATGTCGCGAAATACTGCGTTTGTCACCAATGCCTGCAATTATATGCTGCCGTACACATACTATCAACATAGCCTGCAGTGTGAGACATATAAAAATTGAAAACAATACGCAATTGAGTTATAAGCAGCATCTGTCAGATTAACCATCGATTTACCCAGTCAGTGTCAATGACAATAGCCACCAAATTGTTGTTAAGTAGCTATTGTCTAGGACCAGAAATTCAGTCGTCAATGAGTTAAGGCCTACGCCTATTGATTTCTGTAATTCTTTTGCTTTCTAGAGCTCTGCAGCTTTCTGTTACGCCACCTAAAAAGTCATGCTGCATCGCGGTTACTTTACCTAAAAAGTCATGCTGTATCTCTGTTACTCTACCTAAAGAGTCATGCTGTATGTCTGTGACTCCACCTAAAGAGTCATGCTGTATCTCTGTTACTCTACCTAAAGAGTCATGCTGTATCTCTGTAACTCTACCTAAAGAGTCATGCTGTATCTCTGTAACTCTACCTAAAGAGTCATTCTGTATCTCTGTTACTCTACCTAAAGAGTCATGCTGTATCTTTGTTGCTCCACCTAAAGAGTCATGCTGTATCCTTGTTTCTCTACCTAAAGAGTCATGCTATATCTCTGTTACTCTTCCTAAAGAGTCAAGCTGTATCTCTGTTACTCTTCCTAAAGAGTCAAGCTGTATCTCTGTTACTCTACCTAAAGAGTCATTCTGTATCTTTGTTGCTCTATATAAAGAGTCATGCAGTATCTCTGTTACTCTACCTAAAGAGTCATTCTGTATCTCTGTTGCTACACCTAAAGAGTCAAGCTGTATCTTTGTTGCTCTTCCTAAAGAGTCATGCTGTATCTCTGTTACTCTACCTAAAGAGTCATCCTGTATCTCTGTAACTCTACCAAAAGAGTCATGCTGTATCGCTGTTGTTCTACCTAAAGAGTCATGCTGTATCTCTGTTACTCTTCCTAAAGAGTCATGCTGTATCTCTGTTGCTCTACCTACAGAGTCAAGCTGTATCTCTATTACTCTTCCTAAAGGATCAAGCTGTATCTCTGTTACTCTACCTAAAGAGTCATTCTGTATCTTTGTTGCTCTATCTAAAGAGTCATGCTGTATCTTTGTTGCTCTACCTAAAAAGTCATGCTGTATCTCTGTTACACTACCTAAAGAGTCATGCTGTATCTCTGTTGCTCCACCTAAAGACTCATGCTGTATCTTTGTTCTCTATCTAAAGAATCATGCTGTATCTCTGTTACTCTACCTAAAGAGTCATTCTGTATCTTTGTTGCTCTATCTAAAGAGTCATGCTGTATCTCTGTTACTCTTCCTAAAGAGTCAAGCTGTATCTATGTTACTCTTCCTAAAAGGTCAAGCCGTATCTTTGTTGCTCTACCTAAAGAGTCATGCTGTATCTCTGTTACTCTACCTAAAGAGTCATGCTGTATCTCTGTTGCTCCACCTAAAAAGTCACTCTGTATCTCTGTAACTCTACCTAAAGAGTCAAGCTGTATCTTTCTTGCTCTACTTAAGGAGGCTGGCTGTATCTTTGTTGCTCTACCTAAAGAGTCATGATGTATCTCTGTTACTCTACCTAAAGAGTCATTCTGTATCTCTGTAACTCTACCTATGGAGTCGAGCTGTATCTTTGTTACTCTACCTAAAGAGTCATGCTGTATCTCTGTTACTCTACCTAAAGAATCAAGCTGTATCTCTGTTGCTCTATCTAAAGAGTTATGCTGTATCTCTGTAACTCTACCTAAAGAGTCATGCTGTATCTCTGTTACTCTACCTAAAGAGTCATGCTGTATCTCTGTTGCTCCACCTAAAAAGTCACTCTGTATCTCTGTAACTCTACCTAAAGAGTCAAGCTGTATCTTTCTTGCTCTACCTAAAGAGTCATGCTGTATCTCTGCAACTCTTCCTAAAGGGTAATGCTGTATCTCTGTAACTCTACCTAAAGAGTCATGCTGTATCTCTGTCACTCTTCCTAAAGAGTCATGCTATATCTCTGTAACTCTACCTAAAGAGTCATTCTGTATCTCTGTAACTCTACCTAAAGAGTCATGCTGTATCTCTGTAACTCTACCTAAAGAGTCAAGCTGCATCTTTCTTGCTCTACCTAAAGGGTCTTGCTGTATCTTCGTTGCTCTACCTAAAGAGTCATGCTGTGCCTCTGTTACTCTACCTAAAGAGTCATGCTGTATCTCTGTTGCTCCAACTAAAAAGTCATTCTGTATCTCTGTAACTCTACCTATGGAGTCGAGCTGTATCTTTGTTACTCTACTAAAAGAGTCATGCTGTATCTCTGTTACTCTTCCTAAAGAGTCTAGCTGTATCTCTGTTACTCTTCCTAAAGAGTAATGCTGTATCTCTGTTACTCTTCCTAAAGAGTCATGCTGTATCTCTGTTACTCTTCCTAAACAGTCATGCTGTATCTTTGTTACTCTTCCTAAAGAGTCATGCTGCATCTCTGTAACTCTACCTAAAGAGTCATGCTGTATCTCTGTTACTCTTCCTAAAGAGTCATGCTGTATCTCTGTTACTCTTCCTAAAGAGTCATGCTGTATCTCTGTTACTCTACCTAAAGAGTGAAGCTGTATCTCTGTTACTCTACCTAAAGAGTCATGCTGTATCTCTGTAACTCTACCTAAAGAGTCATGCTGTATCTCTGTAACTCTACCTAAAGAGTCATGCTGTATCTCTGTTACTCTTCCTAAATAGTCATGCTGTATCTCTGTTACTCTTCCTAAAGAGTCATGCTGTATCTCTGTAACTCTACCTAAAGAGTCATTCTGTATCTCTGTTACTCTACCTAAAGAGTCATGCTGTATCTCAGTAACTCTACCTAAAGAGTCATTCTGTATCTCTGTAACTCTACCTAAAGAGTCATGCTGTATCTCTGTAACTTTTCCAAAGGAGTCATGCTGTAGCTTTGTAACTCTTCCTAAAGAGTCATGCTGTATCTCTGTAACTCTACCTAAAGAGTCATGCTGTATCTCTGTTACTCTTCCTAAAGAGTCATGCTGTATCTTTGTTACTCTACCTAAAGAGTCATGCTGTATCTTTGTTACTCTACCTAAGGAGCCAAGCTGTATCTCTGTTACTTTTCCTAAAGAGTCAAGCTGTATCTCTTTTACTCTTCCTTAAGAGTAATGCTGTATCTCTGGTAATCTTCCTAAAGAGTCATGCTGTATCTCTGTTACTCTTTCTAAAGAGTCATGCTGTATCTCTGTAACTCTACCTAAAGAGTCATGCTGTATCTATGTTACTCTTCCTAAATAGTCATGCTGTATCTCTGTTACTCTTCCTAAAGAGTCATGCTGTATCTATGTAACTCTACTTAAAGAGTCATGCTGTGTCTCTGTAACTCTTCCTAAAGAGTCATGCTGTATCTCTGTTACTCTTCCTAAAGAGTCATGCTGTATCTCTGTAACTCTAAATAAAGTGTCATGCTGTATCTCTGTTACTCTTCCTAAATAGTCATGCTGTTTCTCTGTTACTCTTCCTAAAGAGTCAAAATGTATCTCTGTAACTCTACCTAAAGAGTCATGCTGTATCTCTGTTACTCTTCCTAAAGAGTCATGCTGTATCTCTGTAACTCTACCTAAAGAGTCATGCTGTATCTTTGTTTCTCTTCCTAAAGAGTCATGCTGTGTCTCTGTTACTCTACCTAAAGAGTCATGCTGTATCTCTGTTGCTCCATCTAAAAAGTCATTCTGTATCTCTGTAACTCTTCCTAAAGAGTAATGCTGTATCTCTGTTACTCTTCCTAAAGAGTCATGCTGTATCTCTGTTACTCTTCCTAAACAGTCATGCTGTATCTCTGTTACTCTTCCTAAAGAGTCATGCTGCATCTCTGTAACTCTACCTAAAGAGTCATGCTGTATCTCTGTTACTCTTCCTAAAGAGTCATGCTGTATCTCTGTAACTCTTCCTAAAGAGTCATGCTGTATCTCTGCTACTCTTCCTAAAGAGTCAAGCTGTATCTCTGTTACTCTTCCTAAAGAGTCATGCCGTATCTCTGTTACTCTTCCTAAAGAGTCATGCTGTATCTCTGTAACTCTACCTAAAGAGTCATGCTGTATCTCTGTTGCTCTACCTAAAGAGTCATGCTGTATCTCTGTTGCTCTACCTAAGGAGTCATGCTGTATCTCTGTTACTCTTCCTAAATAGTCATGCTGTATCTCTGTTACTCTTCCTAAAGAGTCATGCTGTATCTCTGTAACTCTACCTAAAGAGTCATGCTGTATCTCTGTTGCTCTACCTAAAGAGTCATGCTGTATCTCTGTTGCTCTACCTAAGGAGTCATGCTGTATCTCTGTTACTCTTCCTAAAGAGTCATGCTGTATCTCTGTTACTCTACCTAAAGAGTCTAGCTGTATCTCTGTTACTCTACCTAAAGAGTCAGGCTGTATCTCTGTAACTCTTCCTACGAGTCATGCTGTATCTCTGTAACTCTACCTAAAGAGTCATGCTGTATCTCTGTTACTCTTCCTAAAGAGTCAAGCTGTATCTCTGTAACTCTTCCTAAAGAGTCATGCTGTATCTCCGTTACTCTTCCTAAAGAGTCATGCTGTATCTCTGTAACTCTACCTAAAGAGTCATGCTGTATCTTTGTTACTCTTCCTAAAGAGTCATGCTGTATCTATGTTACTCTTCCTAAAGAGTCATGCTGTATCTCTGTAACTCTACCTAAATAGTCATGCTGTATCTCTGTAACTCTACCTAAAGAGTCATGCTGTATCTCTGTAACTCTACCTAAAGAGTCATGCTGTATCTCTGTTACTCTTCCTAAATAGTCATGCTGTATCTCTGTTACTCTTCCTAAAGAGTCATGCTGTATCTCTGTAACTCTACCTAAAGCGTCATGCTGTATCTCTGTTACTCTACCTAAAGAGTCATGCTGTATATCTGTAACTCTTCCTAAAGAGTCATGCTGTATCTCTGTTACTCTTCCTAAAGAGTCAAGCTGTATCTCTGTTACTCTTCCTAAAGAGTCTAGCTGTATCTCTGTTACTCTTCCTAAATAGTAATGCTGTATCTCTGTTACTCTTCCTAAAGAGTCATGCTGTATCTCTGTTACTCTTCCTAAAGAGTCTAGCTGTATCTCTGTTACTCTTCCTAAAGAGTAATGCTGTATCTCTGTTACTCTTCCTAAAGAGTCATGCTGTATCTCTGTTACTCTTCCTAAACAGTCATGCTGTATCTCTGTTACTCTTCCTAAAGAGTCATGCTGCATCTCTGTAACTCTACCTAAAGAGTCATGCTGTATCTCTGTAACTCTACCTAAAGAGTCATGCTGTATCTCTGTTACTCTTCCTAAATAGTCATGCTGTATCTCTGTTACTCTTCCTAAAGAGTCATGCTGTATCTCTGTAACTCTACCCAAAGAGTCATGCTGTATCTCTGTTACTCTTCCTAAAGAGTCATGCTGCATCTCTGTAACTCTACCTAAAGAGTCATGCTGTATCTCTGTTACTCTTCCTAAAGAGTCATGCTGTATCTCTGTTACTCTTCCTAAAGAGTCATGCTGTATCTCTGTTACTCTACCTAAAGAGTCAAGCTGTATCTCTGTTACTCTACCTAAAGAGTCATGCTGTATCTCTGTAACTCTTCCTAAAGAGTCATGCTGTATCTCTGTAACTCTACCTAAAGAGTCATGCTGTATCTCTGTTACTCTTCCTAAAGAGTCAAGCTGTATCTCTGTAACTCTTCCTAAAGAGTCATGCTGTATCTCTGTTACTCTTCCTAAAGAGTCATGCTGTATCTCTGTAACTCTACCTAAAGAGTCATGCTGTATCTTTGTTACTCTTCCCAAAGAGTCATGCTGTATCTCTGTTACTCTTCCTAAATAGTCATGCTGCATCTCTGTTACTCTTCCTAAAGAGTCAACCTGTATCTCTGTAACTCTACCTAAAGAGTCATGCTGTATCTCTGTAACTCTACCTAAAGAGTCATGCTGTATCTCTGTTACTCTTCCTAAAGAGTCATGCTGTATCTTTGTTACTCTACCTAAAGAGTCATGCTGTATCTTTGTTACTCTACCTAAGGAGCCAAGCTGTATCTCTGTTACTTTTCCTAAAGAGTCAAGCTGTATCTCTTTTACTCTTCCTTAAGAGTAATGCTGTATCTCTGTTAATCTTCCTAAAGAGTCATGCTGTATCTCTGTTACTCTTTCTAAAGAGTCATGCTGTATCTCTGTAACTCCACCTAAAGAGTCATGCTGTATCTATGTTACTCTTCCTAAATAGTCATGCTGTATCTCTGTTACTCTTCCTAAAAAGTCATGCTGTATCTATGTAACTCTACTTAAAGATTCATGCTGTGTCTCTGTAACTCTTCCTAAAGAGTCATGCTGTATCTCTGTTACTCTTCCTAAAGAGTCATGCTGTATCTCTGTAACTCTAAATAAAGAGTCACGCTGTATTTCTGTTACTCTTCCTAAATAGTCATGCTGTTTCTCTGTTACTCTTCCTAAAGAGTCATGCTGTATCTCTGTTGTTCTACCTAAAGAGTCATGCTGTATCTCTGTTACTCTTCCTAAAGAGTCATGCTGTATCTCTGTAACTCTACCTAAAGAGTCATGCTGTATCTTTGTTTCTCTTCCTAAAGAGTCATGCTGTATCTATGTTACACTTCCTAAAGAGTCATGCTGTATCTCTGTAACTCTACCTAAATAGTCATGCTGTATCTCTGTAACTCTTCCTAAAGAGTCATGCTGTATCTCTGTAACTCTACCTAAAGAGTCATGCTGTATCTCTGTTACTCTTCCTAAAGAGTCATGCTGTATCTATGTTACTCTTCCTAAAGAGTCATGCTGTATCTCTGTAACTCTACCTAAATAGTCATGCTGTATCTCTGTAACTCTACCTAAAGAGTCATGCTGTATCTCTGTAACTCTACCTAAAGAGTCATGCTGTATCTCTGTTACTCTTCCTAAAGAGTCATGCTGTATCTTTGTTACTCTACCTAAAGAGTCATGCTGTATCTTTGTTACTCTACCTAAGGAGCCAAGCTGTATCTCTGTTACTTTTCCTAAACAGTCATGCTGTATCTCTGTTACTCTTCCTAAATAGTAATGCTGTATCTCTGTTACTCTTCCTAAAGAGTCATGCTGTATCTCTGTTACTCTTCCTAAACAGTCATGCTGTATCTCTGTTACTCTTCCTAAAGAGTCATGCTGCATCTCTGTAACTCTACCTAAAGAGTCATGCTGTATCTCTGTTACTCTTCCTAAAGAGTCATGCTGTATCTCTGTTACTCTACCTAAAGAGTCATGCTGTATCTCTGTAACTCTACCTAAAGAGTCATGCTGTATCTCTGTTACTCTTCCTAAATAGTCATGCTGTATCTCTGTTACTCTTCCTAAAGAGTCAACCTGTATCTCTGTAACTCTACCTAAAAAGTCATTCTGTATCTCTGTAACTCTACCTAAAGAGTCATGCTGTATCTCTGTTACTCTTCCTAAAGAGTCATGCTGTATCTTTGTTACTCTACCTAAAGAGTCATGCTGTATCTTTGTTACTCTACCTAAGGAGCCAAGCTGTATCTCTGTTACTTTTCCTAAAGAGTCAAGCTGTATCTCTTTTACTCTTCCTTAAGAGTAATGCTGTATCTCTGTTAATCTTCCTAAAGAGTCATGCTGTATCTCTGTAACTCTACCTATGGAGTCGAGCTGTATCTTTGTTACTCTACCTAAAGAGTCATGCTGTATCTTTGTTACTCTACCTAAGGAGCCAAGCTGTATCTCTGTTACTTTTCCTAAAGAGTCAAGCTGTATCTCTTTTACTCTTCCTTAAGAGTAATGCTGTATCTCTGTTACTCTTCCTAAAGAGTCATGCTGTATCTCTGTTACTCTTCCTAAACAGTCATGCTGTATCTCTGTTACTCTTCCTAAAGAGTCATGCTGCATCTCTGTAACTCTACCTAAAGAGTCATGCTGTATCTCTGTTACTCTTCCTAAAGAGTCATGCTGTATCTCTGTTACTCTTCCTAAAGAGTCATGCTGTATCTCTGTTACTCTACCTAAAGAGTCATGCTGTATCTCTGTAACTCTACCTAAAGAGTCATGCTGTATCTCTGTTACTCTTCCTAAATAGTCATGCTGTATTTCTGTTACTCTTCCTAAAGAGTCAACCTGTATCTCTGTAACTCTACCTAAAGAGTCATGCTGTATCTCTGTAACTCTTCCTAAAGAGTCATGCTGTATCTTTGTTACTCTACCTAAAGAGTCATGCTGTATCTTTGTTACTCTACCTAAGGAGCCAAGCTGTATCTCTGTTACTTATCCTAAACAGTCATGCTGTATCTCTGTTACTCTTCCTAAAGAGTCATGCTGCATCTCTGTAACTCTACCTAAATAGTCATGCTGTATCTCTGTAACTCTACCTAAAGAGTCATGCTGTATCTCTGTAACTCTACCTAAAGAGTCATGCTGTATCTCTGTAACTCTACCTAAAGAGTCATGCTGTATCTCTGTTACTCTTTCTAAAGAGTCATGCTGTATCTCTGTAACTCTACCTAAAGAGTCATGCTGTATCTATGTTACTCTTCCTAAATAGTCATGCTGTATCTCTGTTACTCTTCCTAAAGAGTCATGCTGTATCTCTGTAACTCTACTTAAAGAGTCATGCTGTGTCTCTGTAACTCTTCCTAAAGAGTCATGCTGTATCTCTGTTACTCTTCCTAAAGAGTCATGCTGTATCTCTGTAACTCTAAATAAAGAGTCATGCTGTATCTCTGTTACTCTTCCTAAGTAGTCATGCTGTATCTCTGTTACTCTTCCTAAAGAGTCATGCTGTATCTCTGTTGTTCTACCTAAAGAGTCATGCTGTATCTCTGTTACTCTTCCTAAAGAGTCAAGCTGTATCTCTGTTGTTCTACCTAAAGAGTCATGCTGTATCTCTGTTACTCTTCCTAAAGAGTCATGCTGTATCTCTGTTACTCTTCCTAAAGTGTCAAGCTGTATCTCTGTTACTCTTCCTAAAGAGTCAAGCTGTATCTCTTTAACTCTACCTAAAGAGTCATGCTGTATCTCTGTAACTCTAAATAAAGAGTCATGCTGTATCTCTGTTACTCTTCCTAAATAGTCATGCTGTTTCTCTGTTACTCTTCCTAAAGAGTCATGCTGTATCTCTGTTGTTCTACCTAAAGAGTCATGCTGTATCTCTGTTACTCTTCCTAAAGAGTCAAGCTGTATCTCTGTAACTCTACCTAAAGAGTCATGCTGTATCTCTGTAACTTTTCCTAAGGAGTCATGCTGTAGCTTTGTAACTCTTCCTAAAGAGTCATGCTGTATCTCTGTAACTCTACCTAAAGAGTCATGCTGTATCTCTGTTACTCTTCCTAAATAGTCATGCTGTATCTCTGTTACTCTTCCTAAAGAGTCAACCTGTATCTCTGCAACTCTACCTAAAGAGTCATGCTGTATCTCTGTAACTCTTCCTAAAGAGTCATGCTGTATCTTTGTCACTCTACCTAAAGAGTCATGCTGTATCTTTGTTACTCTACCCAAGGAGCCAAGCTGTATCTCTGTTACTTTTCCTAAAGAGTCAAGCTGTATCTCTTTTACTCTTCCTAAAGAGTAATGCTGTATCTCTGTTAATCTTCCTAAAGAGTCATGCTGTATCTCTGTTACTCTTTCTAAAGAGTCATGCTGTATCTCTGTAACTCTACCTAAAGAGTCATGCTGTATCTATGTTACTCTTCCTAAATAGTCATGCTGTATCTCTGTTACTCCTCCTAAAGAGTCATGCTGTATCTCTGTAACTCTACTTAAAGAGTCATGCTGTATCTCTGCAACTCTTCCTAAAGAGTCATGCTGTATCTCTGTTACTCTTCCTAAAGAGTCATGCTGTATCTCTGTAACTCTAAATAAAGAGTCATGCTGTATCTCTGTTACTCTTCCTAAATAGTCATGCTGTTTCTCTGTTACTCTTCCTAAAGAGTCATGCTGTATCTCTGTTGTTCTACCTAAAGAGTCATGCTGTATCTCTGTTACTCTTCCTAAAGAGTCAAGCTGTATCTCTGTTACTCGTCCTAAAGAGTCATGCTGTATCTCTGTTACTCTTCCTAAAGTGTCAAGCTGTATCTCTGTTACTCTTCCTAAAGAGTCAAGCTGTATCTCTTTAACTCTACCTAAAGAGTCATGCTGTATCTCTGTTACTCTTCCTAAAGAGTCCTGTTGTATCTTTGTTGCTCTATCTAAAGAGTCATGCTGTATCTCTGTTACTCTACCTAAAGAGTCATGCTGTATCTTTGTTACTCTTCCTAAAGAGTCATGCTGTATCTCTGTAACTCTACCTAAAGAGTCATGCTGTATCTCTGTAACTCTACCTAAAGAGTCATGCTGTATCTCTGTTACTCTTCCTAAAGAGTCAAGCTGTATCTCTGTTACTCTTCCTAAAGAGTCAAGCTGTATCTCTGTTACTCTTCCTAAAGAGTCATGCTGTATCTCTGTTACTCTTCCTAAAGAGTCATGCTGTATCTATGTTACTCTTCCTAAAGAGTCATGCTGTATCTCTGTAACTCTACCTAAATAGTCATGCTGTATCTCTGTAACTCTACCTAAATAGTCATGCTGTATCTCTGTAACTCTACCTAAAGAGTCATGCTGTATCTCTGTTACTCTTCCTAAATAGTCATGCTGTATCTCTGTTACTCTTCCTAAAGAGTCATGCTGTATCTCTGTAACTCTACCTAAAGAGTCATGCTGTATCTCTGTTACTCTACCTAAAGAGTCATGCTGTATCTCTGTAACTCTACCTAAAGAGTCATTCTGTATCTCTGTTACTCTACGTAAAGAGTCATGCTGTATCTCTGTAACTTTTCCTAAGGAGTCATGCTGTAGCTTTGTAACTCTTTCTAAAGAGTCATGCTGTATCTTTGTAACTCTACCTAAAGAGTCATGCTGTATCTCTGTTACTCTTCCTAAAGAGTCAAGCTGTATCTCTGTTACTCGTCCTAAAGAGTCATGCTGTATCTCTTTAACTCTACCTAAAGAGTCATGCTGTATCTCTGTAACTCTAAATAAAGAGTCATGCTGTATCTCTGTTACTCTTCCTAAATAGTCATGCTGTTTCTCTGTTACTCTTCCTAAAGAGTCATGCTGTATCTCTGTTGTTCTACCTAAAGAGTCATGCTGTATCTCTGTTACTCTTCCTAAAGAGTCAAGCTGTATCTCTGTAACTCTACCTAAAGAGTCATGCTGTATCTCTGTAACTTTTCCTCAGGAGTCATGCTGTAGCTTTGTAACTCTTCCTAAAGAGTCATGCTGTATCTCTGTAACTCTACCTAAAGAGTCATGCTGTATCTCTGTTACTCTTCCTAAATAGTCATGCTGTATCTCTGTTACTCTTCCTAAAGAGTCAACCTGTATCTCTGTAACTCTACCTATAGAGTCATGCTGTATCTCTGTAACTCTTCCTAAAGAGTCATGCTGTATCTTTGTTACTCTACCTAAAGAGTCATGCTGTATCTTTGTTACTCTACCTAAGGAGCCAAGCTGTATCTCTGTTACTTTTCCTAAAGAGTCAAGCTGTATCTCTTTTACTCTTCCTAAAGAGTAATGCTGTATCTCTGTTAATCTTCCTAAAGAGTCATGCTGTATCTCTGTTACTCTTTCTAAAGAGTCATGCTGTATCTCTGTAACTCTACCTAAAGAGTCATGCTGTATCTATGTTACTCTTCCTGAATAGTCATGCTGTATCTCTGTTACTCTTCCTAAAGAGTCATGCTGTATCTCTGTAACTCTACTTAAAGAGTCATGCTGTATCTCTGTAACTCTTCCTAAAGAGTCATGCTGTATCTCTGTTACTCTTCCTAAAGAGTCATGCTGTATCTCTGTAACTCTAAATAAAGTGTCATGCTGTATCTCTGTTACTCTTCCTAAATAGTCATGCTGTTTCTCTGTTACTCTTCCTAAAGAGTCATGCTGTATCTCTGTTGTTCTACCTAAAGAGTCATGCTGTATCTCTGTTACTCTTCCTAAAGAGTCAAGCTGTATCTCTGTTACTCGTCCTAAAGAGTCATGCTGTATCTCTGTTACTCTTCCTAAAGTGTCAAGCTGTATCTCTGTTACTCTACCTAAAGAGTCATGCTGTATCTTTGTTACTCTTCCTAAAGAGTCATGCTGTATCTCTGTAACTCTACCTAAAGAGTCATGCTGTATCTCTGTTACTCTTCCTAAAGAGTCAAGCTGTATCTCTGTTACTCTACTTAAAGAGTCATGCTGTATCTCTGTAACTCTTCCTAAAGAGTCATGCTGTATCTATGTTACTCTTCCTAAAGAGTCATGCTGTATCTCTGTAACTCTACCTAAATAGTCATGCTGTATCTCTGTAACTCTACCTAAATAGTCATGCTGTATCTCTGTAACTCTAAATAAAGAGTCATGCTGTATCTCTGTAACTCTACTTAAAGAGTCATGCTGTGTCTCTGTAACTCTTCCTGAAGAGTCATGCTGTATCTCTGTTACTCTTCCTAAAGAGTCATGCTGTATCTCTGTTACTCTACCTAAAGAGTCATGCTGTATCTCTGTAACTCTACCTAAAGAGTCATTCTGTATCTCTGTTACTCTACGTAAAGAGTCATGCTGTATCTCTGTAACTTTTCCTAAGGAGTCCTGCTGTAGCTTTGTAACTCTTTCTAAAGAGTCATGCTGTATCTTTGTAACTCTACCTAAAGAGTCATGCTGTATCTCTGTTACTCTTCCTAAAGAGTCATGCTGTATCTCTGTTACTCTTCCTAAAGAGTCAACCTGTATCTCTGTAACTCTACCTAAAGAGTCATGCTGTATCTCTGTAACTCTACCTAAAGAGTCATGCTGTATCTCTGTTACTCTTCCTAAAGAGTCATGCTGTATCTTTGTTACTCTACCTAAAGAGTCATGCTGTATCTTTGTTATTCTACCTAAGGAGCCAAGCTGTATCTCTGTTACTCTTCCTAAAGAGTCATGCTGTATCTCTGTAACTCTACCTAAAGGGTCATGCTGTATCTCTGTTACTCTACCTAAAGAGTCATGCTGTATCTCTGTAACTCTACCTAAAGAGTCATTCTGTATCTCTGTTACTCTACGTAAAGAGTCATGCTGTATCTCTGTAACTTTTCCTAAGGAGTCATGCTGTAGCTTTGTAACTCTTTCTAAAGAGTCATGCTGTATCTTTGTAACTCTACCTAAAGAGTCATGCTGTATCTCTGTTACTCTTCCTAAAGAGTCATGCTGTATCTCTGTTACTCTTCCTAAAGAGTCAACCTGTATCTCTGTAACTCTACCTAAAGAGTCTTGCTGTATCTCTGTAACTCTACCTAAAGAGTCATGCTGTATCTCTGTTACTCTTCCTAAAGAGTCATGCTGTATCTCTGTTTCTCTTCCTAAATAGTCATGCTGTATCTCTGTTACTCTTCCTAAAGAGTCAAGCTGTATCTCTGTAACTCTACCTAAAGAGTCATGCTGTATCTCTGTAACTTTTCCTAAGGAGTCATGCTGTAGCTTTGTAACTCTTCCTAAAGAGTCATGCTGTATCTCTGTAACTCTACCTAAAGAGTCATGCTGTATCTCTGTTAC
Source organism: Bimastos eiseni (assembly GCA_959347315.1). Lineage (NCBI taxonomy): Eukaryota > Metazoa > Annelida > Clitellata > Crassiclitellata > Lumbricidae > Bimastos > Bimastos eiseni. The sequence continues at coordinate 6,898,452 of OY365815.1, forward strand.
TCTTCCTAAATAGTCATGCTGTATCTCTGTTACTCTTCCTAAAGAGTCAACCTGTATCTCTGTAACTCTACCTAAAGAGTCATGCTGTATCTCTGTAACTCTTCCTAAAGAGTCATGCTGTATCTTTGTTACTCTACCTAAAGAGTCATGCTGTATCTTTGTTACTCTACCTAAGGAGCCAAGCTGTATCTCTGTTACTTTTCCTAAAGAGTCAAGCTGTATCTCTTTTACTCTTCCTAAAGAGTAATGCTGTATCTCTGTTAATCTTCCTAAAGAGTCATGCTGTATCTCTGTTACTCTTTCTAAAGAGTCATGCTGTATCTCTGTATCTCTACCTAAAGAGTCATGCTGTATCTATGTTACTCTTCCTAAATAGTCATGCTGTATCTCTGTTACTCTTCCTAAAGAGTCATGCTGTATCTCTGTAACTCTACTTAAAGAGTCATGCTGTATCTCTGTAACTCTAAATAAAGAGTCATGCTGTATCTCTGTTACTCTTCCTAAATAGTCATGCTGTTTCTCTGTTACTCTTCCTAAAGAGTCATGCTGTATATCTGTTGTTCTACCTAAAGAGTCATGCTGTATCTCTGTTACTCTTCCTAAAGAGTCAAGCTGTATCTCTGTTACTCGTCCTAAAGAGTCATGCTGTATCTCTGTTACTCTTCCTAAAGTGTCAAGCTGTATCTCTGTTACTCTTCCTAAAGAGTCAAGCTGTATCTCTTTAACTCTACCTAAAGAGTCATGCTGTATCTCTGTTACTCTTCCTAAAGAGTCCTGTTGTATCTTTGTTGCTCTATCTAAAGAGTCATGCTGTATCTCTGTTACTCTACCTAAAGAGTCATGCTGTATCTTTGTTACTCTTCCTAAAGAGTCATGCTGTATCTCTGTAACTCTACCTAAAGAGTCATGCTGTATCTCTGTTACTCTACCTAAAGAGTCATGCTGTATCTCTGTTACTCTTCCTAAAGAGTCAAGCTGTATCTCTGTAACTCTACCTAAAGAGTCATGCTGTATCTCTGTAACTTTTCCTAAGGAGTCATGCTGTAGCTTTGTAACTCTTCCTAAAGAGTCATGCTGTATCTCTGTAACTCTACCTAAAGAGTCATGCTGTATCTCTGTTACTCTTCCTAAATAGTCATGCTGTATCTCTGTTACTCTTCCTAAAGAGTCAACCTGTATCTCTGTAACTCTACCTAAAGAGTCATGCTGTATCTCTGTAACTCTTCCTAAAGAGTCATGCTGTATCTTTGTTACTCTACCTAAAGAGTCATGCTGTATCTTTGTTACTCTACCTAAGGAGCCAAGCTGTATCTCTGTTACTTTTCCTAAAGAGTCAAGCTGTATCTCTTTTACTCTTCCTAAAGAGTAATGCTGTATCTCTGTTAATCTTCCTAAAGAGTCATGCTGTATCTCTGTTACTCTTTCTAAAGAGTCATGCTGTATCTCTGTAACTCTACCTAAAGAGTCATGCTGTATCTCTGTTACTCTTCCTAAATAGTCATGCTGTATCTCTGTTACTCTTCCTAAAGAGTCAACCTGTATCTCTGTAACTCTACCTAAAGAGTCATGCTGTATCTCTGTAACTCTTCCTAAAGAGTCATGCTGTATCTTTGTTACTCTACCTAAAGAGTCATGCTGTATCTTTGTTACTCTACCTAAGGAGCCAAGCTGTATCTCTGTTACTTTTCCTAAAGAGTCAAGCTGTATCTCTTTTACTCTTCGTAAAGAGTAATGCTGTATCTCTGTTAATCTTCCTAAAGAGTCATGCTGTATCTCTGTTACTCTTTCTAAAGAGTCATGCTGTATCTCTGTAACTCTACCTAAAGAGTCATGCTGTATCTATGTTACTCTTCCTAAATAGTCATGCTGTATCTCTGTTACTCTTCCTAAAGAGTCATGCTGTATCTCTGTAGCTCTACTTAAAGAGTCATGCTGTATCTCTGTAACTCTAAATAAAGAGTCATGCTGTATCTCTGTTACTCTTCCTAAATAGTCATGCTGTTTCTCTGTTACTCTTCCTAAAGAGTCATGCTGTATCTCTGTTGTTCTACCTAAAGAGTCATGCTGTATCTCTGTTACTCTTCCTAAAGAGTCAAGCTGTATCTCTGTTACTCGTCCTAAAGAGTCATGCTGTATCTCTGTTACTCTTCCTAAAGTGTCAAGCTGTATCTCTGTTACTCTTCCTAAAGAGTCAAGCTGTATCTCTTTAACTCTACCTAAAGAGTCATGCTGTATCTCTGTTACTCTTCCTAAAGAGTCCTGTTGTATCTTTGTTGCTCTATCTAAAGAGTCATGCTGTATCTCTGTTACTCTACCTAAAGAGTCATGCTGTATCTTTGTTACTCTTCCTAAAGAGTCATGCTGTATCTCTGTAACTCTACCTAAAGAGTCATGCTGTATCTCTGTAACTCTACCTAAAGAGTCATGCTGTATCTCTGTTACTCTTCCTAAAGAGTCAAGCTGTATCTCTGTAACTCTACCTAAAGAGTCATGCTGTATCTCTGTAACTTTTCCTAAGGAGTCATGCTGTAGCTTTGTAACTCTTCCTAAAGAGTCATGCTGTATCTCTGTAACTCTACCTAAAGAGTCATGCTGTATCTCTGTTACTCTTCCTAAATAGTCATGCTGTATCTCTGTTACTCTTCCTAAAGAGTCAACCTGTATCTCTGTAACTCTACCTAAAGAGTCATGCTGTATCTCTGTAACTCTTCCTAAAGAGTCATGCTGTATCTTTGTTACTCTACCTAAAGAGTCATGCTGTATCTTTGTTACTCTACCTAAGGAGCCAAGCTGTATCTCTGTTACTTTTCCTAAAGAGTCAAGCTGTATCTCTTTTACTCTTCCTAAAGAGTAATGCTGTATCTCTGTTAATCTTCCTAAAGAGTCATGCTGTATCTCTGTTACTCTTTCTAAAGAGTCATGCTGTATCTCTGTATCTCTACCTAAAGAGTCATGCTGTATCTATGTTACTCTTCCTAAATAGTCATGCTGTATCTCTGTTACTCTTCCTAAAGAGTCATGCTGTATCTCTGTAACTCTACTTAAAGAGTCATGCTGTATCTCTGTAACTCTAAATAAAGAGTCATGCTGTATCTCTGTTACTCTTCCTAAATAGTCATGCTGTTTCTCTGTTACTCTTCCTAAAGAGTCATGCTGTATATCTGTTGTTCTACCTAAAGAGTCATGCTGTATCTCTGTTACTCTTCCTAAAGAGTCAAGCTGTATCTCTGTTACTCGTCCTAAAGAGTCATGCTGTATCTCTGTTACTCTTCCTAAAGTGTCAAGCTGTATCTCTGTTACTCTTCCTAAAGAGTCAAGCTGTATCTCTTTAACTCTACCTAAAGAGTCATGCTGTATCTCTGTTACTCTTCCTAAAGAGTCCTGTTGTATCTTTGTTGCTCTATCTAAAGAGTCATGCTGTATCTCTGTTACTCTACCTAAAGAGTCATGCTGTATCTTTGTTACTCTTCCTAAAGAGTCATGCTGTATCTCTGTAACTCTACCTAAAGAGTCATGCTGTATCTCTGTTACTCTACCTAAAGAGTCATGCTGTATCTCTGTTACTCTTCCTAAAGAGTCAAGCTGTATCTCTGTAACTCTACCTAAAGAGTCATGCTGTATCTCTGTAACTTTTCCTAAGGAGTCATGCTGTAGCTTTGTAACTCTTCCTAAAGAGTCATGCTGTATCTCTGTAACTCTACCTAAAGAGTCATGCTGTATCTCTGTTACTCTTCCTAAATAGTCATGCTGTATCTCTGTTACTCTTCCTAAAGAGTCAACCTGTATCTCTGTAACTCTACCTAAAGAGTCATGCTGTATCTCTGTAACTCTTCCTAAAGAGTCATGCTGTATCTTTGTTACTCTACCTAAAGAGTCATGCTGTATCTTTGTTACTCTACCTAAGGAGCCAAGCTGTATCTCTGTTACTTTTCCTAAAGAGTCAAGCTGTATCTCTTTTACTCTTCCTAAAGAGTAATGCTGTATCTCTGTTAATCTTCCTAAAGAGTCATGCTGTATCTCTGTTACTCTTTCTAAAGAGTCATGCTGTATCTCTGTAACTCTACCTAAAGAGTCATGCTGTATCTCTGTTACTCTTCCTAAATAGTCATGCTGTATCTCTGTTACTCTTCCTAAAGAGTCAACCTGTATCTCTGTAACTCTACCTAAAGAGTCATGCTGTATCTCTGTAACTCTTCCTAAAGAGTCATGCTGTATCTTTGTTACTCTACCTAAAGAGTCATGCTGTATCTTTGTTACTCTACCTAAGGAGCCAAGCTGTATCTCTGTTACTTTTCCTAAAGAGTCAAGCTGTATCTCTTTTACTCTTCGTAAAGAGTAATGCTGTATCTCTGTTAATCTTCCTAAAGAGTCATGCTGTATCTCTGTTACTCTTTCTAAAGAGTCATGCTGTATCTCTGTAACTCTACCTAAAGAGTCATGCTGTATCTATGTTACTCTTCCTAAATAGTCATGCTGTATCTCTGTTACTCTTCCTAAAGAGTCATGCTGTATCTCTGTAGCTCTACTTAAAGAGTCATGCTGTATCTCTGTAACTCTAAATAAAGAGTCATGCTGTATCTCTGTTACTCTTCCTAAATAGTCATGCTGTTTCTCTGTTACTCTTCCTAAAGAGTCATGCTGTATCTCTGTTGTTCTACCTAAAGAGTCATGCTGTATCTCTGTTACTCTTCCTAAAGAGTCAAGCTGTATCTCTGTTACTCGTCCTAAAGAGTCATGCTGTATCTCTGTTACTCTTCCTAAAGTGTCAAGCTGTATCTCTGTTACTCTTCCTAAAGAGTCAAGCTGTATCTCTTTAACTCTACCTAAAGAGTCATGCTGTATCTCTGTTACTCTTCCTAAAGAGTCCTGTTGTATCTTTGTTGCTCTATCTAAAGAGTCATGCTGTATCTCTGTTACTCTACCTAAAGAGTCATGCTGTATCTTTGTTACTCTTCCTAAAGAGTCATGCTGTATCTCTGTAACTCTACCTAAAGAGTCATGCTGTATCTCTGTAACTCTACCTAAAGAGTCATGCTGTATCTCTGTTACTCTTCCTAAAGAGTCAAGCTGTATCTCTGTAACTCTACCTAAAGAGTCATGCTGTATCTCTGTAACTTTTCCTAAGGAGTCATGCTGTAGCTTTGTAACTCTTCCTAAAGAGTCATGCTGTATCTCTGTAACTCTACCTAAAGAGTCATGCTGTATCTCTGTTACTCTTCCTAAATAGTCATGCTGTATCTCTGTTACTCTTCCTAAAGAGTCAACCTGTATCTCTGTAACTCTACCTAAAGAGTCATGCTGTATCTCTGTAACTCTTCCTAAAGAGTCATGCTGTATCTTTGTTACTCTACCTAAAGAGTCATGCTGTATCTTTGTTACTCTACCTAAGGAGCCAAGCTGTATCTCTGTAACTCTACCTAAAGAGTCATGCTGTATCTCTGTAACTCTTCCTAAAGAGTCATGCTGTATCTTTGTTACTCTACCTAAAGAGTCATGCTGTATCTTTGTTACTCTACCTAAGGAGCCAAGCTGTATCTCTGTTACTTTTCCTAAAGAGTCAAGCTGTATCTCTTTTACTCTTCCTAAAGAGTAATGCTGTATCTCTGTTAATCTTCCTAAAGAGTCATGCTGTATCTCTGTTACTCTTTCTAAAGAGTCATGCTGTATCTCTGTATCTCTACCTAAAGAGTCATGCTGTATCTATGTTACTCTTCCTAAATAGTCATGCTGTATCTCTGTTACTCTTCCTAAAGAGTCATGCTGTATCTCTGTAACTCTACTTAAAGAGTCATGCTGTATCTCTGTAACTCTAAATAAAGAGTCATGCTGTATCTCTGTTACTCTTCCTAAATAGTCATGCTGTTTCTCTGTTACTCTTCCTAAAGAGTCATGCTGTATATCTGTTGTTCTACCTAAAGAGTCATGCTGTATCTCTGTTACTCTTCCTAAAGAGTCAAGCTGTATCTCTGTTACTCGTCCTAAAGAGTCATGCTGTATCTCTGTTACTCTTCCTAAAGTGTCAAGCTGTATCTCTGTTACTCTTCCTAAAGAGTCAAGCTGTATCTCTTTAACTCTACCTAAAGAGTCATGCTGTATCTCTGTTACTCTTCCTAAAGAGTCCTGTTGTATCTTTGTTGCTCTATCTAAAGAGTCATGCTGTATCTCTGTTACTCTACCTAAAGAGTCATGCTGTATCTTTGTTACTCTTCCTAAAGAGTCATGCTGTATCTCTGTAACTCTACCTAAAGAGTCATGCTGTATCTCTGTTACTCTACCTAAAGAGTCATGCTGTATCTCTGTTACTCTTCCTAAAGAGTCAAGCTGTATCTCTGTAACTCTACCTAAAGAGTCATGCTGTATCTCTGTAACTTTTCCTAAGGAGTCATGCTGTAGCTTTGTAACTCTTCCTAAAGAGTCATGCTGTATCTCTGTAACTCTACCTAAAGAGTCATGCTGTATCTCTGTTACTCTTCCTAAATAGTCATGCTGTATCTCTGTTACTCTTCCTAAAGAGTCAACCTGTATCTCTGTAACTCTACCTAAAGAGTCATGCTGTATCTCTGTAACTCTTCCTAAAGAGTCATGCTGTATCTTTGTTACTCTACCTAAAGAGTCATGCTGTATCTTTGTTACTCTACCTAAGGAGCCAAGCTGTATCTCTGTTACTTTTCCTAAAGAGTCAAGCTGTATCTCTTTTACTCTTCCTAAAGAGTAATGCTGTATCTCTGTTAATCTTCCTAAAGAGTCATGCTGTATCTCTGTTACTCTTTCTAAAGAGTCATGCTGTATCTCTGTAACTCTACCTAAAGAGTCATGCTGTATCTCTGTTACTCTTCCTAAATAGTCATGCTGTATCTCTGTTACTCTTCCTAAAGAGTCAACCTGTATCTCTGTAACTCTACCTAAAGAGTCATGCTGTATCTCTGTAACTCTTCCTAAAGAGTCATGCTGTATCTTTGTTACTCTACCTAAAGAGTCATGCTGTATCTTTGTTACTCTACCTAAGGAGCCAAGCTGTATCTCTGTTACTTTTCCTAAAGAGTCAAGCTGTATCTCTTTTACTCTTCGTAAAGAGTAATGCTGTATCTCTGTTAATCTTCCTAAAGAGTCATGCTGTATCTCTGTTACTCTTTCTAAAGAGTCATGCTGTATCTCTGTAACTCTACCTAAAGAGTCATGCTGTATCTATGTTACTCTTCCTAAATAGTCATGCTGTATCTCTGTTACTCTTCCTAAAGAGTCATGCTGTATCTCTGTAGCTCTACTTAAAGAGTCATGCTGTATCTCTGTAACTCTAAATAAAGAGTCATGCTGTATCTCTGTTACTCTTCCTAAATAGTCATGCTGTTTCTCTGTTACTCTTCCTAAAGAGTCATGCTGTATCTCTGTTGTTCTACCTAAAGAGTCATGCTGTATCTCTGTTACTCTTCCTAAAGAGTCAAGCTGTATCTCTGTTACTCGTCCTAAAGAGTCATGCTGTATCTCTGTTACTCTTCCTAAAGTGTCAAGCTGTATCTCTGTTACTCTTCCTAAAGAGTCAAGCTGTATCTCTTTAACTCTACCTAAAGAGTCATGCTGTATCTCTGTTACTCTTCCTAAAGAGTCCTGTTGTATCTTTGTTGCTCTATCTAAAGAGTCATGCTGTATCTCTGTTACTCTACCTAAAGAGTCATGCTGTATCTTTGTTACTCTTCCTAAAGAGTCATGCTGTATCTCTGTAACTCTACCTAAAGAGTCATGCTGTATCTCTGTAACTCTACCTAAAGAGTCATGCTGTATCTCTGTTACTCTTCCTAAAGAGTCAAGCTGTATCTCTGTAACTCTACCTAAAGAGTCATGCTGTATCTCTGTAACTTTTCCTAAGGAGTCATGCTGTAGCTTTGTAACTCTTCCTAAAGAGTCATGCTGTATCTCTGTAACTCTACCTAAAGAGTCATGCTGTATCTCTGTTACTCTTCCTAAATAGTCATGCTGTATCTCTGTTACTCTTCCTAAAGAGTCAACCTGTATCTCTGTAACTCTACCTAAAGAGTCATGCTGTATCTCTGTAACTCTTCCTAAAGAGTCATGCTGTATCTTTGTTACTCTACCTAAAGAGTCATGCTGTATCTTTGTTACTCTACCTAAGGAGCCAAGCTGTATCTCTGTTACTTTTCCTAAAGAGTCAAGCTGTATCTCTTTTACACTTCCTAAAGAGTAATGCTGTATCTCTGTTAATCTTCCTAAAGAGTCATGCTGTATCTCTGTTACTCTTTCTAAAGAGTCATGCTGTATCTCTGTAACTCTACCTAAAGAGTCATGCTGTATCTATGTTACTCTTCCTAAATAGTCATGCTGTATCTCTGTTACTCTTCCAAAAGAGTCATGCTGTATCTCTGTAACTCTACTTAAAGAGTCATGCTGTATCTCTGTAACTCTTCCTAAAGAGTCATGCTGTATCTCTGTTACTCTTCCTAAAGAGTCATGCTGTATCTCTGTAACTCTAAATAAAGAGTCATGCTGTATCTCTGTTACTCTTCCTAAATAGTCATGCTGTTTCTCTGTTACTCTTCCTAAAGAGTCATGCTGTATCTCTGTTGTTCTACCTAAAGAGTCATGCTGTATCTCTGTTACTCTTCCTAAAGAGTCAAGCTGTATCTCTGTTACTCGTCCTAAAGAGTCATGCTGTATCTCTGTTACTCTTCCTAAAGTGTCAAGCTGTATCTCTGTTACTCTTCCTAAAGAGTCAAGCTGTATCTCTGTTACTCTACCTAAAGAGTCTTGCTGTATCTTTGTTACTCTTCCTAAAGAGTCATGCTGTATCTCTGTAACTCTACCTAAAGAGTCATGCTGTATCTCTGTAACTCTACCTAAAGAGTCATGCTGTATCTCTGTTACTCTTCCTAAAGAGTCAAGCTGTATCTCTGTTACTCTTCCTAAAGAGTCAAGCTGTATCTCTGTTACTCTTCCTAAAGAGTCATGCTGTATCTCTGTTACTCTTCCTAAAGAGTCATGCTGTATCTATGTTACTCTTCCTAAAGAGTCATGCTGTATCTCTGTAACTTTACCTAAATAGTCATGCTGTATCTCTGTAACTCTACCTAAATAGTCATGCTGTATCTCTGTAACTCTACCTAAAGAGTCATGCTGTATCTCTGTTACTCTTCCTAAATAGTCATGCTGTATCTCTGTTACTCTTCCTAAAGAGTCATGCTGTATCTCTGTAACTCTACCTAAAGAGTCATGCTGTATCTCTGTTACTCTACCTAAAGAGTCATGCTGTATCTCTGTAACTCTACCTAAAGAGTCATTCTGTATCTCTGTTACTCTACGTAAAGAGTCATGCTGTCTCTCTGTAACCTTTCCTAAGGAGTCATGCTGTAGCTTTGTAACTCTTCCTAAAGAGTCATGCTGTATCTTTGTAACTCTACCTAAAGAGTCATGCTGTATCTCTGTTACTCTTCCTAAAGAGTCATGCTGTATCTCTGTTACTCTTCCTAAAGAGTCAACCTGTATCTCTGTAACTCTACCTAAAGAGTCATGCTGTATCTCTGTAACTCTACCTAAAGAGTCATGCTGTATCTCTGTTACTCTTCCTAAAGAGTCATGCTGTATCTTTGTTACTCTACCTAAAGAGTCATGCTGTATCTTTGTTATTCTACCTAAGGAGCCAAGCTGTATCTCTGTTACTCTTCCTAAAGAGTCATGCTGTATCTCTGTAACTCTACCTAAAGAGTCATGCTGTATCTCTGTTACTCTACCTAAAGAGTCATGCTGTATCTCTGTAACTCTTCCTAAAGAGTCATTCTGTATCTCTGTTACTCTACGTAAAGAGTCATGCTGTATCTCTGTAACTTTTCCTAAGGAGTCATGCTGTAGCTTTGTAACTCTTTCTAAAGAGTCATGCTGTATCTTTGTAACTCTACCTAAAGAGTCATGCTGTATCTCTGTTACTCTTCCTAAAGAGTCATGCTGTATCTCTGTTACTCTTCCTAAAGAGTCAACCTGTATCTCTGTAACTCTACCTAAAGAGTCATGCTGTATCTCTGTAACTCTACCTAAAGAGTCATGCTGTATCTCTGTTACTCTTCCTAAAGAGTCATGCTGTATCTCTGTTTCTCTTCCTAAATAGTCATGCTGTATCTCTGTTACTCTTCCTAAAGAGTCATGCTGTATCTCTGTAACTCTACCTAATGAGTCATGCTGTATCTCTGTTACTCTACCTAAAGAGTCATGCTGTATCTCTGTTACTCTTCCTAAGGAGTCATGCTGTATCTCTGTAACTCTACTTAAAGAGTCATGCTGTGTCTCTGTAACTCTTCCTGAAGAGTCATGCTGTATCTCTGTTACTCTTCCTAAAGAGTCATGCTGTATCTCTGTAACTCTAAATAAAGAGTCATGCTGTATCTCTGTTACTCTTCCTAAATAGTCATGCTGTTTCTCTGTTACTCTACCTAAAGAGTCATGCTGTATCTCTGTTACTCTACCTAAAGAGTTATGCTGTATCTTTGTTACTCTACCTAAAGAGTCAAGCTGTATCTCTGTTACTCTACCTAAAGAGTCATGCTGTTTCTTTGTTACTCTACCTAAAGAGTAATGCTGTATCTCTGTTACTCTTCCTAAAGAGTCAAGCTGTATTTTTTAACTCTACCTAAAGAGTCATGCTGTATCTCTGTTACTCTACCTAAAGAGTCATGCTGTTTCTTTGTTACTCTACCTAAAGAGTAATGCTGTATCTCTGTTACTCTTCCTAAAGAGTCAAGCTGTATTTTTTTAACTCTACCTAAAGAGTCATGCTGTATCTCTGTTACTCTACCTAAAGAGTTATGCTGTATCTTTGTTACTCTACCTAAAGAGTGAAGCTGTATCTCTGTTACTCTACCTAAAGAGTCATGCTGTTTCTTTGTTACTCTACCTAAAGAGTAATGCTGTATCTCTGTTAATCTTCCTAAAGAATCATGCTGTATCTCTGTTACTCTTTCTAAAGAGTCATGCTGTATCTCTGTAACTCTACCTAAAGAGTCATGCTGTATCTATGTTACTCTTCCTAAATAGTCATGCTGTATCTCTGTTACTCTTCCTAAAGAGTCATGCTGTATCTCTGTAACTCTACTTAAAGAGTCATGCTGTGTCTCTGTAACTCTTCCTGAAGAGTCATGCTGTATCTCTGTTACTCTTCCTAAAGAGTCATGCTGTATCTCTGTAACTCTACCTAAAGAGTCATGCTGTATCTATGTTACTCTTCCTAAATAGTCATGCTGTATCTCTGTTACTCTTCCTAAAGAGTCATGCTGTATCTCTGTAACTCTACTTAAAGAGTCATGCTGTGTCTCTGTAACTCTTCCTGAAGAGTCATGCTGTATCTCTGTTACTCTTCCTAAAGAGTCATGCTGTATCTCTGTAACTCTAAATAAAGAGTCATGCTGTATCTCTGTTGCTCTTCCTAAATAGTCATGCTGTTTCTCTGTTACTCTACCTAAAGAGTCATACTGTATCTCTGTTACTCTACCTAAAGAGTTATGCTGTATCTTTGTTACTCTACCTAAAGAGTCAAGCTGTATCTCTGTTACTCTACCTAAAGAGTCATGCTGTTTCTTTGTTACTCTACCTAAAGAGTAATGCTGTATCTCTGTTACTCTTCCTAAAGAGTCAAGCTGTATTTTTTTAACTCTACCTAAAGAGTCATGCTGTATCTCTGTTACTCTACCTAAAGAGTCATGCTGTTTCTTTGTTACTCTACCTAAAGAGTAATGCTGTATCTCTGTTACTCTTCCTAAAGAGTCAAGCTGTATTTTTTTAACTCTACCTAAAGAGTCATGCTGTATCTCTGTTACTCTACCTAAAGAGTTATGCTGTATCTTTGTTACTCTTCCTAAAGAGTCAAGCTGTATCTCTGTTACTCGTCCTAAAGAGTCATGCTGTATCTCTGTTACTCTTCCTAAAGTGTCAAGCTGTATCTCTGTTACTCTTCCTAAAGAGTCAAGCTGTATCTCTTTAACTCTACCTAAAGAGTCATGCTGTATCTCTGTTACTCTTCCTAAAGAGTCCTGTTGTATCTTTGTTGCTCTATCTAAAGAGTCATGCTGTATCTCTGTTACTCTACCTAAAGAGTCATGCTGTATCTTTGTTACTCTTCCTAAAGAGTCATGCTGTATCTCTGTAACTCTACCTAAATAGTCATGCTGTATCTCTGTAACTCTACCTAAAGAGTCATGCTGTATCTCTGTTACTCTTCCTAAAGAGTCAAGCTGTATCTCTGTTACTCTTCCTAAAGAGTCAAGCTGTATCTCTGTTACTCTTCCTAAAGAGTCATGCTGTATCTCTGTAACTCTTCCTAAAGAGTCATGCTGTATCTATGTTACTCTTCCTAAAGAGTCATGCTGTATCTCTGTAACTCTACCTAAATAGTCATGCTGTATCTCTGTAACTCTACCTAAATAGTCATGCTGTATCTCTGTAACTCTACCTAAAGAGTCATGCTGTATCTCTGTTACTCTTCCTAAATAGTCATGCTGTATCTCTGTTACTCTTCCTAAAGAGTCATGCTGTATCTCTGTAACTCTACCTAAAGAGTCATGCTGTATCTCTGTTACTCTACCTAAAGAGTCATGCTGTATCTCTGTAACTCTTCCTAAAGAGTCATTCTGTATCTCTGTTACTCTACGTAAAGAGTCATGCTGTATCTCTGTAACTTTTCCTAAGGAGTCATGCTGTAGCTTTGTAACTCTTTCTAAAGAGTCATGCTGTATCTTTGTAACTCTACCTAAAGAGTCATGCTGTATCTCTGTTACTCTTCCTAAAGAGTCATGCTGTATCTCTGTTACTCTTCCTAAAGAGTCAACCTGTATCTCTGTAACTCTACCTAAAGAGTCATGCTGTATCTCTGTAACTCTACCTAAAGAGTCATGCTGTATCTCTGTTACTCTTCCTAAAGAGTCATGCTGTATCTCTGTTTCTCTTCCTAAATAGTCATGCTGTATCTCTGTTACTCTTCCTAAAGAGTCATGCTGTATCTCTGTAACTCTACCTAAAGAGTCATGCTGTATCTCTGTTACTCTACCTAAAGAGTCATGCTGTATCTCTGTTACTCTTCCTAAGGAGTCATGCTGTATCTCTGTAACTCTACTTAAAGAGTCATGCTGTGTCTCTGTAACTCTTCCTGAAGAGTCATGCTGTATCTCTGTTACTCTTCCTAAAGAGTCATGCTGTATCTCTGTAACTCTAAATAAAGAGTCATGCTGTATCTCTGTTACTCTTCCTAAATAGTCATGCTGTTTCTCTGTTACTCTACCTAAAGAGTCATGCTGTATCTCTGTTACTCTACCTAAAGAGTTATGCTGTATCTTTGTTACTCTACCTAAAGAGTCAAGCTGTATCTCTGTTACTCTACCTAAAGAGTCATGCTGTTTCTTTGTTACTCTACCTAAAGAGTAATGCTGTATCTCTGTTACTCTTCCTAAAGAGTCAAGCTGTATTTTTTAACTCTACCTAAAGAGTCATGCTGTATCTCTGTTACTCTACCTAAAGAGTCATGCTGTTTCTTTGTTACTCTACCTAAAGAGTAATGCTGTATCTCTGTTACTCTTCCTAAAGAGTCAAGCTGTATTTTTTTAACTCTACCTAAAGAGTCATGCTGTATCTCTGTTACTCTACCTAAAGAGTTATGCTGTATCTTTGTTACTCTACCTAAAGAGTGAAGCTGTATCTCTGTTACTCTACCTAAAGAGTCATGCTGTTTCTTTGTTACTCTACCTAAAGAGTAATGCTGTATCTCTGTTAATCTTCCTAAAGAATCATGCTGTATCTCTGTTACTCTTTCTAAAGAGTCATGCTGTATCTCTGTAACTCTACCTAAAGAGTCATGCTGTATCTCTGTTACTCTACCTAAAGAGTCATGCTGTATCTCTGTTACTCTTCCTAAGGAGTCATGCTGTATCTCTGTAACTCTACTTAAAGAGTCATGCTGTGTCTCTGTAACTCTTCCTGAAGAGTCATGCTGTATCTCTGTTACTCTTCCTAAAGAGTCATGCTGTATCTCTGTAACTCTACCTAAAGAGTCATGCTGTATCTATGTTACTCTTCCTAAATAGTCATGCTGTATCTCTGTTACTCTTCCTAAAGAGTCATGCTGTATCTCTGTAACTCTACTTAAAGAGTCATGCTGTGTCTCTGTAACTCTTCCTGAAGAGTCATGCTGTATCTCTGTTACTCTTCCTAAAGAGTCATGCTGTATCTCTGTAACTCTAAATAAAGAGTCATGCTGTATCTCTGTTACTCTTCCTAAATAGTCATGCTGTTTCTCTGTTACTCTACCTAAAGAGTCATACTGTATCTCTGTTACTCTACCTAAAGAGTTATGCTGTATCTTTGTTACTCTACCTAAAGAGTCAAGCTGTATCTCTGTTACTCTACCTAAAGAGTCATGCTGTTTCTTTGTTACTCTACCTAAAGAGTAATGCTGTATCTCTGTTACTCTTCCTAAAGAGTCAAGCTGTATTTTTTTAACTCTACCTAAAGAGTCATGCTGTATCTCTGTTACTCTTCCTAAAGAGTCAAGCTGTATCTCTGTTACTCTTCCTAAAGAGTCAAGCTGTATCTCTGTTACTCTTCCTAAAGAGTCATGCTGTATCTCTGTTACTCTTCCTAAAGAGTCATGCTGTATCTATGTTACTCTTCCTAAAGAGTCATGCTGTATCTCTGTAACTCTACCTAAATAGTCATGCTGTATCTCTGTAACTCTACCTAAATAGTCATGCTGTATCTCTGTAACTCTACCTAAAGAGTCATGCTGTATCTCTGTTACTCTTCCTAAATAGTCATGCTGTATCTCTGTTACTCTTCCTAAAGAGTCATGCTGTATCTCTGTAACTCTACCTAAAGAGTCATGCTGTATCTCTGTTACTCTACCTAAAGAGTCATGCTGTATCTCTGTAACTCTACCTAAAGAGTCATTCTGTATCTCTGTAACTCTACCTAAAGAGTCATGCTGTATCTATGTTACTCTTCCTAAATAGTCATGCTGTATCTCTGTTACTCTTCCTAAAGAGTCATGCTGTATCTCTGTAACTCTACTTAAAGAGTCATGCTGTGTCTCTGTAACTCTTCCTGAAGAGTCATGCTGTATCTCTGTTACTCTTCCTAAAGAGTCATGCTGTATCTCTGTAACTCTACCTAAAGAGTCATGCTGTATCTATGTTACTCTTCCTAAATAGTCATGCTGTATCTCTGTTACTCTTCCTAAGGAGTCATGCTGTATCTCTGTAACTCTACTTAAAGAGTCATGCTGTGTCTCTGTAACTCTTCCTGAAGAGTCATGCTGTATCTCTGTAACTCTACCTAAAGAGTCATGCTCTATCTCTGTAACTCTAAATAAAGAGTCATGCTGTATCTCTGTTACTCTTCCTAAATAGTCATGCTGTTTCTCTGTTACTCTACCTAAAGAGTCATGCTGTATCTCTGTTACTCTACCTAAAGAGTTATGCTGTATCTTTGTTACTCTACCTAAAGAGTCAAGCTGTATCTCTGTTACTCTACCTAAAGAGTCATGCTGTTTCTTTGTTACTCTACCTAAAGAGTAATGCTGTATCTCTGTTACTCTTCCTAAAGAGTCAAGCTGTATTTTTTTAACTCTACCTAAAGAGTCATGCTGTATCTCTGTTACTCTACCTAAAGAGTCATGCTGTTTCTTTGTTACTCTACCTAAAGAGTAATGCTGTATCTCTGTTACTCTTCCTAAAGAGTCAAGCTGTATTTTTTTAACTCTACCTAAAGAGTCATGCTGTATCTCTGTTACTCTACCTAAAGAGTTATGCTGTATCTTTGTTACTCTATTTAAAGAGTGAAGCTGTATCTCTGTTACTCTACCTAAAGAGTCATGCTGTTTCTTTGTTACTCTACCTAAAGAGTAATGCTGTATCTCTGTTAATCTTCCTAAAGAATCATGCTGTATCTCTGTTACTCTTTCTGAAGAGTCATGCTGTATCTCTGTAACTCTACCTAAAGAGTCATGCTGTATCTATGTTACTCTTCCTAAATAGTCATGCTGTATCTCTGTTACTCTTCCTAAAGAGTCATGCTGTATCTCTGTAACTCTACTTAAAGAGTCATGCTGTGTCTCTGTAACTCTTCCTGAAGAGTCATGCTGTATCTCTGTTACTCTTCCTAAAGAGTCATGCTGTATCTCTGTAACTCTACGTAAAGAGTCATGCTGTATCTATGTTACTCTTCCTAAATAGTCATGCTGTATCTCTGTTACTCTTCCTAAAGAGTCATGCTGTATCTCTGTAACTCTACTTAAAGAGTCATGCTGTGTCTCTGTAACTCTTCCTGAAAAGTCATGCTGTATCTCTGTTACTCTTCCTAAAGAGTCATGCTGTATCTCTGTAACTCTAAATAAAGAGTCATGCTGTATCTCTGTTACTCTTCCTAAATAGTCATGCTGTTTCTCTGTTACTCTACCTAAAGAGTCATGCTGTATCTCTGTTACTCTACCTAAAGAGTCATGCTGTATCTCTGTAACTCTACCTAAAGAGTCATTCTGTATCTCTGTTACTCTACCTAAAGAGTCATGCTGTATCTCTGTTACTCTACCTAAAGAGTCATGCTGTTTCTTTGTTACTCTACCTAAAGAGTAATGCTGTATCTCTGTTACTCTTCCTAAAGAGTCAAGCTGTATTTTTTTAACTCTACCTAAAGAGTCATGCTGTATCTCTGTTACTCTACCTAAAGAGTCATGCTGTTTCTTTGTTACTCTACCTAAAGAGTAATGCTGTATCTCTGTTACTCTTCCTAAAGAGTCAAGCTGTATTTTTTTAACTCTACCTAAAGAGTCATGCTGTATCTCTGTTACTCTACCTAAAGAGTCATGCTGTTTCTTTGTTACTCTACCTAAAGAGTAATGCTGTATCTCTGTTACTCTTCCTAAAGAGTCAAGCTGTATTTTTTTAACTCTACCTAAAGAGTCATGCTGTATCTCTGTTACTCTTCCTAAAGAGTCAAGCTGTATCTCTGTTACTCTTCCTAAAGAGTCAAGCTGTATCTCTGTTACTCGTCCTAAAGAGTCATGCTGTATCTCTGTTACTCTTCCTAAAGTGTCAAGCTGTATCGCTGTTACTCTTCCTAAAGAGTCAAGCTGTATCTCTTTAACTCTACCTAAAGAGTCATGCTGTATCTCTGTTACTCTTCCTAAAGAGTCCTGTTGTATCTTTGTTGCTCTATCTAAAGAGTCATGCTGTATCTCTGTTACTCTACCTAAAGAGTCATGCTGTATCTTTGTTACTCTTCCTAAAGAGTCATGCTGTATCTCTGTAACTCTACCTAAATAGTCATGCTGTATCTCTGTAACTCTACCTAAAGAGTCATGCTGTATCTCTGTTACTCTTCCTAAAGAGTCAAGCTGTATCTCTGTTACTCTTCCTAAAGAGTCAAGCTGTATCTCTGTTACTCTTCCTAAAGAGTCATGCTGTATCTCTGTTACTCTTCCTAAAGAGTCATGCTGTATCTATGTTACTCTTCCTAAAGAGTCATGCTGTATCTCTGTAACTCTACCTAAATAGTCATGCTGTATCTCTGTAACTCTACCTAAATAGTCATGCTGTATCTCTGTAACTCTACCTAAAGAGTCATGCTGTATCTCTGTTACTCTTCCTAAATAGTCATGCTGTATCTCTGTTACTCTTCCTAAAGAGTCATGCTGTATCTCTGTAACTCTACCTAAAGAGTCATGCTGTATCTCTGTTACTCTACCTAAAGAGTCATGCTGTATCTCTGTAACTCTACCTAAAGAGTCATTCTGTATCTCTGTTACTCTACCTAAAGAGTCATGCTGTATCTCTGTAACTTTTCCTAAGGAGTCATGCTGTAGCTTTGTAACTCTTTCTAAAGAGTCATGCTGTATCTTTGTAACTCTACCTAAAGAGTCATGCTGTATCTCTGTTACTCTTCCTAAAGAGTCATGCTGTATCTCTGTTACTCTTCCTAAAGAGTCAACCTGTATCTCTGTAACTCTACCTAAAGAGTCATGCTGTATCTCTGTAACTTTACCTAAAGAGTCATGCTGTATCTCTGTTACTCTTCCTAAAGAGTCATGCTGTATCTTTGTTACTCTACCTAAAGAGTCATGCTGTATCTTTGTTATTCTACCTAAGGAGCCAAGCTGTATCTCTGTTACTTTTCCTAAAGAGTCAAGCTGTATCTCTTTTACTCTTCCTAAAGAGTAATGCTGTATCTCTGTTAATCTTCCTAAAGAATCATGCTGTATCTCTGTTACTCTTTCTAAAGAGTCATGCTGTATCTCTGTAACCCTACCTAAAGAGTCATGCTGTATCTATGTTACTCTTCCTAAATAGTCATGCTGTATCTCTGTTACTCTTCCTAAAGAGTCAAGCTGTATTTTTTTAACTCTACCTAAAGAGTCATGCTGTATCTCTGTAACTCTTCCTGAAGAGTCATGCTGTATCTCTGTTACTCTTCCTAAAGAGTCATGCTGTATCTCTGTTACTCTACCTAAAGAGTCATGCTGTATCTATGTTACTCTTCCTAAATAGTCATGCTGTATCTCTGTTACTCTTCCTAAAGAGTCATGCTGTATCTCTGTAACTCTACTTAAAGAGTCATGCTGTGTCTCTGTAACTCTTCCTGAAGAGTCATGCTGTATCTCTGTTACTCTTCCTAAAGAGTCATGCTGTATCTCTGTAACTCTAAATAAAGAGTCATGCTGTATCTCTGTTACTCTTCCTAAATAGTCATGCTGTTTCTCTGTTACTCTACCTAAAGAGTCATGCTGTATCTCTGTTACTCTACCTAAAGAGTTATGCTGTATCTTTGTTACTCTACCTAAAGAGTCAAGCTGTATCTCTGTTACTCTACCTAAAGAGTCATGCTGTTTCTTTGTTACTCTACCTAAAGAGTAATGCTGTATCTCTGTTACTCTTCCTAAAGAGTCAAGCTGTATTTTTTTAACTCTACCTAAAGAGTCATGCTGTATCTCTGTTACTCTACCTAAAGAGTCATGCTGTTTCTTTGTTACTCTACCTAAAGAGTAATGCTGTATCTCTGTTACTCTTCCTAAAGAGTCAAGCTGTATTTTTTTAACTCTACCTAAAGAGTCATGCTGTATCTCTGTTACTCTACCTAAAGAGTTATGCTGTATCTTTGTTACTCTACCTAAAGAGTGAAGCTGTATCTCTGTTACTCTACCTAAAGAGTCATGCTGTTTCTTTGTTACTCTACCTAAAGAGTAATGCTGTATCTCTGTTACTCTTCTTAAAGAGTCATGCTGTATCTCTGTAACTCTACCTAAAGAGTCATGCTGTATCTCTGTAACTCTTCCTAACGAGTCATGCTGTATCTCTGTAACTCTACCTAAAGAGTCATGCAGTATCTCTGTTACTCTTCCTAAATAGTCATGCTGTATCTCTGTTACTCTTCCTAAAGAGTCATGCTGTATCTCTGTAACTCTACCTAAAGAGTCATGCTGTATCTCTGTAACTCTTCCTAAAGAGTCATGCTGTATCTCTATAACTCTACCTAAAGAGTCATGCTGTATCTCTGTAACTCTACCTAAAGAGTCATGCTGTATCGCTGTTACTCTTCCTAAAGAGTCAAGCTGTATCTCTGTAGCTCTACCTAAAGAGTCTTGCTGTATATCTAATGTTAGGTCTAACTCAGCAGTAACTTAAATTAAAGACGTATTATTATTGTTGGCCTACTGTCGTTGCAATTTTCCACAGACCTAATATTGTCTCTGTCTGTCTGTCTGTTTGTCTGTCTGTCTGTCTCCTCTAGGTTGCGTGAAAGACAGAATCTGCTCATGAGTGCTGTTTAGATGTAAGAGACGCTGCTGAATGCATCAGAAGCCCCGCCTTCGTATACCTTACATAGCCAATTGAAGCTTGTATCGTTTTGATTGACAGCGTCTTTCATCCGCTTCCTCTAAGACCAGGCGAAGAATCGCATGCGCACTACCTCTGCCTCCTCATCGTTGTCGTCGTCTTCGTCGTCCTATTAGAGAACAGATTGCAGACGGTCGTCGACGCAGTAAGACACGAGTTAAGCAACAATAGATGGAACGCAGCATCATCAGCATCAGCAGCAGAAGGAGGTTGATGATCTTGGTATAATAGTTGGTGCTGGATGGAGTAGGAGAAGTTGAACGTTACAGACAACAACAGCAACAACAGTAGCAACAACAACAACAATTGGTCACTGAATCATCGGATTAGCATACGGGTACGTCGTTCATCGTGCAACAGTCCATCGTCCGTTTGTCGACAGCTCAGCACGTAAGAAGACGTCACCTGAAGACGACAAACGATCGGTTGGATTTATCATTGATTTAAACTTTTAAATGGATCTTGATTTCTTATTTGCAGATGATATGCACAATTGAACACGTGTTTATTTACTTATATCAGTTGACAGTTGTTATTGAATGAGGAGAACAGCAGTTGCGTCTTCTGCAACCAGCTGATCTACCCTATAGTCTTTTCTATTCTAAAGTCTTGGATGGCATAAGAAAAGGATTGTCACATCTGGCACAACCTAGTTTCACCTCTGTCGAGCTTTACATCGCCTGAACAACATTACTTCGGGCTCAACGTTCATCAATATTAAATATTTTAATATTCTAACAGCGTTAAGTATGTAACGACGTAAACCCAAATATCCTTAATGCTCAGCTGGAGAGTCTTAAATACTTGCGCTTCCCTTTACCGTTTTGTGTACCTTTTGTGTTGTTCCCCGGGTACAAACCGTGCAATTGATATCGCGAACACGCTGTGAGAAGCTCAATAAGATGCGAGGTTGATTCCCGCCGCCGTCGCCTGTCATATGGTTGACTAGTCCATCCATTCGCTAGGCGGCGTTTTTTGAATATAATGCAATGGGATATGATGGCTGATGATCGCATGACGGTCGTGCAGCTAAATTCGACTCCTTTAATAACTTGTGATCATCTGTTCATACAACACTTGCAATTATAATGCAGTCTGTCAGGACACACGAAGATAATTGTTCTATTATTGTGCAACAGTCAGTTCAGCCGTTTGCTTCATTGTAAATTCGATTGGACATGAGGGATAAAGGCATGCACCACATGCTGCCGCCGACAGAACTCAGTAAATTGTGTGATATTCAAGTGAGTGTACAGCCTTTATTACACCACAATGGGTGGGAAATATATATATAATATATATATAATTACGGCATAAGCCTATCTATAATCGGTTCCTCTTGTCAGGTATAGGCCATAAGTCGTAGCAGAATGACTGTCGTTGTTGTCATCTATGGGTATCCAATAGGCTTTAATAGGCGATTGATTGATTGTATGTAGTATGTAGGGAACAGCAACCGTAGATATATATCCATAGTACACCGTTTCTTTTGTCTTGCTCCATGCTGTTACTTTGCGGAACAAAATACTGGAAGTTATTGGTTGATTTAAGTACTCGCTGCAGTACCGTATACTAACCCGGGATTTAAATCTCTGAGGTAAGTCAGCATTGGGAATCGAATCGTCGTCTCTTAACACTTTTATTTTGATGCAAATGACGTCGTTACGATGTTATTATTTGGCGTCATGGCCTTATATTATAACCAGTTTCCAGTCTTGGCTAATTATGTCCGAATTGAAACGGTTTTGGAATTCAAAAATCGATGCATGTTTGTAACTTGTTTTCGCAGTGCCCTAGAAGAGGTCCTTTTCCTGACGCAATGTGAAATACGTGTCTATTTTAAGTAAACAAACCACAGTATTGACAGTACACAAAATGTGCAGTCACGCCGGTCCTCGATACTATAAGAAAGTGTCCGACATGGCGATAATATGAAGCAAAGAGAGGACCATGCATGTTGTAGTTTACACATAAGTTACACGAAGTGTGACGACTCCATTAGCAGCCGACGTGTCATCGCTCGTATACAGAGGAGAAAAGCTTGACGCCATAGGTGACGGGAGGTCAGAAGGTCATTAAATCGAATGGGTTGAGCACAGACAATAAATGCCTTCTTTCGGTAGGAACATATTCTTGCAGGAACAACGATAAATCGTCGCCTCCAGGCCATAGCCTTAGGTCATGTCTAGATAGATCTAATATATTATTATTATATGCAAAGATAGAAAGACGGACAGGAAACGACCGCTATATCATTTACTGATCGGTAAAATGTTGATCCTTAAATGAAAATCTCAGATGGTTGTCTACTGTTGTTCGTTGTTAGTTGTTCGTTGCTCTGATCATTCGTTGCTCTTCTTTACCTCTCATCCCTTCCCCCGCTCGTCAATCTCAGCTCTCGACCCTCACCTTCATTCGTATCCTTTCGTTACCTTTCTACAACTCCCCCTTCATTCTCCTCTTTCTACCCTCACCTTTTCCAGTCAGTCGTTATCCGGCATGTGCATAAGCGACAGATGTGAGATTCTCGCTTTGAGCCGCCAACGCCTCTCTCTGTCTCTGTCTCTCTCTTTTTGTCTCTGTCTCTCTCTTTCTCTCTGTCTCTGTCTCTGTCTCTCTCTCTGCTGTTGTCTCTGCCTCTGAGTATGCCTTTGTCGCCGCTGGCATTGTCGAAGGCCCCTCGGCTGCAGATCAGTCGGTCGGTCGTCAGTGATTAGAATGAGGCGACAACAGCAGCAGCAGCGTCAAGGCCTTTCTGGATGACTGACTCTGCACAAAGGTAATTGACGCAGGGCGTTCAGAGTGGATGGGGTAGAGACGAAGGAGGAGGGGAAGAGGAAGGAAGGAAGAGAGAGGAGGGAAGAGAGAGGAGGGAAGAGAGAGGACGGGACAGGGAAGGGGCTCAAAGTGGAGGGAGAGAAGGACGTCGTAAACGGTCGGTGGTCTGACCCGTGACATCTGTTCGATTTTATCAACCGCCAAGAAACACAGAAACAGTCGTACACAGCCACACAAACAAACAGACCGCTAGACAGATGGACCGTGATGCCTGCTGGCAATTTCCGTCTTTTTTTTCGTCTCACACGCAGACAGTGGACCAGACTTGCCTTTTATCCAGCGATCGACTTATGAAACGACCTGTTGTCTATGCATGCGTCACGCCACGTCACGCATAAATTGGAAACAAATTTTGTTTTCTGTGTTCGATAAAAAACAACGAAAGTCTGAGCGGGACTCTGACGTATGTGGATCAACCAGACATACATAAACATCATCTAGAATTCTAGATCTCAGTTGAAAGAAAAGTCCAGATTGAGAGAGGGGGGAGAGAGAGGATAGAGGCGCTCAGACAATAGAGGACTGACGGTTGAGTATTTTGATACCCGTAACACTGGACCAGCACTCGAAACTAATACCGATTCAACTCGTACCCGCGGATTAAACGTACCAGCCACGTAATTAGTACGCTTCACATAATTCCGACCTAGACCAGGCCAGTGGGCCTTCAACTCGGCGTGTTGTTGTCGTAAATTAGCTGATTAGAGTTTAACCGCGCTGTAGGCTATAGCTGAGCGTTATTTTCGTTTCCCATGACCTTTTCACTTGCATTGGTTCTTCTGAGTATAAGCAGCATCCTAACGATGACGAAGGGAAACTACTGCCGATTGTTGTCAACACCGGATAGAGAATATATGTAGAGAGGTTATACTGGATCTTTTCCTTCCAATAACATGCACTGCATTCAGAGTCGGCCGTTCTCCGCAGGCATACCACGCACAGCGCTACATAGAATAGAAGTAGAACAGCACTATGTCTTCGGTGAAATAAGTTCATAAAGACTGAAAGAGGAGGCATCTCGTGGTAGACCTACAAGCATGTTACTGCAGATGGATGGATAGATAGATAGATAGATAGATAGAACTATGGATAGATAGATGGATGGATGGATAGATGGATGGATAGATAGAAATATAGATAGATAGATATATATATATATACTGACAGACAGACAGGTAGATAGATAGATAGATAGATAGATAGATAGATAGATAGACAGACAGACAGAGAGACACATTGCAAAAGATGAAAAACAAGCAAATGAGAACGATAATATTAAACGGAATTGTTTAACAGACAAACAAAGGGAATCGATTGTCTCGTGACGTGCAAACTTTGAAGGCGACTCTTCCTTCGAAAGAATAATCTATGGCATGCATTTCCTCTCAGTAGCTTTGACTGTCTTATTCTATGTCTCTGTGGCTGTCTGTCGTTATATCTGCCTGCTATCATTTGATCGACCGTCCTGTTGGTTTCCTTCTCTGTCTATATGTCGCTGAGTGTCTTTCTACAATCATATTTCATTGAAATTCATTGAATCTCAAGAGTGATAGTGGTCACTTCTGTGGTGGGATTTATAGGCAGGTAGAGATATATATATATATATAGAGAGAGAGAGAGAGAGAGAGACAGAGACAGAGACAGAGACAGAGACAGAAAGAGACAGAGAAACAGAGAGAGAGAGACAGAGACAGAGAGAGACAGAAACAGAGAGAGAAAGAGACAGAGAGACAGAGAGAGAGAGAACCACCGAGATTCAGATATAGACGGATAGGAACGCAGGAAGGGAGGAGGATTGGATGGATCATGGATGGACGTGCCAAACGAAATGGAGGACAGCATGATGGCAGGATACTGCTGCTGCTGCTGCAAGTGAGACGATGGCATCGACACAGATGCTCATCACTTGCCATCAGAAGAATGACGCTAAGATGATTTCTCTAATTTCCCTAATGGAATTCCTCTGATGGATATCTATCTATCTATCTATCTGTCTGTCTGTCTGCCTGTCCATATATCCATCTATCCATCTATCTATCTATCTATCTATCTATCCATCCATCCATCCATCCATCCATCCATCCATCCATCCATTCATCCATCCATCCATCCATCTATCTCTCTATCTGTCTGTCTGTCTGTCTGTCTATCTATCTGTCCGTCCGTCCATCCATCTAACTAGCTATCCATCTATCCAGCTATCTATCTATCTATCTATTTATCCAGCTATCTATGTATCTATTTATCTATTTTCTTCCTATCTACCTATGTACCTATCTATCCAGTTGCCGGTAGTGAATCGGTGCTACAGAAGTGCGGATATAAAAGAGACTGTATTGTGATGTGAAGGGATACGATATTGTCCTATTATAATGAAAAGTTGTTTCAGCTACAGAGGATTGCAGATATCAAGTCTCTACTTGCATCTTGTTCTCTTACGAGTCATTCTTACGCAGATGATGTTCAATCGTATGTGCATTGCTCATCATCCCAGACTTCTTCTGCAGTCCGAACAATGTCTCAAGCTACAGATGCCATAACTGCCTGGATGTCATCAAATCGAATGTGACTTAATCCGCAGAAGAGACTCAGTATATTTGGCTCGGTACCTGCCAGCAGCTGAACAAGCTGGACTTTGAGTCGCTTTCTTCTGAATCCCTTAACTTTGTCTTATCCACCTGTGTCTGGAATCCAGGGCTGCTAATATTGCGATAAAGTATCGCGATACTTTGGTATCGCGATACTTTTGCCAGTACCGCAGCGAGTATTGCGATAGTTTTATTTTGCCTGCATCGCATCCGTGTCGCGATACCTATATGTAGCCTGTCAGCGATACTCGATACAAATACTTTTTCTCACTAAAATTTATATGGTTTCTCAAGAAATATGCGAAGTCCATCGTTGCACTTTGATGAATTTAGGTCTACACGTGTATATATGTATCTATATATGTATAGACTCTTTTGGCCATATAAACCTTGGTGCGAATATAGATGGAATATTTTATAGACCTAAAACAGAAATGACTGTAGTAGGCCTATGTTCTTTTGCGTTCACTGGTAGAGGTTGAGGATTTAGTTGATCTTGAAACGAATAGGACTGAAGAAACGAAGATTGCCCGAGCGATATCAGAGCATTATGTTCGAGCTGCTTGCCTGAAGGTTACTTCAAAGACATTGTGAATTGCCCAAGCACCAAGATATGCACAGGACTGGAAAGTCGCCATGTTCTTTTGTGTCAACAGTTTTTGGGCAATATTGAGGGGTCAGAAATTTTAGATCCTTTTCAAATAACAAGCTGGCTCATCAACCTTTAGTCGTTAAGCCAAATTTACGAATGATTACCGGGTATGTTAACAAAATACAAAAAATTGCCGTTACAGGTTCAAAACATCATATTTTCAAATAGAAGAAAAGTTTTGATTGGGGCGACATCTATGTTTAAGAGAAAAGCGTGTACACGGAAATTTGACGAGTAACCATTCCTCTTATCTAGATTCCTTGGGATATTTTCAATAATTATTGGTGCATGAATTATTTTATGGTAAGATCATATTCGGCAAGGATATTGAAATGGGTATTGGTAATGGTATTGCAATACCTTTCAGAAAAAGTATTGGTATTGGTATCGCGATACTTTTAATTAGGAAGTATTGGTATTGCTATTGCAATACTTTTTCCAAGTATTGTTAACAGCCCTGCCGGAATCTGGGAATAGTTTTGGACCAAGAACTGTCTTTTGTGAAGCACAGGCCTACTTCGACAATGACTCGCTCCTGCTGTTATTTCTGGCGCCAATTGCGGGTTTTATCCAGCTCTCTCTCCTCATCTGCTGCCACCTTGGTTCATGTTTTTATCGTAAATCGATTAGGTTACTGCTTCTCTCTCTTCTGTGGACTCCCGCAGAGGACACCTGTACGAAGATGACTGATGTCATACAATACCATGTCTGATGTCTCATTGATGCGACAGAGGATCTGACGAATACGAGGCGAATTGATGAAGCGCCATTGTGTTAGGGTGTTGAACCGAATGTCTGTCTGGTTGGAGATGACGTAGCACAGACCATCTGCTTCGACGACGAGAGACGAACAACTCGAGGTGAGCGTCCTTTGGTCTGCATCAGCAGCAGCAGCCAACCGCTGCATCACAGTGTGATGCTCAATATCTCCGCCAGGAGGTGCGAGGTCTCGTGACTTGTAGGGAGTAGCAGAAGCAGAAGCAGCAGCAGCAGCAGAAGCAGAACGGGTCTTCTAATTGGCTATTCGTCGATAGATGTCAGGTCGTTGATCGGGGTTAGACCCCAACCAGGTCATCCATTCGATTGGTGAACGACTCCTTGCTCCATCATCTGCTTCTGCAACAGAGACAAAGAATACACAATGACATAAGCAACAATCATAAATATCAATATTATAAGACGAGCTCCAAATGCACCAACCATCCTGTCCAGTAGGTCTCTCTCTGTC